>JAMJFZ010001042.1:11837500-13037500 GCA_026225945.1 Cricetomys ansorgei | reverse complement strand
ATCAATGAGAATGATTGTTGATTCCTCTTACTTTGTTTTTGTTGGTGGTGATGGATGCACCCAATAATGTAAAAAGAAAACTCTATGGCTGATGACACTATAACTTTAAACACAAGACTTGTAAGGATGGGGCTGGAACTGACCTAAAAGTCTCTTTTCTGAAAACTAGCTCTCATAGTATCTGAAGATGCAGTGAAAGCTGCTGAGGAAGAAAAAGCAAATAATACTCCTACATACATGTAATGACTCTGAACTACAATAACCAGCCTAGCATTTTTATCTTGGGTATAACCAATAGCTTTCTAATTGGGTTTAAGGCCTAACTAATAGGAGGGAATCCATGCCTGTTACTGTAAACCTAGAAAAATACCTGTGGCTAGAGAGGTCATGGACCCTAGAGGAGAACTCACCCCTGTGATTTTCCTAATCCATCATAATTTCTAAATGTATTCTAAACATTTATCCTTATACCCACAGATAAGTGTAGTTTTCACCCCTCATCAAAGGAGCTTCTTCTTACATTAGATGAAGACTATTATAGAAATATAAAGCTGATCAAAATGCAAAAAACTGCCTTTGGAGTGTCCAACCCCACTATAACATCTTCAACACAACCTCTATACCTAAGACTCAAGAACAGCATGAAAATGGGTAGAAAAATTGTAGCAACCAAAGGACCAGGGTATCAGTTGATGGATCTTCTAGACATACCATGGAAACTGCATGCATAAAGTATAAACAATGGGACTGCCTAAACTAGAATTGTATAATGACAATACCAAAAATGTGCCAATGCTATTTAATTAAAAAACAAACCAATAGCTGACATCATTGTCCTCCAAGGGTCTATATGAAGGGATCACATCCCAGAGTCTATAGGAACTTATCACATTCAGAGGCCTGTGTGGTCCAGATGGAATGTAGGAAGAATGTTAGCACACACATTTAATCCCAGTATTCAGAAGGCAGTGATGGTATACACCTTTAATCCCAGCACTTATGAGACAGGGATCAGAGCTCATAGGAGGAAGTAGAGCTCAGGAGTCAGTGTCAGAAAGGAAGTGACATCTGAGATGAAAATAAAGAGAAGGAAAAGTGATGAATCAGAGAAAGAGTGAGCAGAATGAGTCAGAGTAAAGACACATGCAACTCTCATCATATAAAAGGCTTTCAGCTCAGACAGGAATGTGTATAGGATAAGATAAGCAGTCTGAGAAATCTGAGGCAGAGGCACAGTGGCAATTTGACAAAAGAAGTCAGTATCAGACCAAAGGAGTAAGTCAGTTTGAAGCCAAGCAAAGCAATTCAAATCAGAGAAGTTGTAGGAGTCAGCCAGAATCAGAAACAGCTGGCTTAGAAGATCAGTTTGAACAAGTCAGCTTGGAGAAGAGTTTGAGCTAGTTGAATCAGCCAACCAGAAGAGTCAGAGTTCAATACAGCCCTGAGTTCAGGAGAAGCTAGTCAGAATAGCTCAGTCAGAAGTAAGTCTTGGAGGCTTAAACATTTTAGATTGTATGGAGGCTGAGGCCTACGCCTTCCAGGTCTAGGCTTAAGATTAGATTGTACGGAGGTCACAGCGCTTCAGGGCTCCAGGATTAAAGGCTGGTGAGATGATTGAATTAGCCAAAGAATAAAAGGCCTTTACCCTGAATCTATTTCTACACTAGTGAATCTACATCTGTATTACTTTTCATGAAGGAGAGGAATTACTGACGCAGGACATATCATTCAACCTTCACAGAAAAGTAGCATTTAAAATGCTGCTTTCTCCACAAGTTAACGTTCAAGAGATAGAATTTTTTAAAAAATGTAGCATTTGAAGGCTAGCTCTGCCAAGAAACAGGAGAAAGAAATGACTGTACACTCCCCAGTGACTCTGGGTTATTTGTGAAGTAAAAAGTATGTGATCTAGGCAAATATAATACAATTAGATTTGGATCAGATTATATAGGGTTTTAATGCTGATATGTGGAATTTGGAATTCATATGGCAACTAGTAAGGAGAACTATTCAAGTTTTGATCAAGTATTCTTGATCAAGTATTGATTGATCAAGTATTCTTTTATGAAGAATATTCTGATAATGATGAAGGGAGAAACTGGAGTTTGACAAACCAATCACTTTTCAAGTGTGTGGTGATTAATTCACTTAGAATGAAACCTCTGATTGTGGCCAGTATCACTTGCAAGAAGTGTCCTTATTTGTGTAGTATTGCAAAAGAACATGAAGGGATGCTAATTAATCTGTGACACAATCTAAATGCACCATGGAATATAAGACGTGTCCATTTTAAAGATGTTAAAGTTTGAACAAATATTCATGTTGGAATTGATGAAGTATGGCAAAATGCATGTAGTGAAAATGTCAAAGACAGCACAAGTTTTGACAGGATTCCATAACTGCATTATCAAAGGTTGAGTGGGAAATGAAAGAATCAAACACAGAGCACATTTTTTTTTTATTATTTTCTTTCCTTATTTCAGTCTCAAAAGAATGAAAAATATAAGAAAAAAAAAACCATAATTTGACTCTATTGCCATGGTAACTAACTTCTGGGTACTGCCAATCAAGGACCAGGAAATGTGAGCCACAGCTGGAAAACATGGTTGTTATCTGACAGTGATGTTTGAAAATAATCTATTTGATGTAATTGCTGAAATTATAGGAAAATGTATGTTGGGTGTCTTACAAAGGTAAAGAAAGAAAGACAGAAAGCTGTGTTTTGTGAAGGAAGGAAAGAAGCCCCTCACATACAGAAATATATAGTACAAATTTAGTCATGGCAGGATCTCCAAAATCAAGGTCAAGAATGAATGAACATCTCAGGAAAATAAAGGAAAAAATGATGAAAGAAACTGATTCTGTTTCAACCAATGTTATTTAAACGAAGCAAAGATTTTATGTTCTGAAAAATATTCTCAAAGAAACACATTGAACAGATTTTATGTTCTTTTCTTTCTTGAGAATTTTCCAACATTTACGAGAGACACATTTTATTTTAGAAGCTAGAATATAGGTGTTTAGAATCTGCCCCAAATTTATAAAAGCTAATGCATGCAATTTACCAGTAATCTTAACCAAATCTGAAACATAGCTGTCATAGTAACTTCTCTTGTTCCCAGTACTGCAGATGGTGGTTAGAATTTTCAAAAAGAAAGTAACATTCAGAGAAATAAAAACAAAGAGCTAAACATTCCACTAAATGAATAAATAAATACTAATCTGAATGGTATCGCAAGTGCTTTCTAATGGAATAAGGATACCTGATTATGATTCTCAGGTCAAAGCCACACTAGTCAGACCTTGGAGTGAGCGGAATGTCCTTGGAAGGAAAGATTTAAACCCATCAGCGCCTTTCTCAATCTGCTTAATTACATGAAATGAAAAGCAGAACTTTTAAATCTTCACATATGTATGGACCTGTCTACTTTCATGTCAACATTTTCCAGCTCCCATTACATTTTTCTGAGAAATTCTAAAGATTAACTCCACTCCTAATCATGTCTTGGAAAAGGAAAGGAGGTAAAGGGGGAAATTACTTTATTCAATTATCTCTACCTTATACACAATAAAATTAACATTGGGGAAATCTTAGTGAAGAAAATAAAGGTTCAAGATATAGGGCCAAATATAGTTGGAGAAAATCTCACAAGGTCCCTGCCCTGGGTGAAGAACTACAGGAAATATAGGACTACTAAGAGAGGAAGAATCAGTCTTCTCCAGGGACAAGACCACAATAAATTATCCATTCCTAAACAATCAGCCCTAAGCACACATACATATAAGCAACATGAAATGAATTCAGAAGATGATGATGATGTGTGTGTGTGTATTTGTGTATGATTAGGTTATGAATTTGAGAAGAAATTAGAGCAGAGAGAGAAAAGGGTTGAAATGATATAAATATAGTGTGAAATTCATATGTAAAATTTTCAAAAACTTGAAAGAGTAGGAACATACTTTAGTAGTTATGAGTTTAACTTTGAGCCAAATTTTCTGTTAAGTATTCTTGATACAGTATTTGACTTTATCCTGTCACATACAATGTAGATTGTAGAACATTTGTCACAAATGAAGCAGTAGTATTTTTATAGTTTTGTCAAAAGCCAACATGTAAGAATCCAGTTATCTAGAAAGAAAAGTGAAGTAATAGGAGCAATATTAGCCGGTTAACATCCAGTTGAAATGGCTCTAGAGTGTTATCTCTATTTAAATAGAAGCATCTACAAGTAAACTATTTTGTCTAGTCATAGACAGTTGCCTTAAATAGTATTTTGAGGAGTGGACTATATTTAAATACCAAGATGGATATTCAACATTCATGAACATAAGAAAATCACTTACTTCTTCAAGACTCAATGTTTCCATCTGTAAACAACGGAGAAAACATTTGGAACAACTCATGTGAAGTTGCAGAGGAACACATGGTTTTGACCTGCAATATCATGGGGATCAGTCTAATCAGATGTGTGCTTTGGGGTTATAGAGAAACTGGGAAGAGCACCTAACACACTTCCTATCAATACACAGCAAGGCTTCTTAAGTTTAAATGAAAGGTGCTGACTTTCAGGTGTAGTTTTTCTCTACATTTTAGGACAAGTGAAGACACCCATAGAATACAAAACCAAAATATTGTAAACGATAATCAGATGCTTTAAGAACTGAGTATAGATAAACATCATCTCATCAAAATTTGTATTCAGATGAGGATATAGTTAAGCTATTGATAGAGAAACACTTCATCATCTCAATTTAAGGTCATGTGTGGTCTATAATCATGTATATTTCTTATAGAAATGACTCATTGAGTGGCAACAAAAAAACTCAACGTATTACTTGACATAAGTGGAAATTTAGAATGGTACAACTATACCGAGTACTATAAACTATATCGATTTTTATAAGGTGAAAATACTTACTAAAATTTTAGAAAAATGAATCCTAAAATAGTATTAAAACATTATATTAGCAATATACATATTAATTTATCTTATGCTACCCTCTCCAAATTCCTTTCCTTTAAATCTAATATTTGTATTTCATTAGAGTCCTTTAGACTTTTTCTGCATAAACATTAATGTATTATTATCTACAAAATTTTTCAAAATGAAAGATTACATTTTTAGACACACTTTTGGCTCATATGTTTGTACCAATACATATGTATATGTGTTTATATGTGTGTATGTGTTTATATCTATGTATAAATGTATGTGAGTATATTATATACATGTGTGTATGTGTATATATGAGTTTGTAGACTACATACAAAATGAGCATGCATTTATGTGTATATGTGCCCACATGTAGATGTAAGTTTGTGTATGTATCTACGTGTGTGCCTGAGTGTATGTTTCTATACATATTTATGTCTCTTTTTGTATAAGTGTGTTCAAGTATGCCCATGTCTTTTATGTGTATGCCTGTTTGTATGTGTGTTTATATGTTTGTATGTGTACGTATATGAATATGTGCATGTGTATGCACATGCTTGTGCATGCATGTATGTGTATTGTACATATGTATACATGTATGTGTCTGTGAGTATATACAGGAATCACATCCAAAATATTAATATGAGCATCAAGAGACAGCAAAGTATTACGATCACTTCTGCTAAAAACCTTAGCCATTTGTTAACTTAATTAAAATTCTGGGATGTGATTCAGAAAAGTGACTGAAGTTCTGTCCTAACTACATTCTAACCTGGTTAGAAGAAAATATATTGATATATAGTCAATAATGGATGGATTTTGTAGAACCTGATAGGAATCCAAGAAATTATATCCTGGATATGAAATGTAAATATACCTAATAATCTAATAATAATCCATTTTGGCTATTCATAACCTGATTTTGGTATTATTATATTACCTAAAGAATATAATAGAAAAGAAATCTCTGTGTGTGTGTGTGTGTGTGACCTCTCTCTCCTCTCTCTCTTTGTATTATACAGCACTATGTGAGATAACTCAGAAATATTAAAGTACAATTGATACCCACTTCCAATGAAGAGAAAAAGATTGGCTACATTTTCTTCATACCAACAACATTGCAACCCATTAATCGAGAAAGTACAAAATGAAACAAATTCAAAGCAAAGATTTTAAGGTTGTTTCAGGGACAGCTGGCAGTAACAACGATAAAAGTCACTGTTTTGTCACTCGTTCCAAAGTGAATTAAAAGGTTATCCTTAGCTCTTCAGATAAGATCTATGCAATGTTGGCAGTTTTCATCCTTTGCAGCAAGTATGCTCTACTTATACCCTAGCAAGTTTGGTTATGTTCATTTTTCTGATCAATTTTATGAGAATAGTACAAAAACAATTGTACAGTGAATTTTGCCTCTGATACCCCAGCCAACCAAATGTAAAAGTGGCATATGGCGAGAAGCAAACTGCAGATGGCCAACAACAGCCGTGCACATCTGGCACATAGCTGCTAGATTTTATATTTGCCAACTCGCCAGATGACTCTTTCTGGAGAGAATCCCAATAAGAAAAATCCACTCGTCTCCTTTCTTAACAGGCTCAATATTTTGGCCACTTTTCTTACCCTTATCTGTACATCTCAAAACAATTATGGAATCTTAGTCTTTCTAACAGAGAAATTGTTCCATAGATGATAGATAGATAGATAGATAGATAGATAGATAGATAGATAGACAGACAGACAAGGTTCTTTGATTTTACAGCCTCTGTAACTAACTTAAAGATTTATTTTTGGGAACTACTTAAATAGTCTATAAAATAGAAGAACATTTGGTGCAATAGGGTAAGAATAACTGATAGGAATTCAGGAATATCACTTTCCCTCCAAAAACTTTTGTAGTTAGATATTAGAATCAAGCTGTCAAGACACTTTAAATCTTACCTAATTTGACACCAGAAGTCTAATTCGAATAGAAGTTACTTGTGTTGCAAAATGATTTTGTATACTAGACTTTCATGCTCTAGGAAACAAACTAATACGTTCTTTAAGTATGAGTTACAGACATTAAATGGTAACTATTTTGCCAATTCATTATTTATTAATAGTCTATTTTCATAGATTTAAGCCTCTTTTTCATACATTTACCTCTTTTCCTTCCCACTAATAAACTGACCTTGGAAGCACATGCCTACAAAGAGCCACTCTCATCTGGGTCACAGGATAATCACATTGCAGAAGACTTTGCTTCCAACTCACTTTTCACACACTGACTGGAGGAGATACTTCCTGTTAAGCCTCAATGTTGGGATTTTTTTTTTTACTGCATCATTACCCTATCCTTACTAACACAAAGTCAAATGTAAATTTCATGAATATAATCATCTGGATCTTAAGCTTAGTGATAAAAGGGGTGATTTAGAGAATACTTACAAGGAAAACAACCTCATCTAGTGCTATCAAGGGATTAGCATGAGAGGGCCAGAGTCTTCAGTTTCTGACTCAATGACTCCCTTTTCTTCCTCATTGGCTTCAGAGATGACATTAGAAAAACTAGAAGAAAAAATAATATAGTGTTAGAATCAAGCATTTAATCTCTTTTCATGTCATTGTAAAAACTGAACCTTAATAGTAGCCACAAATCAGAAAACATGGGACCCCAGGATTTTTTTTTTAATTCAGGAATGTATTTAAATATTTAGAGAGTCTGTCAAATGAGCATTTGGGCGGGGGCAAGATATCGTTAAAATTATAATCTTTTTTTCTTTTCTTTTTCTTTTTCTTTTTCTTTTCTTCTTCTTCTTTTTTTTTTTTTTTTTTTTGAGACAGGGTTTCTCTGTTATAACTCTGGCAATCCTGGAACTTACTCTGTAGACCAGGCTAAACTTGAACTCACAGAGATCCACCTGTCTCTGCTTCCCAAGTGTTGGGATTAAAGGCGTGCACCACTACTGCCCAGCTAAAATTATATTCCTAATTTTAGAGACCAATGTGGTGACTGTGGCTGACTGACACAGGGCGGCTGCGTATGACTATGCCCGTTGGAAGCTATTGCCAGTGCCTCCCATTCAGTATGTTGAAATGAAACAAATCTTTCTTTTTCTCCTGCTGTATCCATTCCCAGAGACAATAGCAGAATCACTACCACCCAAGATTCAGAATAAAAGATCTGTGATTCATGCTTAGCTTCTTATTTTTTCTCCATTTGGTCATTTCAATCCCTCTTCTAAGGTTTTACTCTCCTCTCACCAACATTTCTGCAGCTTGAGGTCAAAATTTGTGCTGCATTTCTTTGCATTCAAACTTGTCTCAACTCCTCACCTCTTTTGGTTACAGTGTTAACTTTGATCTGCGTGGCTCTGCTTTTTTACATCATGGTACATCTTAATATTACCATAACTTTACAACAATATTCTATTTATTGGTTGTCCTGTTTTTTAGTTTATTCACATGCATCTTATTATTGTGGCAATTTCCAATTATTCACCATTACAATAATAATATTTATGCTTTGAGAGAATGAGCAAATTTGGGCAGTTGTAGTCTGTAAAGAAGTTGTAGACAATTTTGGTATTTCTCACTCTTTGAGATAAAAAATATCTAGTAATAAAGTCTACATCTTCTTCTTTAAATAAATACTGTTTCCTGACCTAAGAGCTGTGTCACTTCATAGTATCTACTCCTCATCTCTCCCCTTCTTTCCATTTACACCTCCAACAAGCCCACCACACACACTAACATATATGTTCCTATGTTGCACACACTGGCATCATTCCAATTCCAAACATTCCCTATTTAATGAAGACTCCAACTCTTTCTCTTTTATGCTCATATCTGAAAATTTCTTCATCCCTCCTTTATGTTTTCACAATGCTCTGAGTATGACATTTTATTTTTGTTAAAGAAAATATATTTATTTGGTCCACGATTATTTGATTTCTTGGATGATTTTAATTATATAATTTCAATTAAATTTTTTCATCTAATATTTTTTGTTATGTTTTTCCCTCCCCAAACTCCTTTCTGCTATTCCCTACCTCCCTACCCACCCAAATTTGTGTTCTTTCTCCATCTCTCTTTCAAAAACACAAAAATAAGAAAAATGAAACCAAAGAAAATAAAAAAACAAAAAAGAAACAAACAAAAAAATCTACAAAAATGAGTGTAAAAGCAAACAGGCAAAAGACCAATAAGACCAAAAAAAATGCTAAAGCAAAGCAAAACAAGTAAAAAACTACCCTTTAATTCATTTTCTGTTAGCCCATTCCTCCTAAACATGCGGCCTGCCTGAGTGCGGTTGGTATATCCAGTGACACTCCACTGGAGAGATCATATTTTCCTTTGCCAGTGGGTACTAATTGCAGATAGCTTCTTGTTGAGGGTGGGACTGCTTATCCACTTCCCTGTTTCAGTACTGGGAACTTGTAATGGTCTTGCGCATACTGCCACAATCATATGTGCACCCGTCTGCAAGACTTTGTCTCTTTGGCTTGTCTAGTAGCCAATGTGGAGTCATATTGTACTTTGAAGATTTTAATATTCCCGTCAGAGTTAGTCATAATAAATTGCATTATGTTTTTCATCATCTAATCTGTTTTGCTCCCTCCTATCTATTTTATTAAGAGTATTTGAGACAAGAAAACACATTTCCCAAGTAACTTCCAAAGATCTAGTTTCCCTCTTTGGTTCCTATGTTCAGCATATATGCAGACATTCATAGCCTTAGAGTCTGTATGAAGCAAGTGTATTTGTGGTCATAGATCTGGACCCTAGATAGATTCCTGTGTTCTTTGCATTACAGGAAAGAACAAAGGAACCTAACTTAAGTATAAGCCAAGAATTGACAGCACACATATTATCTATCTGAAATGTTAATTAGACTTAGAATTCATAATTATGCTTGGGGAAGTACTAGAAAATTGAGGATTTATGTGTTCTGTGGGTTTTTGTTGATTTTGTTGTTGTTTTTTGATCCTGTGTTCCTATGGAACTGTGAGACCTGGCCTTGGGAAAAGAGACCATAAGATAGAATTCCCCAGTGGTAGATTTTTACTACCAATGTAATAATCTTTATAAGCCATTTATGTTTTAAAAAAAACAGAAATTTACTACTATTTCCCAGAAAATGCTATAAGATTCAGCTCAGTGTTTGGAAGTGATTTGAAAATTGGTCAGTCATTCTGATAGATGTTTAAATAAATATTAACTTCAGTCTATGTGTTCTTTCTCCTCATTTACAGCTCTAAATGTGAACCTGACCATATATTCTTGATATATTTCATGTGGTTCCTTTCATTTATAGTTTTACATATGACTGGTTAAATATAAAATGGCACAAAAATGAATGTTATGTAAATAATAATCACAGAATCAAAGCAAAAACAGCCCACACCAATAGTGTTTATAGGAGTGGGTGTAGTGGCAACTGAGACATTATTTGAAAACAGCTTCTACAACCAATGTTTTTGGAGAAGCAAATATCTATGTTCTAATCAGATTTGATCTTAATAGGAAATGTCAAGCAGGAAATACCCATGTGTTAAAAGATCTAAGGGCATGGATCTGGAATTAATCCTATACTAAATCTGCACATCAAAATCTAGGCTTCAACTGAAGTTGGGAATGACAATTTTAGAACCTGTAAATAGATAATTTATGATGTAGTGTGAAATAAAGGACTTTATATACCTGAACAACACTAAGGGATAAATTTACTGTTGCCAATTACTTTTATACAACAACAAGGTCAGTCTATGCTACCAATTACTTAGGTGCAGAAACAGAAACAGGTGTAGCAAGAAAATCAACAGAACTTCAAAGCTGTAAAAGAAAAACCTGGAAGTGGGCTGAGCAAATAACACTGCTCTCTCCCTCTTCTCTTTGGAGTACCTGAAACACCCTAACACCTCGAGAAACTTGTAGTCAAGAATTTCAATACGCTCATTCTAAAGACTGCTTTGGCTCCCAACAATTCGAGGAAGGCACAACATGGAGAGGAACTGAAGTAAGCACTGTCTACTCATGTCTTTTTGCTTCTCCTGATGACTGACCAAAATTCTTGATCTCAAAGTGTCTGTTATATCCAGAAATTCTATGTAGAAGAGAAAGTTTTCACAAATAAGTTCAACAAGATAGAGTATTTCCTTATACATAGAATATGTCAGATCTACCAAAGAGACAAAGACAAAAGGTAAGAGCCATAGATCTGCCAAATCACAGACCATATCTTCACTCCATCCTCGTAATACACTTTCTGTACAAGCCTAGCCAGGGCGTGTGAATCACATCTTCTAAGCTCTACATCAGTTATTTTCAACTGTGCCAAGCAAATCTCCTACTTCTTCATTCAATCCTGGAATTTAGGAAGTTTCTATATGCATACAATCCAGCTTGTTTTACTAGAATTAAAAGGGCTAGTTAGCTAAACTTTTTTGAAAATCATTGCAGAAATAGGACCTCAAATACTTATCTACTCTTCGCTTACACACTTGAACTGCTCTTAAACAGATTGACCAAATACAAGTCTGAGGAGATGAAGAGTAAATATTACATAAAAGACAGCATTTAGCAAGATAAATTATGCATGGAAGAGAGAGGGTCTTGCTTTTGTTTTTCTCTGTACAGCTCCTTCCTAACTCAAATAAGATACTATTGAGGACCTTGGAACTATGGGAGTTTCTAATGAGATCTACGGGCACTAGATCAGAAATGAAGATCAGGGGTCTAATGGGGTACTTTGTACTGTATTTGATGGAAACATGGCTTGTCTTTTCCTCCAACTTCTCTCCCTCTTTTTGGAATAAACAGAATCACAATCATGATGTACATCTAGCAATGACAAAGGATTTGTTTTTGTTTTCTGCCATCAGTGTTGAATAGGAAGGATACAATGGAAGTCAAAATGCTCTTGAGATTCTTGAGATTTAGCTTAGATTCCCCAGAGATGAAAAGTGACTGCCCTGGATGTCTTACTGTGTATCAGTTTTCCTGGTGTGTTTTCTAGAACTGTTTCTCAGTGACGGTAACAGCAGGAGTCTGAGATTCACTTGAAGTTTTGTGATCTGATCTTTCACTATAAGAGACATAATTAATATGAGTGGCCTAAGGGGAGTCTCAAAATACTCTAGAGTAAGTAGAGATCTCTCTAAGGGGCTAATGTAAGCTAACAGTCTTCAGTAGACAGAGTTTTTTAGAAAAGATCTTTAAACTACAGATTAGTTAAAAAAAAAAAAAAAAAGAACAGACCGCATACTAGTTCTGTCATAAGTTCAAGTGATATAACAGAGAACAAACTACTGTAAAAAGAAAATCACATGTTCTCCCTCCATGTGTAGATCCTAGTCTGCTACATGAATGTATATGTGTAAATTAGTGTAAGTGTGGGTAAAGTCTAAAAATTTATAAATGAGATCTAAAGAAGTAATAGTGGATGAATAGAAAGGATAAATAATAGGCAAAAGAACACATAAGTCATGGAAGAGGATATAAAGTTAATTTTTTTAAGTGTCAAGTGTTTTGTTCCATTCCACGGTGGATATGTGCATTAAAATTTCTATGTATTAAAGTAACAAGAGCTACTTTTGCATACTAAAATAATTTAACACATATTATTCTTTTGAGACAGTAGTTATAAAAGTTGGACTTTAAAAAATTTCCTTTGACCATAAGTGAAATAGGAATAGACAGTATCAGTCACAAGGTACAAGGTATGTCACACTGACATAGAAAAAGGTAATTTAAAAGAATTGTTCTGGGGTAAACAGTTTGTTAACTTTTCTTCTGTGTAAATTCATATAAAGTCATTCTGTTACAGAGATGTTTAATGTGTAAATGTACATACAAGTAACATCATACAGATTGAGTGGGTTGTACTTGTATATGAAGAAATATTGTGATAGTTATTCTTGGTTGTCAACTTGACTACATCTGGCATTAACTGAAACCTAAGCAGCTAGGTATACATGTGAGAGATTTTGAAGTGGGAAGACTCACCCTAAGTCTGGATCTTTGGAGATGGGAAGATCTGCCTTTAATCTGAGCCACACCTTCCTCATGGTAGCCTCTATAAAGGATGTGGAAAGATGTCTGTTTGCTCTCCGTTCTGCTGGCGCATCCATTCCTTTACTGGCATTAGAGCCTACATTTTCTGGATTCTAGCACATACTGAAGACCAGCTAAGACATCCAGTCCCATGGACTAAATAATTACTGGATTCTTGGACTTGCTGTTGGTAGACAGTCACTGTTTGACTTTCTGGACCACAGCCTGTAGCTACTCTAATAAATCCTTCTAGATAGACAGATAGATGGATGGATAGATAGATGATAGATAGATACAGATAAATATATTTATTTTGTTAGTTCTATTCCTCTAGAGAACCCTAATACAAATATATATAATGTATATATATATTAAATTACATATGCATAAATTATATATATATAAAATTAAATATATGCTACATAATTTAATTTTAATTAATTAATTTAAAAAGATGCTATGCAATTGAAAAAGAGAAAGAAGGGGTATATGGGAGGGTTTGGAGTGAGAAAATGGAAGAGAGAAGTGATGTAGTTATTTTATAATCTCAATAAATAAAAGATATAATTAATATGTAAATTGATCACTAAACATAAAGTATGGTTTTAAAATAACTTTAACTGTTCAGTGCAAAAAATGTAAATGTAGGACCTATCTTGACAAATTCCAACCATGTGAAACAAGTTGTAATAGAAATAAAAGCCAAGACAGGACAAAATGGGTACCAACAACAGAAATTAAGAAGGGAAAGATGGTCAGGTTTAATTTTTAAAGTGCCAACAGCATATAGAGGGGGAAAGTCACTGATTAATTTTATAGCTTCAGTAATACAGAATGTCAAAAATTCTAGGCTAATTAAAAAATGTTTCTTCTTCTCTCATGCAAATTTGGGCCACATGTTTAAGACTTGTATCTTCTCAATTTGGAGGAGTTTCAGTATTTGACAAGAGGAACCCTCGGCTGAATATAGGGTTCAGCAGGTAAGAGCATTGTCTGCTCTTCTAGAGGAGTCAGGCTCAAATTCCCAGCACGAGAATGACAGTTCACAGCTGTCAATGACTCCAGTTCCAGGAACCAATACCTTTTTCTGCATGTGGTACACTGATATACCTGCATGCAAAAACACCTTCATACATACATACTATTTTTTTAAGAATTAGAAGAACCGAGTTTCTCTGGCCTGTTGGCCTTCAAGTCTCTCCACATAGTTTACATTTTGTAATTCAAGATAATTGTACTAAATTATGTGAGCATGAGTACATTCTGACTAATGAGAATTAACTGAGAAGATGTGCACTTTCTTTCTAATTATGTAAAGTAGAAACTACATGTCATTAGTTCTTACATTCTACTTGCCACACCCAGGACATAGGACATATCTAGGTGTATGATATGCTGAGAACAGAGATGGGTTAAATGAAACTATGCTCTGGTGTCTTAATATTTACTTTTAGTCATTCATTTCTACATATTCCTTTTGCTCTCATTATATAAAATATAATAAAAATCATTACAAAAATCTTCAAATTTCTTAAATCTATAACTGTGTTTCTTTTTTTATTTTATTAATCTAAATAATATACTTAAAAGTATAATTATAAAGATTATTTTTATATCACATTAATTTGTTTAAACATTGGATCTTTCACCAAAGATCTTTACAATGCAAAGTTCTAAGTGTGGAACAGTAACTCAATAGTGCTAAAACAATGTGTACGTCTCTGAGTTTGTGCATGTGTGTGCTCCTGTGCATATATGTGTGCGTATATTTCCCTGTACAGGCTATCAGAGGCCAATCTGGAGTGATAATCCTCTTGTGCCATCTAACTTGTCTATTGACACAGCATGACCTCCTGTATAACCTCTGCCTCAATCCTGCCTCCAGATCTCTGCCTTAAATTCCTGCACTGACTTCCCTGGGTGACGTACTATAAACTGTAAGATGGGTGTTTTATCACAGAAATAAAATGCTTACTAAAATACAAGGTGTGGCATAGAAGAAGGAATTAGGAATGTCTGATAGGTTGGTCATCTGTGACAGACAGAAGTTTAAGTCAGTCCCTGCATTGCTAATTCCTTCTGGATGAAACATGAGCAATGAACTAAAGTAATATGCCACCAGAATTTACCTTGGGCACCCATGAGTTTATTGTGCTTACTTATAGAGCATAGGTAAGGGGTTATTTATAGGAGTATGAATGGTATCCAAGACAGGAAGACACTGGAAAGTCTTTATCCAGCATGGTCAGTGGCTGTCTCAGAGTCAAACAGAGAGGGTCTCCTCCCCTAACCCTATACTACTTTTACATTCTATACCCTCCCCTAGACACAGAGCCATGTGCAATTAGGGCAGAACTTAATAAAACTGGTTGAGAAAAGTGGCTGTATAATCAGGTGAGAGTCCCATGACTTTCTCATCCCTGTTTCTATGTCAGCAGTCAACAAGAACAGGCAAAGAAATCTTTTATGAGAAAGCCTGTCCAAACTCTTGAAGATGATGTCAGTTTTGCTCAGAGGACAGTCCTACACAATGCACTGCTATACATACAGATGTACCAGTTTTATATTCATCCTTTAGTACAAGAACTACTCTGAAGCAAACTCATTAGTTTTAAAATGGAAAGATTTATATTGCTTCATCTAGTCTATTCACATAGTCCCTTTAAGAGTGTATCTAGGTCCGTGACAGAGAAATCAAGAAAAATTCAAATCATTTTGGCTGGACAGAAGATAGAGGTAAGGCACGTAACTGTCTCTAGGAGTTATTATTATTATTATTATTATTATTATTATTATTATTATTATTATTATTACTATTACTATCATCATTATTGAAAATATATTTTTCTCATAAAATATATCCTGAGTACAAGTTATCCTCATCTCAGTTCATCTACACCTCTCGTCCCATACAGATCCACTCTCTTTCTGATTCTGATTAGAAAAGAACAAGCTTCAAACAATAAAAATAAAACATAACAAAATAAAATAGAATATGATAAAAAAAAACCAAAACATATTGAGTTGGAAGGTGTAAATCTAAAGAAGGAAAGGAGCCCCAAAAGAAGGCACAAGAAAATCAGAGCACTCATCACACACTCAGGAAGCCCATGAAAATAATAAACTGAAAGTTGTGTTATATAAGAAGAGGTCCTGGTGCAGACCCCTGTAGGCCCTGTCCTTTCTACTGCGGTCTCTGGGAGTTCATATGAGCTTTGCTCAGCTGATTTAGAGGGCCTTGTTCTCCGGGTGCCCTCCATCCCCTCAGGCTATTCTGCCTCCTCTTCTGTTGGGTTCCCTGGGATCTGAGAGGAGGGATTTGATGGAGACATTTTATTTGGAGCTGTGTGTTCCAAGGTACCCCCCACTCTGTGTTGTGTGTGTGGGGGGGGGCGGAGTATTTAATGCCTGTAATGCCTGGATGCGGATCTCTTTTTCCCATTTGCTGTAGGAAGAAGCCTCTATGTTTTTGGCTAAGTAAAACACTGATCTATGAGCATAGCAGGATAAATTAGGAATCATTTTATTGTTACTTTTTTTTTTTTTTTACACCAGAAATACTTGGCTTTACCCTAAGTCTCTGGGGTATCTAGTCTCCGGTTTTTGATCACACAAGCAATGGCAGGTATGAGTTCATGGGATGGGCCTTAAGTCAAATCAGATATTGGTTAGTTACTCCTACAAGCTGTGTGCCATCATTTCCCTATCATATTTTATAGGCAGAGCAGCCTTGTAGATCAAAGGTTTTGTGGCTGGATTGGAATATCTGTTTCTCTTTTGGTAGCCAGCAGACTGCCTTTCCATAACAAAGACACTAAAGCATGGGTGTGAAGGTTCCATGTAGGCACCAGCTCAACCTCTTCATGTTCAATGAGTTGTGTGTGTGTGTGTTCTCTTCTGCAATGGAGCCTTGCTGTCAGTTTGTGGAGAGAAACCTATGATCTTGGAAACAGGTAGGTTGTTTAGGAATTTTCATAGGAGCCCAGTAGCTAACAACTCAATTGTAAGTATCCCAGTACCAGTATTGGAGGCTCTTTTTGGTGACAAGAGATATCCAGTTGAGATTTTGTTTCCCTCATTTTTTGTGGATTTAATTATGATCACTCTCATATATTTTAGGAAGTTTCCACTGCACTAGATTTCCATACCACCCCTCAAATGCCCCTCAGTTCTCACTGTCTCTCCTTGCATTCCCTCTCTCAACCCCATATACCCTCCTCCTCCTCCCCAATTTAATCTCCTATTTCAGTTCCCCACTGCCCTTAGTCCATCCATACAACCTATTTTATTTATATTATCTGGGGCTATTGTAAATGGTGTTGTTTCCCTGATTTCTTTTTCAATCCATTTCTCATTAGTGTATAGGAGGGATACTGAGTTGTAAGTCGTAAGTTAATCTTGTGCGCAGCTACTTTAATAAAGGTGTATGTAAGCTGTGGGTGTACCCCGGTGGTATTTTAGGGTCACTTATATATAATATCTATCATCTTGACATCAGTCAGTCCACCTGCTTTCCTGGCAGGAGTGCCATTTCTAGGAGTTTTCAATGACCATCCCCTGATAATAAAATACAAGGAAACAAGGACCTCAGACTTACAACCTCAAAGAGCTGAATTCTGACAATAATGAATTTAGAAGGGATACTCACTTGAACTCTCCAGAAAGAAATAGCTTTCAGTTGATACCTTGACTTCAGATTTGTCAGCTGAAAAGTCAGCATAAAAATAAATAAATGGATGTTTATCCAAAGCCTAGGAGTTTGTATAATTTGTTACATTAGAGATCACCTACATAATTACATAATCCAACATTGTGCTTACCATATTTCTTAATTTTATTATTAAAATATGACTTGAAAATCAAAAAAGAGAAGGAAGAAGGGGAACAAGAGAGTAAAGGGAGATGGATATGACCAAATATATTATGCATGTGTGAATTTGTCATAATAAAACTAATTGTTTTGTACAATTAATATATGCTAATAAAATAGAAATTCTTATGGTAGATCTGAGGGACATTGTGCTAAGGTAAAAAGACAGGCCCAAACCAAGTGTATTGGAACACTGTGGTGATTTAAATAGGAATGGCTCCTATTGGCCCATATATTTAAATGTGTAATCACCAGGGAGTGGCACTATTTGAAAGGATCAAGAGGTGTGACCTCGTTGGGGGAAGTGTGTCACTGGTGGTGGGCTTTGAGGTTTCTCTGCCTATAGATCAAGATTTAGCTCTCAGTTACTGCTCCAGCACTTGCCTACATGCCATTGTGATCATTGCCATGATGATAATGGACTAAATCTCTGAAACTGTAAGCAAAACCCCAGTTAAATGCTTTCTTTTATAAGAGCTACCTTGGTCATGATGTCTCTTCACAGCAATAGAAAAGTGACTAAGATAATCATGTCCTCTATATTAAGATCATAGGAAGATCTCAAATATAGATATAGAGAAGAATGTAATAGTTACTCTGGGTGGGGAAGAAAATAGGAGATGGTGAGATATGTTTGAAAGGATCTAAAATAGCAAATATATAAGTGAACAGGCTTAGAGATCTAGTATACAATATGAAGACTAAACAAACCTGTATTATGTCATTAAATGAGTAGATATTAGCTTCTCTATCTGAAAAGTGTAACTATATGAGGTAATAGATATATTAATCTGCCTAAGGATGTAACCGTTTTACTATTTATGTATTCTATAACATCATGTTATAAACTCCAGATAAAATAAAATTGGTTTTAAAATATTCTATGAAAAGTATACAAGTCATATTTTTATCACGATAGTGATTTAGGAAGATAGCACAGGAAGATGAGAAATACTTTGAAAGAAAATAAATGACTTTTTAGAAATTACACTGAAAAGAGGCCCAAACAAGAAGTCATGACATTTGATCTATGTCTATAAAACACTTTGATATTAAGCCCAAGGTTTACAGGAATATTATTAACATCCAGCATGTAAGACACATGCGTTTAAACAATAAATAAGTTTTATAGCTTAACCCAAAGGATGGGAAAATTAACATCATTTTATAAGTCAGTGACATAATTTGTTCCACAAGAAAGCTGTAAAGAAAACTAACGTAAAAACCTGGCTATGTGACAGCTTCACAGATGAAAGCACCCACTGTGTCAATAGCTCAAAGGTACTGTGATGAATCCAAGTTTCTTTTTGTGAATAGAAGAGAACTTCAACTAAACTATAGTACCTCCTCAGAGTCATAATTATCTGATGGGCATCCATCCAGTCTAAGAGTTAGCAGCATCACCTACAAAGCATTACATTTACATAACCAGAAATAATCTGTGCAAAAGTAGTTGTGCTATCTATATCAATTTAGATGAGTTGATGACCAGGAGAAGCTTTGACAATTGCTAAAAAAAAAAAAGAAAAGAAAAGAAAAAAGAAAGAAAAGAAAAATGGAGAACCACTGATAAATTTCATGGTACCAAAAGGAAAACACTCTTACCACCTAGATCAGAATTTCCTTACACTAGAAAATAAAATGAAATAAAATCAAATAAAATAAAGCAGCTATGCTCAGTGTCTGAACCCTTGCATCATGCGGAAGACATGGCCATTTGTCAGTATGACACTGGGAGACTTTAAGGAAGTTTAAATATCATCTAACACATTAGAATTCTGGAAGAGAAAAGTGAAAATCACCCTGTCACTTAGTGGAACTGAAGGCTAGAAAAATTAGACTTCTTCATGATTAATGTTAGTACTGTCATCTTACACTGTCACCTACTTCCATGGAAACTGAGTTTGCATCATGGGCAGGAAGAAGCACTAAAGTACGCATCAAGGCAAAAACAGAACCAGTGTGTAATGAAAGATTTCTTTAACTCTTTCGAAGAAACTCCTGCTCTGACATATATCTTGTTTCTTTCTGTGGCTGGCTCGATCAGTGAGCATAATTAGACTGAATCTCTGTGGCAAGGCAGGTGGCAGTTGAATGGCTAGAAAATTACACACTTTTCTTCGATACTGCCAGAAGTTCCCACTTTCCTGTTTCTAATTTTTGTTTGAAAAAAGGTTTTTCCCCTCGCAGAACAAATTCAAGCAGAGCTACATTCAGAAAGCCTTAGAAGTCATCTATTATTAAATAAAAACAGTCTATAACTATTGGGTCTTATTGAATATGATCACTAAGTTAGAAAATGTAATGTTCATGTTAAGCAGATTAGGAAGAAACACAGTAATATAAATGAGTACAAATTATTTCAAATGCATATAAAATCTAATCATGTTTACCTGTCTCCTAAGTTGAAGATAAGATCTTGATCCTTAACTTCTCAAGTTGCCTCTTTAAAATTAACTGAAATTATGACTCCTCTCCTTAGGAAAAATTATATGCAAACATTTGTGGCAGAATATTAGCACTTATAGAATTTTAGAAACGTTAGCTTCAAACATTTCTCAGGATTTTGTTCTTGGTGCATTACAAGATTTTAAAACTCTATAAGAAAAAAGAAAGAGCTGTAAGTATAAAGGACAATCTCTTTCTTCAAAGAGTGCTTAAGTGTTTGTTAAAGTCTGTTGTCATATAAATTAAGTAACAACTTCTTCTAAAGTAGATTTCAAACTAGAAAATGTTTCAATTATGGTTCAGAGAGAGGCCCACCAGACCTACTCCTCTGTGGTGGTTTGAATGAGAAGAGCCCCAAAAGGTTCATACCTTTAATTACTTGGTCCCTGGCTAATAGAATTGCCTGGGAAAGATTAGAATGTGTGGTGGTGTAGGAGGATGTATGTCACTTGGGATGGGCTTTGAGGTTTCAAAAGCCCATACGAGGTTAATTATCACTCACTCACTATCTCTCTGCTTCTTTCCTATAGATTGGGATGTAAGCTCTCAGATACTGCTTCAACACCATGCTGCCATGATGATCATGGAATAATCTTCTGAAACTGTAAACAAGCCTCCAACTAAATGTTTTTATAAGTTGTCTTGGTAATGGTAAATTGCTTTGACTTTAGATCCCCTTCCTACTGAACTATTAGCTATTGATGTAATCTGGAGAAAGTGTAGTCTTTATCTTCCACTGATGATCCTACAAGGTTCTAGTGGATAATTCCAAACTAACGGGACCTAGATGACCCAGAATAAACTAAATTGGTCACAAAAAAGATAAAAATATGAATGTAGGAAATAAACTTGTAGAGGAAGGTTAGCAGAGTCAGAGTGTTAAAAGGGGAAAATTTGTGAGTAAGAATGATCAGAGTACATACATTCCTGTACAAAACTGTCAAAGAACAAATTTAACTAAAAAAAAAAAACTTTAAATGGTTGACAAAGAGAGAAAATTCTTCTTAGAAAAGGGAAAAGTGGGAGAAAAATTAGACAAGATTCTAGTGGATGAAACAACCAAACAGAGGGTATGGTTGTCTGGACGGAGTCAAAGGAAAGGACAATGGATATATAAAGACACATAGAACACTGAAAGAGTATTCAGTCGCTGGAAAAAGAAATCTGTTGCAAAGAGCAACAGATGGACATGTGAAAACTGGAAAGGGTAAGGAGCATTTTCAATGAGATTTCAGAAAGAAAAAACAGAGGAGTTTGAAGAACTAAAGTTGTTGGGAAAGAAAGCTTATGTGGCTCACAAATATAAGATTGGATTCCAGAAATAAACAGAACAAAGAGTCTGGTGAGCCATTTCCTGACTGCTCTCAAACATGCAACCAAATATCTTCATGGGTTTCCAGAATATATGCCTCCATAAATACTCCCTCACACTGGTGATTTATGGTCTTTACTTTGGGGGAATCAAACACACAACCTTGTGCATGCTAGATCAACAGTTTGCCACTGAGGAACATCTTCAGCCCCATAAGATATTTTTGGAGTTCTTTCATTCTCTAACATGAATCCCTGCCTTACGTGAATGCAAGCATTCATATTTGCCTTGAAACTCTTAACTTCTCTTCACAGCCTAGAAGCCTTCTGGTTATTATTAGTCTCAGGGACCTATAATCTTCCTGACTCTAGCTTTTGTCTCTCTCTTATATTTGCAGTTGCCTCCTGGTATGTCCATGGCATGGACATTCTAGAAGGAAAACACCTGACTTGTTGACATGGAATAGATAATCTTTCATCACGTCTGTCTTACCTGTTTCTTTTGTCTTGTTAACTCTATGTAAGTCCTCTAAACACAGAATTTATCATTGCTTCTTCCATTTTTTATTTATGTCAGTTTGATCAAGTTTCACAAATACTTTAGTATTATGCCTTGAATCCAGTGTCTTTTTCTACTGTTTCTAGAATTCAGCTTAACAGTCATTGCTTATCTAAATCTAACTAATAACATCATCACTGGACTCTATGATGCCAGGTTGATTCTCCTCCAAACCACCCTTTTCCAGCTATCCATTTTCAAAACCAAACACATATGGGTACTCATAGTACTTTTGCTTAAAAGACTTCATTACTCTCATTTCCTAGGAACAAGCAAGCAAGTTATGCAATCAGAATAAGGAAAAGCCTTCAAATTGCGTGCAGCTTATCTTTTCAGATCAGTACCCCTTGCAGCAAGCCCAGTGCTCTCAAATACTATTAGTTGTGTGCTGCTGTAGCCAGATCAGGAAAATCATACTCATTCTTTGCACACGTCAAATACCACTTTTTACAAGCTTCTATCCTCTCAAGAAATAGCTGTGGATTCCACCTTCCACTTCTAAAACATTTCTCTCTGTTAAAATAACCAATATCTATTTTAACCTGGTCTCTCCCAGCTATTTCAGTAATCAGAGGAAAAAAAATGATGACACATTTACCTTGCCTAATTCTGTCTGCTGTTTCTCATCTTTGAAAATACATTTCCAACTTTACTACAAATGCTATAATCTCAGATCTCTAATTCAACACAAACTATTCCTAACATACACTGACTGTTTTCTCCAATATACAGATGGATTGAAAAGTGAAAATAGGCTGGGCAATGGTGACACATGTCATCCCACAGACTTGGGAGGCAGAGGTAGGTGGATCTCCGTGAATTCAATGCCAGCCTGGTCTATAGAGTAAGTTCCAGGGAAATCCAGACTCACAACAGAGAAACCATGTCTCAAAAAACCCCCAAATCAAAACAACAACAACAACAAAAGAAGAAGAAGTCAAAATAGTTAAGTAGGAAATTACAAGCATATGCATTGGTTTTGTCATAATTTTTAGGGATGGATGTCCAACCGTAAAAGTTTAAATATAATATTGTGTGCATTTAAAAGTATAAATTTACATGTAATTAAATGTATGATTATTAAAGTTTAATAAAACTGCACTGAGAAAATAGTAACAGTTGGGATTTTCTTCCAGTAATTAAAAAAGTAAACATAATAAATATAAACATACTCTGGCTAGCAAGAATTGGTCATAACTAAACCAACATTCATGCTATCATTGGGTAAAGAGCATGTCAAGCGACAAGAAAGGTTGCTACAGAATCAAGTATCTGCACTGGGGAGAAAAGATGTCTACTGATGAGGAAAGAACTTTTGATTAGACATAGACACAGCACTGATCCAGCTAGTGCTTTCTCTCTGGAGCTGAATCTAACAAGCTCTCCAGTGGATGCTATCACAATGGATTCTATCTATTTAACTCATAAATCTTGTACTAATTGCAATCATTTCCAATCCACAAACTTTATGTAGACACTCAGGTAGGGGAGGCCATGCGAAATACTGAATCTTTCCAACAGCTACATTTCTCTTTCTAATTTGTTAACTATATTCTTGTTTTATGTGCTGATCTTTTGTCAGATCTGTTAACTTGATCCCATCTTTTTGGAACACAGTTGAGATTGTGTTTTTGTCTTTACAAGAAAGATTGTTAGATTTACTGGTCACCTTTTACACACATCTTTTAGAGCTTCATATTTTCTCCAACCATAGATTTTCAATAAAAATGTGAACTACAGAACAATCAGTACTAGTCACAAGAAAACAATCTGCTGGTATAATTGAGATTCATAAAAGCACAAAGTCAAAATTATAAATCCAAAATAAATAATAAGAATTGATGGGGTGGCTCTGTCTCTGGATTCTCAAGTGTGACTTCAAGGAGGAAGAATAAACAAAAGCATGATGTACTATAGAAGGATGAGTCATGATATCATATACTTAGAATTGGTAATTGGGACATACTTTTAATGGAACAGAGATTAGAATACTGAGTTCAAGGTGAAAGCAGTAGAAACTGGTCACAAAATAATTATTTTAATGCACAAGGAAAGAGTGATTTAGGAAGACTCACACAAAGACATGGATTTTTTAAATTTTGCTTTCAGTTCTACAACAAACACATTCTGAGAGCTGAGGAGATAGCTTGGGATTAAAAGCACTCACAGCTTTTCCAGAGGACCAGGATTCAGTTTCCAGACCCCATGTGATGACTCACAACCATCTGTAGCTCCAGGCTCAAGTGATCTGATGCTATCTTTCGGACTTCGTAGGTACTAGACACACACATGATGCACACACACACACACACACACACACACACACACACACACACACACAGCCAAAACATTTATACATATAAAATTTAAATTTCTTAAGCATCATTCTGATCCATGGGGAGACAAAGGTGACTATGAACAGATTTCTGAAAACAGTAGCCAAGATGATGAATAACAGTAAGTAGAAAGGAAAAGGAAAGAGAGAAGGAGGAGAGAAGAGAAGGGCAAAGGCAAAGGGGAACTATGAAGACGATTTAGTGACTAATGTCAACTATGTAAAGATCAAAATGTCTCAATTCCTGCTTCCCTAACTACACCAACCTCAAAAAGAAATACTTAAATGATAACATACAGGATGCAACGTGAGTGCAGGCACCAAAATTAGCTTCCAACCAACACAACCAAAATCATCACACTTACCTTAGTGTTCCAAGTACAAACTCTGACACCAATTACAGCACTGGAAGGAGACTCTCAAGTCCAATTTCACAAATTTAAGCTTTTGTGTTATTATAAATGCATATGTATTGCTCTTACAAAGAGAAAATGCTCAGTATTTTTGAAATTGAAATGAAAAGAGGATCAGTAACATATATTTGGCAGAGATAATCTAAGCCAGTGCTTAGATTTATCAGGGTTTATCTAGCCAATAATACTTAGAATATTTTAAATGCTAATTTAAATATTGAGTAGGAATAAGCTCAGTTATTTGTTCTCTGAAATGATTTCCTAAAGCAAGTGGTTTAAGTTGAATAATTTACATTTTTTGAAGTCAAACTGAAATTACATACACTAACATTTCTTTTTCCATCTTTTATTTCTGCACAAATAGTAGAACTTCTAAGGCCTTTCAGCCTGTATGGGAATAGACAAAAATGAATAGTAAGTTTTCTAGACCCTGATGAAGCTTCTTTTAAACCAAGGCTCTATGTTCTGACACTTTATAGTAACTCAGTGAACTTCAGTTTTGGAGAAAAATTTTTAATATTAAACAGAGTTCATGTTTTTATTTAGTTCTTTAGAAATTTGGAGTGGTAAAAAAAGAAGACAAGAAAATATGTAACTAAGATAAAATAAACTATATTTAATATGATTTCTTGCGAATGTGAATCAATAAAATGCATATTCAGTTCTAAAACAAATATAGAAAATAATTGAAAACCATGTCAAGCCATTGTTAATCTACTTAATTACTTATCCCTAAAAAACATCCTTAAATGACTTAGCTTTACATGAAAATCATACACATACACATTCATATCTCTCTCTCTCTCTCTCTCTCTCTCACACACACACACACATAATCTGAATGCTTCAAAGAATTTGATAGACTTCAGAGACCCTCTGAAGCTAGAGCTATGTGTCTATCCTGACAATATCCCAACCCTTTTGCATGATAAAATTTCATTTACTACCCATTTACAAATCATCATTTCTATACTATTAATCTTAACCATTCAGTAAGTGCTCCCAAGCATAAAATCATATTTATTTTTCTTCTACAAGAAAAGTCTGTGCTTAAAACAGCTCAAATGTACTGCCTTCTTTCTTCATCTTTGAGTGGTAATTTACTCCTAGTATTATGCAGATTGTACTGAGGCTTGTGTCATCCAAATAAGTTAATGCTGGCTTATCAAGGCATATAAGCATAATGCTATTTCCAGGGGTAAAACCTTTGTTTAAGAATTCAATAATTTGTGAAAAAAAAATTAGGTTCCACAAAAATGAATGGGGTAGAACAAAGAAATGCTATCAAACATCTCTCTATGTCAATAAGATAAAAAATATTAACAATATAGTTCAGTGGTGAAGATCTGAAGCAACAGGAGTTCTCACAAAATCTAATGGGATTGTAAAATACTACAGACACTTTTGAAGAATTTTAGACAGTTTTTCTATAGTTGTATATGTGCCTATACCATAATCCAATAATTTCACACTTTAGGTATTTATTTGTGAGAAACAAAAACATATGTTCTTAAAAATTTTAAAACAGCTTTATTTACAACAATCAAAAAGTGATAAACAACCTAAATATTTATTATCAGGAAAGTGGGTAAGCAGTGTGCAGTGTGATTATTCAAAAGAACACTGTACTAAGAGAATAAAATGTTAATAGTTGAATCCCCCAAACACTATATTGGGTTACATAAGTAAATACTTATACAATAAAGGAGCACATGCAATCTATTCCAAATTATGTTAAGAAGAGAATAGGCCAGGGGTAAATCGAGAGAAGTTCTTATCTCTGGGGAAAGGAATGAACAGAAGGTGAATAGGAGTTTTTAGAGTGTTAGACTATATAAAAAGTGTAAATCTCAAATAGGATAGTGGTTCAATTGGTGCACATTTATTGAAAATTCATTAAAAGGTATATTTAAGATCTGTGCATTTCACTTTACAAGTTAGATCTCAATTCAGGCACTTTGAAATCTTATAGAGATACTGAGTTTACCTTTAGTGCAAACAAAACAAAACAAAACAACAAAACAAAACAAAACAAAAACAATAAAAAAGATTAAAGGACCTAATGAAAATAAAGAGAAAGCTGTGGAAGGAGAGCCTGGGGGTCCATCTATCACAGAGACATTGTGCTGGCTAGATTTATGTCACCATGACACAAGATAGGCTCATTTGGGAAGAAGGAACCTCATCTAAGAAAATGCCCCAACCAGACTGGCCTATAAACAAGGCAGTATTGCATCTCTTGTAGTATGTAAAGTATTTCCTCAGATCCATTATACCCCATTATACCTTTGTCTTATTCAAGGTATCAATGCAGTTCCTTACTTTAGTGCATCTATACCAATAAGAATTAGAATTCATCAATACAGGAATTTTTACTGAAGTGTAAAGCAGATATTTTCTTTAAGTTCTAGGGGGTTAAGTTTGGGGAAAAGGAAAAATAAGAGTCTTACCTTCATAATTCTCATTTTTATTATACTTTATTGTAATATCTGGAGAGTAGTTCCTAGACCCTGGCAGGTTATTCTAGAAATGATTTAACAGAGTGAATAAGAGAGTCAACAAAGCTCCAACTCTGGAATGACAAAATCATAGACACAGAGAGGAAAGAAATGAAAAAATCCACAAAAATTAGTATCTACCTAAGGTTAGAATGAAGACAATGGATAACACAAGGATTAGTTTTTTGAGTTTTAACTCTTAAAATGTAAGAGTGGGATTATTACAAGAAGATTTGATTTAAGGAAAGCTCTGCTTTGTTGGGGACATGCTAATTTTACTATGGTAGCAAAATACTAATTGGCAATAGAGCGTAGCTGATTGAAGATGAGAAATAAACTAAAGCTTATATAGTCAATGATAATGACATGTATTAATGGAGGAGTACAAATTGAAACTTGAGGATGCCTGAAATGCAGGAAACAGGAGGGAACAGATGGGTGCATGTACGGTGGAAGTGTCCACAAGGTATTAAAAATTAGGGAAAGTGCTACTTTCTGATCCAACTCTGAGAAGTTTTCCATCATCTGCAATGTCTTCACCAACAATGGCAATGGGACTTTATTCACCTAATGAGCCAAGTGCAAGAGTCAACTCCTTAGTGCTGTTTCTAGCCTGGAGCAGATAGTTGACACCATGTATTAAACCTAAACAGAAACCAGGAACATCTAGCTTGTATTCTTTTCCATTTCACAAAGTTCCTTTTGCAGGTACAATCTTCATCACGTAGCACCCACCATCTGAATTAATATTCCACTCTTCTTTCTATACTTTGCCACATCTAAGTATAATTATTTAAATCCATACAAATGTATTGATTGGCTTCCAAATGTTGTTTCTGTTAACACAAATCAAATTTCCTATTCCTTTATCTAAATATACATCACTCATTGGGTTTGATTTGGTTTTGAATTTTTGTTTGTTTTTCTTTTCTTTTACTGAAAATATATTTTTGGCACATAATAACAAAATGAAATGTAGTAAAATAAAATGTAATAAGATAAAACAAAATCTGACACATTGTAATTGTATACAACAAACAAACAGAAGTAAAAGAGCCTAAGGGAAGGACCAAGAATCACAGACCAACTCATCGCACACTCAGGAGTGCCATAAAAACACTTCACCAGAAGCCATGATATATGTACAAATGATTGGTGCACATCCATGCAGTCCCTGTGCATGCTACGTCAGCATCTGTGAGTTCATACGACCTTTTATCATGTTAATTTACAGGGCCTTGTCTTCTTAGTTTTCTTCTTCCTCTACAGTTCTTATACACTTCCCAGCTCTTCTTCCACTGGATTTGCTGGATGCATTTGACAGGGACATTCCATTTAGGGCTGAGTGTTCGAAAGTCTTTCACTCTCTGGCTGTGGGTCTCCGGAATTGTTCCCATATGCTACAAGAAGAAACCTCTCTGAAGTTGGCTGAGCAAGGCACTGATCTATGAGTAGTAGAATATTATTAGGAGTCATTTTATTGACATTTTTTCTTTTTATAACAGTAGTATCTGGTTTTACCATAGGGCCTTGGGCTATCTAGTCTCAGGTTCTTGGTCAAACAAGCAGTGGAGAGTATGAGTTTCATCTCATGGAGTGGGCCTTTAGTTAAATCAGATATTGGTTGGTTACTCCTATAAAATCTGTGCCCCCATTGCCCATATTTTTACAGATCAAAAGCATTGTAGGTCAAAAGATTTATGATTGACTTGATGTTCATGTTTCTCTTTTGGTAGCCTGAAAAATACCTTTCTGTACCAAAGATGCTAGAACACAGGGATAAGGGTTTTATGTACACACCAGCTCCATTTCTCCATGTTTGATGAATTGCGTAGGTATTGTCTTCAGCAACAGGGCCTTGTCAGTTTGCAAAGAACAACTTATAGTCTTAGCAACTGCCTGGGTTGTATTGGGTTTCTCACCTCTTTGGCCAATAACTCAATTAGATGAAATCCAGTCCCATTTTAGAAGCTTCGTTTGGTGACAAAAGATGGCCAGTTGAGACTGTCGGCTCCATTATTTGGTGATTTGATTTAGATCTCCTTCATATATGTATATATTTTAGGAAGTTCTGCTGTATTAGGCTTTTATACTACTTTTTAAATGGTCTTTAATTTTCTTCCCTTGTCACCATTTTCCCTACCCCCCACCCCCCCGCACTGCCTGTAACTACCCAGCCTCCCTGATCTGGCTATTATGAATACAGCAGGAGTAAACATCATTAAGCAAGTGTTACTGTGGTAGGATGAAGTGCCCTTTGGGTATATGTTCAAGAGACATATAGCTGGATCTTGAAGTACATCGATTTCCATCTCCCTGAAGAGCCAGCACGTTGATTTGCACAGTGGCTGTACATGTTTGCACTCTCACCAGCAATGGACGAGTGTTCAAGTAGCTCCACATCTTCGTCAGCAGGAGCTGTCTCTTCTGTTATTCATCTTAGCCACTCAAACAGGTCTAAGAGGGATTCTCAAAGTAATTTGGATTTGCAGTTACCTGATGGCTAAAAATGTAGAACATTTCTTTGTTTCTCACTCACTTGAGTTTCCAATATTGAGAACTGTTTGTTTAGATCTGCACCCATTCTTTAATTCAGTTATTTGTTTTCTTCATATCCAGTTTTCTGAGTTCTATATGTCTTTTAGATATTAGCCCTCTATCAGATGTGTACTTGGTAAAACTCTTTTCCCTTTCTGTAGGCTGCCACTTTCCCCAAATGACAATGTCCATTGCCTTAAAGAAGCTTTTCAGTTTCGTGAGGATCCATTTGTCAATTGTTGACCTTTGTGCCGGTGCTAACAGCGTTCTGTTCAGAAAGACTTTTTCTGTGCCAATAAGTTCAAGGCCACACTCCCCCCACTTCCTCTTTTATCAGGTTCTTAGTATCTGGTTTAAGAGGTCTTTGATTCAACTGGAGCTGAGTTTTGTGAAGTGTGATAAGTGTGGATAGATACATGCAGCCATCCAATTTGACCAGCACCGTTTGTTGAAGATGCTGTCTTTATTCTGGCTTATCTTTTCAAAAATCAGGTGTTCATATGTGTGTATATTTATGTCTGGTACTTCAATCGATTCAACAGATCAACATGTCTATTTTTGTGCCAATAGCATGCTGTCTTTATTAATATAACTTTGTGTTTCTTACTTATAGTTTATTATAATTCTGATTTCAAGTATAGCTTGAAATCAGGCATAGTGATATCTCCCTCCCACTGATTTTTTATTACTCAGAATTGTTTTAGCTATCCTGGGTTCCTTGTGTTTCCATATGAAGCTAAAAATTGTCATTTCAAGACCTGGAAAGAATTGTGTTGGAATTTTGACGGGAATTGCACTGCATCTGTAGATTTCTTTTGGTAAGATGGCCATTTTTACTATATTAATAGTACTGATTCACGAGCATGGGAAAGCTTTCCATCTTCAGATTATCTTCTTTACTTTATTCAATGTTTTAAAGATTTTATCATACATGTATTTTACTTGAGTGGCTACAGTTACCAAGTATTTTATATTATTTGAGGCTTTTGTGAAAGGTGTTGTTTCCCTGATTTCTTTCTTAGTCAGTTTGTTATTTGTATAAGATGGGTTACTAATTAATCTGAGTTAACTTGGTTTCCAGATACTGTGCTTTAATGCTTGTTTGCCTTAGGTTTCACAGTGAAATTTTTAGGGTCACTTATGTATGCTACCATATCATCTGCAAATAAAAATGCTTTGACTTCTTCCTTTCCAATTTGTACTCCCTTGATCTCCTTTACTTGTCACATTTCTCTATGATTTCAAGTACTGTAATGAATGGATATGGAAAAAATGGGCAATCTTGTCTTGGTCCTAATTTTGTGGAATTACTTTTCTCTCCATTTAAGTTGATGTTGGTTATAGGCTTGCTGTAAACTGCCTTCATTATATTTAGTTATGTCCCCTGTATCACTAATCTCTCCAGGACTTTTATCATAATGGGGTATTGTATTTTGTTTAAGGCCTTTTCTGTATCTAATGAGATAATCGTGTATATGGTAGTTTGCTTAGACTGTAGATTATATTTATTGGTTTTAGATATTGAACCACCCCTATATCTTTGGGATGAAGCATACTTGATCATGGAGAATTGTCTTTTTGATGTGTTCCTGGGTTTGGTTTGCAAGTATTTTAGTGAGTATTTTTGAATCTATGTTCCTAAGGGAGATTGTTTGTAATTATCTTTCTTTCTTGGGTCTTTATGTGGTTTGGATATCAGGATAACTAACCTCACAAGTTGAATGGGACAATAATCCTTTTATTCCTATTTTGTGGAATGATTTTCGGAGCCTTAGCATTATCTGTTTTTTTGAAACTCTGTGCTAAAACCATCTGGCCCTGGGCATTTATGGGTTAGGAAAATTTAATGACTGCTTATATTTCACTATGGGTAATAAGCCAATTTAAATTGCTTACCTAATCTTGATTTAACTTTTGGTAAATGGTACCTATAGGAAAAATTGTCCATTTCTTTTAGATTTTCCCATTTGCTGTAGTAGATGATTTTAAAGTATGTCCTTATGATTCTCCAGATTTCCTCAGTATCTGTTGTTATGTTCCCGTTTTCATTTCTAATTTTGTTAATTTGCATATTTACTCTTCAACTTTTAGTTAATTAAGATAAGAGTTTGTCAATCTTACTGATTTTCTCAAAGGACCAACTCTTTCATTGATTCTTTATATTTTTGTTGTTGTTGTTTCTATTTTATTGATTTCAGTCCTGAGATGATTTTTTTGGCCTCTATTCTGTTTGAGTGTAGTTTATTCTTTCTGGTATAATAGCACTTTCAGGTATGCTATTAAGTTAGTAGTATGCAGTCTCTCCACTTTTTCTATGTAGGCACTTAGTGCTCTGAACTTACCCCTTAGAAGGTTTTCATTGTTTCCCATGTTTGACTATGTGGTGCACTTATTTCATTCAATTCGAGAAAATATTTTATTTCTTTCTCAATTTCTGTCTTGACACATTTTTCATTCAGTAGTAAGTTGTTCAGCTCCCATGGGTTTGTAAGCTTTCTGTCATTTCAGTTACTGTTGATATCAGACTTTAATCTGTGGTGGTTAGATAGGATGCAGAAAGTTATTTCAGTTTTCTGTTATTTGTTGAGATTTGCTCTGTGACTGAGTATGTGGTCAATTTTGGAGAAAGTTTCATGAGGTGCTGAGAATAAGGTATGTTCTTTTGTGTTTGGGTGAAATACTATGTAGACATCTATTAGGTTTTTTAGGTTTACAACATCAGTTAGCTCTAACATTTCTCTGTTTAGTTTTTGTCCAGATGACGTGTCTATTACTGAGTGTGGGGTATTGAAATCTCCTACTATCGATGTGTGAGGATCAATATGTGATTTAAACTGTAGTGGTGTTTATTTTACAAACTTGTGTGCCTTTGCATTTGGGGCATAGAGGTTAAGAATTGCAATGTCCTCTTAGTAGATTTTTCCATTAATAAGTATGTAGTGTTCTTCATTATCTCTTCTGATTAGTGCTGGCTTGAAGTCTATTTTGACAAATATTAAATGGCTACCCAGCTTTCTTCTTGGGTCCATTTGCTTGGAATATCTTTATCCATCTTTTACCCTAAGGTGATATTTATTTTTTAGGTTAAAGCATGCTTCCTGGATGTAGCAGAGGATGGATACTGTCTTCATATATATTCTGTTAGTATGCTTCTTTTTATTGGGAAACTGAGACCATTGATGTTGTGAGATGTCAATGAGCAGTGTTTGTTGATTCATGTTGAAGCACCTTTTATAGTGCTGATTTGTAGATAGATATTGCTTGAAGTTGTTTTATGGTGGAATGTCTTATTTTCTCTATGTATTTTGATTAAAATGTCTGAGCTGGCATATGTGATCTCTTAGAGTCTGTAGGACATCTTTCCAGGCCCTTATAGCCTTTAGAATCTCCACAGAAAAATCAGGTGTTATTGTAATACATCAGCCTTCATATTTTACTTGGTCTTTTCCCTTGTAGCTTTTAATATTCTTTCTTTGTTCTATACATTTAGTGTTTAGATTCTTACGTGCCGAGAGGACTTTATTTTCTAGCCAGACAATTTGATGTTCTGTATGCTTTCTGAGAGGTATCTCCTTCTTTAGGTTGGGAAAATCTTTTCTATGATTTTTGTTGAAAATATTTTCTGAGACTTTGAGCTGGGCTTCTTCTTCTCCCTCTATTCTCACTATTTTTAGATTTGCTATTTTCATAGTGTCTTCAATTTTCTGGAGTTTTTTTACAGTCAACATTTTCTTTGACCAACGTATCCGTTTCTTCTATTATGTCTTCAATGCCTGAGTTTCTCTCTTCTGTCTCTTAAATTCTATTGGTGAGATGTGTCTCCTGAGATTCCTGTTTTAGTTTCTAAGTTTTTCATTTCCATATTTCCTGAAGATTGGGCTTTTTTGTTGATCCTGTTTCCACTTTCAGTTTTTTGTTTGTTTTTTTTTTTTTTTTTTTTTTTTTCAGTTCTTGAAGTGTTCTCTTCATTTCCTTCCCCTGTTTCTTAGAATTTCATAGATTTCTTTAAGGTATTTATTCATTCCCTCTTTGACAACCTTTATGGTTTAAGGTCTTTTTTCTTGTGCTTCAACTGTGTTGCAGGACGAGGGGCCACTATGCGACTGTTGCTGGGCCCTAGCGGAAACATATTGTCATAGTTGTTATTGTGTTTTGACATTGGCATCTAGACGTCTGGGATCTGCAAGATTGTAATTCTAAGTGCTTATATCTGGTCTTGTCTTTTTTTGGATGGTTATTTTGCTCTTTGGTTTCTGTTGCCCTCTCTGGTTCTTGGAAGAGTGTAGTGGCTATGTGTCACCTGGTAAGAAATTCTTCTGGGGTCCTGATATGTGTGGCCTCTGAGAGTTCCAGGCAAAATGTGTTTTTAGATATTGGGAACTGACACTTAGAACTGGGGATGGGCTGGGAGGATGAAGCTGAGGAGGTCAGGAAAGGAAGGAAAGAATGGTATTTCACCAAGGTTTCCTTAGTTCTCTGAGAATGAGGACAGAAAGTGAGGAGAGGCCACAGAAGAATGTCTGCTTCAGAACTTGGAATGAGACTGGGGTTTTGTATTTTGAGGAATTGAGGGAGAGTTGAAAATCTGCAGTTAGCCCCTCCGCTTTCCTGGTTGGAGTGGCCTGGGGCTTCCCAGGTTGTTACAGCTGGAGTTGGGGCCTGGGATAAAGCAATGAGTGTGGGAAGGGGTTAGTAGCAGAAGATCTCTGTGATTTATTGGAGACAGAGCCAGGTTGAGGATGGAGGTTGCAACAGGTGATCTGATACATAGCTGGGGATAAGACTGGAGGATTGGTTTTTGGAGGAACTGAGGGAGAGATGAAGACCAATAGTAGCCTACCTGCTTCTCTGACTGGGGTTTCTTTTGGTATTTTTATATCGCCTAGCCTTGCCTAGATTTCATTAGATAGCCTATGCTCACCTTAAATTCTTTATCCTCCTGTTATAGTCTTCTGGTGCTGCAATTATAAGCATGTGCCCCTATGACCAGCCCTCAGCTATCAGTTTAATCTCAAATATTGATTCTTTGAAGAATAAATATTTAAATCTTGCATCTAGCATCCCTAGCCTAAATTTAAAACAGTTTTAGTTGGGTATGTGTATTTGTATGCCTACTGGTCAGATCACCAAGGACAACATGCAGGTATATTCACAGATGTAAACCTTGCCAGACCTCAGCAGAGGGAACCACCATCCTGGCCAGCACGAGACTATACAGCGGAACAATGAGCATCTGAGTTCAGATGTTTTTATTCATGCAGAACTCCTCAGGTGCAGATTATAAGCAATCAAACGTCTCCCACAGAAATCCAACACCTGCAACCAATACAAAAGGCCAAGGGCTATGCACCCCCTTTTTCAACAGTGCACAAAGCAATTATTTTAAACACAACTAAAAATAAACTTTCACAACAGTCATGTTTCATAGCAGCAATTTTCTAAGCCTCCTCCCAACTCTAGTTTTAGTGAAACCAAGTTGAAAGCCTCAAATCATCTATGCTGGCAGAGATGCTTACATCTCAAAGTGGATAACTAGTGCAAAACACAGTGAATATTTGTAAACCCACTGCCTACGAGTTCCCGTCCTGCATTCCTTCATCTCCCCATGAACTATCTTATCACAAATATTTTCTCACATTTCTAAAATCGTGTTTTTTTTTAACCTCTCTCATTTTCTAAACCTTAAGGTTCTCATCGATTTAGATTTTATATCCTTAACTCTATCATGTATACTGAATATTCAACAAATATTTATTAAATGAACCACTGAACGAGACCACAGTCATTTATGTAATAATGCTTTGGATGTCTTTAACCCTGAGTTAACACTGATCACTATCCTGCTTTGCACGGAGTCATTTGGCCTGTTTCTCTAGACGCCACATTGAACTTGCAAATGCTTGGGAAGATGAAAATCAAAGCCCTTGCTGACAATCGCATTAATCTTCTGTGTGATTTTGGGAAACAGGTTATGAGGCCTGAAGAGAGCAAGGGCCCGAGAAGAGAAGGTCCTTAGACGTGTATTCAGTGACATCAGTGAGAATCAGGACACTGCATCTAAAGGAAGGGAAAGGTTCTATCAAGATGTGGATAAGCAGCAATTACGTTCTAACCCTAACCCTTTAAAAGGAACTTCTTCAAGTGTCACCGCAACGTGCTGATATGCTAGTCCGACATGTACGTGGAATGTACATACAGTATAATCCGGTGGTAAAATCCAGCATTAAAAATCACCTACAGTAATTTTCTTCTCCTCTAGTTCAGTAGGAGTGAAGACTTGTTATGAATACTTCTTGAGCAGAGATTTTAATTTTACAAATGTGTAACACAGTATTTGTGGTGTTATAAAATATTTAAATTCCAAACTGTATTTATCTGTTTATAATAATTCAATGATAGAAAAATTTTAGGCTGAAATATATATTTTAAATCTATATTACCTATGTTATATACTGTTAATATGACAAATCAAACACTTGAGCAGTCCTGTAAAATAATTAAAATTTTAATTATGGAAAATATATATTGACTGGTAAATGTTTATTTTCAACTTGAAAATCACTTAAAATACAAACTTCTGGCCATTCCTGAAAGTGTAAGTGAGGTAGAAATCCCAACCATAGATGTCGATGCACCATTCCATGGGTTGGGAGAAAAGGAGATAAACACTGGCTTTCATCTCCTGCTTCTTAACAGTACCTACATAGTGACCAGTTGCCTCATGTTTCTGACATTTACTTCCCTCTCAGGATGGCCAGGACCCCGGAACAGTGAGTCCTGGAACTGTGCTCCCTGGAACACAGTCTGGATCTGTGAGCCCTGAAACAGTGCTCCCTGGACCTGTGAGCTCTGGAACTTTGTACCTTGGAATAGTACACCCTGGAACTGTGAGTCCTAGAACTATGCACCCTAGAACTATGTATCCTAGAACAGTAAGTTCTGGAACAGTGCACCCTGGAATTGTGAGTTCTGGAACTGTGAGCCCTGGAACTGTGAGCCCTGGAACTCTGCACCCTGGAACTCTAAACCCTGGAACAGTGTACCTTGGAACTCTGCACCCTGGAACTGTGAGCCCTGGAACAAAGAGCCCTGGAACTGTTAGTCCTGGAACTCTGCAACATGGAACTGTGAGTACTGGAACAGTGAGCACTAAACCTGTGAGCCCTGGAACTGTAAGCTCTAGAACTTTTCACCCTGGAACTGTGAGCCCTGGAACTGTGAGCCCAGGGACTGTGAGCCCTGGAACTATTAGCCCTGGAATTGTTAGTCCTGGAGCTGTGAGCCCTAAAACTATGCATCCTGAAACAGTGAGCCCTGCAACCATGCACCCTGAAACTGTGAGCCCTGCAACAGTGCACCCTGAAACTGTGAGCCCTAGAACTATGCACCCTGACACTGTGAACCCTCGACTTGTGCACCTTGGAACTGTGAGTCCTGGAATTGTGAACCAAAGTAAGTGTTCTCTTCCTTGAGGTGTTTTTGTCAGGAATTTTGTCACAGCCAAAGGAAATGGAGCAAATATAACACATTCAGTTTTAACTCTTTTTAAGTTCATCTCCTAAAAGAGTTAAGTGTATTCACTTTGCTACACAAACAGTCTCCAAAACTTTCTTGTCTTCAACACTCAAAGCTCTTATTACTCACTAAACAAAAAATCATTTCTCTTTTTAATTCCCTGAAAGTTCCATTATGCTTTATTTTTAAGCTTAACTATCCTAGATAAGGTAACAAGTGGAATCAGTTTTGTCTTTTTGTGTCCGGCTTATTCGTTCAGCTATATTTCATTAAGCATCATCCAGTTAGTTTACCAGAGCTAAAATTCCTGTTTAAAGCAGAACAATAATCTTTTGTGCATGTATATTGTACCATTTACACACTTACACCTCCAAGGACAATCAGTTATTTCCACCTTTAGGGCATGTGAGTTATACTATTATGAACACAGATGGGTTCAAGAAATTTCAAGATGATTTCTCCTAGAGTTATGAATGACAACTATATTGGAACCGAACAGAACTATAAACCAATAAACTAAACATTATGCTTTTGGAAATAGACTAACAAATGTCTCTGAATAAAGTAAAAACAGACAATTTAGCGCTTTTTATCAAGTTCAGCATAAAATGCCACATACTTGCCAAATATATAATTAGCAGGATCTTTTGGAAAATGAAAATAATGTGCTTCAATTTTACATACATTATATATGTAAACTCTTTAAATGCTACTGAATTTGTTGAATAATTAAAAACTATACATACATAAAACCAATAATTTTAATTGTTTAATGTTTATGTTGTTCTTTATCATGATAAAAATTCCACTAAATGACCTGTGTTAGTAGAAGTGGTCTTAGAAAGTACTCTATAGGCTATTTGTACAATAAAATGTAAATTTAAAAAAAAACTATATATGTTGGGTGAGAAAAACAACCTAAACATATGGCTACTTTTACAACTATATCTTAGCAGATGGTTAATACTAAGCTTAAAAACTGAGATGGAATTTCTTAGCATCTTAATATACTATGTGATCTTATTTACCTGCTCAATGAATGTTGCATATTTCTACAATATACACTGCTTACAGCTTGGCTATGAGAGCCAAAACCAAAGAAAAATTCAGTTATAACAACAGGAAGCCAAAAGAAGCATAACAAGTTACCCCCACAGTCCCTTACCTGATTTGCTCCTATACTTCAAACAAAACTATAGTAACACACCAACACAGCATCCTCGTGACAAGTTCTGTTAGGATTTTCTCACCGTGCCAAGCATGTGCAGCACAAGAAGCTGCTAAGGCCATCGTGAATGTTAATTCTTCTGTTCTCTAAATCCAAAGATTAACGAACTCTAAGAGAAATGGCATATTCAGGTAAAGAAGCCCCCTCCCTAGACCATCTCAAATATTATCAGAAAATTACTAAACTGGGTATTCTAGTCCAGATAGAAAAAAAAATTTTAAATTTTAGCTGTCTGCAGCCCAGATATTTTAGTTATCTGTGCATAAATAGCTGATTGTTGTTATTGTTAGTACACAGAATGACTAAGGATTTCACAAAAATTAATTATATTCTTCAGGTAAATACATGTCTAGCAGATATAAAGAGGATTACTCACTGAGAAGACATAGCAATGTTTGTGGAGATATATAACCTGCTAAATACATTCGGTTTGTTCTCACTGTCCAGCTGTTACCTTTTAGTGGACCCTGAGCTCTTCAGGAAATTTAAAATTAGGTTCCTATGATGATCTGGTCATAGCGTTTTAACAATTAAAATACCATTTGCATTCAATAGCTTCCTGTGCCGCTCACCTACTAAACCGGCAACTCTCACCGGGGCTGAAAACTTGTTTTTTCATGTGACCCTTCTCTTGTATAGAGCATCACAGGTATCCCCCACCTTTTATTGAAAATAGATTCCTTTCTCATATAAAATGTACTGATTGTAGTTCCCCCTCTGTCCACTCCTTCCAGTTTCTCCCCACTTCCCCTCCCATTCAGATCCACTCCCTTTCGATCTTTCATTAGAAAAGAACAGGCTTCTAAATGATAATAACAAAACGTAACAAAACAAAACATAATAAGAAAAAGCAAAAACCATCAAATTGAAATTGGACAAGGCAAGCCAACAGAATGAACAGAGCCCAAGAGAAGGCACAATCAGAGATACACTCATTCACACACTCAGGAGTCATAAAAATACTAAACTGAAAGCCTTATTATATATGCAGAGGACTTGGGGTAGGCCCATGAACACCCTAACACTTTACAAGTATTTTCAAAATTATTCTGTATCATCATAATCTCCAAAACCCACGTCACCTGACAGTTTCATGTTTTCTCACATCATATGGCCTTTGGCAACGTGTTAGGCAGTCAGCACAGAGAACAGTACAGCATGTTCCCAATGCTGGGTAACGCAACCATGACTTTGCTTTCAGCCTCACAAACGTCCCATCCATTATATTTTTTAAACGTTGTTTGGGGGAGTGCCTTCATATGCAGATCAGAAGTTTGGTTTTGTTGCTGTTGTTTTCTTTTTATGGCTGTGCAATGTTATTGATCTATTAATGTTGCTCTCACGGCCATCACTTCTGTAGCTTATGCCCAAAAGAAGCTTAGAACACACCTACATTTTTCCTGTAAGGCTTAGAAGACTAGACAGTACATTGCATTATACAAGGAGACCATTTTTAAAAGTGAAACAAAAAAGAAAAGTGTAAAAAGGTGGAGATCATGGCACTAACTAGATCTGAAAAGGAAATTGTGTACAGGGTGAGAGCAGAAACGAGGAGGTGGTGTCACTTTGTCCTACCAGGAATGTGTGACGGACCAGAGGCTCATTGTTTTTGTTTTGCTGTTTTGTGCATGTACACAAATAACTGTGTAGGACAGAATTTTAATTTTTAGTAACAAATACATATTTTTAAGTAAACAGACGTGGCAAGCTAGGCTGTAGGGCGTAAGGCTGAAAGAACTGCATTAGTGTCACAGGAGGTTTCAGAACTATGAGGATCTAGACTCATTCCCCTCAGTGCTCACTCACTGCAGGAACTGCCTGTGAGCAGCTCTTTCTTAATGCCACACTTTAGTGGATTCAACACAAAGTAGGAAGTAAAAATGATGACTAACGGACTTTCCTCACAAACCATAATAAATGCAAAGCAGATTGTTTTTTAAATTTTCACTTAAAAGTGAGAACAAAATTTTTGAATCCATACAACTGAAAAAGTTAAATGACATAGAAAGTTGATCATAAATCACAAACTGGTTAGTGATCTCAAATTTTCTGCTTTTACTTTTCACTATAAGAGGGTATTAGAGACTCATCTAAAATTATGATCCAGCCAGACCTGTGAAAATTTCCAACCCCAGTCTCCACAAATCCTCAGGCAAGGTCATTGGAGTCTGGCTATAGAGCCCAGATTAAGTGTAAATCTTAGGAACCTGAGCAATGTGGCTTTCCATCTCTCTGACAGCAGGAAAAGCTATTCTTGACCTTTCTCTTTCTATGTAACTCTACACCAGAGATTCAGAAAAGTAACAGGTGCCAGAAGGAACGATATTTAAAATGGGCTATTACAAAAAAATAACGTGGAATAAACTTAATTTGTTTAAAACTTTATAATTTGGTGTTTTTGACATATAAATGTACTCATGGAACAATTATCACAATTCAGATTGTAAGTGTAGTCACTATATGCATATAGTATATTCTATGCTATATATACTATACTATATATACGCATAGTATAGTAAATTCATAACCCTTCCTTCCAGGAAATTATCACAGAATTAAATATCAAAATGATTTTCCTTTTCCTCAAAGCCTTTGTTCAAATGATTTGCTTATATTTCTGGTTCTATTTCTCATCTTCATTCTCTTATATTAATCTGGTTATTTGTCTTTCATACAAGACTGTGCCTTCTTGACAACTGTAGCTTTACAATTTTTTTTTTAACAAGGTAGGGCTATCTTCTTTTCAAGACTACAATGTAGTTAAAACATTTCTCCCTTCACTTTCCTCCCTCCAAAGCCTTCAATATACTCCTCCGTGCTCTTCAACTTGATGACCTCTTTTGAACCAATTGTTATTGCATGCATATATGTATATACATATATATTGCTAAATATAGCCTGATGCATCTTGCAGGTCTATACTTAAAAGAATAAAGCCATAGCTTCTGGATCCTACAAAATAGCATTAATAAACTTGTTAAAGCTATTCCCTGTTTATCACTCATATCAGTTCTGGTTTGATTTTTCTACATTAATTTTCTTTTTATCATGAGAATAATTTCCATATTTCTTTTGATGTCTTGTAGCTTTAGATTATGTGCCGTATATTGTGACTTTTACCTGATCTGACACTGTCCATTTATATGTGATAATCCATTTTCTTGATATGTCTTCAAGAATTGAGTTAAGTTACCTGGAAACAGTTTGAAATTTTGATACTGTTTTCTTCATAATTATGTTTTTTTCCTTTTTCTTTTTCTTTTACTTTCTAAAATGTGGATTACCTATTTTGTTAATTTTTAATATTTTTATTTTTTAAGATTATGATGTAGTTACATCATTTCCTTTTCTGTGTCCTCCTTTCAAGCTCTTCTACCCCTTCCTGTCTTTCAAGTTTGTGGTGTCTTTTTCTTTAATTGTTGTTGTGTGTATAGTATGTGAGCATACAAGGTAGTATGTTTCATCATAATATTTTTATACATATACATCACTATACATTTCTCTTATTCAACTTTCTCTCCCATTGTCCTTTCTCTATTCCCCTGCCTTTCCCTTGTTGGTCTCTTTCATTTTGCTTTCAAAGTTTAAAATGTGAGAAAAAAAATTTTAAAATTCTAGTATACAGCTTATACTAAGTCCCTAAAAAAATGTAAGGCCACAAAAATGTTTAGTTAGAATTGCTAAACTAGTACCAATAAAACAATACCCTCTCACGAACTCTACTCAATGCTTAGAGATTGTGAGCTTTTCCAATGTGGTACACTGGACACCTATTATTTTTGATCCTGTTCAATGCATCATTTCCTTTATTCTTTTGAGATGGATATTCCCCTAGACTCAAGCAGGTTCCTGCATATGTACTGATCAGTTTGCTAAATACCTGGAAAAGCCCTCCTCAGAACTCAGGAATGTTTTTATTCATATCCCTGTATTTATAGTTCTCTTCCCTGGGAACCCTATCTGCCGTGTCTCCTCTGTTCCACCTTCTCAACTTCAGACTCCTCCAAACTCTGATTATGTTCGTCAGCTAATTTTCAAACCTGGAAGCTTTCATAAAGTGGAGTCCTGGGCCAGCAGGCAGGTTTATCTCATGTTTTCTGCCACTCAGGAATTACCTTGTTTCCTGTTCCTATTTAGATATTACTACCTGATGCCTTGTTTTAGTTTCAAGTAAAAATATTGATCTAGTCTCTTGTTTTCCACTTGCATAAGGGATAACATTCCTGGTCAAATACATAACTACTTTTCAACAAAATATAAGATTTAAACTATTAAAGAGATCTAGGATCTCTGAGGTCATCTCTGAACACATAATGTTTAATTTTAACTAAATTAATGTTTAATTTTAATAATTTAATAATTTTAATAACCTGCCATTAAAAACACTAGCTGATGTGTTTGTGATATAAATCAACATATTCCTTTTAGAGACTAAATATAAATTTTAAAGTAGTATTCACTTATTTTGAAGCCATCTAAAGCAAATGAATGAAACAAAAAAATGCTGATTATTTGGTCATCATATTTTGTCATCATGTCTCATTTTCCTTAGAATATTTAGGCAGAGAGTAGAAAAGTTAAGAACTTTCCTAGAGTATTGGAAGAAGTTTTAGGTAGTTGAAACATAAGTAGAGATAAATGAGCACCATCTAGTCATGATGTAGAAGACGGAAAATAATGCAGCTTGCACTGATGCAGTCCTCAAGATGGAAAGGATTACTCAATTTAACTTGATGAGCTGCCACATCATTTTCTCTAAGCAACCATCTCTCGGGAAAATAATATCAGATGAATACAGAGCTCAAGGATACCTGAAGCAAATAGTCTAATGCATGCAAAAGTAGCCATTCATACTCAGATAATAATTATAACCGTTTGCAATTATGGGTACATTGTCAGAAATAAGCCAGGTGCAAATTAAAACATCCAGTATGGTGGCCTCCAGCTAGTACTTCTTTGTAAGCATTCCATTGTTCTGTAAACTAGGCAAATAAAAAACCTTACACCACAGAATTCTGATGGAAGGAACTCTTAGTCCAGTACTTTTTTGAGGTGTAAAATGAATTGCATGACACGTTGAGCAGCTGGAGTTTCAAGAAGGAAATGATTCTAATATAAACTGTATGATTACCAGTTAATGTAAAGAAAAAATGGTGCATTAAATAACACATTTCAGTTATATTTTAACAGCGATTCTACTTTTAAAGAAAATGTAGATGCAGTCTTTAAGGAAATAGGTAATGTATGCTTTGAAAATGTTGCTGGTTTTCTTCAGAGAACTCTGTTTCCTAGTGTATGCGCAGGGAGAAATGAGTACTTGGCTTCACCATGGGTTTACATTTATATATTTATAATCTTTTACATAAAATAAACTATAGTGGTATTTTAAAAATAGATACACTGAGAAGCTAAACAATTTTAAAGATTTTGCTGACAGTAGGCATTGGACAAATATAAATCCTAACCTCCCTGTATTATTTTCTGTATATTCTTTCTGTACAAGAAGATTTCATTAATGAAAGGATATTTCATTTATGGTCTGGAAAGAGAACATTTATAATATTGGAATTAACTTAGCTAGACAGAGTTATTATGAAGCCATAATTTTTAAATGGGTCAAGAGCAAGACAAATGAACAGACATGAAACAAACTAAAAATGACTTATAATGTCTTTATCAAATGAATGAAGTTAGTTTCCTTTATTTATCTTCCCGTAATTCTTAGAATGAGCTTACAATAGGCACCACTCTCCAGTAGTGGTTTGTTTTCATTTTCTCCTTAAGCATCCACTTGCCCTTTTCACAATGGACCATCATAATCTTTTAGAAGGCAGTTAGATTTGTCTCTTAGTATGCTATTGAGTGGATCCTGGCTCTGGAGTTGAGAGAGAGGCAGCTGTCCCATGTAGGAGATAGGATACCCCAAGACACAATGATTGATTTGCTGTGTGTAGGCTTTAATGATATACAAACTAACTTTAAGGTACTTCATTTAAAACAATGAAACAAGGGCCAGGGAGATTTCTGTGGGAAACATCTTGTGCAAACCAGAGTCTGTGTCTCTAGCACCCATGTAAAAACCAGGTGCAGTGGCATGCACCTGTCACCCTATCACTGAGGTGTAAGGGCAGAAGGGTCCTGGGAGCTTTCTGGCCAGCCAGTCTAGCTGAACATAGCATGTCCTAGGTTCAATGAAAGACTGTGTCTTAACAACTAAGGGGGAAAAATGATGGAGGAAGACATCCAAGCTTCAACCTTTGGCATCTGCATGTACCCGAATGGGCAAGCATACCTCTATACATGCATATATACATCCCTTAAAAATAACTAAAATTAAAATATGAGTATCTTTGCTTAGCAGCCAAGAAGGAGTTGAGGTCTTTTCTTGCAGACATAAAGTTTTGAACACATGTTCACTGGCACATGCTGCTGATTCTCAGAAAGTCATAAGAAAACATTTCTTCTGAATATGGAGTCTTACCAGGAGAAAACCATCCTCAAAGCAGCCTTTGAACTAAATCCAAAATTTTATGGATGTGTAAAAAGTAACTAACAAATGCACAATTATACTCAGAGGGTTTTTATAGATATAAAACATTTATTTATTAATTTTCTTCATATATGTGTGTGTGTGTGTGTGTGTGTGTGTGTAAATATATGCATATAATGAATTCTGGTTATTCTTCCTCCCTCTCTATATTAAGTTACTTCCTTACATTTAAGACTTTTTGTTTTGTCACATGACCCACTGAATTTAACCAGGAACTTCTGTGTGACCAAGAGTTTTGAACTGTGGTAAGATTGTGGAGGGTTCATCTGTGGGCACACAAATGAAGATAAAGAAAGCCTGTCCCCAAGAATCCAACAGTAGCCAATAGTTCAATAGAGTGGGGTATGGTTCCATAAGTGTTCCCCTGGTCTATGGTCAATCAACTGATGACAGGCTCATTCTTGTGCAGGCTCAATGTAGTCAACCACAGCTCCTGTGAGGTCATGATTTCAATGGCTTTGACTTCTTCAGAAGATAGCGTTTTGGAGCTATTTCCCCTATTTTAAGGCTCTTATCTTCTCCCCTGGCCCCCTACCTCAATGTTCCCTGAGCCTGCAACAGGGTGGTGTAAATATCTTGCTTAGTACTGAGCACTTGGCTATACTTTTTCTCAGCACTTTGAGCAGCAATGAGTTTCTGCATTCACCACAGTTCACTGAAAAGAGAAACATCTATTAAGACTATAACCAGAGTTTCTAAAGTTCATCTTTCAATAACTGAAAAAATGGAGAAATTATTAACCCCACATAATCAATATCAGATAATTAGTATTTATTGAATATTCTATCTAATCATATCTGATTACAAATATTTTCAATTGCATATACTATATTTAACAAATAGATCTTATTCTGTACCGGAAACTCAATAAATTAAAAATATCTGCATCATCCAAAATATACTTGCTTTGGAAATAAATTTAAAAGAAAAATGTCTTTACCTCTAAATTTTGAAAAATAAATAATATATAAAATGAAATGTTAGTCAAGAATAAATTGACAGGAAAAGTTATAAAAATTTCAAAATAAGGTTAAAACATAAATGAGTTGAGGGATGAAGCTAAAGTAGGAATTAGTAGGAAGTTACACTATAAATGCTTATATTAAAAGAGATGAAGCACATCATGACGGAATCCATGGATGTCAATAAGATAGGGTGGTATTATATATAACTTCATGTCAGTAATGTCGAATATTTATAAGAAAGAAATCAAGTCATTTAAATGTGTGAACTAGGAATATTCTCTGACAGGTACTGGGTATCAAGTATAGACTGGTTTTGACTAGCTTCAGAGACTTGTATCCAAAGGAACATCAGTATCAAATCACTTAATCAGCGATTTTTATCAGAGTCCAGAGTAGGAAATACTTTCCAAGCCATACTTTGGATGAAGTGGTCTTTGCTGAAAGTTAAAAAAGATATTACAAAAAAATAAGACAAGAAATTAATGTTCATCCCCAACGCATACACAAAGTTATCAAAAAATTATCAGTAAAACCCACCAATAGAGAAAAAGAATAACCCATTTTGAACAAGTAGAATATATCTCAAAAGCTTCATTTCTCAATGAAAAATCATTCAATAGCTCATCCTTAGCACTGCAACAGAACACCTGCTATACAGCCTTCCTTTCCCCTCTGCCCACATCGCCTGTCGATCTCCCAGACCATACCTGCTAATAACCCAACCACAAGTTGTTGCTTTATCCCAGTTTGCAACTGCAGCAGGCTGTCTCTGCTGTCCCATACATTACTACTGCCAGGAAAGCAGGTAAGTTGTTTGTAGATCTTCCTGCTCTTCCTCTAGATCCAAGCCTCCAGTTTCATACCCAGCACTATAGCAGACCCTCTCTGGTGACCTCTCTTCACTGTGACTCCCCATTCTAAGGAGAAAAACTGAGTATATCCTGGTGGAACACTCTGCTCTCCTCCCTCCTATGAACTTCTTCAGATCGCTAGCCTATCCCCATTCCTAAATGTCAACTTCCAATGCCCAGGAACACATTTTACCTGGAGTTCCCAGTGAACACAACTATCAAGTCCAAAGAAAAATTTCTACCTGACAATATACAGCTATCACACTGTTCTAAATCCAGAAAGGAAACAGAAACCAAGGAACAAAATACCCACCCAACAAAAAGAAATCCAAAATTAGCACATAGACTTGTAATCATCCTAATCCCAGATGCCTAGAAGCCAGCCTAAAAACACATTCAATAACAGCCAGGAAAATATGTATCCATTAGAGCCCAGCAACCCTAACATATCAGGTCCTCAATCTCACAACATAGGTAAAGCCTAAGAAAAAGACCTTAAAACAGCTATATGAATGATAGAGATCCTAAAGGATGAAATAATTAAATCTCTTAAAGGAATCCAAGAAAACAAAGACAAACAATTTATAAAATGAATAAAACTGTTCAAGACATGAAAATGAAAATAGAATCAATAAAGAAAACCCACACTGAGGAAATTCTGGAAATAAAAAACAAAAATTAGTAATTTGAACAGAAACTACAGAGTCAAGCTTCACCAACAGAATACAAGAGATGGAAGAAAGAATCTCAGGCTTTGAAGCTATGATACAAGAAATGGTTACATCAATCAATGAAAATGTTAAATATAAATAACTCCTAACACAAAGCACCCACGAAATCTGGGACACTATGAAAAGACCACTTCTAAGAATAATAGGAAAAGAGGAAGGAGAAAAAAAACCATATCAAGATCCAGAAAATATTTTCAACCAAATCAAAGAAGGAAATTTTCCTAACCTAAAAAAGGAAATGCTTATAGAGTCTATCAAAGAGATTGAACCAGAAAAGAAAGTCTTTCAGCAAATAATAATCAAAACAGTAAATGTACAGAACAAAGAAATATTATCAAAATTTTCAAGGGAAAAAGACAAAGTAAATATGAAGATAGGCCTATTAGGATTACACCTGATTTTTCAATAGAGACTCTAAAAGTAAAAACGGCCTGGACAAAAGTGTTGCCAAGAGATCATAGATGCCAGCCCAAACCACTATATCAGCAAAACTTCCAATTACTCTAAGTAGGGAGAATAAGATACTCCATGATAAAGTCAAATGTAAACAACATTTATCTACAAATAGAGACCTACAGAAGGTGCTATAAGGAAAACTCCATCCTAATAAGGATAACAAGAACTATGAAAACACATAAAATGAATAATCAGACCAGCAAAATTAAAAGGAAGCTCACACCATCACCACCACCAACAACAACAGCAACAAAAACAGGAATCAACAATCACTGCTCATTGATGTCTCTCAATATCAATTTTCATAATTCCTCAACAAAAAGCACAGACTAACAGAATGAAACAGAAAGCAGGATCTATTCTTCTGCTGCCTCCAAAAAAAAAAAACACCTCAACATCAAAGACATACATTACCTTAGGGTAAAGATTTACCAAAAGATATTGCAAGCAAATGGACCTGAGAAGCAAGCTGGTGTAGCCATTTGAATGTCTAACAAAATACACTTCAAACCAAAACTGATTAGAAAAGATAGGGAAAGACACTATATACTTGTATAAAAGGGGAAAACAAAGACAACAACATGATGTTTCAATTCTCAATCTATGCCCCAAACACAAGTTTGGGCACACACACAAGTTTGTAAAAGAAACACTACTATGGTTTAAATCACATATTCATCCCTACACACAGATAATGGAAGGTTTCAATACCCCACTCTCACTGAGAGATCATCTGGACAAAACCAAAACAGAAAAACACTGGGTCTAACATGTTATAAACCAAAAGGACCTAACATATTTACAAAATATTTCACTCAAACACAAAAAATGTACTTTCTTCTCTGCATCATAGAACTTTCTCAAAAATTGACTACATACTTGGACACAAAGCAAGAAACAAATAGAAGAAAATTGAAGTAACTCTCTATATTCAATCAGAGAGCCATAGATAAAAGCTGGATATCATCAATAACAGAAACAACAAAAAGCTTACAAACTCATGGAAACTGAACAATTCTCTACTCAATTAAAAATGGTTGAGATGGGAATTAAAAATGAAAATAAAGACTTTATAAATAGAATGAAAATGAATATACAACATAATAAATCCAAACTTATGCAACACAATGAAACAGTTCTAAGTTTCAAGTTTGTGGCATTATAGGCTAGATAAAAAACAAAATTGGACAGGTCTCATAGTAACAATGTAACAGCATACCTGAAAGCTCTAGAACAAAAAAAAAGAAATCATACCCAAAAGGAGTAGATGACAAGAAATAGTCAAACTGAAGGCTAAAATCAATAAAAGAACAACAAAGAGAACAATACAAAGAGTCCGTGAAACAAACAATCGTTTCTTTGGGAAGATCAAAAAGATAGAGAAATCCTTATCCAAATAAAAGGTAGAGACAATATACAAATTAAAATCAGACCTACAAATGAAAAGGCTGACATAAGAACAGACACCAAGGAAAACTAGAGAATCATAAGAACATACTTTAAAATCTATACTCCAACAAATGGGGAAAATGTAAAAGAAGTAGATAATTTTCTCTACATGTACCACTTATACGAGTTAAATCAAGATCAGACAAACAATCGGACCTATAAGCCCTAGTGAAATAGACAGCAGTGACAAAAATTCACCCAACCAGAAAATACCCAGGGTATGGTGGACTTACATTTTTCCCAGAATTTTCCAAGATTTTCAGAGAGCAGTTAATGGCAATACTCCTCAAATTATTCCACAAAATAGAAACAGAAGAAAAATTGCCCAATTTTTTAAATGAGGCCAGAGTTACTCTGATATCCAAACCACATAAAGACTCAGCAAAGAAAGAAAATTACAGACCAGCTTCCCTTATGAAATAAGGGAAATAATAAATACTCCCCAGTAAAATACTTCCTAACCAAATCTAACAATATATCAAAGACACCATCGACTTTAACAGAGTTCATCCTAGAGATGTAATGTTGTTTCAATATCCAAAAATCAATAAACATAATTCGCCGTATGAACAAACTGAAAGAAAATAACCACACAATTATCTCATTAGATGCAGAAAGGTCCTCTGACAAACTAGAACAGCATTTCATGATAAAAATCCTGAAAAAATCAGGGATACAAGAAGCATATATAAACATAATAAAAGCAGTTTATAGCAAGCCTACAGCCAACATTAACTTAAATGGAGGGAGGATATGGAAACCTGCTGCAGTGGAAATTTCCTAAAATAAATGAAGATGGTCCTAATGAGGCCTCCTAATAATGGGGATACAGAGTCCTAACTAGTGACATATCTTGTCACCAAAGGAGGCTTCCAGCAGTGAGACTGGATTGCATTCAATTGATTTGTTGGTCCTGGGGTCCTATGGAAATCCCCAAAGAACTCAGGCTGTTGCTTAGACAATGGGTTGCTCTGCAAACTGACAGTGAGGCCCTATTGACAAGGACAACACCCACACAATTCATTGAACATAGAGAATCTGAGGTTTGCCTAAGTGGAATCTTCACCCTTATGTTCTAATGTCTTTGATCCAGGAAGGTGCTCTGAAGACTATCAAAGGAGATACAGAAACACCAAACAAGTCACAAAACTGTTGACTTACAATCTGCCCTCCCAGCAATATATGCTAGAGTAACAGTGGCACAGAACTTGTGGAAGTGCCCAACTAATGTCTGATTCAACATAAAGCCCACTCCACAAGGTGGAACCCATACCTGACACTTGAGTGACCAAAAACCAGAGACAAGATAGCCCAGAAACCTGGTGTACACTATTGGTTTAAAAATAAGGATCAATAAAATGACTTCTAATGATATTCTGCTACACTCATTCAGTGAAATACAAATTAAATCCTAATAGATTTTCTTTTAGAAATTGGAAAGGTACATTCTAATTCTAACTCTCATGAGATCAACAAGGCAGTCACACAGGTCCTAGAACAAGCGAGCAGCTTCACTAAGTAAAAGAGGGTTGTAAGAGTAATTAACTGATTTCGAGAATGACTATAAAATTATGATATTCCAAACAATGTCAGTTGGGGAAAGAATAGAGAAATTAGTTAATGAAAGAGAATAAAATGTCCAGAAATAGACCAATGTATGTTTATATAAAACCGATTTTGAATAATTGAAGAGGAACTTTTAATCCTTTAACCTGGCAGCATGGCTGCTCTAACAAAGGATTACGTTGGAAGGCATGTGTGATATAGCTAGGAAGACATCACATTCAAGGCCTGTGTGATCCAGCTAGAATAAGTAACCCAACTCAGAAGGCAATGTTGGCACACTTCTTTAATTCCAGCTCTCAGGATGTAAAAGGAAGCGGTCAGTCAGAAGTAGGTCACAGTTCTCAGATCCTGGTTCTCAGTTCAGAGTTCACAGTCAGTTCAGAGTTAGAGGGAAGCAGGAGAGATTGAGAGAGTGTGAGAAGATTGAATCAGAACATGCCACTCAACTGAGAAGTGGGAAGTCAGAGGCAGCACGAAGTACAGCATGAGTACGTGTCTTTAATACCAAGTCTTTGAGTGAATCAGAGTGAAGGGCAGGCAAAGTGGTTAATCGGAGGAAGAGTTAGCAGAGTGAGTCAGAGCAAGGACACACCCAGTTCTCATGATAGAAAAGCAGGCTCTCAACTTAGAGAGTAAGGCAGTCTGAGGCAGTAGAAGCAGCCAATTAGAAAATCAGTCAGCTAAGACACAGAGGCAGTTCAGCAGAAGGAGAGTGAGTTTGGGAGAAAGACTCAGCTAACAACGAGAATTTGTTTGAAGCCTAATAAAGCAGTTTAGTCAGAGAAGTTGCAGGTGTCAGTCAGAGTCAGAAGAGTTCAATCAAGAAAAGAGCTCAGGAGGTAAGTTTGAACCAGCAACTTGGAGAATAGATTGAGTCATCCAGAAGAGTCTGTAGGGTTCAATACAGCTCTGAATTCAGAAGGAGCTAGTCAGAATGAGTCAGTCCGCAGCAAGCCTCCGAGAATCAAATATTCTAGATTTAGGTTTGAAGATTAGATTGCACAAATGATTAAGTCTTCTAGTTCTAGGCTTAAGATTGGATTGTATGGAGACTAAACCTAAGGACTGGGCTTGAATCAGCAAAGACTAAACTCGCTTTTGCCCTGAATCAATGTCTACAAATAATGGCTCAAAGGCAGGCAATTGGGGGAAGGATCACCCTTTGGCCACTGGTGCCAGAGTAACTCAATCCTAGGTGTGAAATGTTGAGCCAGTAACCCACAGATTACTCCAGTATTGGCGCAAGCATAAGGGGACACTTTTGTGATTCTGGATTACGCCAAAGATGGCTTAGAAAACAGCATCACAAATCTAATATATCAAAGAAAAACTAAAGAGATTAAACTTTTTCAGGTAGAAAATTGTTACTGTTTGAGAGACTGACTGATGGCTACAAAAACAACAGACCAAGGGGGAGTATTTAAAAAAACCATTTATCTGATAGGAATTTGTATCCACAACATAGAAAGACCTTTTTAAAACTGAATAAAGAAATAGCCAATTTTTAAAAATCAGTTAAAAATTGGAAGAGACAGTTTAACAAAGATATACTGAAGACAAATGAGTATAAGTAAATAGGACTAATAATGTATGCTACATCTAATAAATTGACTAAAATTGAAAATATTTACTGTAACACGTGTAGCATGATGTGGCACAGAAATCACTCACATACATTGCTGGAGAAAACGTTAAACAGCAGTCACTTTGAAAAACATTGGATTTTTTTATTAACTTAAAATTTGTCTATTATATGAAACAGCCATTCCATTAAATATTTCTTTTTTCCCATTAAATATTTCTTGAAGACAAATGAAATCAGTTATTCATGTGAAGTCTGTACTTCAACACCCACAGTAACATTTTTATTTGCAATACTCCCAAACTGGTGACAATTCCTATTGAACAGATAACTGATCAATTATGGTATGCCTGTATAGAGGAATACTATCCATGAATTTATTTTAAAACACAGTTTTCTATTGATAAACAAGTTAGAAATATTTTAAAATAATTATACTGGTTTTTAAAAGTTGGTAAAATAGTGTACACTTGAACAGTACAATGAATTTTAGAGTTTAAAACTCTAGAAAACTAAAAATCATCTAGATTGACTAAATGCAGAACAGTGATTTTTCTGAGACCAGTAGGGAGATGAGACAAGGTAGGGGGATAAAAAGTTGTGGGCTCAACAGACACGTCTGTTGAGTGCATATATAAGTCAACATATATCAAATTATACAATTTAAATATGTGCAGCTGCTGTAAATAATAAATATTTTAAAAGTACAATGTAAGCAAGATACTGGCAATGACCAAAGTAGCACATTGGATATAGATGGGTCTGAAATTAGCTCTACCCCCAGCATTTTTCAGTTAAGATGAGTGAGCTTACTCTTTGGGCAAATTATTTTAAGTTGGATTTATACTGCTTATTGAAATAAAAAAAAATTATGTAAAGTGCTTTTTTATCTGATACTCTTAAGTTAAATTTTCTATCACCTAAATTTCTTCAGATTACACTAACAAGCTGAGATTTATTGTAATCAGTAGCCTGTTTCCAGGTCTCCTAAAGCTTGCATTATCACTTGGTTTTATTCCTGGCAACCATGGTCTACACTAGCAGTGAGTGTATTCCTCTGCATCCTCTACCTGCCTCCTCTACCTCCTGTACCTGCTAGTGAGAAACCGGCTTTCTACAAACTAGATCCAAGTAGAGTTGATAAGTTTAACAAATGAGGATCTAAATGTATGGGCCATAGTTAGAATAAAACATTAGTTGTTGTTTATCTGAAATTCAAATGTAACTAGGGACTCTGTAGCTTATATGGCAATGCTTGGTATGATAAACATTCCCAGATTTTTCTCTCTGACAGTCCATATCTTGTAAACATTTCTGTTATCAAACAGATATCACTTTGGGTAATTCAAGCCAAATGAAACTGAAAAAAGAAAAGAACACTTAAAAATATTTGAAAGTAGGAAGAAGGCCTTTATCTTACAACTTTATCACTAGACGTCAGGGAAATCTGATTAGATCAGGAACTACAGACAACCAGTTACACAGCGATGGCCTACGTAGGAACCAGGACACAATTTAGAGTGGACCCTCCAGGAAGTTCCAGCCTTTACATGAAGGTATATTGAAAGTATTCCATATGTCTGATAGGGACGTATATATGCAAATGATTGTATAAACTTTATTTACAAAAACAAAAAACTGGTGAAAATTCAAACATCCATCATGATTACAACAGATAATGAGGCACAGCAGAGTCATCCATTGGATTGTTAGACAGGAGCTAAAAAAAGTAATATACCATCACTTGCAAAAATGTGGGTAAGGCTTACTGACACTGTGCTAAGTCAGAGAAGTCACACACAGATGAGTACATAGTTGTGTCCATTAATGGAAATGAATATCAAAACAAAACAAAATTAAACTAAGATGCTGGAAGCTGGAATTATGGATACATCTGATACTGGACAGTGTATATGATTGACAAGTGACATGGAAGAATCTCCTTAAGTGCAAAAATATTCTGTAGCCGTCACAGGGTCAATTACACAAACATATGCATGTGTAGATATCTGTAAGCTGGAGAACTAATACCAGTGCACTTAGGAGACATTTGCTATATCTCAATATCAAGGACTTTACATTCATGCTTTCTAAAGCCTCACAACCAGTTACCTTTATTTGTAGAAAAATAATATTCCCTGCTTTCCTCATAACTTTTGAGTCTCCTCAGATTTCTCTCATTTGTGGAATCTAAAACCATCCTAGCAAGGATACTAGAAATTTCCACTTCCAGCAAAACAGAGAAAAATGTACAAAAAAAAAAAAAAAAGAGAGTAGAAACGAATGCATAGTGTCTATCACAATGTTTCCATTTACAGAGATCCAGGAAAACCAAAAATAATGCTCTAGAACACATTATTTTAACATTATAATGCTTTTAAATAGTCATAAATACTTGGGTATTACCTAAAATTAATTATTGAAATTCAAATAGTCTGTGGTAGGTGTTTTAACTGGAATCAATAATAGGGAAGCATCATGCATGGTTAGTTGCTAGACTATGAAAATTACAACATTAAAATTCAAATATTCTTAATGATATGAAACAACAATCTTAGACTATACTTTAATTAGAACAAAACACAAGCTTTGATTTTTGACAAATTTTTTATTTAAATGGTAGCATATAATAAGGTAAAATACATACAACTTTCTTACCTTAATCTAAAATGTAAGGAGATGTATACCATACTAATATTTTAAATTTCCCTTGTTTTATTGGCTCTGTTTAGAAACAAAACAAAATAAAGTGCTACCCTATTCTATTTCAAGATTTTCAATCCAGTTTATGTCTGTTTCAGCTAGTTCATTTTAGGACAGAGGATAAATACTTTGTATTATAAATTATATTGGCATCATTGGTTTAGTTTTCAGGATTTTGGTAAATTAAAATATCTGTAATTAGCAGTCCTCAAAATGGGAAAATATTTTCACCAAATCTACTTCTGATAGATGGCTAATATCCAAAATATATAAAGAATTCAAAAAACTAGATATCAACAAACCAAATAATCCAATCAAAAAATGGGGTACAGATCTAAGCAAAGAATTCTGAAAAGAGAAATCTCGCATGGCTGAGAAACACAAAGAAATGTTCAACAGCCTTAGCCATCAGGGAAATACAAATCAAAACTACTCTGAGATTCCATCTTACACCTGTCAGAATAGCTTAAGATCAATAACATAAATGACAGCTCATGATGGCCAGGCTGTGATAGTGCAAACTTCTGCATTATGCAAATCAATATGGTGACTCCTCAGGAAATTGGAACTCGACCTACCTCAAGACCTAGCCATTCCACTCATGAGCATATACCCAAAGGAGGTTCCATCCTACCAGAAGGACACTTGCTCTTCTATATTCATAGCAGCTCTATTCATAATAGCCAGAAATTGGAAGAATGGATAAAGGAATTGTGGTACATTTACACAATGGAGTACTACTCATCTATTAATAAAAAATGTGTGAATTTTGCAGGCAAGTGGATGGAACTAGAAAAAATTCATTCTGAGTGAGGTAATGCAGTCCCAGAAGGACATACTCAGTGTGTACGCACTTATGTGCAGTTACTAACTGTTAAGCAAAGGATAAAGGCACTGCGATCCACAGAACCAGAGAGACTAAGCAAAAAGGAGAGTGTCAGTGGGGACACTGGGATCTCCGTGATTGGTACCTAGCCCAGTCTCCATCAGTGAGGCTTCCACCAGCAGCTGATGAGAACAGATGCAGAGGCCCCGAGCCAAACATCATGCAGAGCTCCAGAAAACTCACAGAAGAAGGGGAGGAGGGATTTAGGGACCAGAGGGGTTGGGAACATCAGGAGAACAGCCCCACAGAGTCAATGGGCCAGCACTCTTGGGGTTCCTCAAAGCCTGAAGTGGCAAAGAACCTGCAGGGTCTCATACATTTGCCATGTAGTTGTCTGGCTTGGTGTTCTTGTAGAGAACCTATACGCTAGAGTATGTGTGTGTATGTGTGTGGGGGGGTGTCTATGATGTTTTTGCCTGCCCTTGAGACCTGTTTCCTCCAGTTGAGTTGCCTAGTCCATCCTCGATGTAGGGACTGGTCCCTGGACTTGTCCTATCATGTTGTGCCCTGTTTGAACAGTAACCCTGGGAAGACTCGAGTGCAGATGAGTGGGAGTGGTATATAATAGGAGGAGAAGGAAGATGAGGGGAGCTGGGAGTATTGGAGTGAGGGTAGCAGGGGTATTGATGTGTATTATACAAGAGACGAAAAATAAAAGAAAGCAAATATAAAATTTAAGTTGCTAGAAAAGTCATATATATCTGTAATTATACATGCCACAAGTCAATAGTTCAAGGTTTTATCACATTATATTGCAGCCACAGATAGATTTCATCACAGAGGATAAGTGTGGTACAGCTTACGGCAGGCATATTAAAATATCCTTTTAAAGTTTGGTGCCTACTTCTCACTAATCAATACTCTCCTTATTGCTGTCATATGTCATGCATCCTCTCTCAGTCCCCTGCTTCAACCTAAGCCATCTCATCTGTAAAAAAGACCTCACCTATCTCCCTTTCAGAAGTGCCCAATTGTAGTCTTCGCTTGGTATCAAATCAACACATTTCTTTATGAGAAGCAAGAGGGACCACCTACATGAGAAAGACATGTAATTTCTCCCCATTTGTCATCTTGTCTTTCCCCACCTCCATGTTGTGTAGGCAGACTGGGTTCATTTGGATATATTGTCCTCATGTACCTCAGGAGAGCCCTGAGAGGAACTCCTCCTTCATAGCACATTTTGTCATTTTCAGTTCACTGGTGATTCCCTTCTGATTCATGGCAAACTGCGGTGCTGCAAGGTGTCAAACAGTAACAGCTCTTGGGAATATTCATGGTGAGACTACGAAAAAAGGCAACCTGAAAAGGACACTAACCACTATCAGAGGGCTTTTCTTTTCATTCTCTTTTTGATGACATAATCAGCACCTCATATCAATAATGCAGCCATTTGATACATTTTATACATCAAGAGTTAGGAGGGGTTAAGATCATCTTCAAAGGTTTCCTAGAATTCAGCACTCTAACTCTTATACCCAAGGTGACTGTAACTTTTCTATCCACGCTTTAGGTCTCCTTTCTTTCTTCAAATTCCATCTAATATTTGGCATTTTCCCCTGATTTTGTATTACTATTATTATGTGTATGTGTGTAAATGCACCTGTACCTGCACTTTGGAACAATTTTCAGGAGTTGGTTCTCACTTCTAAGAATAAAATCATGTTGGCAAACTTGAACAGCAAGTGTTTTTACAAGCAGAGCTCTCTAGCCAGCTGCTAGTTTTACTTCGTTAGTGACTCCTGAACTTTTAAACAGTCTCCAATGGTCCTTCCATTCTTCCTTACATTCAACTAAATCTGACATGTTCCCTTAGGCTACTGATCATGCTTTTCTGGGTGTTTTAGAATACTTAAGTAGCAGCTGCTTTCTTATGCTTGTCATTTTTCTTCTTTTCCCAATTATGTGCTATTGTCTTATCTTTTAATAGTTTATGTTTCAATGCACAGTCTGATCTTTTCTATCCATGCTTACAAGAAGACCATGATGCAGTAAAGAGTACCCCAAAAGGCAAGAGATGTCGAGTGAATCCTGCAGTATGAACCCTACTTTGATCTCAGGTAAATCATTGCCCCACACTGGCCTCATTTTCTTCATCTGTCTGCAAGTTGGCTGCTATCTGAGGGTCATTTTAGTGCAAGAAATTCTGTAATTCCACAGACTAATAACTCTAGCTCACTCCTATCTACCTGCCTACCTATCATCTGTTGCCCAGTTGATATTATGCTACTTGATGTGCTCATCTGGATGTGCTTACTTTAACCTGTATTTTATTTCTTGAATCTTTCAGATTTCTATGTGTACTTCAGGGAGTAGGAATGTATGTCTTGCCAATACCTCGCTCTTTCAGTTTCAAAATTTGCACTTGTTATGCTACTCCATTCAAGAGCATGTGCTCAGATACACACACAGACAGATTCACATATAGACACACATATATTTTACTGCCTCTGAATCACACTGGTAGAAATTCACCCTAGCTATATACTTATGGATAAGTTCCTTTCTTGTCCAGCCTTAGTTGTTTTATGTAGTGCTTTGAATAAGAATGCCTTTCATTGGTTAATATATTTATATACTTAGGAAGTGTCACTAAACCTTTGGAACTGTAAAGTCTCAGTTTTCCTTTATGAGAGCTTTTATGGTCATGGTGTCTCTTTACAACAATAAAACCTTGAATAAGACATCTCATATGTAAAATTTGGATAACTTTAACACCTAGGCATTCTGGTGAGATAATTACATAGGATAGTTAATACATGATATTCAATACAATGCTGAGATATAACAAGTCTTCAGTAACTGTCAAGTTCTTCTCCTCATTAATAGTATTCCCAATGTAACATATTACCTTAAAAGGAATCTGCCATCTTGGCCTTCTTCCTTTCCTGTACTTTCCTTTTTTCCCCTTTTCAAACCTATACTTTCAACACTAACTCAGCTTGTTTGTACAGCTCCACATTTGCAACTGCCCAGGACACTGGCAGTGAGCTTGGTCAGAGGTAGAAGCATCACTGAGCTGTCAGTCCAGGAAAATCCCTGTGGTCTTCCCTTAAAGAAAAGACTGAGTATGTACTATACCCCTCCAACAGCTGAACTACCTGAGACTTCTGCCTGACATCAAAGAACACACTATTTTAAGAGTTCTAGACCCACTGGATATCATCTCTAAATTAAGCCTGCTCTGCTTCTTCACTCTTTGTTCTTTCTTTACCTCACATCCAAGGGTAGTTATGCTGTCTCATCAGAAGTACAAGCCTCCTACACGGTTACAAGACGATCTATAAACTAAATTTAGTAGGAATGTTATTTAAGACATATTGGCTATAGAATATGTAATCATTTCTAACCTGAAAATTACAGGGGTCTATTGTAATCTAGTCAGGTATGGTATCATATTCATAGAAACTGTCAAACAAAATTAAATAAAAATCACTTATAATCTGCACTTAACTCTTAAGAAAACACAAAAGGAATGATGAAATATAACTAAGGCTCTTTTTAGCGATTACTGTCACACTTCATATTTTTCATGCAAAGTGATAGTCTTTACAAAAACTCAACTCATTTGTTAGTTTTTTGTCTCGTGTATTTTATTTTTCATGTCGCTAACTGAAAGATAGTGCTTCAGCTCATAAGGGCAGCAACCCTTATCTACATGCTGCTTCCCACTTCTTGGTCCTTCATGTTCATATCCTGACCTCATCTATACACAGCCTTCCCTAGAAGCCCAAAGCTTCAGTCTTGAATTACCCTTCATACAGAAGAAAACTGGAGGGTAAGATACTTTCTCCCAGCAATCACTACATCACCAGACTCTGGATAATGAAGGAAAGCCTGATATCTGACCAAGTATCCCCACCTTGTAACTCACCAAGTATCCCTACCTAGTAACTCACCAAGTATTCCCACTTAGTAACTCACCAAGTGCCCCTACCTAGTAACTCACCAAGTGTCCCCATCTAGTAATTCACCAAGTGCCCCTACCTAGTAACTCACCAAGTGTCCCCATCTAGTAATTCACCAGGTATCCTTACCTGGCAACTCACTAAGTATCCCCACCTAGTAATTGGCCAGGTATTCTCATCTGGTTTTAAGAAGGGATGTACATGTACATGTACAGAGTAGATGATACTTAATCTTCATTATCAACTCGATTACAAATAGAATCACCAGGAAACATGTCTGTGGATGTGTTTATAAGGATTTTAAAGAAAGTTTTAGCTGAAGAGAGAAGTCACACTCTGAATGTGGGTGTACCATCACAAGGCTGTGGGTTTTAGACTGAATAAGGAGAAATAAGGAGAAATAAGAAATAAGGAGAAAGAGGGCTGAATACCAGCATTCTTCTCTCTGCTTTCTGCCTGCAGACATGAGATGCTACCGTATTTTCCTGCCACAATAGAATGTACCCCCTAGAACTGTGAACATAATAAGCTCGTCCTTACTGAACTTACTTATGGCCAAATATTGAGTCACAGAATTGAGAAAAATAACTAATACAAAGTTAAAAAAACATACAAATATAGGGTATATGGTTACATTTTCTTATTAAAGTTCAAATTCATTTTATTTGGCCATCCTAAAGGACCTAAACAAAAGGGGGTAGGAAACAAATGTTTATGAATTCTTGTTTTGCTATGATTTGTTTAATGTAACCTTGCTACATAAAGATCAAAAGCTAATAAACTTCAAGCTCCACACATTCAGCGTGGTTCTGGAATGCACTACTGAAAGCCCTGTTGTCACTACTGTAGTGACATTTAACAAGCTGTTTTCTCTCTTATTTTGTGTTTCTCAGAAGCACACACTAATTTAAATATTTTACGACAATCAGTTGGCTTGGAAAGTGATTCCCAAAAACCAGTAGCTGAGTAGAAAAATGAATAAAAGGAAAACATATATAACAGATGTGTTATGAATCCAGACATCCTGTTGGGCAACTCTGTGAGATGAAAGAGGAGACCAGCTTCCAAGATTAGGAAGGTATGGGATTTAATTTCTATCAAAAAATAAAGGAACAGTGGCACTGTATCTATGCTAGGGTGCAGAGGTGATTCCATTGGACTTTAGTGCAGGCAAAGAGGCATCTGCTGGCCACAGAAGCTCACAAGAAGCCACAAATCCTATCAGTTGGCATCTGCTGGCCACAGAAGCTCACAAGAAGCCACAAATCCTATCAGTTGGAAGAAGAATTAAGGTTCAACAAAATACTAAACTAAAGGAGCTAGGGTGGGCATTTTACTACTTTCTCCTGAAACAACTCATAGTCACACCATGTGAAAATATTTCATCCTATCAATGATTCACATTGTCTTCTGTAAAAATGCTACAGAAATGTAAATAAATGAGTATATCCACTGAGCCTGGAACCATAAATAGCATACATTACCACCTTCCTTATCCTCAGTACTCCCTCAGCTAATGCTGCTGCTTCTCTGGGATCTTACCTGGCACAGCGGCTTGCAATCCCATACACAGTTCCTATGTACTGTGCCTTGGTCAAATGGTGCTTCTGCACTGTTCATTTGCTGTTATCATGAGGGAATGAAGGGAGTCTGGCCAATTTCCATGAATTCTAAACATGCCTCCTTGCATCCATTTGTAGCAACAACTTTACCTCCTCTTGATAGCCGAGACTAGAATGATAACTTTAGGTCAGAGCGATATTTTCTTCGTTGCCTGCTTATATGCTACTATGAAATCACAAACTGACCATGTGCTAAACATAGCTATGATTTAGTGAAATGTTTATTACATCTATAGGCAGAAGCCTTGCTTCCTATTCTAGAGAACAGCTGTAACTTGTATTTGGCATGTCCTCCAAAGGTTCATGTGTAAAAGGAGTGACCCACATATTGGCAGTATAGGGAGTAGAAACTTTAAGTCTCATGTGTTGGGGTGCCAAGGGATGGGGAGCCTGCTCTCAAGGGTACTGTGGGACCCTTATCAATTCCTCTTTCCTCTTGCTGATCACAAAGTGAGCAATTTGCTTTTTCATGCGCTTCTTCTATTATTTGATGGTTTGCCACAAACCCAAACCAACAGGATCAATGACTATGCATAAGAACCTCTGAAGCAATGAGTAGTTTTCTCTTTATGCGTTGATTATCTTAGGTATTTTAGAGTATGGTGACTGACACAGGAGTGTGACCTCTTATCTAGAAAGTTTAAAGTTGTGAGCACAGGAACCACAAATACTGTTAGACATATACTGATTTATGCAGTTCTTTCTCATATTTCTCAATTATGTGTCTGTCTACAGTGTCATATAATGTCTCTACCTTTTCAGAGCTCTGTCCCCAAGCTGGTGTCCAAGACTTAAGAAGAAAATGGCAGGTGCTTTTGGTATGCACACAATAGTAGAATTAGCAGGTCCTGAGGCTATGTGTATGCCATGGGAGTTTCATCCCTGTTAGCGGCTGTCTTGGACAAACATCACCATGTGAAATTCCATTAGGCTAAGTCAGATACACTATGTGCTGTGATTGTGATCAGGAAGGTAAACATTTATATCTACTGGCAGTTTGAAAGTAAGCTAGCGTGACATTATAAATGTCAAAAAGGCACAGGTGGGCATTGACAGTATCTACTGTAAAGCATGAATCTCACTTTCCTCAGGAGTTAATTAGACCTAATAATACTGTATCAGAAATAATTTGTTTGCTTTTGAAATTGTATAGCTACAGTGTTAATGATAAAAGCTACAAACATATTACCCCAACATCTAAAAAAAGAGAACCTATATAAAAGGCTTGAGTTTTATTTCATTTTCTATTTTACTTGACTACCTATGGGCAATGTGTAAATTTAGACCTAGGAAATAAAGATTAGCTGACTTAAAATAGCTATAAAAGAAAAACAGAAAACATGTTTAATTAATTGTCAAAAACATTGTCCTATTCATAGCATATGTAAAATTAGGCAAAATTAATTTGAAATATAATTTAATTGGAATTTTAAGAGAGGAAGGTCATTAATCTGCATGTTTGATTACATTTTTATTTAATACATTAAATTTAAAAATTTGTTTTATAATTACTATTACTTAACAATATCCTTAGTTCCCAAGATTGCTAAATCTTTATATTTAAAACACTACTTTAAAACTTTCAGAACTAAATTTTTGTCTTGCTTGTATTTTCTTCCAGTGAAAGTAAGCTTTATTTATTTTATTTTCAGTAAGTACATATCTGTTCCAAATCAAAACACATTTTTTGTTAAATTATGTGAATGTTGGATGACATTGTGGGAAGAAAATGATGGTGTAAATTTTGTAAGAAGGTTACAACGTGAAGTCCCAGAGCCAGTCAAGTAAAAAGAAAAGGCCTACTAGGAAAATGTCTGGCAGGAACATGAGGCTCCACTGACACTGTGAGAGCACAAAGGACATCCTGCTGCAGGGAGGAATACTTTGGGGTTCCACTGTTTTAAGAGAGAAAGCACAGATATAGCTGACTAGCCCAAACAACAGTATTCGTGAGTGATGTGAGAATGTTGCCCTTGTGAGGCTGGCTTTTAGTTAGTTGAAAGATTCGTATTTTTCTAGTATAGACAGTTTCTATTTTAGCAAATCTCCCTATTTGTCTTTCTGTTGTCATTTTATCATTATGATAAATTATAATTATCTCAACTAAATATACATACACACTAAGTAAATTTTAGTAGTAATTTTTATACCAAAATGGTATAAAATCTAATTTTACATTCCCTAAGCTATTAAGTTATTCAACTATAACTAAGAAATGCCTGGTATATTGTTGCTCCCAGTGCCAGTATTGTAAAAGTGAGCACAAAACTAGGTGCATCTGAAGAGTCTAACTGGAAATACCACAAACCTCAAAGCAATAAGAAAAATAATGGGCAAAGTCACACTAGAAAAAAATATATAGTGAGATCCTTCATGTCCTTTACAAAGGGCAAAGATGAAAAGGAAAAAGTCATTAGTGACAACAAACACCTGTCACAAGGCTTAGGGTTTGACAAACCAGAACTTATGACTATACTAGCATTCAAGATTAATGTTCTCTTCTTTTCGCATGGAGAGCCTTAGACATGATTAAAGGTCTGTTCCTCTGTCATACCCTCATGCTATGCCCATAAACAAAGATATTTCTTTTTTCATCATTGTTAGAAAAGGCTATTCCATATTCTCATCTTCACACTCAGAAAAAAATAATTATTATAAGGGAAACTGACCTTATGTATCTCACTACACACACACAGAAAGAGAGAGAGAGAGAGAGAGAGAGAGAGAGAGAGAGAGAGAGAGAGAGGAGAGACAGAGAGTTTACATATACAATATGTTTCTATTCTTAATTTCTTCACTTATGAGTGCCTTTCTTCCACTACCAGAGTTGTCTATTCTTTTATTCATAATCCAGAGGCAATACTTAGAAAAAGGTATTTCAGAGCACATGAAACTTTGGGGAATGTCAAGGTTGAAGTAGTTTGTTGTTTTCAACTCATATTTCCAAGCACGTTGGAGGACGTTTGTGCTAAGTAAGCTACGGCAGGCACAGATAGACAAACACCTTGTAATCTTATTTGTGTGTGGAATCTTAGAAAGCTGAGCCCATAGAAGCCAAGATAATACTTCACATTTTGATGGGATCTTGTAACCAATTCCCCTTCAAATAAATATGAACACGGTAGTACCTCTCTCTGCCCCATGCATAACAAGAAGTGAATGTGTATTCTTCAGACTCTTTCCTCTTCTAGTAGCTAGTTCCAGTAGGCTTTGTTGTCTCAGTATGGATGCCCCATATGGAAATTTCTTTAGTCGATGAATGAATGTATGGAGAGAAGCAATGTATTATTCTGTCATGTCACTGAAATGTGGAACTTAGCTTTCGTGACAACTGACATTACTCTCACAAATACAATCTCAAAGAAGGCATAATCCTAATACAATTCTATTGCTCCGGTCTTACTCATCTCAGGAAATAGAGCATCAACACTGCACTTTAAAGTCAAAACGTCAGTATTACCATGCCAACCTGCATTTCTAACATTCAAAGCAACTAATGGCAATGCTGTGCCTAAAATCCTGTAGCTATTTGCCAGTGAACTGAGAAAAAATTCCAAATTTCTTACTACTATCCTACTCTAACTATGAAGCATTATTGTTTCCACAGACCCTCCCGTCCTTACAGCCCGGCTGTCCTGGCTGCCTTTTGGCTCACAGACACCGAACTCCTTCCCATAACAACTCAACATTCTCATTTTTTGATCTGGTTAATTCAGGACTCAGTTCAAATATTTCCTCAGTGTTGTCTTTCAAAACTCATTGCATAACTCAGCCCTCCCTCAATATTTTTTCTCTAAAATGGGTTTCACTTAATTTTGTCAGTTTTTACAAGTATATAATGTACTACATTCGCACACATATCTTATGACTCTCTCGAGCCCCCTTCTACTTTGTTTGCTTCTTTATTTGTTTGCAGGGTTGAGGACTGAAGCAAAGGCCTTGTGCAAATATGTACAGACACTCTACCACTATATCATAATCCCATAGTACATATTATGTTTATGAATACATAAATATCTTTCTTTCCACTAACTCAACGCCTATTAATCCACTACACAGCTTCCCACATAAGTAGCAGGAGACAAGGGGGTATTTGTCTCCTGATTCATTGATTTGTCACCAAGATTCATTATTAAAAACTTTGGTTTGAGTTTCTTTTTATCATATCCTGTTCATATTTATCTATAAATTTGTTTTTAATATAACTTATATAATAGTAAATGCACATATAGTAATGCTATATTCACATAATTTATAAATAAGTGTACATATATCAGCTGGACATACTAGCACACACTTGTGATCCTAGCATTTGTGAAGTGTAAGCAGGAGGATCCAGAATCCAAGGTCAGCCCCAGCTACATGGCAAATTTGAGACCAGCCTTGTCTACATGAGACCCTGTCTCAAAAAGTCCAGAAAATATACAGATATTAATGGCACATTTTCAAACATATTTGCTAACAGAATTAAGCAAATAAAGATTGAAAATACAACAATGGATTGAAAAAAACTCCACAATAAAAGTATGATCTCTGTCTCTAAATCCTTTTTGGATCTTTGTACACTCCTCAACAAATACTTATTTATCAGCTGAGTGACTAATAAGCACATCCAATTCACTAGCTTTAATTAGTTGGAATTACTTTATGTATGCAAGAGTAACTAAAACTATATTTATAAAAACAAATTAGTCTATGCTTGCCTTACTAGACAAAAATCAATTCATATATAATAGCATCTATTTGCATATAAACAATGTTATAAAGTCTTCTAAAATTATGTTGTCTCTTTTATAAAGGTTGAATGGCCCCCTCCATCTTCTTTAAGTTATTTATCAATTCAGTGAAAACTTTCAAGATAATGCAAAAAGAAATGTCAGCCAGCAAACGATCACAAACTCTAAATTAAGTAGAATCTGAATTAATAAGGCTTTATCTTATCTTCAAACCAACAAAAATCACTTAAAATGTTCAAGGTCACTACTTTCATTTTTAATGATAAATTTGACTTTTAAGTAAATTTATTTTCATTAGTGATTCTCAAAGCTTGATGGCACATTATAGCTTAGGATTCATTAAAATAATAATTGTTATTAAAATTCATGGTTTCACTATAATAGACAACATTTTGATAATTTTTATGGTTGCTTTCTCATTCCCTTTATTCAAGCCCTCCTAGACACACTAAAAATAGAAATCCATTTCTCTACTTGGAATGTAATCTTTTGTATACAATAATATTTTATTTAAACAAATTCTAATTTTCTATCTTACTGACACTTTTTTCCCTCTCACTTCTTTGTGAGCAGTAAAAAGGCAACATCCTTTGGCAAAAACCTATTAGAAAGAAATGAGAGGAAGCTTAATGGCCCCTAATCTCTGATATCTCCCATTCGTTTTTCTGCGGTCAAAGCAGGAAGGATAAGAGGAATGAAATCCAGTAACTCAGTAGCTGGTAACACTTACGAGTAAGAGTTGTTCAAAAGTTAGCCTTCAGTCACGTGTTTTTACAAAATGTTGTAAATTCAGGAGGAACAAAGACTTAACACCTAGTTCGCTCCATGCAGTTCAAGGGTGAATATGGAAAATAGATTTTACACCTGTGAACACACAAATTTATACTTGAAAATGCATTAAATGAAAACAAAAGAAAAAAGAAAAGATACTGAATGATAAAATTTCCAAGAACGGGATTTAGTCATATTTTAGCCACATATTGAAGACTTAATAAGCAACATTAATCAAAATAGATCACCTTTAAAGATTTCAATTCGATTCTGTATCTGCAAAGTAGAAATCGATGAGCTTGCAACGTCGTGGTTGGAGCTCACACGGAACGGGTGTTTCCGGTCTTGGTCCCATAGGACCACACTATGCCTATGTGGCTCCCACCAGCCTTGAGTGCTGCATTCTGGAATGTTTTGTGGCTATTCTGCATTAAAAAAAAAAACAAAAAAACTATGCTCTACATGGTAGAACATGACAGAAGAAGTTAAAATGTAAGTCTTTATTGATTGTGTAGTGAGATCTTTATTTCTGTGCACATTTAAAACATTAAAATGTTATATATTAACATTATACAAGAATCAAAATGTAGATGATGCAATTAAAATTGGTATAGAATATACACATATTAGTTTAATATACATATTAGTTTACACATACGCATAAATATATAATTTTCATAGTCAACTTCAGTCAAGATAGTTCAAACTAAAGCGAGTATCTTTTTCTTAATACCAGAGTTGTAATATCCAGAAAAATCTGGCACACTCTTAATGTACACACATTTCAGTCCAAAAAAGCATTTTCGATTCTGTATACCAATTTATTTAGCATAATATAAGGAGCAGTTTCTGTTCAGTTTCTCCTGTTAAATATACTAATTATCTTTTATTTCAGCTTGCAGAGCAATTATCAGTTCACATCTAGAGGACAAATGAGAGCACAATTTAATAATTACCATCAGCCTAGAAAGTGTCACGTAGTAATTCACCCAGGAATGCTCAGAAGGCGCTCATCTGTTTTTCGTTTTCCTTTCATTTTTGTGGATATACTTGTTAATGTTATTGTTATACTAAGCAGAATATATCCTTATACAAAAAATGCAGGAAGCTGGGCCTGGTTGTAGAGGTTTGAATTCTAATCTCTGCGGCTTAGGCAGAAAGTTCCCAAGTTGAAGGCCAGAATAGAAAACCTTTTAACACTATCTCAGAAAGTATGAAAGAGGGCTGGGGCTATATCTAGTGGTAGATAACTTGTTTAACATGCAAGTGGTCTTGTTCATCAGTCGCACATACACAACAAAGTTGCAAGAATACTGACAAATTATTTCTGAGTACTCAGCCTTCCCATGGCAAAACTGATAGGTCATATTTAGGTGCACTTTTATTGTAATTATTGTTTGCTGGCCTAATAGCATTATAAGATTGTTTTTTGGTTTCTCAACTTTTTCTGGAGAGATTTTATTCTATTCTAATTCAGTTTTCTCATGATTAGTTGCATGCTTGTAAGTTTCATTCCAGACCACAGGAAAATAGTCAAGTATCGTACTAAAGCAAATCATGTGCTTATTTTTTTGGTTAGTGTATATAAATGTTTTGTTTCTAGTATACTATAATCTATTAGATGTGTTAGGTACAGTCCCTGATGTGGTTTCAGCCCTACAAGGCCATGTATCAAATGCCTATTCTCAGCAGGTGGTCCTTTGCTCATAGGCCATGAAGTCCTTAGGAGGTGGAAGCTGGTTGAAGAGAGATCTCTCATGTGAGACTCGGGTTATACCAGAGCCTTGGTTCCTACCTGCTGTCTCTGCTTTCTGGCCCAAGTGATGTGACAAGAGTCTCCATCACATGCTTCTGGTGCCATGAGTTCTGTGTCATCCTCTCCACTATAACTGACCAAAACTTCTGAAACACTGAGCCCAAATAAGCCGTTTTCCCATCAAATTGTTCCTGTCAGGTATTTTTGCTATAGAAATGCTGAAAGCAGCTAGTATGTACCCTTACTCAGACTTCATTCCTAAGTATGCTAGTGAGCATCTGTGCTCCAGCCACCCACAGTCCTTCTGTTCATTCCTTGCTACAATTGGTGGCTGCTCATTTATAAAGGGGATGGTTGCTAAAGGATGAAAAGTTGGTAATTTCCCAAAATAATGAAAGATGTCATACCAATGGACCCTTCTGGGATGAACAATTTCTTTGTAACATGTGATGCTGTTGGATAGAATCTTATCCATACCATCACTTCTTTCAGAAACAGAATCAATCCTCCAGAAACTTGACACTGCTTTCTCCACTAAGTTTATGTGAAATTCTAACCCTGTTACCAGTTTCAGCAATGTTTATTGCATCTTCGCTAGGAGATAGCTGTTCTTTGCTCACCTATTAGAAGTAACTCTCACTTGTTACAGTTTTACCGTGAGATTTTATCTATTCGAATACATCTTTCCAGTTCTATCTCTACATTGGAAATCTATGAACGCATCCATCTTCACCAATTATCTTATCTAGATTGCTTGCATGACTTGCTACAGGTTCTACCTCAGAACATGGGTTTTACATTGTTTTTTGTTTTTTAATATATATTTTGGGTTCTGACTTGCCCTTAGACCTCACAAATTAGCCAGGGTTAGCTTCTGCACTGTCCTCATCTCTCTCTCTCCTTTGTAAAACTGAATAAAGTTGAGGCTTTGCTTTAAAGATGGCTTTGGTTTAAGGGGTTGTACCTGTTTTACTCGTCTATCCAGAGTGCTAAAACCCTCCCCACATCAGCAACAGGATGTTTCACTTTCTTACCACTCATGTGCTCACCAGAGTAGCATTTTTAATTTCCTTTAAGAGCCTGCCTTTTGCATTCCTAGGATATGTAACTATTTATCACAAGGCCTATCTTAGCTTTCAACATGCCTTCCCCACTACACTTAACTTATTTAGGTTGATTTAGAGTGAGGAGTATGTGACTCTTTCACTTAAACAACTTGGGGCCACAGCAGGGTTGTAATTAACAGACTTTCCATAGTGCTGTATCTCAGGGAATAGGGAAGTTGAGGAAAGGGAGACAGATGAGCAGGTGGCTAGTCAGTGAAGCAGCCAAAACACACACAAGATTTATCAATTAAGCTCATTATTTTATATTGGCACCATTAACAGCACCTTATAATTATTACAGTAGTTACATAAAATATAACTTGTCACAAATCATCCTGCAGAAGTAATGAAGTTTGAAATACTGAGAGAAATTCAAAACTGTGACATGGAGACAAAAAGCGAGACCATGCTATTGGCCAAATGGCACTGATGGGTTTGCTTGCATCAGGGCCACCACTCACCTTCAGTTCTTAAGAAAACTCTGTGTCTGTGAAGCACAAATAAGCAAAATGCAATCACAGTAACACAGAAATAGATATAAGTAAGCACAGGCAAGTCACAAAATTCCACTCTGCTGGCAAGTCCAAGTGCATCACGGGTTTGAGTTTAAAAATGAGCTTCTCTGGTTTTAATAGTTCTTAGAGCTGATGCTGGAGTCAATCTGTGGCAACTTAGAAATTCCCAGGGCTAACTTATAGTAGACTTTTTATGGACACAAGGTCAAGAATGAACACTCCAAGATAAGGAAACGTGAGAGAACAGGCAATCAGCATTGAGGAATTCAGCTGAAGAAAACACAAAATAGATGACCCCCCACACCCAGAGAGGAAATGGCAGAGGGACACTGCACAGAGCAAGAAGCTAAGCTTCAAATATATGGGATTTGAGTCAAGGTAGTATTGAGAATACATAAAATGAAATACTCCAGAAAAGAGCTTAGTATGTGTAAAAAACTAAACATGATCAAGTAGACGCCTTGGACTAGGGCAGAGCAGAGTTATTTTATTTTTAAGGCAGTTCTTCAGAGCCAATTGCTTAGATTTTCATCAGATTCATTTCTTATACCTCTCATTACTTTAGAAATGCTTTGAGGTGACAGTATGTATAAAACAGCAAAGTATAAGAAATTTTAAATGGAAAAATAAGAGGAAAAGTGAAGACTCAAAGTGGAGAGATTATTTTTTTTTAGTACATGCTTTAAAATGCTATCTGCTTGCTGGACAAGGAGCATAAACTTGAACATCCTAGCACCCAGCCTAGGAGAGACAGCAGCATTAGTTCCTTAACTTGCATATCCTATGATATAAATGTGTTGCTAGGAAGAAATACAAGTAACTACTTGCTTGTGACTCTATGAAGAATTCTTCATAAGTTCCTTGGGAGAACAAATTATAACTGTAGCAGACAACAGCCTTACAGTGGGCACAGTAATATATCTCATTGGACCACTCCCTGTAAGACCCTTTAACATGCTTTCATGTTGCTATGTCAAAGTGTAGCTAATACAAAATCCAAAGAAAAAGGGACAATCAAATTCAGTCTGCATGAGATCTCCCTAATGTACTGGTTTCATGTACCAGAGACTGATTATTTGAAGGAGAACAAAAAAAGCATATTTTAAGTCAATTTTTTTTCATTCTCTTTCACAAAAGTTTCATAGATATTGAGCAACACTTTGCTGACTGTCCCATGAATAAGAAAATATTTTAAAAGGTGAGAAATTCAAAACTCCTAATAAGTATATGTAAATCTTGATTAAAGTACTTCTTCACTCTTACACAAATATGGAAAGTAGCTGTAAACAATTTTGGCTGAATAACTACCCAGTTACATACTGCATCTGTGTGTCATAGCTGATTTCACAGTAGTGTTTGCTTCCATAATGCTGTAGTCACTGTGTAATCTCCCACTTATACTGCAAGCTCTCATGGTTGACTCACCCATGACAGTACAGAGGCGACACAGACTCTTAAAAACCTGCCACAAGCACCCAAATCTTAGATGGGACATTGGTTATAAATTCAGGTTTGTGATAGATTAAACATATATGTTAGACATACTGTTAAGTAATTGATAGATAAAATAATTTAAGAGGATTAAAATGTTTATCTTGGGGGACTAGCTGGAAGGAGTTGGGGGAGGAAAAAATATAAGATCAAGTGTATTATATAAAATAGTCAACTAATAAAAACATTATTTTAAAACAGCATATTTGTTCCATTAAAAGAAATAAATTAAAATGTAAGAATCCCCATAATTATATTCTACCTATTTAGTTGAAGACTGAATTGTGAATACTTGGTTAAGGGCCAAAATGCAGAGAAATTTTTTATAGTACCAAGGTCAGGATCTCCTATTCAGCTGTTTGCTTTCTTTAGCTTAAAACTTTAATTATATTACCTCTGGATAGTGCAGGTGATTTTGCTTTATAAACTGGAAAGAGTAAATCTTCCAGGTGGTAATTCCCAAAGGTATTGTACTCGTTAAACAAATGAATCTCTAATTGATGGAAATGTAGACAGCTGTGCAGCTCATAGTCCGGGGCAGTTGGCTTTCTCTCACCAAATAGAAGCTGATAAGGTGGAAAATAGAAGAGAAAGGGATCCATTAGCCCTTCCTGTCACATATATTCACTATTTTCTTCATAGACAATGTTTTCTATATGGCCACACTATTACACATTCCCAAGTAAGAATCATTGAGTCATACCGTCTTTCGTATTTTTAAGTGAATTGTAACATATTCTCTGCATTCCTTAACAACATATGCAACAGCAATTTTTACCTAAATGAGCTAGTGAAATGCTTTTTGAGATTCTGGCATCTTTTATCATTCATATTTTGTGAAACCCAGAAAGTTACAGTAATATTATAATAAAGTTCATTTACAATCCTGACTCTATGAAAATTTTCTTCTTCTTCTTAATTTTTAACTTCTTTGAACAGGTATAAACAAACAACCTTTTTATTATAGTAGCATGTATGTGCATGAGCAAGGACTTCCTAATGCTACTTTGGATAACATGTCTCCTGGCAGTCAAGGTTCTGCGGAGGAAGAAAACTAATAGAACTAGTGTGTTTTATTTCAAAAGGGATTTATTAGATTGATTTGCAAAATACCATCTCAGTTATACAAGCTTGGCTGCCTTTACACAAGCTGAAAACCTAATGGCGGCTCAGTCACCAAGCCTGGGTGCCTCAACAGTCCCAGTCTGGCAGTGAAGGCCTAGAGCATACCAAGAGAGCTTCTGGCCTTCTGTCCACACGGAAAGCTCAAAGAAACTGGCCTCTGATATCTGCAAAGGAATAAGAGCAATGGCAGCAGTGAACAAGGTAAACAAACTTTTTTTTTTTTGTGATTCAAAGGCAAGTGGGCCAGAAGCAAAAAGTTTTTCCCTTGGGCGCTGTTTATCTGTACTGCCTCCGGAAGGGGCTGGCACATGTAGGGAAGAATAGGTCTTCCCACTTCATTAGCCTAAAGGAGGAAGTCCCTTATAGGTATGCCAAGTCAGTTGACAATCAAGATTAACAATCACATATAGTAAAACTAAATATCATAACTCAATATTTAACATATTTATATGATCTTAATAATATGATCTTAAGCTAATATGATCATAGTATTCATGATAATAGATAATTTATGTAAATATGGTTGTGTTCAAAAATTTTGTAGATACCAAACTGAATCCAGTTGTTTTCATTTCTTAAGCTTCAACAACAAAGACAAAATGGTAGCTTTCTTGAATTAGATAAATAAACTTTATTATGATACAAGATAATATGCATAAATAACATAAACGGACTATATATAAACACACACACATGCATATTAATTTGTACTTATCCTAGGATGAAACTTAACCCAGCATACTCTTGAGGCGCTGATATCATGTCACTTCTCCCTTCTCTAGTCAGGTAAGATAAATATTCCTGAGGCTGATGAAATCAAAGGCCACAGCATTTTAGAAAGTCCTTGGGAGTTTTCAAGAAGACATTCCCAATTCTTTGAGTCACAAATATTTGAGTGCTTCTAATATGTCTGACAGCATCCTGGGTGTCATGGTGTCCATTCTAAATATACCTCCAAAGACACAGATCTTAAGAGCGCCTTACCAAAATGCTGCATGACTGAGAAACAGGTATAAGAGGAATGTGGCGAGACAGAGATTATTATGAGTGATTGAGCAGACACCATTGGTCAGTGCTGAAAACTCATCAGTTGAGTGACTCTGAACAATTCAATCTCGGTGTTTCACTCTCTTGTGTTGGTGGACAATTAGAATCCTTGCTGAGTTGTATATCACAGTGTGAGTCACATCTCTTAGAAATCAGTTATGAGTTTATGGTATTAAAGCTTTTGTCTTGTAGCAGATCTGGAACACATGCGATCATCCCCAAATCCCCAGTGTCCCCACTCCAGGTATCTTGCTTTGGACTTGTGATGTGGACCAAGTTTGTATTAGCAGAATCTTGGGCATAATAGTTGCCATTGTTTTTTTAATACAAATTTTTATTTGCTTATAATTAAGTTTCATTATGATTTTTAAACAAACATCTCTACAGCTTCTTTCCTATCATCCTCTCCCTCATGCCCTTCTATACGCAAGTAACCTCCTTTGCACTTTCATGGTGTCCAAAATTCAGTTTTCTTGACAAAATGACTGGCATTGTGCACAACCTAAGAAGGAATCTCACTGTGGGGCACGCAACGTTTCAGCGCCTGCGCCCCTATGCACACTGCCATGTCTGTGGCTCTCTTTTCATTAAGCTCTATTTGAAAAACTGCTGTGGGTTCTGTGGCTCTCTTTTCATTAAGCTCTATTTGAAAAACTGCTGTGGGTCATCTATTCTTATCAGAGTTGAGTATCACATTTTTTCCTCTGTGCCTGCCCTTGCTGAGCATCTCTGCAGATAGATGTCCTCCTTCTGTCAGGCTTGTTGCTCACTGCTCACTAAAACCACATGCCTCAAACGCACTGTATCCCGCCCCATCCCCACCTAGGGAAACTCCTCAGAGAAACACCAAGGCACGTGTATCATTTTACAAGTGCAAACCTAGCTTTTTAAAAAAGTAGATTATTATTACTTCAAACGCCTATTATACTTTCTGAAACAGCTTAGTAAATATGTTTTGAATACCTGAACCAATGAATGACAATCAGTCTGCCTTTACCTTCATTAAACTGTATATTTGTATTATACTCATTTAATGATAAAATAAGTGTGTGTGTATAAATATATATATAAATATATTTATATAAATTATGTATATATATATTCTACACAATATTTTTCCACCATTGTGATATTGCTATTCCCTAACCTATAATATTCTATGATTCGAATTTAAATAATTTTTAAAACACATAGCAAATTTGTAAGCTGAGTGCTTTTTGTTAAAAGCTGTTTTGACCCAGAATTCACCTTTCCTTTATGTGGTCAATGATAACAAGGCTAACATGTCCTGAATTAAATCTTACAAGACACTGAACTGATTGAAACAAGCTCACTAAGCTGTTTAAAATTCTGACTTCTTTTAATTTTTCTAGATAATTATAACAATATAACAAGAAAATGGAAGAAGCCCCTTTCAACCCTGATGGTTCATAATTTCCACAAATGGCAAATAGCTGTTACTAGTCACCCACAGCTGTCATAGGTTATAGAGCAAGTAAGACCTTTTCAGGAGATCATAATGATTATTTTTTCCTGGGAACACTATGGCAAAAAACAAATGACATTCAGCTACATTTAAGTAATTTTAATGATTTGATTGGATCACATTTATCATTAGAAGAAAAAACATGCAGAGCACATTTTCATAATCTCTCTACAAATGAGTGCTTCACTTGCATTACTTAACAGGATGCTCTCAGTTTCTATGTGAAACAGAATAATGGTACCCTGAAACTTTACCACTACTTCATCACTTCATATTGGTCCATTAACACCAGCCCATATCTCTGCATTTTATGAGTTCTTTCCTTTGCCCCATAAGGTCTTCATAATCTATATATTTTATACTTGGAAGAAACATACAGCTATGACCAGAAGGAATCACTTTTAAAAGCAGTCATAATCATACCTAAGACTTTTAAATAATATGGAAGACAAGAACAATGAGCAAATCTCTAGCACTGGCTAGAGTGACAGGTGAAGATAAAGTCGAGTTCTGGTTATCAAGGAAAGGACAGGATGGAGTTCAGTGCTTGAGATGAGCAAGCAGAAATGTGCTGCATAAAAGCAAGCGCTGAGGTATGGGTGACAGCTTCCATTTTCACTTACTGCTTTTAAGAGATGGATGACAAGTGGTAGACGGAGCAAGATGATAGACCTGTTATTACACAGCATATTCCAGAAGTTTCCTTTGAGTGCTAAGGTGATTGTTTTTACATCTCAAATCGAGGTATGGAGTTAAAGTATAGGCGATGATCTATCTATAAGTTATATTAACCCCCAGCAATTTAAATCATGCAATATTGAAAGCTAAAATTGTGTTTAAAAAAAAAAGAGAGATCTGAAATTTAAATATCATACATGGCAAGCAATATGTAGTTGATATTGTAGGTGGTGCCTCAGTCCTCTTGTACTTCCATAATATAGTGCTTTAAACTGGATAATTTGTAATAGAAGAGAAAATTATTTTTCAGAGTTCTGGAGCTATCTGCTGGTTGCATTGCTTTGGAAGGCGGCTCTATGTTCTTAAGATGGCCCCTTGCTGTATCCTCTGAAAGGGACAAATGATGTTATAGCCTCACATAGCAGAAAAGATAGAAGGGGAAGAGAACATTGCCTGTAATGTAGAGAGTTAAAGCAGCCAACAGGAGTGTTAACCCTGTTGGTGATCATTCACCCCTTGTGACTTAATTACCTCCTGAAGTCTGTACCTCTTTTTTTCTTTTTTTATTATTTAAACTTTTGTCATAGGATAAATTTGACTGTCTTCTTTCTTCTCCCCCAACTTCTTTCAGATCCTACCCACCTCCCTATGCACACAAATTTATGAACTCCCACCTTTTCACTTCTCTCTTCCTTCCTCCCTCTCTCTCTCAAAAAAATATCAAAACCAATAAAAACTAATAAGACAAAAATATCAAACCAAAAGGCACATGAAAAATGGAGTCCATTCTGTGATAGCATGGGGACTGCAATGGAGTGTGGTTGACATACCCAATGTCATTCCATTGGAGGAACTGATTTCCCTCTCCCAGCAGGTGTCAACTGCAAATAGCTTCTTAGGGTGGGACTGTGTGTTCACTCCCATTTCCTATGCTGGAGTTCTAGCTGGCTTAAACTTGTGTAGGTCTTATGTTTTCTCTCACTATCTCTGTGAATTCAAATGTGTAACAGCCCTATTCTGTCTGTAACAGTTTGCTGCTCCCTCGAAGTCATCCACTACCTCTTGCTCTTACAGTCTTTCTGCTTCCTCTTCAGAAGGATTCCTGAGCCTTGATGGGAGGGGTTTGATAAAGATGTTTGATGAAGATTGAGGGTAGAATTCTCCAAAGTCTCACTCTCTACACATTGTCCAGATGTGGGTCTCTGTGCTAACTAGCATCTGCAAAAAAAAAAAAAAAAAAAAAAAAAAGAGCTTCTCTGATGAAGGATGAACAATACACTGATCTATGGATACAGCAATATGTCATTATGAGTTCTTATATTGCTATGTTCATTTAGCAAAATGATGGTAATGGTTTTCCCAGAAGGCCTGTGATATACCAAGTCTCAGGTTTCATCACATAGAGTAGGCCTTAAATAAAAAAAATTTTAAAAAGTAAATGGTTGCTTCTCTAACATTTGTGACACGATTGCACCAGTATATTTACAATCTTCCCTGGCCTAGTGTCTATACTAATTATGCATTCAAGCAATTGTATACTCTAAGCAATAGTATTTGCGTTCAAGAAAAAAAACACAATATTTATTGATTTTTCTTCGTCTTGTACTGAATCTGATAAAGAAGCTAAAAGATAACAATTCAAAGCACTTTGAAAGTTGTGATTCTATGACTCTATCCTTGCCTCTTACCATCAACAGTTGTTCACGACTGTATTGTTTGTATTTCCAGAAGAAATGCCAAGGATTATTTCAGCATCCCTCTTTGTAGTGGAGGTCAGCCTAAAACACACTATATAATGCAGGCTGCCTTTGAACTTGTAGTGATTCCCCTACTGAATCAGTCACCTAAGACTTGAGATTATGGTATAAGTCATCACTTTGAAGAACATCTTAAGAACATGGGAAAATATACAATTTAAATAAATTTGAAAAATAAGAAGAAATTTTATATACATAATATATATATATAAAATATATATATATAAAACTATGTAGGGCTATAAAAATTAAATCAGAAAATTTAACTCTAAACTTTATCCAAATTAAAAACAATTAGACACAGAAAAATTTTCTAAAGAATAGTTTAAGATTTAGTACAATAAATTTTCTTTAAAAGTACAATTACAAAAAGAATACATCCATGACTATCTTTTTTTAATTAAGAAGCAAATACATTATTATTTATTTTCATGTCTATCTTCTATTTTATCACCTACTCTTTAAATGTTTGGATAAAGATCTGCCATAGATATCTCTACACAATTATACATAAAATATTTTAAGGCATTCTTGAGCCTAGAAATTAAATATATATTTATTATATTAATATGTTAATATTAATGCTATTAATATATATTAATACAATATATTGGTGTGTGTGTGTGTGTGAAATTAAATGTATTGGTTTTAATCAATTAAGTGGGGGTGGATGAGGATAACACTGGAAAGTTGGTTCTTTCTTTTCACTATGTAGGTCCTGGAATTGGGCTCTGGCTGTCAGGGTTGGGAGCAAGCACTTTTACTTGCTAAACCATCTCTGTAAGTGTTTTTCCAGTGGTCAAAGGGGAGGAGATGGGTTATCTTGATACTGTGGTAGTTGGGTCAAGGGGAGCCTTGCCCCTTAGTCCTCCATGCCCAAACCTAAGGTTAGCTAGAGGGCAATCTGGGCCTAATGTCTTCACACCATGAGGAACATAAGGTCAGTCAGCAGCCCAATGTCCATCTTGATGGCACCTTGGACATGGTTGGGATGGTTTTCAAGGGTTTGGACAGAGCTGGGCCCAGTGACCCTCCTGACTGTATTTAAAACAGGGACCTGGAGGTTCCTGGGCATTGGAAGACCTGGGAGCTTGAGCAGTTGCTGTGACCAAACAAAAGGCTTTAACTAGCTAGTATCACATGATTTTGTTTTCAGGCTTTTTCATCTCCCATGGTACACCTTGAAGGTCACAGCTAAGACTTCTGCTGTGAAGTCAAGGATACTTTCTCTAGACATTTAAGTTTGGTCTTAATGTTAGGGAAACTTTGGGAAAAGTTCCCAAGGAGTTGTTTTCCATCTGGGGGTATCAGGATCCAAATTGGTATATTGTAGGAGGGCCTTTGTAAGGAGTTGAAATGGGTTTCCATGTTTATCCTGGATGACCTGTTAGATTTTTTTCATAATTTACCACTTTAAGAGCAGCCTTGTGAACTTCAACCTGGAGGCTGGTTATGCATTGATGGGTGGCCTATGATTAAGGAGAGAGAAAGGAAGACCAAAGAGGCCAGAGAGGGAAGAAAGGGGATGTGTTGTGTTGAGGCCAATAAGGGGAAGCACATTAGCATTATCAAAAATAGTGGAGGAATTATCTGATCGTTGGCAGTAGTTGTAATGGTCCAGGGTAATATTGGGAGCTGGGATGTAGTTAGGTAGCCATTTGGATTGGGTATCTAAGGGATATTATGCCTGATTTTATTGCAAAAGTGAAAATATTTAGGGTCCTTCAGTTTGGGTGGAAAGTGGAGAGGCTGGAGGCTTTCTAAAAGGCATCCCAAGGGTGAATGAGAATGTATGGAAGACACCATTGCAGTGGATGAGAAGTGGACAAAACGTCACTGCAGCTTGTAGTCAAGGGCATCCCCTGGACTCAGGGAGGACAAGAGAAATGACCCAAATTCTTCAGTGAGTCCTCACCACACCCAACATAGGTCAGATGTAAGCCTGACTAAGCCCAGAGAGACTCGACACCTGGTACCAGGGCCTACAGAAAGGCCAGAAGGTGAGGAAGGGAACTGAGTTCTAGGAGGGGTATCATCCATTGGAAGGGGTCAGGAATGGGGTCATAGAAGTCATGAGGTACTAGAGAATCTATGGGATTATGGGTAGCTCTGTGGAAAGGTGGGAACAGAGGGCAGTAATCTCGAGATGCAATAGTCATGTTGGATCTAAAGGTACTTCAGGATTATAGTTCCAAGTGTGGGGGGAACAGGGTCAGGTGAAGAAGGCCAGTCATCTCCTTGAAAGATATAGCTGGTGGTGGTAGGGTGCCTGCACTTAGTGCTGGGGGAAACTTACCAAATTGCCTCTAGTGGATGGGGTGCCAAGGGGTTGTTGAGCCATAAGGTGAATCTACTGCAGGTAGACTGGAGATGAGAGAGGATCCCAGTGTGCCTCAGAACCCCTAGGAGTGTGGAGCACAGACACCAGAAGACCCTATTTAAGTCTTGGTACCAAATATATTTTTCTGATGCAAGGGCATCTTGGCAGTCAGGAGCCAAAGTGTAAGTGTTACAGCTCCGAGGTGTAGAAAGTATCTCCAGGGGAAGTGCTACAGCTGTGAGGAGTGTCCTCCGGCTGAGCTGAAGTGTTACAGTTCCAGCTCCACTGGGAGAAGTTTCCCTAGTAGAAGTGTTATCGCTCTGGGAAGAAAGGTACCCTGGCAGCTGGGAGCCCAGGAACCACAAACTCACACATACAAAAAATAAAAAAAAAAAAACCTCACAAAAGAGATTTATTGGTAAAGGCACTGGTGGCCTCTGCTTCTGCTTGGAAGAAAAGCAGCAGGGAAGTTGATCAGGAGGCAGCCCTTATATGGGTTTTTGGAGGGAAGGAATTTTCCATGGTGAAAACTACCAGAATGCGGATTGGAGGATTTCAAGCTCTGAGACTGGGCAAGAGTGGGGATTGGTGGGTTTCTGGCTCAGTGACTGTTCAGTGATTTGTGGGTTTGTCAAAACCCAGAAGTGAGCTCAAATTTTTCGGTGAGCTTGGACTTTCTGTCCTATAATCTCAATGAATTGTAAATTTACTTTTCTAAAAAGAGATTTCTTACCTTGATTTCAAATCCCTAATCTGAGCATGTTTTCAAGACTCATGCAGTTTTAACCACTCTTAAAGTAAGGGGCGTTTCCGCATCTCTTCTCCTCAGCAGGAATTCATTCGGACACGTTACACTCAGGTGTGACACTGCTACACACCGCTGTGGTGTGCTTTCCACACTTGGTAGGATATTGTTTCCCATCTTGGAGTCAGTTCTTTATCATACTCTCCCACAGCATTTTCCCGTGTCCTTCTAAAGTCCATTGCTGAAAAGGATCTATGACATATATTGCTTTTAGTTTTAGACATTGGTTCCATTTGGCTCTGCAAATAAATCAAGATTTCCACTTCAAAAATTGTTTGCTTTACATTATTAAAGGAATACAATTTATCACAAACTAAATAGTCAAGAAGTTTAGGAAGCATAAAAAACATAGAAATCCACCCATATTTTTTCTCAATCTTAAAATCTGTGTGAATTTTCCCAATGTTTGATCGCAGCGTACTCTTGTGCAGTCACTCAAAAAAAAAAAAAAAAGCTGTACATGACTGAAAAACAAGGCTACTGAATGAAAAAATAAAATAAAAGGAGGTGGACACAACTACCCATAAAGTATGAGAAGGTTTTCATTGTAGATATAAGGGAGAAAGAATGCAGAGCAAAGAGTCCAGGATGAACATGCCAGCAGACTAAACCAGACCATGACAGGAGAGAGGGGGAGGGAGAGCAAGAGAGGAGCCTCCAACCAAGAGAGATGGCACTGACCAAGAGACCAAGAGACAGGAATAGCCAAAATGGCTGAAGGATCAGGCTACGGGAAGGGAAGAGAAGATCCCTGGGCTCCAACTAGGGCCAGTGTAGGTGAGATGGGAGAGTATGGGAATGGGAGTGGAGGGGCCCAGGAGGAGGAAAGGAATGGAGGCGGGGGAGAACATATATGCAGAGAAGATAAGAATTGGGAAAAAATTAGAGGACAATCAGGGACCATAATGTAGTGGTAACTCACAGGAATCTCTAAGGAAGACTCTAGCAAGAATCCCTTGTAACCGGAGAGAAGGACCCTGAACAGGCCATCTCCTGTGGCCAGGCACGGTTCCCAGTGGTGAGACTGGAACACCATCCCAGTCACAAAACCCATGACTTATGGCCTACTCACCCTGCAAGATCCTCATTGACAAAGGAAAGGCAGAACTCTATGCCAAAGGAGGGCACACCTGCCTGAAACTACAGGACAGGACAGGAACAAGAGACTGGATAACCCGGAGACAATTTCTAAAGATGTCATGCTCTGCTCATAGATCAGTACCTAACCTAGTCCTCACTAGAGAGGCCTCCCTCAGTAGCTGAGAGGGCCAGGGCCAAACATCGTGCAGAGATTGGGGAACCCCACAGAAGGAGAGTAAGAATGGCAGAAACCATAAGGGCTGAGGACACCAGGAGAACAAGCCCCACATTTTCAACTAAGTAGCACTCTTAGAGCCTCACAGAGATTGAAACCATAGACACTGAACTTGAATAATCCCTAAATACATCCCATGGCTGTCTAGATTGATGTCTTGAGAAACTCCTACATGTTAGAGTGGCGGTGTCTCTGACCATTTGACCAGCCCTTGAGACCCTTTTTCTCCTGCCCGGCTGCCTGGACCACCCTTGATGTAGGGATTGGTATCTGCTCTCATTTTATCCTGCGATGCCATGCCCCAGTTGTGCTGTACCTGGGGGGGACGGTTCATTTCTGGGGAGAATCGGGACGTTAGTGGGTGGTGATGGGAGGAAAATGGGAGGAGATAGGGGTGGATGGAGGAAGGGGAGGAGGGAAACTGGGATGTATTCTATAAATTGCATGAGTGAAGAAAAATTTTAAAAAGAAAGAAAGAAATTATATATATATATATATATATATATTTTTTTTTTTTTTTTTGAGGGGGGGAGGGAAGGCCAACAGCAGAATCCACAACTCCACACACAGGTGCAAATGAATGAAACACGCACTGCAGGCTAAAGACATGGCTCCTCCTACTCACACAGCGGCAAATGTGAAATACAGTGTGTTATAATCTGGTGATGTTACTTCCTTTCCTGCGGTGAGGGTTTCTAAATCTTAAACTATAAATAATGACAAAACAATGAATTAAAACCTGTGTTGTTTGAATCTAGTCATCTGCTATTCGAAACTGTGTTTAAAAGGTGCACATAGGGATAAGTAATGAGAATTTCCTACTGAAAACATTCTTTAAATATTTTAAAAGCATTTTCCAAAAATATAAAGAATCTTTGCTGAAAACGAATCCTGACAGTTTAGTCATGAAAACATTTGACCATGGAAACAAGTCGCTGAGACTTTTTGTTTTAATAAAGATAACTTGTTAGCCAGGAACTGAACCCAATTCTTTTGAAATGTAAGTTTTCTAGACTGTTTACAGTGTGTCATTTGTATTTGTTTTTGACAAAATTGATTTCATATATACAGTTTTTAGAAAGCCAATTATAGAGTAATAAAACTTTGGCACTAAAAACACACACAAATGACAGTATTGAATCTTTTTACAAATAAAAACTAAATTTTAAACACATTCTTTCTTGCATCCTCTCTTCTAAATATAGCACAAGATCTGAGTAATCTAGTAATTACATAGCTATACTTTTTGTATGTGGTTTAATTAGTTCTTACTTTTTGTATTAATGAATCAAATCAAAATCATAGATGAACCAATATAGTTTACAACCTTCACTATTGACACCTCCATGCTTAAAAATCCATTAAACCTTGTTTGGAAGAGTGTAATTCTGCCCAGTTATATAAGGAAGCAAACTGTATGATAGCTAAGAATATATCATTGGAGTCAGATTGCCTCTGGGATTGATTTTCAGCCTTGTTGTCATATGACCCTGTGACCTGAAGGAAATTTCCTCATCTGCTTGTGGCCTCCTGTTCCTCATGCACAGAAACAGAGATACTAGTGACAATCCCTAGTGAGGCTACAGGAATGAACTTTTCGATGCACATAAGGCACCTGGAGGAGATTCTAGCATATAAGTAGCAACTGGCGGCAGATGGCACCACAGTAGTGATGTACTATAGATAAGTAGGTGGCACCACAGCAGCAGCATACTACAAATTAATTTTAAAACAGAATTATAAGATCTCAAAAGGGAAGACTGAACTAAAGACTGATTTTAAGTAATAAAATCATGCCATGCGCATACTTCATGGAAAGTAATAAACTTTTGTTTTTAGTCATATCTTTTATTTTTTCAGATTACAATATGAGATCATTTCCCCCTTCTGCTCCACACCTTCAAACCCTCCCACGTAGTCTTCCTTATGTGGGGTTTGAGACCCCTGACTAGTGTGAGACCCTTGACACTAGGCCCAAGTTACAGGCAGAAGCCTAACAACAATTTCTGTAAGAAATACTTTTCTTAGACAAACAAGGCAGCTAGACGACCTTGGGGCTGGAGAGTGGGCTTCCCCCTCCTGCAGGTGGCCCATAATCTTGGTCCCACAGCCTTGGGCTGAGGAGTTCCCTCCTCCCAGTTGCCAGCGACCTTGCTATATGCCAGCACCAACCAATTTAGAGGTTAATTGGCCCTAACCTATCAAAGTGGGAAAACAATTTAGAGACCAATCAACTTGTACCAACTTAGTCTGTGCTTAACTATGCAGCCCCTAGCAACCGTTTAACTGTTGTAAATAAAAAGGCTTGCTTTCTGCCGCTCGGGGCCGCTTCTATACTGCGTGTTAGAACGGTCCCAGTATACTGGAATAAAATCCTCTTGCATTTGCATCGATATCCCGTCTGTGAGTCTCTGTGGGGTTGCATGTCCCAGTTTGGATCTCAGAGGTCCAACACTTACTCTCTTTCAAATTCATGGCCTCTTTTCTCATTAATTATTGGTGTGTGTGTGTGTGTGTGTGTGTGTGTGTGTGTGTGTGTGTGTGTGTGTGTTTAATCTTAAATACATAAATACAACCTATTCAGTCCATATAATGTTATTTATATTTCAAGTAATTCAATAATTACTTCTAACCTTTTGGCTAAGATCAAATATAGAATAAACTTCTATGAAAACGAGACTAAGAATTAACTTTAAAAAGATGGACAAACTGGGAAAATGGCTCAGCTGTAAAGTGTTTGTTGGGCAAGCATGAGAATCTAGGTTCTTTTCCCCAGCACCATGTACATGGTAGTATGTACCAATAAGAGAGACCTGAAGTTCCCCAGTGTTTGCTAAACAAACAGCCTAGCTGACTGGATGAGCTCTAGGGTTAGTGAGAAAAACTACGTTGGGGATCCAGAAATGTGACTAAGTGGGTGCAGGCATGTGCTAAGCCTGATGACCTGAGTTTAGTCCTTAGGACCCATATGTTGGAAAGAAACAACCAATTTCCACAAGAAACAATTTTAATAATAGACAAAAAGATTGAAAGAGTTGAGAAAGTCACTAAACCTCAGTTTGTACCTCCACACACGTATGCACACATATATGGATTCCTGCATGCATATGAACCTGTACACACACACACACACACACACACACACACTTCACTTAAATTTTGAAAATTCAGTTAATGACTAGGGAAAAACAAAGGTGAAAATTCTTAAGAACTGTGAGAATGGATATAAAATATTAAAATTAGAAGAATTCCATAACTTAGCACAAATAACAATCTAGTTTGACATTAGAAAGACTCATATTAATATACCCATGAATAGATCAAAACAGTGACTGTAACAACTGTGGGCCAGTTACTCCACCATTGCTGTCCTTGTTTCTGCATGAAAATTAACTCTGGGATTTTAGCAGAAAGGAGAAAGAAAGCATCCCTGCATTAATTCTCTCTATCTTCCTAACCTGACTTAACTTGGAACTAGAATATTCAATGATAATGAGAAGCCATGAGATAATTTGAAGACTGCCTTCAACATAAATATGTAGTGAGCAATGAGCTAAGCCTGTGATGTCCCCTCAGTGGCTGTTTCAGAGGAGAACCTGAGTGCTGACGTGTCAGCTTCCTTCATAACGAAGTGCCACTCAGGAAGAAAGGTGCGTAGACTCCAGACCAAAGGACGTAGCTCCTAGACAATGAAAGAGGTGCGCACTGCAGGTGATCCTCAAAAACTACAGCAAGTGAGAAAGATGGTCTCATAAAAAAATGCTTTAGCACAGTTAATTGAAGGAGAGTGAGAATTAGTAGTACTTAACAGATACTATGCTGAGCCTTAATCCTTGTTTCTTTTAAATATTAGTTTTATATGTGTGTATTTATTAGCTTCATGCTGCATAATAGTTCTCATAAATTCCATTTTCCATCTTTCTTCTTGTAAGCCCATCTCTAATCTACCACTAAGTGCTTTCTGTACCTTGTATCCGTTCTTTCAATGCAGAGAAAATGACTATTGACTACTACTTCTAGTGACTCACTGGAAAATTTGAACAAACTGAAGATGTAAAATATGGAAATTAAAAATCTTGTATCCAGTAGTAGAAGTGGTTACCAGGTCTGCTGGGAAACATATTAATATTTCCATTGAATTAGGTCCTATGACAACCACATGGCCATTTGTGTTTGTCATGTCCTTGGGAAAGCAGGAAGAAATACGAAAGAAATTATAGGAGTGGAGGAGCTAGGGAAACCTTACTTAATATGGCAAGTTGGGCTTATAACATTCTGGGGCAAGAAGAAGTGTTTGTAAACTTAAAGAAGTCACAGGTGTTCTCTTCTTGTTTGTTTGTCCAGGACAATAGTCAGTGGATAAACAGATAACACATTCCAGCAGAGCTAGTGCAATTAAGAACTCTGACACCACTACTAGGAAGGGTCCTTCTGGTTTAAATTCCTTGAAAATCACAGTATGAGTTACAACAGTAGCATTAATAACATCAGAGGGGATTATCATTTGACTTAAGAGTCTGGCCTTTTCAGATGTTGTATTTGGCTGCCGTCTTACAGGAAGAGTATAGAAGTAAACTACTGTCTTTTACTCTCAATTTAGGGAAAGAGAAAGGTAGGACAGAAAGAAATTTTCACTGCTTTTGCAAGCAGCCTTGATATAGAATGAGAGAATCATAGACATTTTCACAGCCTCTTTTAGGCTGTCCTAAACTTGAAGAGGACCAGCTGACAGTGAGAAAGACTAGAGTCTCAATTCTCGGCCTGTTCACCCAATCTATCCAATGTTTGTTCTTTTAAGAATTAACACACTAATGATGACAACACAACCACCAAGCACCAACCAACACACACACCTCCTACACACTCTAGGGGCTTCAGACCTTATATGCCCTAAGCCAAAAGTTCCCATAAAGCCATGCAACACACGATCCCAAGAACAAGCTACAGGTGCCAGAACGACTGCACCTAACCAAATTATAGCCACCTGCATCAAGCATTCCAAGGCCAACTCATAAACATCTACCACACCTGAAGTGGGAACACAAACCTAATCCAAATGCCATTTTGCATTCTTAAAGAAACCAAAATAACAAAAATTTCTCCCAAGTGTTCCACTAAAGAGCTTTTTTCCAATGGTGCATATCTACTTTCTCAGGGATAAGTTAAAGGGGCCTTTTTCTTAAAAACTGGTAGACCCACATTCAAGTATCATAAGTGGATGCACCTGACAGGAGCAAGAGGAGGCCTACAGAAGAAAAAAAATATGTGTCTTCCTAGATTTGCATAGCCTTATCTGCTCTGTGGTCCCTCGACTGCCCAGAGAGCCTTGAAAACTTCTTACCTTGGAGCACGTCAGCAGCATGCTGCTCCTGGGTAAAGCTAGACTTGCTGATTTCCATCAAACCCATGGAAGCAGAAACTGCTGCTGCAGCTCCAGACTTCAAGCCAAGATTGTGCCATTTTTATCCTTTTATACCTTGGTGAAATGCTGTTTGAATATATGGCATGGTTTCCATAGGGGCTGTCTAAATGGGACAGGTGATAGGACCCAGAAGTATGAGACTAATGTGAGAGATAACACATTCCTGTCTGCATCACATTCTAATAGACTGTTCAAAATGGGCTAGTTCTCTTTAGCTTACTTTAATTTCATGGTGAATATAAGCAGCTTCTGTTCTTTAATGTAGCCATGCCAGTTCAGTAATGAGCCACCTTATAGTTGCTGTTCTTTCTTCTCTGCTCCTTCTTTTACCCTCATTATTGATGTCATCCTAAAAAGGCATCGCCAGGGAGTTCTGCTTCTGGCTGTCTCCTAGAAAGTTCTGGCCAAGATTAAATATTTGAGTCAGTTCTTCAAGAAGTTCTTTACAAATTATGCCACAATCCGTGTGTGTTTTAGTTGAGTATACCAAGAAAGGAGTATACTACCACTCAAAGACTTCAATAGTCACACTTTTTACTGGCAATAAAATGAAATGTTAGTGCTCATCCAATACTCTGTCCTTCTATAACTCTCAGGTAGTTATTCTACTGAATTTTTGCCTAACTGTACTTGAAGATCTCTTTCCTCCAGCTATTTACTAAGCTTCTTTTTATAACTTTGGATTTGATGTGTTGTATAAGGTTGAAATATTTGCGCACTTTAGGAAAGCTCTGATGGCATAATGTTACAATAAAATATACTTTAAAATATTTCTCTCTATAAAACAAAGATTTAGAAGAAGCAATTGCTCTTAAATTTTTCTGAGCAGGATTACATGTAGGAACAGAATGCTTAATAGTGTTCAAAATCAAACCCTATCTTAAATGAAGATAAAAAAATATATTTTTGGAGAACAAAGCACGAAGATGTATAAAAGATGTTGAAATTCTGTTCCATCACCTTTAGATTACTGAGCAGAGAAAAGGTCACAGCTCAGAAAAAAAATTAATCCATTAGCACAAAACACTGACATGTAATATCAGATTGTAAATTGCTAATTTATAATAGTGCTGAAGATTTTTTTTGCCATTGGCTCATCAGAAGCTCCCTTATATTTAGCCATTAAATATAATGTCAGAGGCACAATGGAAATGACATTGGATTTCAGTAACAAGACACCCATTGGATGCTGAAAGACTAAGTAGGTTCTAAAAGGGATGATTGTAGACATTCAGTCTTCACTTGCAGGCACAGTGTCCAAGCAGCAGGAGCTTGTCCTACACAGGTCATGACAACCAAGCAGAGGAAAGGAAGGATCCACAATGGCTTAGACTCCAAAGAAGGAATGCATGAAGTTCTCTTGATTTAAAAAAAAACTCATTCTCAGTATTTTTTTTCCTTAAGTCATCTTCTCTAAGATATATCAAAAAGTTAAGGAATGTTTTCATTAAACAAATCCCAACACAACAAAAGGATACGCAGAATTCAGAGAGTATCAGTTGAAGTCTCAGCACAGAGGTGGTGATGTCTTACCAGTAACAAATTACAGACCTGAGACTGAGTGAGCAGATGTCTGCTGCCTCAGGGAAGGAGCACCACATCCATCTTGTTTTCCTCTGTGGAAAGTTCAGTGGGTTATGAAACGTGCTCTCCTTTTCAGTTTTGACACACAGCCTTTGAGAAAGTCATCAGACTTCTGAGACCATGAGCTCCCTTTTCAGTTTGGCCTTCATTTAACCGTTCTAAATATGATCTGCCTTAGTGATTGGTGATGAGTTTGCTTTAAGGAAATCAAGTACATATACTCAGATTCTTTTGAAAGAATCTGGTAGTCCTGATCTATAGGTTTAGATTTGGGTTTATAAACTACTTAAAAAGCCATGCCTCTTTTAAATAAAATTCACTTTTTTTACATTAAAAACATGCTTGAAAGAGTAAGGAAAAAAAACAATTTTGAAATCAGTGGTCTACTAGTGTATAGATTCAACAATTTTATTTTTAGCAGTTAATAATTAGGAGGAAACAGGAAGAAAAAGAGAGAAACTAAGTACAGTAGTTGCCTTGTCCAGAGTAAAAATAGGTATAATCTGTGACAGAAGCTTGGAAACATACAACTACTACTGATTAGAATTTTGGCATCATGGGGAGACAAGAGGAAAAGGAGAGAAAAGGAATAGCATGTTTTCTATTTTTATCTGAAACAGGAAACACCAAGCAGTAGCCCTTTTCATGACTACTATAAACCATCTTGCTATGTATACTATGAGCTCCTAAACTATGACTCCTTTATATCTCTGTCCTCAGCCTGTCACACAGTGTGTGGCACACAGAAGGTGTACAATAGACATTCATTGAGTGAATATATGAGCGTGCAGCCCTGCAGTAAAAGGTAAGAAATAAGCATGATAAAGGTGTACAAGAAAGTTAGCACACAGTGTTATTCTCTCAGTAGTTACTACGTACAGAGCAGCACAGAGGCAGTCCAACCTGAGAGAGTCCCTGTGTTTTATTTGCTGTCTCTACTATTCAGATTTTATGAGATCCCTAATAGATACCTAAATTCATGATGAGAAAGAAACGACTCTTTATACTCATAGTTAAATTACTACTGAAATCTAAAATTCTCTCTTAAAATACTGCAGTATCTTCTGAAAAAGTGCTAGGACAGGTTAGAATACCCATCCCTTACCTGTATCTACCTCCTACTCCATATGTCACTGCTGAATCCAGGCCTTATTCCTTTGTTCTTGGTTTAACTGTGGACAGCTCAATTTGACCCCTAAATCAGAGACATGCCTCTGCACATTCACATTTGCTTTATTTACTTGTTCAGCTTACCAATTCATTGCACCCATTTGATTGCAGAATAGCTTGCAAATGTATTCTAGACACATTTTATGTTTATAATTAAGAAAAATACTTGCTTGAATCTCAATCTGTAGAGATAAATCTTTCTCATCTACCACAAAATGTATTCAGTGGCTATTTGTTTCATAAGTTTTTATGTCCCTAAAGACCAATTTGGAACAGAACACAGGATAAGCCATTACTTAAAGCATAGCTACACTTTAAATTGAGTATCTTAAGTGACCTTGTGGGTTCCTGTTTTCTCCCAATAACGTTAAATTGAGACTATTGCTGAAAACACCAGCAGGGGATTTGCTGGGATGGTAGAATTAAAAACAAACAAAACAACAACATCAAAACAAAACAACAACAAAAACCAACACTTCTGACACTATTAGACACCCCCTAAATTGAACCTTTAAAGCAATCAGACCTCTCCCAGGAACACATGTCAATCGGCACATGAAGGAATATCTAGATCCCAGATCTCTGAAACTAAGCTTTGAACTGGTCAGTATGAGTTTATACATAATCTGTAACTCTTACTCTGACCCAACCTCTCACCTATTCATGGCTCTATTTCTATGATTTGGAAAAACCTTATCGTTAAGAAGTCTTTTTAGACCTACAACCAAATCCTAGAATAGGACATTCATCTTATTTATCTCTATAAGCAGTAAGAATTCATATATATATACATACACATATACATTTGTATATATATTTGATAGACAGTTGAATGTTCTATAAAGAAGCATGCATCATGTATGACTACAGACTTTTATTATATGAGCTTTATTTTATTCTATGAGCCACATGTTATTACACAAACAGCTCAATAAAATAAGTATAACATTATCCCAGGATGTACTTCAATTGTAGTGCTCTCATTAAACTATTTCTTGACCTCTAAAATTATTTCAAGAAACAAAGCTTGCAATTAAATTGAACAAATTTGGCAAATATGATCATTAACTAAAAACATCTTTTCAGATTTGACCTCTATAACATAGGCCACAAAATATTTCTCATGATAAAAATAGTAGACAAAATATATTAAGGTAGGGGGGAAAATAACCTCTAGAAACCTTGATTAGTAAAAGTTATTGGCTAAACCAATATTTAATCAGAGAATAAAATGACCCAGTCTCAGAAGTAGTTATTATAAAAGTAATGGTGAATTAAATTGAATTTAAAATTCATTTTTAAAATTGAAGTGTACTATTAATTTTAAATTTTATGAAAAGAAAATTATAACCAATTGGTTTTCACACCAGTCCTCAAATGAAGATCCCATGACTTTGTGATTGTCCCTCCTGAGTGAGAAGGACATTTCTCCATGACCATTCAGGAAAGGTTTTGAAAGGTCCTATTGCAAAGGCACTCTTTTATGAAGTTCCTTACAATAGTGAGGCCCTGAAAATGTCCTTCATGAGGTAAGTCTAACACAGAAGGAAGCATCTACCTGTAATTAAAAATAACATTGTGATAAAGAATAGAATAGAGCATCCATTTAATCAAATTACTCAAGCCATTTATAGACACATAGAATAGGAAATTCACTGCAACGTACCACTAAAGAAAAGTATAGTCCATAAATCCAGATTTGGACCTTTTTAAACATATATTAGTAGGATATTTTAATAATTCTGGAAACAATTAAAGGATAAAAGTTACTGAAAAAAGTTACTGAAAAATGTTCTTTTTCATTTTTTCCAACAGAACTGAAGACATATTTTTCAGATAATTAGATGGAAGTTGAATGTAGACTGCGTATTAAATAATATTAAAGAATGGTAGTTCATTAGTTAGGTGTTACAATGAGATGACAGTTTTGTGAAAGAGATTCTTTTCAGCTAAAGATACACATTAAGTGAAATAGCAGGAGAGTTTCTTTAAAATTTAAAAGGAAAAATGGAAGGGAGGTATGGGACTTGAAATAAGATGGGCAAAACATTGGTAATTGAGGCTACTTATAGGTTTATAGTAGTATATTAAACACTGTCTACTTCTGTGTTTCTCTGAAATTTTACATTAAAGAGTTTAAAAATGATTACAGACTACAGTGGGGAAAACGGCTGCAGGCATCGTGGTATGCAATGATGAGTAAGAGCCCTGTGGGGAGAGAAACATTTTTAAATAAGGTTTTTCGATTAATTAATAGAATAAAATAAAGGGTCAAGAACAAACAAGTGTGGTGCCTTACATCACTGTGTGATGTGTCCAACTAAAAGATCTACATAACTCTTACATATAAAAGAAGCAAGGAACACATTATTTGAAAGAAAAATATAACAATTTCTCTTTGCAAATTATTATTAATATTTATATGAGAAAGGGGGAACAAAACAAAAAGAAAGAAGGAAAGGGGAATAGGAAAGAGTAATCTGAGCATCAGTTCCATATAAAACAATTCAAGATTTGAATGAGAATACGCTGGAAAAATCTGATAAACAATATAAATAAATAGCCCCACTATGTTTAAAAGCTACACATCAATAGTATAAAGATTGCAGGTATCTCTGATTAATTATGAATTTTTACCCAAACAAAATTCTAGCTGGATTTTAATCAGTAATCATAGCATTAATTTTTGTGGAACACTAAAATTGAATAAATAGCCTTCTTTATGGTACCAGAAATTGAAAGAAAGCCATGGAGTTTCTTTATAGTAAACTAAAAAAATCAGAATGAATGCTTGACATGGGGCGACCTGCCGCCTTTGACGTGAGTAGCTGTGTAAGCCTCGCGTGGGCCTGAACTCACTGCAGCACACTGACGTACTGGGATTACATGTATAGACCACCACTTCTAGCTATTCTGCAGCCTTCTGAAACAAGTAGCTAACTTACACATAGTATGGTCATTCCTAGTACACAGTGCTGGTGGGAAAAGTGAGGAACAATAAGATCTACAATTCAATGCTTTATGAGAAAATTTCTATTTCAGTGAATGTGTATTGAGCATGTGCAAATAAATGGCTAGACATTGAACACTATGATATTTATATAGAGTAGAGAGAGTGAAGAGGGAGGAAAAACAGAAAGGAGACAAAGAGGCAGACAAAGAGAGTTGAAGGGAGAAACAGAGAAAGAACAAAAAAAATATAAAAACCAAAAATGAAAATCAGTTAAGAAATGAGAAGCCCAATTAACTCAGCCCACTACATCCGAGTCCTAATAGAAGTTGGTAATTAAGAGGAAATCTAAGCTTAATATGTGGAAGTTCTGTTTTTGTTTGACACAGATTTAGTGACATAAAATTTACATTGTCTCCAGGGATAAAATAATTCCTTTTGGTCCGTATTATATTAGTTTTCCAACTCATAAAACAAGATGTGGTTGACTAGAGGGATCTTAAAAGTGCACACATGTATTAGTTCGTGATCTCTACTGGTCAGCTGTTTGAGTAGAGCTTACTCTGTCCTCTGCTCCAGGACAGACAGTGGTGGAGTTTTATTATCAACATGGCTGTATTCTCATTTGGCATCTGGGCTGGAGGAGAATTCACTTCCTGTCTCCTTCTGGTTGTTGTTGACAGAATTAACCCTGTGGTTTTTAGACTGAAGATTCTGTTTTCTTTTGGGGACTAGGCACTAAACATAGTATTTAATGCATATGAAGCACATAATCTACCACAACCCTATATCTGCAATCACCCTATTTTTCTGATAGCTGCCAGAAGGACAGCATGTGCATAAACACACACACACACACACACACACACACACACACAATGTACTTATGGACAACATTCCGTCTCCTTTGCCATATTCTACTCATGGAAACCAAATCAAATGCTCTTCCTGCACTCAAGGCAAAGGCATTAACAAGGGAGCCTTCTGATGTCAATCAGCACAAACAATATTTACACCATCCTGCTCCCACAAAAGCTACTTATTAGCTTTCCAATTTTAGAATCAAACCATTAAGTGCAGAGTTAATAATAGCTGTTACATAGTTGGTAATAGCAGGAGAGATGAGAATGTCAAAAGAAATATTTTTAAATGGATAAATGAATGGAGTATACAATTTATAATAATAAAACTAACCACTGGACCTTTCCCACAAAAGCAAAGAATATTTGGTAACATGAATGCAAAACATACTGCAAGGCTTGACGAAACTCACTGGAAGAAATGGGAACCGGATCACATGAGTGCTTATTTATGAGGCAAGAACCATAGCTGAGAACAGGGAAGACGAGAATCTGTTAGTTTTTATTTAAATTTTTCTGCTATAATTGATTTATTTTTACTACGGTATAATTTGAATACTATTTTTAAGTCTGTATTAAAAACAAGCCAGGCAGTGGTAGCACACACTTTTAATCCCTAGCACTTGGAAAACAGAGACAGGCAGATGTCTTTGAGTTCAAGGCCAGCCTGGTCTACAGAGTGAGTTCCAGGACAGCCAGAGTTACAACAGAGAAACCCTGTCTTGAAAAACGAAAAGAAAAAAAAAAAAAAAAAACTCATCTTAGTAACTTGGTGACTTCAGCTACTATTCAATCCTTGCCATAATGTAAGCCAAAAGAAATCCTTCCTGCCTTCAGGAGATTCTCTCAATTTGTGGGCAGGGCAACTAACATAATCACTCTCAAGTTTATAGCCGTGGAACCAAAGTCAGAACCAAACTGGATCAACAAGCTGATTCTAATCTGGTCCATGAATAAAACCTTGGTCTCTTCATTCTAAAGACATCCTGCCATACCTGTACAACACACTGTACCATTTTTATTATTGAAAGGAACACAAGCAGATTTCTGAGTTCCAGTTTAGCTTTAAGCAAGTCATCAATTGAAACTTATTTTACTTATGTATCACCTCATGGTTGTACACTAGGTACAGGGATGTGGTTTTCAACTCCTTTAAGAATCAAATATTGATGTTTCAAATGGAATTTGGTGTATGAAATGTATCAAAAGATCAAAATGAAATAAAAGTGAACCATACTGCATTTCTCTGTTTAAAGAGTCAGGAAGAACATATTAGGCTCTTCTCAGCCCTGATGCAATCTTTAAGATAAGGAGCTCTTTATACATACATCTATATACATGTATGCCATACACCATTATCTAGAGTCTGATTGAAGGGCTCTGAGACAGACCAAAGTTGCACTAACAAGGCCCCAGGAGATACTAAGATCATGGCTTGCTCACCTCCTTTCTGAAAGTTACTTTATGGTAACAATTCCCTTTCTAATACCTGGAATTTTACTTCCCTACCCCCAACTAACATGATTTTTATGTAGGCCACTGACAATGCAACCAAGCAGAAAGAGCACTGCTGGCTGCAGACTTATCAGCTAAGTTGATAACACACAAAATTCAAATCTGTCCTGCAATATCAGTGCATATCCATGGAAAACACAGCTTCTGGATTCAACTTACTGGTTTGGCTTTGGTAATTAGCTTCACCTCTGAGCACTAGGTTTCTCATCTGCAAAATGGGAATAATAGAAGTAGCTTCCTTCCAGGTTGTTGTGAGGGTGGTAACCCTACCTTATCAGCACTCAGCACAATGCCTTGAATGCACCAACCTTCAGAAGCCTTAGTCAGTAGAGAAGCATAAAAATAGTTCAAAAAATTATATGTAAAATCTTAGGTCTTGTATGAAATTATCTATAGCTATAGAATTATAAACACTGGTCAGTAGGCCTAAAGTATAGTCATTACGTGTAGAGAAAGAGCAGAAAGGATTGGGCAGATTGCATCAACAGCTTTTATCTGGGCCTTAGTATTTATAGCTGATCAGACAGGGTCTTCTCAATAAAAATGGGTTGTTTCTTCCAACATGTCTTTGTAAGAGCCAGTTATAAATAAAATACAGAGCAATAACATATTTCTTCTAAGTTTTAATTAATTAATTCATGAAACATTGATTGCATCTCCTTAAAGTCATTTTTTTCCCAACAAAAACTCTATTAGATTAAGAAATATATATGTATATTCTTGGGAGGCTGAAATGGCAGGTCACTTCAAGTTCAAGGCTTGCCATGGGATACTTTCTAAACAAACAAAACATAAAGAAAATATATAACAATTTATAGCCACCCTTAAACCAGTATTAGCATTCTGTCTTTCACATACAAAATATTCCTTCTGATTAGTCTTCCCAAATATCACCATATGTAAATTTTAACAAAATAATTTTTAAAGTATATTGCATTAGAGAATGTTTGATATGAACAGAGTTATTAGAAACATAACTAGGACTATTCTGGCAATTTCTGATGTCTTTTAAAGCAATGGTTCTCAGTGATACGGTGTGCAGTTTATTATGTGGGGCAGATAAGAAGTCAGTGGCTTAGGCTCAGGCATGAGGCAACACTGGGAGGGAATACTGAATGAAGTAAAACTATTGCAAGGCTTTTTCATTTAAGCATGAAATAACCTTAATGTTCCAGCCAGCCAAATGTACTTTCAGAAAGCTTAGCTGTGAGTAGACAGCTAATTTAGAAAATAATCAAAAAATGTAATTTTAGAAGAATGAAAAACAAAATTAAAATAACTCTAGTCATCTGTTAGATGACTATTGACTAAAGGACACATATTTCTTTAAACAAATGATGGATTTATTGGATCGTGTGTGGCAGAGGGCAACATTGCTGGTCAGAGGGGAATTTGTTGAGCCTTACTGAGTTTCCCAGACAGTACCCCAGGAAAGGATCTCACCCACATATCCAGTGTAGTGTGTTTTATTTCTCATCCAAGAAGCTATATATACCATGGTGTGACTTCTAAATTAAAATACATGTAGACTGACCCTCTCAAATTTTATCTCTAATGAATCATGTGACCATGCGCAAAACATTAAAGCTTCTTTGACTTAGTTCTTTAGTAAATGAATTCCCATATCACATTTTAAAATAAATTTATAAATTATCTGTATTTGCTCTGAGTTGTGATGTCACCAAGTAAGCTGCAAAGAGAGGATGCATATACCTTCATACAGTGAGTATCCTGCTAAGAAGCAACCCTAGATTTTAGTGTACTTTTTAGTCATGCATGTACACGTAGACAGCTATGAGGCCTTGAACCCATTAGAATCATTTCCACTAGAAAGAATTACTCTTCCTTTATTTGTAGAACATTCATTTCCCCCAAAGTACAATCCTATACATTATAAGCACTGAATAAATGCTTGCAGAACTAAATCAAACACCACCTAAAGCGAAAACACAGCGCAAGGGGCAGTTTCTCCTTGTGAAATTCTTCCCACTTAGTGTTCTTCTGTCTCCTGTGCTGATGCCCAATGTCCATCACCCCAGTGCAGTCTGCACTTTCTCTAGTTCTCAGCCTGGAAACCCCCTACTGCTCAGCCACCTGCTTCCTGATAGAGTTAACCAGCTTGTACCTCCCACACCAGATGGCTCCCTTCTCCTGCCTTTGCTTGGCAAGAATTTACAAACATATTTCCGCATGTCCAGCCTGGGACACATCCAAGGGGCTGGGCTCTCTGTGGGTGTCAGAGAAGGCAGACGCAGCCTAAGTGAATTTAGGGGATCTGCACTCTTATACTTTTGTATGGCTTCTTTTTGTTTACACTGCAGGGTTTTTGAATTTTGTTTTGTTTTGGTTTGGTTTGATTTGGTTTTGGTTTACAAATACTTTGTTCTACAAAATTTGTTTCCTTCAAATTTCTGAATTCCTCATGACTTTCCAAGGCCCACTCAACTAGGTCCTTCCCCCGCCAAACCTTCTTTATGTCACGTGACCATCAATTCCAGTGCCGTTTTGATATGTGATTACGAATGAAGAGAACAATAATAATTGTAAGTTTGGGGATGAGTGGAAGTGGAGGAGACAACCAGACTTTAGGAACTGCGTAGAAACCAAACTGGCAGTTTGCCTGTGCAAGTTGTAAAGCAAGCTTCAGGTCTCAGGGATCTGTGCAGAAGAGGCAGAAAAATTGTAAGAGCCAGAGGTAATGGCTGATTCCAAGGAAACTGTGTCTGCCAGACACAACAGGACTAATGCACATATTGTAGCTGTAGATACAGGGTAAAGGGTGGTTTGTACTTTTCCTAATTCTGTCCCCTGTCCTAGTCCTGGAGCTCTTGATTGTTTTGGCATCCATACAATGTAAGAGGTTTAAGCCTAGAGCTGAAGGCTTCAGTCTCAGCCTCCATACAATCTAATCAAACTCCAAGACTTACTGCTGACTGAGCCACTCTGACTAGATACTTCTGAACTCAAGGATGGCTGAGTTCAACTCAACTAACCCTTCTGGTTCAACTCAATCACTGTTCTGGCTCAAACTCTTCTACAAGCTGGCTGGTTTAAACTGATCTTCCGAACCAGCTTACTGTTTCTGACTGAACTCTTCTGATTCTGACTGGTTCTGTATGACTCCCACAACTTCTCTGACTGAACTGCTCTGCTCAACTTCAAACTGACTCACTATTCCCATCTGATATTGACTTCTTCTGCCTGAGTCTGCCCTCTTTGCCTCTGTATTGGGTCCCTCTCTGAGTTCTCGTTTCTTCATACTGCCTCAATCAACCTCTTTGCTTCATTGTCTCTGTATCTTCTCCTTTCTTTGTCTCTCTGAACTATGACTCTTCTCAGATATAACTTCCTGTCTGACACTGACTCCTTCTGAGTTCTACTTCTTGTCTCCCAAGTGCTGGGATTAAAGGTATGTACCAACATTCTTAACATTCTTTCTACATTCCATTCGGACTACACAGATCTTTAAATGTAATCCTGGATTTGGTCCCTTCATATCTATCAGACAGGCCTATTCCTCTACACATATAAACTTACAAATACTGTGGCAGCACACACAAGACATGCACTGGTTCAAGTTAGACAGGATCTCACCACTGAAAGGGTGAAATGGACATGAGGTCTCACTACTGTACAAGAAACTATTTGAAACTGACCACCCACTGGCAAAGGAAAAATAAGTTTTCTTCAATGGAGTCTGGACATACAAACCAGATTCTAGATCAGGCCTCACACCTAGGAATAATTGGCCAACACAAAAAAATCTCCATGATTTTGGTTTCTTTTGCGGGGGAGTATCAGGAGGATCTTTTTCTTCATTTTGTTTTGTTTGAGCACTTTTATCTTATTTGGTTTTTGTTTGTTTTGATTTTTCTTTTTATGTTTTCATGGGGAGGGTTGTAGTTAGTTTTGGGCTTTGTTTGTTTGTTTAAAAGATAAAGAACATTAAAAATGTGTGAATGGGGTAGGGAAGATCTGGGAGAAGCTGGGAAGAGGAAAACATAATCAAAATATATTGTATGGATAAAACAAATGCCATGGTCTAGGCAGCCCCTCACCTAACAATGCACAAAACAATACTGGAAATAAATTTCTGCAATATTTCCCCCTTTCTATATAAGCAAATAAAAAAAAGCTTTATCTCTATAAAACAATTTATTACTACACCAGCAAACTATCTCCAAGAGAAACAACCATGAGAATTGTTAAGATGTACAGGACCAAATGAAACAAAACATCTGTCAAGCTTTTCACAATGTCCTTGGACATCAGAAAAACATTACCAATGTCCAATTATCTGGAATTCACTCATGATCCTCTGGGTTCCTCCAAAGGACTTGGATCACTTCTCTGGCTCTGCCCTCTGCAGCACACACAGCTTTTCCTCCAGGTTATGATTGGTTCCACTACACCATTGCTGCTGTCCTTGGTAGTCATCCCATGGTACTGGCATCTCCAAAACTGCTGGAGTCTCTAGCTGTAATTGGGCTGCACCTTCACCAGTAGCCTTTCCTGGGCTCTCTTCATGGTGCCAAGCCTCAACTTCTTTACATGACCCCTCACTCTGGGCCTTCAACTGCCACTGAGGCTTCACTTTTACCAATGGCCCCTCTTAGCCTCTTTTCATGATGCCAAGCCTCACTTGCTCTCCAATGATCCCTTCACACACCCCAAACCAGTACCATCTGGATGACTCTTACAGTACCAAGTTCAGTTACCAACATGGGATACAACCCTGGTCAGTTCTGGAAGACAGCTTCTGTGTGCTGACCCTGAGGAAACACTTTACAGATTTTGAGATAGAGTCTGGTTTGTAGGAAAAAACAAACGAACAAACAAAGCAAAAAAAAAAAAAAAAAAAAAAAAAAAAAAAAAACAACCTGGTCAGTTCATGTTTGAGTTCAAAGTTTAGTAGAACCATCCAAAGACTTCTTCACAATGCAACAACAACTAGTTGTTGTTTTAACTAGTGTTTTTCTTAGATCATCACAAGTGTTCCTTGTCTTCAGGAAGGGTTCCCTCATGGGATGGAGTTCTCATCACCATAGCGGATGCGTCTTCCCAGGACCACCTCACCAGTGTCTGGACCTCTTGTAGTCTGGTTTTCAGGGAAAAATAAGCTGCTTCTTAGTTCCAAGCCCTGGTTTCTGCAGCAGGGGATCTTGGGCCAGTGGGAAGAATCTTCTGCTGAAATATCCTGGTGGTTTGTCATTCTTTTTCACCACTGCTATGGGGAAATATACAACCTTCTTCATAGATCCCAAACACAAGATCCACTTGGGCTTCACACATACACACAGGCCAACAGAAAACTCATTTTGTAGAACAGTGTGATCTTGTTTCAATTTCCTGTGCCCTGGCTATTGCCAGCTGTGGAAGGAGCTTTGGCTCCATGATTAGGAAAGTAATTAGAACCTAGCTTTCTAACTCTTTGATGGACTCCACCAAGGTCCTTGTTCTTGACCAGAAGAAGGCCTTCTCAATTTTTCAGTATCCTTTATCTATACATAGCTCTCTTTCTCTAAAGGTCTCTCTCTGTGGCTGTCACTTTTGAGCTCTCTTTCTCACTTAATTTTCACAGCCTTCTCTCTTCGTAGAAGCTTATTTCCTTCCTCACTCTCCTCTTCCTTTAGGAGACTTCTACTCATTAGTATTATTTTTTTTTGGTATATATATAATCTCTATCCTCTGGGAACTGCCCTGAGTGTACTTTACTGAACTCTGTGAGGTCTGGAGTTTCTTTTCCTTCTTCCTTGTCTCCACATTGGATGTAGCTGGCATGTTCCACATTGATGTGTCACTTGTAGCTAGCTGTACACCTACTGTGGTGGCTCACTCAAGAAGGACAAGGAAGAATATTCATAGGTACAAACTCTGCCAGATCTCAGCAGAGGGAACCACTATCCTGGACAGTGGAACCTGAGTGTCTCATCTCTGGGGTTTTTATTGATACCTAAGCTCCTCAGGTGATACCATGTGCAGATCATGAGGAATCAAACATGTTTTACATTAAGCCAATACCTGCAGACAATACAAATGTCAAGGCCTAAGCAGTACCTCACCAGATAATGCGCAAAACATTTTAAACATAACTGGAAATAAACTTCTGCTATAATCTCTTATTATGACCTCAAACAGGAACGCTAGAACGAACAGACTCTATACGGAAATTGGGTAATAAAATGATTTCTATAGAAAATTCTTCTCATGTGAGATCTACATCCCCTATAATGCAGCTCAAGGACTAGTCATAGTTTACAAATCTGGAATAATAATTTGCATCATTTACTGAGCAACTAGTAAGTGAAAAGCATGTTCTGTTTCCTACAGATAATCTCATTTAATGTAAGAACAGTACCTTTGAAACCAACTAGTTTTTCTAAGTAAGAATATTTCTGCTGTTCATTTTAATTCTAAGTTTTAAAAATGCTGATGTTTTAGATACTGATTTAACCTGGTAAAATTTCTTCAAGGAAAAAAAAATCCCTATGCGCAGAAAGTTATGCTGTCTAGAGCACCAACATCTATCACTGTCAAACCAGAAGAAAACTCGGCACCCAGCAAAGTAAAATGGGGTGAATATAACACTTACCCTCTCCATGAGAGGGGTTTAAAATAAATGGTGGAGAAATAATTCATGTCATTGGAAATTACCCAAAATACATAACCAAGGAAGGTACCTCCCAAAGCACCATTTCTAGTCTTATTTTAATCATACTAAATACCAATGTGAAGTGTTGCCACAGAACCTAAATCAAAAGATACTTGTTAAACACCTGTAAGTCTACAAGAAAGGGACAGAGAGTGTTTAATGTTATGAGTGACTGTAAAAATTTCCTCAAATTTTATATGATGAATATATACTGATTCTTCCAATTAATATAAGGAAGAAATGGGGGGAAAAGAGAGGAATATAAGGCAGGAGAAAGGGGGCAGGAGGGAATAAGAAGGGGAGAGAAGAAGGGATGAAGCAAGGGAGGACGGAATGGAGGAGGAAGGGAGGGGTAAGGAAGAGAGGGGGGAAGGAGGGAGAGAGCAGGAGGGTAGAAGGAGGACCATCCTGACCATATCAGTTAATAAAATATTCTAAGAACCTCCAAAGAGTGGGATATTTATAGAAATTACCCAGATGGAAAACTTTCAAAGTGAGTGTGCTAAGGCTTCAAAGTTGAGAGTGAAGGCAGAACCCAGACATGATACAGGGCACTTCACTGACCTTTTCTGCTCAGGCATGTACTCACAAGAGCTGGCTAAGGTGGCCACTAAAAGCACATGAACATTCTCTATGATGTTACCCTGTGCTCTGTTTATGAGATTCCCACGTGACCAACGGCTATACAGTTCCTTTCAGAGGTTTACATCAGAAAGAACTCAGACTTCACTAAAGAACACTGTCCATCCAGCTGTGCAGCAGACTCAGGAACAAGTGTCCGAGTCAAAGTGATTCAGTTCACTTCACAAATTCTTCTTCCACTTGCAACCGTGGTAATCTTGGCTATTTACTCTCTGTGGGAAATAAAATTTATAGAAATAACTACTCCAGGTGCTTTAACAAGAACTAAATGAGCTACTGTATGCATCTCCGATGCCATGGGTTAATATGATACTTTTTATCATTGCTATTAGCTAACAAAGCTTAAGTGGGCCATAATCGTTTCTTAGTGTTAGTGTGAAGGCCGTCATGAGTAAAATTCCATATGCGATCACCAGCTCACCTCTCATGAACAGCGATTGCCTGTTCGGTCTCCACAGGATTGCACTTTTCTATTTCTGTTTAGACATTATAGTACATTTAACATTTATCAAAAAGTGACTCAAATGATTTTCTGAAGGAGGTTGTTCTATTTTTAAAACTCTCAACTTCATTTCTTTTTCTAGCTACCACCCTATCTCATCTCCTTTGTACCCCAGCCTCTCCTAAGGATTTTCTTCGCTCTTTCACAATGACTGCTTTTGTTTCTGTCTCTTCAAACCTTCCCATGAACATGCTGTTCCACTGAAGTTTAATCATGCTTTGCACCAGTGTCACAAAAAAGCTCACCTTGAGTGCAGCCTGTGCACATCGGACAGATGCTCAGTATTTAAACACCAACACAGATCAATGTGACTTGCTCCTCACTTTTAAACATTCTTTCACTAACTTCTAGGATGCCCTCATTTAAGTATCGTTCAGAAGCCTGTGGTTCCTCCTTCTCCACTGTCTGTGCTGATGCCTTCTCTCCTAACTAGTACTAATTTTATCTTGCCAGTGCTATCCTCCACTCAGTATCCAGTTCTGGACCTGAACATTCAGCTCTGACCTGATTTCAGCACTTAGGCAAGACAACTTAAATACAGTTCTCTTAAAATAGAAACTCGTTGTTTTCCATCTAATCTTTAATGGCTTCATGAATCAATAAATCAGAAACTCTAAAATATTTCTAGTCTCTAATTTTGTCTAGATTATCAGTGCTTTATGTAATTTTCTTCTCTGTCATTTCTACAACAAAGTTACTTTCACCTATTGTGACCTCATCCCTGGACTACTGTACCAGTCCCTTGCTTAGCCTTTCGCAGGTCAGATTTTCCTATCTCTAGCTCATTCTCCATATAACTGTCACTGTGATCTGTTTAAATTGCACACTAATATACCTCCTACTTTTGTTTGTTTGTTTGTTCACTTGGTTGGTTTTTCAAAACAGGGATTCTCTGTTGTAACTCTGGCTGTCCTGGAACTGTGTAGAAGGGTCTTGAACTGGCTGACATCCACCTGCCTCCACCTCCTAAGTGCTGGGATTAAAAGCATGCACCACTACCACCCAGCTGAAGCTCTCCTATTTTAAAGCCATTGCTGTTAGACTAAAGTAGGTGTAATCTGACCTGAATTACCTTAAATGATCTTTTCCCTATTTATGGCCCTAGAATTTCAGGTTCCTCCCTCTGCTTCATCTGCTGTCCTTCACTGTCTCCTTTCTGTTGCTTGAACTAACAGTAGGTTCTTATCCCAAGGACATTTTAATTTTTTTCATTTATTAAATTATTTCTTCTATTTTGAAATTATAATATATATATATATATATCATCATACATATACATATATGTATATGTGTGTATGTATGTGAATGTGTGTGTGTGTATATATAATATATATATATATATATATGATGAAAAATGGAGGGGTTCCTAGACTGAATTAAAGGAAGAAGCAAGCTGAGCCCCAGACTCCTTTGACTGCAGACACAATGTAAACAGCTCTTCTTGATTTTTTTAGTTTTTAGTTTTTAGTTTTTAGTTATATGCATATCTGTATATAAATATATACTTCTAAATACATAAATACACACTGCTCAGGCCATATAATATTACTTGAATGTTTTCAGGAATGACCCATCAGTGTTAGATAACCAACTGGTGTGCTCTTCCCTGGGGAAGACATACAATATATTTTGATACTATTCTTTCCCCTCCCCGACTCCTCCCAGATCCTCCCTCTAACTAGAACGCTGTTCCGCAGCCTTCTCTTTTATATGTAATTCTCTCTTACCCTGATTCCATATCAAATGTCGCTTTCCCATTCACATAGAACTGTGCCAGATCTTCTGTGTGTCATACTCACTCATCTAGTCCATTCTGTGTTTATAATCGCATAAGAATAAAACTGTTCTAATAAGTTTCCCCCCGTATATCACAAATCTTTTGAGGGCAAAGACCCACTTGAATTTTACTCACCAATACTAATCCAAAGCCTCATGGAGTATGTGATTCGTTCGCACTGAGGAGATAATCAGTGTGTTTCAATCATCATTTATCTCATTTACACTACCTCTTCTGACTCAATCATGCACTATGATTTTCCTAGGCTGCTGCAATAACCAGGTAACTATATCTCTGTCGCCACTGTCTTCTCTCGTTAGCATAGCTTTACAGGTAAGTGTTACAGAAGCAGTGCTCTGATCATTTTACTCATGGCTCAAGAACCTTAAGTGATTTTGATTGCCCACACAAAAAAATCCAAATTCCTCTTGGCCTCCAGCTGACTTTGTTTCCAGCCAACTGTCCTCTGATCACACTGAACCGTGTGGACCATTTCCACATATTGAAATCTGCATGATTTTTTAAGCCCAACCAAAAGCTAGTTCCTCTGCAAAACTCTTTGTTTTCTTTCAACTAGAAATCACCTCTCTGGTTTCTCAGATCTGCTGTCCTTTCTTGCTTGTTCCTCAGCAGTGAATGCTGTCATTTCCTACAGCTCATGAGAGATAATTATTGTGTGCATGGCCCGCTAGCCTGAAAACCCCCTGGAAACAAGACTGAACGTCCTACCAGCATCACACTCACTGGAAGGATTTTGTAAATATCCATTGAATGTTCTACCTATGTGAATTAGTTTAGCAAGATGCCCAGGAAGGATTCTTTCATAATTAAAAACGATGAAGAATCCATCTACATCACCTCTCTTTTGAGGATAGACATTGGTTTTCACAGACCCAGAGGGTAATTTTCTTTGTGCTCTCTCTTAAGTTCTTCTAAACACAAAAATGGCATAAATAATACAGGAGAAAATTATACTTTTAGCCATTTCTTTCTTCTTAAAAGGCAACTTCATGAAAATTCTGCTGTTGCAGATCTTTATGACAGAATATAATTACAGTCTATAGTTTTTATCTGTTTCATGTTAGTTCCATTAGGTGGTTCATGCTAGTAATTGAAGTTCTCAGTTTTTCCTTCTTTGCTTGAGCTACTGCATGCAGCTAGCCTGGCAGGTTCATGCTGTGCAGCCAAGCCACTTCTCTCTATAGGATACTGCCTCCTCTTTGTTTGTTTTAGATAATGGGTGTCACTGTGTAGTTCTGGCTGACCTGGAACTCACAGAGATCTGCTAGCTTCTGCCTTCCCATTGCTGGGATTAGAGGCTTTTATGTCTCCTCTTTTGAAGTGAGGAGACAAATTAGTGAGAGAGAATGCCTCTCCTAGACAAATGTAAAGGATTAAGAAGCAGAAAGAGGAAATTAACCAATCAGTATTACAAGGTGGACCACTGGCACGATTTTCCTTGAAAATTTAGTCAGGTGAACTCTAGAAAAATGGATTCAGAGGCTTCATAATTATGGCTTTCAATTTGCTTTTTAGTATTTTATTCAAATATGCCAATAATACAAATTAGATATGATGCAAGTCTCAAAATCATATATAATATTAAACTATTCATGAACATGTTATACATTGTTTGCAATTTAGAATTGTTAAGGAAGTAGATTCATTTCTACTTCTCAGGCAATGTCTAATGCAAAGGATACCACAATAGAAGTCATAAAAAATTATGTATTCTGGCTCCACTTTCTAGTAACTAATCATGAATTACTGAGAAAAATGCATATATCTCTGAGTTACAAAATTATTTTTGCTAAAATTAAAATATCTAATGTATCTGTCCTGGAGTATTTGTGAGAACCAAATGAGAATAAATGAAATAATGTATATAAAAGCCTATTCTAAATTGAAAGTGTGTGACTGTTAATTAAGTATTTTGGATTGAGTTTAATACATCACAAAATGTCAACATTAAAAGTATTCAACAGGAACAGAATTTTAACTTTTCCACCTTACAAAAGAATATCCTAGTTGCATATGGCATATATAATCAGTGTGCTTTCCCCTTTGCTTTTCAAGTACTTCAATTGTTTAGGTAAGGAGAGCATACTGTACGGAGCCTTTTTCAAGACCCACAGCTTCAAATGGCTATCAGTTTGTGGTTGAGTTTAATACAGTGTTTCCCACACCTCCTTCACGCGGTATGCCAACAGGTGGTTGCGCTTGTCACCATCCCTGTGCTGAGCACCTATCACCTATCATGTGGCAGCAGCAGATATTTGCTGTTAAGAGCACAAAGCGATACATGATACTGGCTTTCCGGAAGTTGATCTGGTAAAAGAGACAAAACATTCAGGAAATACTGTCAGAGAATGATTTAGTGCCAACAAGGAGCAGTAAAGAAATTGGTTTATTCACTTGGAAGTGTATTTTTCCTTCTCCAAAGAACACTCACGTACTTGGATGCCGAAAGTCCCACACTACTATTGGTTTTCTACTTTATGTGCTCAGGAAGAGCCACCGGTTGTGTTTCTGATTCATAATCAGACATAAGACAATGATTTTTTTTAAATATCATCAAAACGTCCAATACTATTAATACCAAGTTAAACTATATTCCAATATAATATTCTAAAGTAAAACAGGATTTTAGAAACCTGACTCAATCTCTTATTTTATCAATCTGAAAAGTTGAAGCCCAGACTCAGAAAATAACATAAGATTCTACAATTAATTAGTAACACATTTGTTACTTTCTCTCCTCTTGATATATCAAATGCAAAAATCTTTTAGCCAGGTTTGATAGTGTACACCTATAATCCTAGAACTCAGGGGGTTAAAGCAGGAAGAGGATCTGAAGTTTGAGGCCAGCCTGGGCTAAATGGTGAGAACTTGAATAAAAAGAATAATTACTTTTAAATTTAAATTCAAATTTCTTTGAAAGCTATGCTAGACTGCTTCTTTTCCATGGGACTAATGATCATGGGACTAATGCCATGAATTGGATTCTAATGTCTACTCAAATGATTGGGATTTTAATTGCATTTTCTCCCAAAATATGTCAAATATCAGCTTAGAAGCCAGAGAACCTCTAAGCCCAAGAGCTGCAGACTAGCCTGGACAAAGTGAGGTCTTCTCTTAATTTTTTCAAACTTCTTTATGTATATTCACACACAAAAAGAGACTTTAAAATCATTACTTAATACATTTAGAAAATGCAGGCATAATCACATCAGGATTAACACACATACCGGTATGAACAAGATTAGGAATAGAGATTTCTCTCTTTCTATAATGATAGAATACAGTATGCTAGCCACAGTCTAACTAATGAGTATACTTTAGAGCAATGGCGTCTTTAAGTGCTGAGTCTCTCCAAATCTCTGTTAAACTTCACGTTTATTTCCATATTAAATAAATCACTTACAATTTCTGAGTATCATTCCTTAGTGCCATGAGAAATATATCTTTTTTTCTACCTTGCATTAGTGAGTGCCTGTTAATTGTGTACAGGATGAAAATATCTCTCTGCTGGTTAAGTGGTAAGGTTTTCAAGGCAATCAAGATATTCATGCTCTAATGTGTTGATAGTCATAAAATGGTGACTAAATCTTATGTAGTAGAGGAATAATGTTCTTTTAATAGTAGAACAAAAGTTTGTGAATGGAGTTAAGTATTACATGTGTTGGTGAGGGTGCTAACATATTTATATTTTATTTATTTATGTTTTATATATATAATATAGCCACCTATTTAAGAATACACAAGATTGCCCAGCCCCGACTTTCAACAACAACGACAATGAAGAGTGGGAGCTGCCAGGCTCTGCTTGAGAGAGCACTGGTTACAGTGTTCCATCATTCACTATTCAAACAGGACTCTGCTTCATCGTCCAGCCTAAGCTCTTCGATGTCACTAATTTCACAACAATCTATTATGATCACGTCATGATACACTCTGGTATCATGCGTCTTGATTAGAAGAGTTTTTGAACTACAATACCAAACTTACACTTTCTCCAAACTCTCCTAAAGCTCCCCATTTTCAATGAAGAGAAGGATGGGTGTTTGGTGTGATATGCAGTCCTCTGCAGTAAGGTGCAGCATCTTTCTAAACTCATTCCCCGCCACTCTCTCAAGTACACCTTGGGTTCCAGTGTTTTCCAACTACATAATGCAGACTGCTTTCCCCCAGCAGAGCTTTGTTTTAGCTCTTCTTACAACAATCAAATCCTAACCCTCTGTCCATCTACTGTCCCAAAGTGATGAAAATATGATCATACACATTATGTGAATTTGCTCACCGAGGTTTTTGACATTAAGTTGTGGTATAGCACATAGCAATTGCATATTTGCTCAGCCTTTATGTCAGCACTTGTAATTTTGCATTATTGTGTTAGCAAAAGGAGGGAATTTCCTTACCGATTTAATTATTGCATAGTACATGGACCAAAGTATCAAGGACACACAGAAATGCAATGTACTCGGTTTTATTCTACACAGCACATTAGAAGTTAGAAGAGTTTTGTCACAAAGACTAAGCTAAATTTCAAATTCCAAAATGCCAATTAAAGATTCAAGATGGCAGATAGAATCTTTCAGCTTATGCACTATGTTCTAGGACACTACTTCCCAGAATCCAGGACAGAGCAAGACTAGAACCCCCAGCTCTTATTTTAAATATAGTAACAGACACAAATAAAATCCAGCAAATTACTCTTTATCTTTTATGTCAGTCATACTGTCCAAAGTCAGGTTATTGGTGACTTATTTCATATAAAAAAAAACCCCAAAGAGTATTTAGAGAATTTTAGAGATTAAATAGACAGTCTGCCTATTGTTTAATTCATCAGTTCATTCAATCATCATTAAATAGAATTTGAAGAGTACTCAATATGCCAAGTATATAGGATCAACAAGTAATACATAAATAAAGTGTTAAAAGATAATTTCAGGTAACTTACAATCTAGTTGAGAAAAGATAGTTCCAACACCTTCCTTTAGAAATAAGGAAGTGTAAGGCTGCCTTCTTTTACTATTTATTCAACACAGCAGTAGAAATCCAATGAAGCAATCAAGAGAAACTAATAAAGAGGATCTACTTGAAAAGACCAAGTCACTATTTTCTCATTAATTCCAGATATCATAGTCTCATGTATGAAAAAAAAAAATGATCCACCAAAACTGAAACAGCAACAAACTGTTAGAACCAATAAAGTTATAAAAGTTTCAGAATATCAAATCAACATGCAAATTTCAGTAGCATTGTTGCTCAAGATTAACAGATGACAAAAATCTCAAAATTTAAAAAGCAATCTCATTTCACAACCACTAAAATAACTCACCTGTCAATAAATTGAAATAGTGGTTGGTAACAGATCTCCGCAGTTAAAATGAAAATATACCATTAATCAGATTAAAGACATTCTCTCTCCTGCAAACATAAAGATATCTTGTGTTCATGGGCTAGAACAATCAACATTATTTAAATGTCCACATTATCCAAAGTGATTACAGATTCCTATCAAAACACTAATGGTGTTATTCACAGAATTTGAAAAAACATCCAAAATTTGTATAGAAAAACAAACAAAAAAAAGAAAGCTGACTAGCTACTGCAGTCTTCCCAAAAAGAACAACAAAGGAGGCACACACACACATGATACACACATACACACACACACACACACACACACACACAGTGTGTGTGTGTGTGTGTGTGTGTGTGTATGTGTGTATATATATATCACAAAATTGCAGTAATACATGACATAGACAAAAACCAGATAAATAGATTAATGGAATGGAATAGAGCATTCAGAAGCACATCTACACTTCAATTGATTTTGATGAAGGTGTTAAGAATACATATTGTATGACTATTTTTCAATAAATGCTATTAGGGAAAGTGGGTTCACACAGAGAACAAAACCAGACTGTTTCTTACCAGTTATAAAAAATAATTCAAAACCATAAACCAAAAGAAAATAGAGGAAAGATCAAAACACTAGAACAGATGAAGGTTTTTACTAACAAGAAACCAGAAGCCCCCAAAAGACAAGTAAAAATAAGGAAACAAGAGTAATCAATTAATCAAACTACAAGGCATCTCTTTCATCAAATAATGACCAATAAAATAAACTACTTATAGAGTGTAGATGTAGGTGCCAGATATAGCCACAGATTCGGGGCTAAAGTTAGTTTATTCTTTTGTTTAAAGCAATCATTGGTCCTAGTTCTCAAGCCCTGGACTTTTTCTGCCTCAATAATCTAATCTAAAGTCTAGAACTGGAAGGCGTCAGTCTCAACCCTCATACAATCTAAAACATTTAAACCTCTGCACAATCTAATCAACCTTTGAGACTTACTGCTGACTGAGTCACTCTGACTAGCTCTTTCTGAACTCTGACTCTTCTGAATCTCACTCACTCATTGCTTTAGTCCAAACTCTCCTCCGAACTGCTGGCTCAAACTGAGTTTCTGAGACAACTTACTGTTTCTAACAGAACTCTTCTAACTTTGGAATATTCTGGCTGACTCTCTGATTCCTTCAGACTGAAATTCTCTGCTCAGCTTCAAATTGACTCACTCTTCCTTTCTGATACTTACTCCCTCTGCTGAGCTGCCTCTGTGTCTCTGTGTCTCTCATGAGCTCTCATTGTTCTTTACTGCCTCAGCCTCTCTGCTCCTCAGTCAGACAGCTTCATTATCTCTGTGCCTTGTCCAGCATCTGCCTGCTTCGACTGCTCACCTCATACTGCCTCCATAATTGATTGCATCTGTCCTGAGAGCTTGCCTTTCTATCATGAGAGTTGGGTGTGGCCTCACTCTGACTCACTCTGCTAACTCTTCCTCTGATTAATCCCTTTGCCTGCCTTCAATCTGACTCATCTAAAACCTCACTTCCAGTCTGACAGTGACTTCTGAGCTCTGCTTGAGTGGACCATCACTGCCTTCTAAATATTGTGATAAAAGGTGTGTACCAACATTCTTAACACTCTTTCTACATTCTATCAGGACTACACAGACCTCTAAATTTGATTCCTTTATATAAACCCCTGGAATAAAGACCCTTCCTAGCTTTCACACAGAAAATGAGAATGTATTTGTAAATTATTCATCAGGTAATGATGGTAAACATTATCTGTGAAGAATACATAGCAATCCCCCAAACTCAATCCATAATAATAATAACATTAATAAAAACTGATTGAGAATAGATCAAAGAACTAAGGGGACATTTCTCAAAAAGGAAACAACAAATAGTGAACAGATTTATGAGAAAATGTGTGACATCACCAGTCATCAGGAAACACAAAGCAAAACTACAATAAGCCCTCATCTTGTCTCAGAAGGAATGGCTATTAACAAAAAGATAGGAGCTGGCAAGGATGTGGAAGGGAACTCTGGCCCACTGTTTTGGGGAATGAAAATTACTATAGCCTTTACAGAAACAGACTACAGACTCCTCCAAAAGTTGGAAGTAGAACTACTATAAGATTCAGTAATTCTCCTATAGGGAACACACCAAGGAACACAAAAATCAGTATGTCAAACTGACTCCAGCATTCTCATACTCATTACAACACAACTGAAAATAGACAGAAAATGGAAACAACTCAAAGGTCTATTAGTTGACAAATGGATAAGGAAATGTGATACACAGATGAAATGGAACACCATTCAGCCTTGATAAAGAATGAAATTGTGCCATTTAGGGCACTATAGATGGAACTAAGTTTGCATTAAGTAAAAAACCAGATAAAACTTCATCCTGGAACCTCCTAAGGTTGTCAGCTGCACCAATGTGGGTCCTTCCTTCCTGGTCCCCTTCTTCTAGGGGATACCCAAGCCATTGTGCACAAGCTCAGTCTTGAGGAGGAAAGCACAGGCAGTGGCCTGTTCTTGAGCAGAGGTTGAGAGCTGACAGGAAACAGACTTCCTGGGAAACCATGACAGTGTATACACCTCATTTTATTTTTTCAGAGTCAGAGTATACAAGGGCTCCTTAAGGTGATGGGCTGGTGCCTAATTATTTATAACATATACTATTGTTATCCTTAATTATTATGTAGGGCAGAGTGGAAAAGTGTAGGGTCAGCTAGAATTCACAGGAGACTTATGTCAGGGTCATCTAGAGTTTTCAGGAAGTTCTTTGCCAGGGTCCTTTTTCAAATAAGGTCAGTTGACAAGATCAGAGGCACTGACCAAGTAAGGTCAGGTGGGAAGGAGGGAGCCCAGCTCACAAAGAGAGTCCTCCATGACATGCCAAGCTCAGAAAGCTACCTGGACATGGTAGACTAAGACCTTAGGGGCAGCTACCCAACACATCAAGATGAGGCTAAATACCTACTTCCTAGCAACCAACTGTCAGAAATTATTTGAAGTGGATAATAGATGCAAACCTCACACATTCTATGAGAAACACCTGGCTGGCCACAGAAGCAGTGACTCGATGTTCTGGGTGAAGGGCAGAAGTGTTATGTGGTCCAAATCAGTGACAGAAATGACAAACGAGGTTTTCTCATGAAGTAAGGCATCTTGACCCGCAGTAGAGTATGACTGCTGTTGAGTAAGAGTCATTCTTGTTCTAGACAAAGGAGAACTGGTGAGAGGAAGGGCAAGTCTAATCTCAGATGCATTCCAGATGCCTATTTAAGTGTTCTCAACTTGATTACTGTTAAAAGAGGAGGAGGAGGAAGAGAAGGAAGAAGAGGAGGAAGATATCCTTGGACTGATGGATGGTGACTGGGACCCAAAAGTAGTAGCAGAATCTGAAAACTCTCAATCTCTCTAAAGATGATATATACCAATATGTTGTCAGAAAGCACTTAAACAAAGAAGAGAAACCCAGGACCAAAGCATACAAAGATTCAGTATCCTATTACTCCATGTGTCCTGCAACACAAATGCTGACATATTGCTCTGAAAAATATAGGAACACACTAAGAAAGATAAGGAGGAGACTGTAGTATATGCTAAACTTTTGGACAGAAGAATGTAAGAAGCCAAAGAAAATCACCAGGAACAGATTGCCAAAAGACACTGGCTGAGAGTTTCTACTTCTAAATCTGAGTCTAGTCAAAAATATTTTTTAAGGGGCACAAATAAATGAGAAGACGTTGAAAAGGGGGTCACAGATACAGAAAGACAAATACGAAATTATGTTACTCATATATGAAACCTAAAATGTTGACCTCAAGGAAATTGAGAATGACAGTTACCAAAGGTTAGAGAGAGTAAGAGAATGGGAGAATGCTGGTCAATGGTTAAGAACTGAGATTACTGATAAAAGCAGTTTCTAAAGGTTAGTTAGAGGAGAGGACTATTTTCACCACAAAGAAGTGATGTTTGGGGTATTGGGTATGTGGAACCTGACTTATGCTACATAAACTGTCATACATACATGGTAAATAGTGGCAAATGTATTTGCTTTATATTTTGTGTATCAGCTGTCTTTTTGTGTTGAAGATTGAAAATACATCACAGAAGAAGGATGTCTGGTAGCAAACTGTTTCTTAAACTGGGGAAAAAATTTTTTAAAGAAAACATTTCTTATTATTTGTACTGTCATAAAACTTTAAGTATTGCAGTGTATGTATGACACAAACATTCCATTCTTGCCTTTATAGCCTCTTCTTTATGCCGTCATCACCCTCAGCCACTCACGTGATTCCTGAACCTGTTCCTTCAGTAACAGCAGCTGACAGGACTAAATGAGCCTGTGTGGCTGGTAACAGAATGATAATAGAGGGCTGGCACCCACCCCTTCTCCACTCAAGTGACTCTATAGAATCCCCTTTTTAGAGTATATATCATATATATATATATAGAGAGAGAGAGAGAGAGAGAGAGAATATAGGTTCTATACCTTTATAGAATCTCCAAAATACTACAATAGGCAGTGTATATAAACACATACACACTTAACACTAAACAGTAGAATGAGAAACTCCCACTCACAACCAAAATTTCAATTTCCAGGTGAGAATTTTTTTTCTTTTCTATCATTAATGAAAATATCCATTCTTTTGACCACTTCAGTAATGTCTTCCTGAAAATGAGAGTGTAAGCTACACTCTGTGACTATAAGAAGCCTTTGTCAAAACATTCTTGGCTAAAAGGAAAAAAAATCAGTATATATTCATATATAAAAATCTGGTGAAAACATCAAAGATATTAGAGTTCTACTACCATTTTTCGAACGGAGAGTCTGATAGGCCATGAGCATCTGAATTCAATTAGAACAGTTAGCTGCTTTTTCTAGCCCCTCACAAATGCTCACATAACTATGGATTCAGTGCCTTGTCAAATCAATTGTCTGGTTCTTATCCTTTAGTCCAGAAGACCAATGTGGCCTTTGTTTAGAAACACCAGATTCCTCAATGTGGACCAGCTTTCAGTTATGTGTTCTGCTTCACAGAAAAGGGATACAAAGCTTGTCTCTGCAAGGTAGATATCCTGAAAAATTTAATTGAATGCCAGACACAGTGAGACCCCAGAGAGGCTTCTCCTTCAGCTGAATGACCTTCAGTGACTCCAGCTTCCTGAGGCCAGACCTGAAACAGCATATGATTCTATTTGTGTGTAGCTACTGAGAATAGCTCACTGTAGCCTTCAGTTTTTATCTAACCTGGAGAGTAATCACCACTGTCTGCGATGCTACAATGACACCAAAGCAGTATTTAGTTTCTCCTGCTGAGTTCAAAATGTCTGAAATAAAAAGACAGGAAAGATGTGCAGAGACAACTGCAAGATATGAAGTGGGAGATCATTTTTAAACTAATTATCAGAGAAGAAAAAAAGACAATGTCATTCCTAAATACTGTGTGCAAGAATAAATACACAGGAAAAACAATGTCTACCATATATAGGCATAAATACTGCAGAGGGAAATAAATCAGTGAAATGAAGCACACCAGAGATGTGCCACCGAGAAAGGAGCAGAGGCTTGGCTGACATTTCTATCTAGTGTGTGAACTTCCCTAAATCTCCTTTACTGTGCGTTCTCATCAAACACTTGCCTCAAAGAACCAATTTCACAATGTATCGTGAAAACAAGAAAGGAGAAAAGAGTGAATGACCAGAGCTAATGGTAATAAGTGCAGAAGCATTTGGAGATAGCAGCTTCTTACAGGAAAGAACTCATTTTTAGTATAAATCCATCATTCTACTGGAACAAAGTAAATGTTGAAACCTGAGTATTGGCTATTGATCTTTCACCAGACATCTGATCTTTATCTGCAATTCCTGAAAGAACCACTTTATTTGAAATGAAACAAAAATAGTAATTTTCTATCATTGGTGGCAGAAATCAAAATGTCTTATCTCTGGTAGTTACAACTGCAAAATAAATTCAAAGCCCTTCTCTAATACAAAGTCAGGGTAGTGGTGTGCTGCTGGTGTTTTTGACCCGGCAGTGGTCTCTGGCTTTGCATGAGATTCCTACCACTGTCATCTGACATCATGTCATATGTGTGGACATCAGAGTTATTGATTGCATTTAGTCACCACAGGTTCCTGTGTCTAGATACTAACTAACCCCTGTGCTTAAATTGTAACTTTATTTGACATAGAGCCTGTGAAGACATAACTATTTAAGACAAGTTCTGCTGCAGTTGGAAAGGCCCTTCACCCAATATGACTGAGATCCTTGACAAAGGGATACTGCAATGCTGACAGCCGTGTAAAGGGAACACCGACGATGGAGGCTCTGGTTCAGCTGCTGGAGCCTGAGGCCCGGGAAGGCAACCTGGAGCTTATCTTTTCCTGGAAGGAACGCTACCAGCTAACACCTTTATTGTAGGCTTACAGCTCCAGAACTGGGAGTCAATACACTCTGGATATTTAAATCAATCATTTTTCAGTACTGAGAACTAACAGGATGAAATCGTATATGCAGGATAGACTGGGTAACTCACGGCTTTGCACACTGTCCTTCTCGCTCATGGAAACCAAACATGTCATCTGAAGATGACTACACTCACTTTACATCAAATCCTCTAGGTGACAAATTGTTTAATGACAAGAGCATCCAAGATCAAATTAATTATTACACTGGAATACTATTAAAAGATAGGGTTTTATAAAGTCCTGAAGTATTCAAAAATCATGCAATAATACACATCAAAGTTACTTTAATCTGTAACTACTGAACTAATGCACATCTTTTTTTCTTTTCCTAGAGAAAAAGATAAAATTACTGAATTTCCAACTTTGAAAGTAGAAAAATGAAGTTTAAAAGGCCCAAGCCAGTTTCCACAGTGCTATTCTAGGTCCTTGAATAAGAACAGTGATTCAAAGATTTTACATGTAAACCACTAAAGCCATGTTTATTAAATAAAATTGGAGAACAAAACAAACGGATGCAGTGTCTGACCGTGGCAGATGATGCGTTCTTACTATGCCAGACAGTACAGCCTTACCATGGAAAATAATGGCATGGAAAACAATGGATCCACTTTCGTGGTTAAACTTGAGAATCATGTGGGGCTGTAATTATAATCCTGAGACACAGCATAACACAGCAAAGAACAACCACTATAGGATACTGACTAGAAGTCTCAACAAACAAACAAAAAACTTTATATGCTATTATATTAACAGTCCCTTAATAAACATTGTCTCCTAAATATGAATGATAAACAGGAGAAAACTAATCTCACGAATTGCATGTTCCAGTTGGTTTTTCCTCAAGACAATACTTAGTAAATTAAGAAGTTGAGAAGATAGGATGTGTGTGTTATAAAATTGATGAAAACATATATTAGCCTGATCTTAGCTGAAAGGCAATGGATACTATTCTATACTATGTCGTCACTTTCAGATTTATAGAATCTCTTAAACTATGGATTATAGACTATTGATTTTTTCAGTCCTGTTTCCTGGCATATAACATACACACATAATACAGTTTACATTTTAAAGGTACAATTCTATTATAAGTGTTATCAGTCCTTAAAATATGTATAATTGTATAACCTTCATCAAAAACAACAGACAAAACACATCTATGTCCTATCTCCAATCAATCTGTTCATACCTCTGTTTGATTCTTCCCTCTCCTCCTGTTACCTGACAGCACTGATTTGATCCTGCCCTGTTGTGTTGCTTTTTAAGAATGTCATATAAATCAATTATCTAATTTAAGTGCTTCCTGATTGCAGGTTCTATGAATAATATCAAGAAACACAGCAAAGAGGAATGCAGGAGGCAAAATGAGGAATGGGTGTAGCTGTGACAAGCCGGGATGCCACACAAAGAAATGGGAGGGAAAGTAGGACAAAACATTTTGTGTAAGATTTCGAGAATAATCATGTACCCCAAATTAGACAGAGAGAGAGGGAGAGGGAGAAATGTTTCTAAGATTGAAGCAAGCAATAAAGAAACATGAGTCTCATGCCAGGAAAAATAAAACAGAGTTGCTTAACACCATTATCTCAAAGTCAATCCTAACTGGGGATTGGGCTACAGTTAAGTGGTAGTGAGTTGGCATAACATGTGCAAAGCCACCAGCAACTAACAACAACTAACTTAAAATTGTAACGAGAAAGCCGAACGGGAATTACCCCACAGTGTCACCACAGGTCTGCTTTCCAGCATGAACATCTCAATCTGTTGTATCAATTTCCTGTCTGGATTTTAAAAGCAAAACACTCAAAGAAGGCCACTACTTCATAATACAATTATTCACAATATTATGACAGTAAATAATACAAAAAGAAAAGAGGATAACAGCATCATTTATCAAATGACTGTTATGTCCCTGATCATCTTATTTAACCTTTCCAAGACTTTTAAGTCAATATTGTTATTCATATTTTAAACATTAAGAAAAACTAAGGAGAGCTTGATTATCAAATCTGTAATACAGTTGTAAGCCAGAAAAGGGGCCTGAAAGATCCATGTTCTTTTCTCCTCTACTATAACAAAATACATATTATATATATATATATATATATATAGATAGATAGATAGATAGATAGATATAGATATAGATATAGATATAGATATAGATATAGATATAGATATAGATATAGATATATATAGATATATAATGTACATATTAGGAAGATGACAATGGTAATTCTAGAAATCTACACTAGAAATAAGGACATCCATTATAAAATCCATATGATTTCAATGCATGTTTGAAATTTTTCAAGATGCTGTATTGCTATGCAAAGGTAGGGGAAAAACAGACTATTTAAAATATCTAATTAGGAAAAAATGACGGGGTTGACAGTGGTCACCCACTTAGAGTATGCAAATGCTCAAAGGTCATCCATTTAATAATTTTTATATGTATTCACGTTTTGTCTACATGTATCTATGTGTACCATGTGCATGCCTGATTCTCAAGGAGGTGAGGAGAGAGCATCAGATCACCAGGAACTATAGTTACAGACAGCTATGAGTCACCATGTGGGTGATGGAAACTGAACCTGGGTTCTCTATAAGAACAAGTACTCTTAACTGCTGAACCATCTCTCCAGCATCGAAAGTCCACCTAAAAAGAAAATGAGGGCCAGCAAGACGGCTCAGTGGGTAAACATGCTTGTCTCCAAACCTATCGATGGTAGTTTGATTCCTAGAACCCAATGGTAGAAAGAAAAAAGTGGCCCCCAAAGTTTTCATCTGACCTCTGCCCACATGTACACACAGCACACATCGAATAAATAAATAAACTAATTAATTAAAAGAAGATTATCTACATGGAAAATATTAATCCTTAAAATTTGACTCAATCCATTTAAATGGATGAACATATTATGCTGATTTCATTATGTTAATGTCTTAAAAATTATTTCAGAGCACTACAACAAGACAAGGGATAGCTATGCCTTCATACAGCCACAGTACAATAATGAACATAATGGCTTTCTTCCTGTACTGTGCTTACCCTGCTGTGGACACTGCTATACATATATCAAAGCACTGAATCTCCTTAGCAAGCCAATCAAGTTGGGATCATATTATGTGGCTGACAGCAACAGTCTGACTCCAAAATACTTAGTCTGTGCCAGTGTGCTACTGCCTTTCTGAGGGAATTGGGCTTTCTACATATAAACTTGAAAGAGGCACACATTCAATCTGTAAGGATCTCCAGGTTGTGGCAAGAGAGACGGCCTCAGCAATACACCACACTTGCTGTCTTTGCAAAAGATCTGAGTTTGGTTCCCAGCTTCCACATAGCATCTTGCAATCACATGTAACTCTATTTTCAGGGTATCCCATGCCTCTGCAGATACCAGGGATGCACTTGATTCACACAGATACGTGAATGCGCATTAAATTTAAAATTAAAAAAAAAAACTTTTTTAAGAAAGGAATTTCCAAACTTGGTGATGTTGGTGCATGACTTTAATCCCAGCACTCAGGAGGCAGAGTCAGGCAAATCTTTGAGTTTGAAGCCATCCTGGTCTACGGAGTGAGTTCCAGGATAGCCAGGGTTACACAAAGAAATTCTGTCTCAAAAAATAACAAAACAACAACAACAAAGTAATTTCTAAGTCAATGCTAATATTTTAAATAGGAAGATGTCCTAGAATAAAACATAGAGTGAGGCCTTTAGGACAAACTCAAGATATATGCCATGCATTATGCATTTCACTGGAAATGCTTGTCCTTCCCAAGGTTTCTAATTTCATTGCTATGCTTAGCTATTTAACATGTGATGTTTTCTGCAAATGAAATATCTCCCATAGTATGCTTGCAAATGAAGACGGTATCTCTGATTACATAGTTTAAGGGTCCAGGAGCTTCTCTTCCTTGAACTTAGAGAGCCAAATAAAGTGACACAATTGGAGATCAGTCAGCTGAGTACTCCTTCTAAGCACTGGAGTCTAGAGTGGAGGCGCAGACCACAGTTTTCAGCTCCAGTGAAGGCGTACTGAGAGGTCTCCAGCAGAATGCCTGCAAGCTGTTGATCTAAGCCATGACCTGGTCTGTTTCCTACTAAGAGTGACCTCTTTCTAGACTTAATTATTTAGTATTTCTATCAATCCTGTAACCTATCATCCAATAGACTCATTTTCATCCTAAATTGGATTTAGTCTTGATGCTTGTGACCAGACATCCCAAAAAATAAAAACTGAAGAATTGCGCTGCAGTATGGAGAGTAAGATACAGAAGACCACACTGAGATGGGTCAGGGCTTGTGGCTGGGGCTCCTCCTACTGGCATTAAACAAACTAATGACACTCATGCATGCCTTAACCTTTACTTAAGGAATAAATATGCAGAGGCTTTTTCTGAGAAGAATGATGTGTATAATTCTGAAGACTTCTAGGACTCGTGTGACAAAATTCCAAAAGCAGGGTTTGGGCAAAAATTTGTTAAAAAAATATCTATTGATGTTTATAGTTTTACCAACTGCTTCTACCTAAATATTATAGTCCTGATGAAGAAAGTGTGTCTAGACACTGAGAGAAGTAAATAATATTTCAAAGGAAAGAAAGCACCCAGAGCCCCACCCTGAATGGCCAGCCCTGGCAACTGGCAAAGGCGTCTTCTACAGTGAGGCTTTTCTTCCATTGCTTATGTTCATTGCTTACCTGGAGAATCATCTTCTAGGATATCCAAGTTCAAGCCCCCCACCCTCCACTTCTGCCTTCTGCTTGGAAGGTCAAGTGCATCATAAAATGATTTCATGTACTGTCTTGAGCAGCTGAAAAGGATTAGAACTGTTTGCTCAATGATTATTAAAAAGCTGGACTCAGAAAACACCAAAGTGAGGGGAACATATCAAAAGTCCTAGAATTTCTACTAAAAAAAAAAAAAATCCCAGTGGATGTACATTCAAAATATATTCATGACGCAATACCTCAGAAAATGGCTGTATCCTTTCCACTGTTAGTGACCTGAACTGAGTCACCAGCATGTTTCACCAGCGTTACTGCACAACCTTCTAGCTAGCTTATGGAATGACACTCTTACTCTTCCATCTCCATCCACATAGATTGTCACCAAGAGCAGCTAGATAATCTTGTAAAAAACATAGACAATGTCACTTTCTTCAAAACCTCGCAACCCTACTCAGTTTCAACTGAATCAAAGCCTTTCTAAAAGCCTATAAACCTCTGCGTGCTGCTGGGCACGCAGTGGGCAACTCCCTGTTAGCCCACTGACCCTTCTACCTGCCTGTTATTCAATTCACTCTATTCAAGGTACACTAATCTCCCTTCTGGTTTCTGAGCTTGCCCAGTGCACTCTCCCTTAAGGCATTTGCGTTCACTGCTGTCTCTGGATAGTTGCATACTTCTTTCTTGAACCTTCTTCAAGTCTTTGCCTACCCCATAAATCCTATCCTGGTCTTCCTGTTTAATTCTGCAAGCTAACCCCTTCTATCCACCTGGCACTATTGACTCCTCTTGCCATTTTCTCCTGTTTCTTTTTATTTTTTAATCAACTACTAGTTTTTGTAAATATCTTAAATGTTTGACAATTTTATATCTCTATGCAATGTATTGTAAGCATTTTTCACCACATTACCCTCACTTCTCTCCCACCCAGTTCCTTAGCCCCTTCTTCCATTCTCAATTAATACTCTTTTATCCCTTATTATTTTGTGCAGGTAGCCATAGCTGCCACCTGTTCATAAGTACACCAACCATGTTTTATTCAGAGATATGATTTTATAGGACTTCTAAGTATCCCTAAACTCTTACAATCTTTACATTGTCTTTTCCATGATGTTCCTTGAGTCTTAGAAGTCTTAGAAGACTTAGGTCTCTTATTTATATCTGAACACTCGGCAGCAGTCCTTTGAGTCTCAGAATTTTGACTAGTTATAAATCTACTTTTTTTCTATTAAACTCAATCCTGAAGGTCAGTGAAATTGCTAAAGGCTCTTGCTGTCTAACCTGGTAACCTGAGTTCAATCGCTGGCACTCATATGGTCGAAGAAAAAAACAAATTACTGCAAGTTGTCCTAGGACCTCCATGTATGCTATGTCAGAAACACACACACAGAGAGAGAGAGAGAGAGAGAGAGAGAATAAAGGTCTGAAATTTAGTAAGATAGACTCAGTCTTCAACATGTGATATAATAATGTCTTTAGTATGTTCACTGTGCAATCTGTTCCACAGGGATCTGGCCTCTCCCAGTACCCTTTGGCTGCCTCCTTGCCCTCATTTTCTTTCAAAGCCTTCCTTGTTCATTGTGTATCTGAAAGGTGCTGATCCCTTCTGAAATGAGCTGGTGAGGTAGGTATTGCATTGAGGTAGGTATTGCATCGTTCAGCCTTGCTCTACTGTAACCCTCCAAAATCTTTAATTTTCCAGAAATATCATACTATTATCCCACTATGATATTATTCTATTAATTGAAGTGAAGAGATCTTTGACTAACTAGCAACCTGAAAACTACCAGTACTTAATGTCACTTTCGAATAGGCTAGACATGACCAGGCCACGCCTTTGAGACAAGGAAAGAAATGGAGCTTTGTTCAATTTGTGTGTAAATGTTTGCTTTGCTTTGTGTAGTTTTTTTCTTTAACGTTTAAAAATAGTAATACACTCACTTGAAAGACCATAGGGATTGAAAATCATTAATGTTTCTAAAGCTGATCTGTCTTCTATTGATTATTTTCTGTAAATATTCCCTGATCTTTTCTTCTCTCTTTTATGGTTTCTGGAACCACTTTGAGTGTTTCAGAAGCAGTTACACGTGAGCTAGTTGTATGCTAGCATTCCGAAGTCTGCTTCCGTATTTCTTCCTGACAGTGAAATATTTGTTCTTGAATATGTCCTGAGGCAATCTTGACCAGAAATGCAAAGTAAGCACAGATATCTGAATCTTTGATTAAAACTTACAATGCTAGTGTTGGCACTAGCAAAACAAAAGTATTCATACACACAAATGTGTCTTAAGGTTCATTTTCTAGACTCTGATTAGAAAAATGACTCTATATAATGCTTCAAAATGTATCTTTATTTGATTGTAATAGATGGCTCTTATTCAGCCTTTCTATGATATAAGCAATTTATAAACATTATCCTGTTAGATTCTAATGCCCTGATTCGGTTGTGTTATTACCCTATTTTACAGTGGAAAAACTGACACCCGGACTCAGCTGTGACAACAGTGGCATATTCATAGAGATCTCTCCAACTCCAAATCTTCATTGCCATACTGGTCTTTGAAAGTGATGGGATGGAGAGAAAAGAGAACTCATAAAAAACCACATGTTATTTTACAAATCTCAGATAGTATGAACTTTTCAGAAGAGAATGAATGCATTCATTTTGGGAAAAGAATGAAGTACACTCAAATCATTCGATGGACTTAGAGGTAGTATCATGGGGAATGCTGTTCTTTTCCATGATAATAATATCTACATATAATAATATAATTAAGTTCATAGGGAAAAAGATTTATTTTAGATGACTCATTAAAGAATCTTGGAACACTGCTTAGGGGATAACGGTTCTCTGTTTTCTGTTTTTATTAAGTAATAACAGTAGGTGATATATTTCAGGATTTAATACATGCTCATTGCTAAAAACGCACACTTTTTTAATATATGGAATATGAAATGTCTGTAGCTGTAGATTCAGTTTCAGGGCAAAAGACAATTTATTCTTTGGCAAATTCAGTCCCCAATCCTTAGATCTGTACAATCTAATCTTTAAGCCTAAACCTAGAACATTTCAACCAGAAACTTAGTGCTGCTGACTAACTCACTCTGCCTAGTTCCTTCTGAACTCAGAGCTGTACTGAACTCAAAGGACACTTCTGGTTAGCTGATTCAACTCACTAGCTGTTCTGGCTCAAACTCTTCTCCAAGCTGACTAAATTCTTCTGACTCTAGCTGACTCTGGCTGACTCCAGAAATTTCTCTGACTGAACTGCTCTGGTAGGCTTCAAACTGACTCTTATTGTTAGCTGACTCTTTCTCCCAAACTCATTCTCCTTCTGCTGAACTATCTCTCTGTCTCTGCCTCATACTGTCTCAGACTGCCTGACTCTCTGAACTGAGAGCCTGCTTTTATATTGTGAGAGTTGGGCATGTCCCCACTCTGACTCCCTATATTAACTCCTCTTCTGATCTGTCACTTTGCCTGCTCTTCACTGATTCATCTCAGATGTCACTACAGTGTCACTGTATTACACTGACTCCTTCTGAGCTCTGATTCCTGTCTCTTCTTCTACTTGCTTCTGTCTTGGGGATTAAAGGCATGTGCCACCACTGCCTTCTGAATACTAGGATTAAAGGTGTGTACTAACATTCTTTCTACCCTAGAGCAGCCATGCTGCTGGATTAAAAGAGTAAATATTCCTTTACACCCCTCCAACTCTTATTATCAATTATTTTGGCTGAGGAAATTGAGAGCATGTTCAGAATTTGCCCAATATAGAAATTGTCAGAGTTGATCATTAAAATCAATATCCTTTTACCAAAATATCCCTAAACACTGTAAACACTGGTGATGTTCTTCTGAACTATGATGCAACTGTGAAATGTGCCCCTCCATCTTCAGGCAAGGTCACATATTAGGAAAACAATTGCATTCTTAAAAGTATCATGACACAGACTATGAAACAAGATAGGATGCAGAAAATACAAAACAGCAGTCTGGCAACACAGTATCAGTTGCTTATCACACCTGTTATTCATGGTGGCCTGACTGACTAGGAGATACAGTCATTGTTGCTGCCAACAGCATATGAGAGTATCTCCCTACATATCACTAACCTTCCAAAAGGCTATAACTTGACGTTAGAAGTATGGATTCTTAACTTTGCATCGTGGTATAGCATGTTTAAAAATAATAAAATCTAAGTCAAATTATGGAACTGAGACAGTCTATATATAGTTCACTTAAACGTTTTATACACAGGTATTTAGGTCCTACCTTCCTGTTTTACTAATTAAAAGCCTACAGAAAGGTAGGGACACTTTAGCCATAAACTAGATTATAATATATAATTCAGAAGCATTAGCTTAAGGTCAGCTTTGTAGAAAAATAAAAAAATATAGTGATCTGCTTATGGGAACCTTCACAACAGTCTCACCTACATTAATCATAAATCACTAAACAACTGGCAAGACATTTCATGTTGAAGATGTACCTTTTGGGGGACTGAGAACCCATGGTCACTTGTTCTCTGCATTTGACTAGGTGTATATATACTCATATACCTAAGGTAGAGAGGAACTAGCAGAAGAGAGGATGCAATTACTGTAAGAGCAAAAAGACCAGGATGCCTGTGTAAAACGGTGTCTTCCACATATGATAGAAAAGTTATACACATCAAATATCAACACTGTGGTTGCTTTAAGAAATAGATGATTATTAATGAAAATGCCAGTTGACATACTAACATATAAAGTGAAAATTCTATAAGTCCTATCCCTAAAAGAAGAGCTTTTGGTATTGATGGCTGCTGAGGAAGAATTAGTTTTCTCTAGGGTCGAGCTCCCATAGGTTATACAAACTCTAGCAGTCAGCTCTAAATACCTGTGCATATATGCTAGACTCAATATATACATACATGTATACACATTCATACACACACACACATACAGACACATACGCATGCACACACATATATACACAGACATGTATATGTGTGTATATATACGACAATAATGAAGAAGAGGTCATGAATTTGAGGAGAAATGGTAAGGGCTTGGGAGGAAATGAAATGGGGAGGGGAAGAAGTTGAAGCAATGTAAATATAGTACTCATGTCTGAAATACTCCAGTTTTTTTAATCTAAAAGATACTACATACTTTTATATAAACCTTTGGGCTCAAAGTTCAAAGCCTTGGGAAAGACAACTTATCCGTATCATTCATTAACAACTCATTATAACTTTATTATATTTCTCCTTGAATATGGACTTCTCAGTATATTTGGAAAAGCTTCAGAAAACTGAGAAAAAACAGAAAACATGACTAAGAAGCATAAGGGGACAAGAAACACATTTGACCCTTTTAATTGTCATTCTCAGAAACTAGGGTAGGATTAGACTAAGCAACATGTTCTCACGGAGGCAGCCACATGAGTCTCTCAATCCAGAAAGGGGGACTGTTACAAACACAGCAATATGGATGTCATCAACTTTGGAAACATTTAGCTTCCCCCAATTTCCCATCTGACTCCTGTTCCTCCTAAAAACCTGCAGAGAAAAAAAAGCAGGAAAAAAAAAAACAAAACAAAACAAAACACACACACACAAAATCCTGTGAATTAAGCAGATCTGGAAATACACTCAAATCCCTGCTGCTTTGATCCAACTTCTCCTATTCCTTCTAAGAAGCGAGAAGAATAAATAAGTTAAAATCTTAATGTCATTATTCTCAAGCACGGATTAGCAAATCCACTAGGCCGGCTCCAGCTTTTGCGCAGCCTAGAAGCTCTGTCTGGTCAAGCTTCTGCTCACAATATAACCTGCAAAGTAGTATCTTTTTCCTTCTGATTCTTACTAAAAATTCAACAAAGTAACATGCTGAATTTTAATAATAAATATTTCCTTTAATAAGCTCTTGAGAGTAGGAAATATGTTTTATTAGCTACCGTGACAAAAAAAATAATGTTTAGTATTTAGTTGTTCATGAAAACCTTTTGTATAAATAAATTCACTCAGACATTTTTATCCATTACCAGTAGCTTAATTACCTCTCTTATTTGCTGATGTGCAGACAGAAAAAAATCCTAATAAATGAAGAGAATATTGGGTAATTAGAGTAACATAGACAGAAAAACCAATTTGCAGGATGGGATTGTTCCAACAGGCTGCCTTCACTACTCTAATTGCATATCATAGCTCCATTCCTGTCTGCAGTGACTTGTTTGTGTGGACTTTGTCTTAAACAAGAAAGGGGAATATTTGAGGCCAACGAAAGCAGAAGAAGGACCATTTCAAAGGGAAACAGAGGAGTCCTGGGAGCAGATGGGCAGACTAGAGAAGGAACAGTGGCACTATGGCAGTAGTTGCACCTGTCAACATTTGGCTCGAAAGTACGTTCCCAGTTGATCTGATTCTAGAGTTAACGGGATGGACCCATGAAATACTGATCCTGACACTTTAAAATCGTGGATTTTATGGTTTGCTGCTGCTCCTGCTGGGCTGCCTATTCCATTCAGCTATGCTTAATCCATGTACCTGAAAATGGTGTCTCTTGTCAGAGGAAGGACAAGGCCCACAGAGGCTAATTTAGCTCAAGAAAACCCAAGACTGACGATGAGTACACACAGTATTATAGGATTTGGAATATGACAGAGCATAATGGAGGAAGAATATTGCTGCAGCCAGATAATCAGTGAAACTGACAAATCATTAGAACACTGCTTATGAAGGAACCTGGAACAGTAAAATTTGGGTCAAATGGACCCTGTGGTGCAATATGAGATTTGAGTTTCTATTAAAAATTATGGTATAGATACTATGGTTCCCATCTTATGGGAGTCTCGTGGGGGAATTCTATGTACACATGAGAAAAGGAAGGGACTGAGAGGATCTATAAACAGACTAGTAGTCCTGGACCCCCATTACCCCCATCTTGAGATGGAGGTATCCACTCCCTCTGTATCCTACTACAAGAGATTTAAATAGTGTTCTGAAGAACTTGTGTCAAGATTCTCTATCAGTCATTGTTTGACAACTTACTTTCCAGTAATCTAGTGAACTAAATACTCTGAATAATAACGGAAAATAATACTAGATCAATTATCTTCTTAAAGCTTTAAATTTTCTAGGAATTGACAAGAAAAGAAGTAATAATGAATAAATGTCAAGTTCCCCAATGTTGCTAGTATCCTTAAAATCAACTTTGCCAAATACTGATCCATCTTGACTTCTATTTCCATGACTGTAGAATCAGGTATAATGAACGGTCCCATGGAGTCTCGTAGCCTTCATGATACAAAAAAGACCTTCACTCACAAGGCTATAATATTTCAAAGGACCACATTTTCTTTGGAAAGATGTGGATGAGTTTGAAACAATTTTACTCAAACACACATCACTTGAGAAAGGACTGTTGTGGGATGTTTTAGTTGTGGATAATATTTTAGTTAAGATCTGCTTTTTACTTGTTTACATCTCTGTGCCATCCCCAGCTTCCACTGTCCTGCAAGAGGTTCCTTTTTTTGTTTATTTGCTTATTGAGGGTCTGTGTGAAAACAGGAAGAAAAACACCTGGGGGAGTGAGGGGTGGAGCAAGGAGGGAGCAGGGAGGAGGAGGTGGAGCAGGAGTAGAGGAGAACCAAGAGGAGAGCATGGGGTGAGGAAGTCTTGGAGTGAGCTCTCTGCCTAAGCCGCCCGGGTATTGGATCCCTGAGATTTGTAATATAATGTGTTAATAAATAGATTTGTAATATAATGTGTTAATAAACAGATTTGTAATATAATGTGTTAATAAACAGCTTTATATGAACAACAATGGATGTTTATTAACAAAGGACTGCATCAGAATATGCCTAGAAAGAATTGCTATGACTTTGGGATGGGGAAATACCCTTATGAACTTGTAACCATTACATAGGCTTGCCATGGGTTCTGCCTCACGTCACCTTAAATGATCACTTGAAAATTCCAAATTCTACTTTAAGGTGCTTCTTATCCGGGAGTGTAGCTCACTGATAGAGTACATGCTCAGGTTGTTTGAGGTACTGGATTCAATCTCTAGAGTGTAGGCAAGCACACACACGGAGACACATACTCACCTACATCACTTATACACACTACATATGATATATCACACCATACACGTAACACCTCCATACAGACTAACACCACATACCACACAATACAGTGCATATATAACACATCTACACAGACCACAAGGATTTTAAATGCTTTCAGAATAGAACTGGTAGAAAAACTGGCCAACAGACAGAAAATAAGAGATTGACTGCAAAATGCTCAACTCTAAATGGAACATATGTGCCACAAATTTTCCTAAGACTCAAGAATCACTGTGGAAGAAGTGTCTGAAAGAATCTAAGTGCCATAAATGGTGGATGCATATAAGTAAATAATGTTTTCTGGACATTTCAGGACAACTATACCTGTGAACTCACACTGGTTGTGATAGCATGCACAAGACTTGTGCAAGACCAACACAGAAAAAAAATCAAAGCATAGAGAGGGAGTTTGAACACAAATTCTACTCCATGTCAATTCTATTGGCAATCATTAGATACTGGGAGAGTTTTCCCTAAGTGCAGCATGTGGTAAACTGATTGTGCTCTAGTGGAAGACCACACATCCAAGAATATTTGGATAGCACAAATTGGTCTTCATGGGAAAAGAAAAAGGACAAAAGTTGGGTGAGTAAGGATGTCAGAATAGCTCTGAGAAGAGTTGGAAGAGGAATGATGAATAGTCTCAACGTACTAAGATCAGAAAAAAGAACAACAAAAAAAAAAGAAATACTGATATTGAACTAAAAAAAAACAGAAAACAATAAGGTATCCAATAAACAAATTTCTCCTGGGTGTATCTTTCTTTTCTAAGTAAAATGATAGACATTTAAAAAGGTTTGTGAAGGAGATGCATTTTAAATACATTGGCTGTTGACTATAGACTTTAGTTATACATGAACATACTGGGATAAGAAGAAACAAGTACAAGGTTACCTGGGTTCATTCTGCTTGCTAGAATTAGGCCACTTAACAAGCAAGTCTCAGCAACTTTCAGACTTAGATGGATTTAAGGCTTTAAATTCCCTCAGATGAGATAAGAATAGTACAGAAAATAATGCACTAGGAAGAAGCTGAGATGTTGAGAAATGTACCAAAAACCCTACAGTGAACTTGGGGTTGGGGAAGGAGTGACAGTGGGCAGAAATATTGGATATGTTTCAGTCAATGCCCTTCCAACATCCCTCATCTTTCTACTCTCCTTTGACAAAAATTCAAATTTAAAAAGTATTTTCTTCCCTCTTTCCATTTCTTTATTCTCTAACACAGATGTAAGTTGGTTCTCAAAACTGAACATGATGAGCAATTACTTTTAGTTAATAAATAATTCAGCCATGTCAGTAATACATTTACTGATAATGTGAACAATGAATGGGCAAATAAAATAAACAAAATATGAACTCCTAATTTACAAAGAAGAGATCATATTAAGGAACATGTAAGTATAATAAACTTCACTGGTAAGAAAATTTTCCCTTTTGATGCTTCATGAGTTGGCTCCAAGGAAAACTTTCAAGATCATCAGGTTGGACAGCAGTCTCAGCTTTTCAGCCTGACAGCACCATGAGCTGGGAATAACAGTTCTTCATGAAAGGGAACTGTTTGGACTTTGTTTCATGAGCACTTACCGAAGGGTTACTACATTGAAACTTTGGTCACTACAGTGTGTTCATGCATAAACACAAAACATATTGTCAGCAAATACTGTTGAGCATTTGAGAAACTGAGGCAAGAGGATGGCCAAGGGTTTTAAGAAGACGGGGTTACAAAAGTGAGGCTCTGTCTCAGAAAACGTTATATATACTTCAATTGTATGAATGTTAGTTGACACCAAGACGATCCTATAAAAAAAATGACATAATGCCCTATGCATATCTGCATCCCTTCATTTAAATGCTAACACAGATAGTTATTCAAGCAAGAAAAGACAATATTCAATCAATTGTTAAAACAAAGAAAAATGTCTGACAATATTAATATAAGTAAGAAAATTGCCCTTAGCTAGGTTTTTACCTCTATTCCAAATAAAACTTCAAGTGATGCCACCGATGTGTGATGCAGATGCTTCGTTCCAGGTGAAGTATTTGAAAAAGCAAAAAGTGGGTTCTGTTGTTCACCTTCAGTTTTAAATACAGATACTCTCTAAGTGCTGAGCTTTTCACATACCTCTTCTTGCTGGTCTAGATTATCTCATCTCCTCAAAACATTTTCAAATATTTAATTTAATCATGTAATATGATGTAATGCAATGTTCTCAAACAAAGTATGTATGTGAGAACAGAATATAATAAAAGGAACTCTGTAGCAACTTCAGCCTAGATTCCTTATAGCCGATATATATATATATATATATATATATATATATATATATATATATATATATATATATATATCATATATAATTTATTTATCCTGTGCTTTTGTTTTTCAAACTTTGTGAGATACAGATGTATAAACAGTTTATATAATAATACTTTTTTCTTATTAAGAATATTTTTGTATGAAAATTAATGTTTTCTGTGAACTGAATTTTCATCTGCCTTTTAAGCAAATACATTGAGAATGCTGTGTTGTGAGAGCATATTCCTGATCAGTTCTAAACACTTAAGATTAAATTTAAGTTAAAATAACTGAAGTGACTCATTCTTGTTGTGATGCAGATTCATCAGATCCAGATTCAAGGGGGAAGTTATAGCCTCTAGGTCAAAAGTGAGAAAAGACAAGTCTACCAGCTACACATAACGTTTCTGCTCCATCCTACCAACAAGTCTTCAGCGCTTGGAATATGATCAGATATGGATCACTGTTAGAAACTAGTGTTTTTTATGCCGTACTTTAAAAAGCTACGAAAAGCACAATGGAAGATTCTTATCCTAAGAGGAACTTGCTCATGCATGACCTCAATAGGCCTTTGTACTTAGTCATGAATACAGGAATCTATCCAATCTCCACAGTCCTTAGGTAGCCAGAGGGACGTAATTTCAAAGTTGCTGTCATGGATGTTTGAACTTCTGGTAGAAGAATCTAATGATCTCTGTAGGATGCTCATTGTAAAGCTGAAGAAATCAGGACTTTACCATTTTGATGGTCTTTTGAGATCCTCATTCTCCTAGGTAAACATAATGTATCCAAAACCAGAATATAACATCTGCTCCCCATTAATACCTGGTAAGCAATAACATGATTTCACCCCAAGGACACTGAAGAAAGTGGTCTGTGTGAGGGCTTCAGGGCCACACAGGTGTCAATGTAGACACAGAGGCCAAGGTCAGGTATGAGTGTCTCTTGGTTCCTGATTCTCCACTTTTTAACTATGAGATGGAGCTCATCGCATTTACCTTGTGGGGTTATTCAAAGACTAAATCAATAAAGTATGAAATATGGTTGGTGGGCTGGAAAAAAAGGTTTAGTGTGTTAGAGCACTTGGTGTGCCAGCATGGGGACCTCAGTTTCAAGCCCTATGACCATGTGAAAACCCAGACATGTTTCTGTGTGCCTATAACCAAGTGTTGAGGGCCAGAAACAAGTTTCTGAGAGTCACTGGCCAGCCAGCCTAGCAGAAACAGTGAGTTTCTGGTTCAGTGAGAGACCTTGTCTCTGGAAAATAAGGCAGAGAGATTGATTCCACATTTGCATGTGCATGGGTGTGGGCACCTGCACATTCATATGCATCTACCAAACACACATGTATCACACACCACACACTGCACTCCACAAAGAAAGAAAAGGAGAGAGATAGAGAAGTTGGGGGTGGAAAAGAAGAAAGGAAGGAAGAAAGGAAGGGAAGGAAGGAAAGATAGATTTGTTCCAGTCTCAGCATGTGGGAAACTATCAGAATAGGGAGTTAGTATTACACTAAGAAACAATAAATACCTGGCACATGCAATGAACATAAAATACACAGTACTTATTATTGTCCAAATGGGAGCCTATTCCCCTAAAATATACACAGCAAAGAATTCCTTTTTTTTTTTTTTAAATATTGTACGTGCTTCTTTCTACATATCAATCCTATATTTTTCCTAATTTTACAGTGTTTGCTCTTTTCTCACAGATCCGACAAACCTGGCTCTCCAGCTTTTTTGGCACTATACTTACACACTCCAGAAATGGATCTGGAATTGCCACATGGTTGTTGAGGGAAGAAGGGCTACAGAATCTTGAATAATATGAATGCTTTCTTTTCTAAAGTCATCACTTTCATAGATTTTGCAAGTGAATGGGGAGGGGCATAAATAATTTGTGAGTTAGGCCTCACTATATCAAGACTGTACTGAATAGTCCCTGTTAAGACAAGATTAGTGATTGGCTGTGTTAAGTAGCTTAAAAAATAGTTTTTTTTTTACAGTTCCTTGATGCCTTATTCTGACAGTTGCAATTTCCATAACATTTAGCACTGTAAATTTTATTTTGGCTATATTTTTAATAATGCCATTTTTTTCATTTTTAATAGATCGAATTTGACTATCCTCCTATTATAGAAACATAAAATTCCTGCATAATAAAAGTAAGCATGCTACATTAAGGATTTCAAATGAGATCCCTTGAATGTCCTCTGATCCCTGCTTTGAAGACAAGGGGGTAAACACTATAATTACTGCATGAATTAAAACTTTGTCACATCAGTTTTGGTATAATATAATAGGTTGGCAGCATACATTTTAGACTATGGTAACAAATACTAAATCTCTGAGTAGAACAATAAAATTCAAAAACACAACATTCCTTTGGGAGTGGGAAGAGCTGTTTTGAATGAGCTCCATTAAAAAAAAAAAAAAAAAAAAAAAAAAAAACCAAGCTGATTACTCCAAGCACACTGAAAAACCAGACATAGCCAGAAGGAATATGTAAAAGGCTTTCTGATGGCTTGGATTACAGACAACTATTCCCACAAAGCCTATCAGAGATAAATGAAATAAATGAAAGGAAGATGCTAACCAGTCTTTGTTCCAATAAATGCAGAATGTCATATTGGAATTCTCAACACAAAGCCAAATGGCTGGCAAAATCATCTGTATGCAAATAAAGAGTTAGTGACCCCTCCCCTGCCCTCAAGCTATTCTGAGATCACTGGTGTAGTTTATTTCAAGAACCAGACTGCCTTTTCAAGATACCTTAAATTTTTCATATAAATATTTTATGCCTAAAATAGTCAGCTCTCACAGATTACATGTTTGCAGCTTCTTTACTCTGAAACTCCCTACATGGTGAATGGCAAGGTCATCTCTCTGAACATCTAAAAGGGTCAGAACAACCTCTAGCTGTCACCCACAGCTTGGGCAGGTGACTAAGGCTTGGCTGATCTGATGATCCTGCCAAGCAGTTGGAATTGTATACAAGTGACAGAAAGAAATCAGGACAGTTTGGGATGCATTCCAAGAAGCATCTACCAGGGTGCAGGTAGTGCTAGTTTGGCATAGTAGCAGCAGGTCCTTTCCAGGATGTCCCTTTGTTGTGACCTTGACTGTGGTCCTCACTGCCTGCATTCTGTCAGTCTGTGCTATGGCTCGGCCTCTCACCAAGCCAGAGAGCTTTCTGACACACTGCCAGCAGGTCCCTCTTTGCTGAATTAACCAGAAGTTAATGAGAATCGGCATCTGACACTTGCAGCAGAACCCTGACTGATTCCTAAAGGGTTTCCTTAAATAAGGGGCTCCCAGCACTGCCCAGTATGCTTTCGTTCTGTCTTGAAATAATACTTGACAAGAATACACTCCCTCTTCACGTGTTTATTTGTATAGCAGAGACCCTCGTGGTTTTTAAGTATTGACCAGTTAGAAATATTGTTTTAGAGACAGAGCAGGATAGAAGAAAATATTAAAGATTTTTATCCTGATTAGGCCATAGCATATAATAAACACAGCGAAAGTTTTATAAGCAGAGATCAGTCACTGAAAACTAATAAAATGAACTTTTCATTGTAAAGGACAAGATTTCTTCATAAAGAATAGATAAAAATTTTCACACGTCCAACTCCAATAAGTGGGAAAAATGTAACTAGTGAAAGATTCCGGGAGGCACTGAAGCGTGATTCTCAAGTCCATGGCGTTGGGTTCCAGTTCAGATTGGCCACTAAACAGCGAGCAGTTTTTAAACATCCTGCCTTGGCCTTATGGTATATATGTTCAGCTGGCCTTTGGTTCACAGGGTCGTGTGAGAAATGAGCTGAAGTCAGGGTAGCAGTGTGTGAGCACAAATGCAGTAATATGCACAAACGACAGCCCATGTGCCAGTCGGCCGAACGCAGTAGTGTGTGGTGTACCTCTGCACACCCACAGCCTTTCCCAGTCCTTCCTCCTCTTAGGCTTCTACACAAAGGGACTTTTGTTGGGGAAGTCAGCACAGCTGTTAGCATCTTTCTCCCCTGGTCCCTTGAAGATTTCTCTAAAGGTAACTATGAGGTCCCTGTGCCTCAGCCCCAAGGGGAATCCACGTGTTGTGCTACTGACATTGTTGGTTTCTATCCTTTGTCATGTCTAATTAGAGGAAGAGAACCACCACCTCCTCACCTTTGTCCTCAGAACAGCAGTGCCTTATGGTTGATATAGTGAAAGCAGCCATTAGGGAAATGCTCTTAGATTAGTTTCTGCCTTTTAAAGATCTGATTCCCATCTTTCTCTTCCACTACACACTCCCCCTCTATAGTAACTGACTGAACTTCAAGCTATAGACAGTTGAAGAAATTATCTCCAATCTTTCCCCCAGTGACCTTGACCACTTCATCACCACCACCATCTCCCAGCTCACTGCCCCTTCTTTCTAACAGATGGCTTTGCTGTCCATTCTGGCCCTTATTTTCTTTCAGGGAACATTCTGGGCTAAAAGACAAATCAAATGGCTTTCCCATTCCTTATAATCTCCCTGTCATTCACCTCTGGGCTTGGAAAAAAGAAAAATCTGAGCCCTGGACTTGTGACCCATAAGATCCCTACATTTGTAGAGTAAAACCCTCACCTACCCTCACTTCCAGCCTTCTGCCCCGTCCCGTGTATGCTAGCCTGCCCGTCTTTGTTCTCATCTGTGAACAAGGCCTCTGAAGTAGGACCTGTGGGTCAAGCTTCTCTCTGTGCAAACAGTCTTTGTCCTCCCATTAACTCTGTTACCTCCTATCAGCCAAGTACAGGCCTAGATGTACCCAGGAAGTCCCTATCCTATCCTTCTGTTTTAGTCTGTATCAAGCTCTAATTTGACAAGTCTTTCCATTCGTTTCAGTCTCTTCTACCTTACAACAGAAATTCTGCAAGGGGAACCCGTTCACCTGTTTACCATGACATCCCCTGAACCTCAAACAGCGCTCAGGACATGGTGCCTATGAAATAAATATTTGTGCTTGATTTACTGGTTAAGTGAACCAAGGATCTTTTGAATTTTAGAGGGAAGTTATCTATACTGCCTACCCACACTCCCTTTCTCCAAAAGCTCCTCTTGGTTGGAATAGGTTTCTGCCAAGAAGAAAGAAAAAATAGCTTCCCGGCCACCAGAGACTTCAGGTTCTGAGAGTAAAAGTGGCTTCACCATTTGCCCCATTGTCAGTTGCCCAAATAACTACCAGAACTCTCTCTTGCTGGCAGAGTCCCTCATCTTTTTTGGACTGAGAAATCATTCATGGCTGTGCCCCTAGAATAAAGCATACAAACACTGCATTCACACTCAGACCAGGAAAATCACTCACCACACATGAAGGTGACGGAAGTAACTTCAGTGTAATTTCACACCAGGCTTCCCACTCCCCAAAACAGAAGGTAAGGAGGCTCCTCATTAACCAAGTTTGAATTTAGGAGTACAATGCCATATTTTCACAGGAGGAAGTAGGTGTTTTCTGTAAAGTATTCCAGTTTGCATTCATGCTCAGCCTTTTAATTCCCAAATGCAGGGGGGAAACAAAACAACTAAATAATCAACTTCGTAGAATACATGCATAAGAAGCTCTGTTTAACCCTAAGCTATTTAACACTTCGGTGGTTTTATAAGTACCAGAGTCTCATTAAACCTTATGTGTGTGTCTTTGTGTGGGTAAGGCAAAGGGTGGCCCCAGGGTGATGACTGTCACCCTGAACAATCACAGTGACTGAGCTTAGAACTGAAATTAGGAGGCAAGCAACAGTGACATCTAGTGTGGGTAAGAAATGCTAGTATGGACAATCTCCTGCTCCTCTCAAAATGAAAGAAAAGCTACAGTACAGAGATGAACACAAGTTAGGGTTATAATCATGATGATGTGTGCAGATTTAAAACTAGAAAGCTGCTATAACAGTGACTCCTGAGAAAGAGTCCACTCAGAGGCCTTGGCCTCTAAATATTTTCCCAATTATACATTATTATAGCCTGTATTATCTCCAAGGTGCCTACGCCCCCACCCTCTGCCCTGGTTCCACAACTCAACACACTCCTGCCTTTTGGAACTTCTCTCTACAATCAGCAAACTCTCTTTCCTCTCTGCTTGGAATATTTTAAAGGGCATATAGATGCCACCTGCCCCAGAATCCTTTTGAGGAAAAACTCCTGTATGTTAGCTTGCCCGCCCGTATGTCTGCCTGCCTGCCTGTAGCAGGAAAGCACACATTTCAGAGGATGCTCCCTATTGCTCACCTTCTAAAAAGTCTTCGCTTTTGCCAACCAGACATATCACTCTAGCCCCATATTGGCTGAATCATCTTTCAAACACTTGCTCATTCAAAACCATTTGTGGAACATTTTTATCAGTGGATCCCAGTTTCCCTAGATCACACCCTAATCATCTTCAACATTTCATTTCAACAGCCTTCAGGGGAACTGTGGCTGCTCAGAGCTTTGACATCGGCAAGGACTCTCTTTGTACCTCAGCTACCCACTCTCATGGTTCCCATTCCATTCCCATTTTGGTCTCCTCCTCCCCATCTGTTCCTCCAGCCATAGTGATATCTTCCATTTCTAATGACTACCGTTCCTTCCTGTGCCCATTGACTTCACTCTGCAGCACATACTCAAACCCACCATTTTCAGTGCTTTTTCAATGTTTTCCCTTCCTCACTTCCTCTCCCATTCCATTAATCCTGGAGATAGCATACCTTATCAACACCTATGTATAAGAAGTTGAAATTTTTTAGTGAAAATCTCTCAACCAACCCGACTGTTTTTGTGTGAAATGTGAAAACATGAGCCACAAGTAGACCTCACTACTGACTGTGATTCTCTCCCGGTTACTTTGTAACTTACCATGAACTGTTTTCCATATATTTTCTCCTCACTTGAGCACAAAAGTCTCACCTCATTACCCAGACAATAAGAAAACCAATGATCTGCTTTATACTCTTAGTGCTAAACTCACAAAGCTTTGCTAATCTGAATTCATTTTCCTTTTCCTCTCTCTTCCTACCAAAGTTCAGTTGCTCCTGTGTGCTCATTTCCCATCTTCCCCTCTTACCTTCTTAAGAACTTTAGTCAACCTCTTCCCCTTTTGCTCAGCCATTTTTTTCTTTCTATTATATCAGTCCTGTCTTGTGCAAACTCATCAAGACATATCGGATCTAATATAAATAAATAAATAAATAAATAAATAAATAAATAAATAAATAAATAAATAAATATTAATCAACCCCAAAATTTTCATTTTTCATAACGTATGACATCATGACATATCAGACCTAAAATAAATAAATAAAATAAATAAATAAATAAATAAATAAATATTAATCAAACCTCAATTTTCACACTTGCACAGCCAAATTCTTCAAAAGAAGCTTTCTACTTTCTCATTTCCTCTCTGTAGTTAGCCCACTTCTGTCTGGTCTTTGTCCCCATTGTCCTGGTATGCATATTTCTATCTGTAATCTCTCAGAAGCAGTAGGACTAACTACCCCAGCTCTTACTGAAGGCAGGACTCATGACTTTCCACTCAGAGATGAGCTTCTACCTCTCATACATCCCCTGTTACCTTCCTTTGCAGGCTCTTCCCTCACAACACTAGATCCATAAAATGTTGATAATTCTTAGTGGTCTAGCTTCTTTCTGCATTTATGAAAGTGTATATAACTTGACTGAGAAAAATTATGATTGTCTCCCAGAAAATTAGATTTCTTACAACAACATTAACTCACCATACAAACTCATACATCAAGCTACTTATTCACAACTTTTAGATGTTTTATTACACATCTCAACATCAGTATGTCTGAAGCTAAACCTTTAATCTCATTTAATCTCTTTTCTCCTCATTATTCTCAATCTCAAGACACAACACCATTGTGCAACCTCAAAGTCATTTTTAATTCTTCCTCTTCTTCTCTGTCCATTCCAGTATTCAGCAATTCTTACTTTTTATCTTTAAAATATATCTTGAACTAGAGATTTTCTCAACTTTTGCTTCCATTTCCCTATTCGTGGCCATCATTGTCCCTCTGGTTTTCTGCAACAGCCCCAGAATGTGTCACTTCCTGGGGACAATCAAACATGGGCATGCTATCAAGCTCATGGTCAGGATTTCTTAATAATGTATAACAGGCTCTCCCCTGAGTATGGCTTCTTTTATTATGGAGACCATAGAATTAAAAATTATAATATACTTTATCATGTACACCTTGAATAAAAAAGTATGACAGGATCAGGATAAGTGTGATAAACACATTCATAGCACAAACAGACAGAAAGATAAAAGTAGTCAATGTCCCACAGCAATTATAAGATAGATCACATATGAGGGTAGATAATATTCTTTGATTGGACTTTGATTCATCTCCTCAAATGGCATTCCCCAGCCCACTGTTGTAAAGGATCTTGGTTCTGCCCTTGGAGACAGTCCTTGTTTTCCATCCTTCATCACTCTAGCCACATCTAAAATGGTTATTGGAGTAAATGCCCCATGCCTTTGGCACTGGACCTACTTCCTGTGAAGATATTTGGAAACCTAAGGATTATTTCTTGTCTCAAAAGGTCAGGAATGTGCTTAGTTCACACTAAACTCCAAACATTTATTTCAGTCTGAGGGAAAGCAGACAACTCTGTAGAGTTCACATCTCAACTTTTTTGTTCCAGAAAGTCCAGTACATCTTTTATCTCATATTTTTTATCTTTTACTCACAACTCTTTCAAAATGAGCCTTTCCCCCTTTTCCTCTCTTACTTTTTCTTGACCTGCCCCCCTCACTTTAAAATTTACATTCCATGAGATGAGCAACTATGACTTAAAGTTTTATTCCTGCACTTAGAACATGAAGCTCTGTCAGGGGTCAGTGTCCATGTCAGCAGGTGCTCTGCTCAGGGAACAACTGTTGAATGGGTGAATAAGTGAACACATACCTGGGAGTTGATGGTGATTTCTTTAGCTCCATTTTCTTCCTCTCTTGATTAGTTTATTATTCTTCCTTCTTACTATATATATCCATCCCAGGGGCAGATATCTCCTAACTGTGAATACATTATTATTTACTGTTTTGACATCTGAAAAAAAATTGATTCTATTGAATACAGAACAGTATTCCATACACGTTTGTAAAGATTTAATGATTAATAGAAAGATTAAAAGAAAACAAAAACTAGGTATTTGAAGGTCCATAATTTTTGTTTGTTTGTTTGTTTTTGTTTTGTTTGTTTTTGTTTTGAGACAAGATTTCTCTGCTGTGACTCTGGCTGTTCTGGAACTCACTCTGTAGACCAGGCTGGCCTCAAGCTCACAGAGATCTGCCTGCTTCTGCCTCCCAAGTGCTGGGATTAAATGCGTGTGCCACCACCTGGCTTGACCCATAATGTTAAAGCACTTGTATATGAGCACACATAAAAGGATAGTGAAAAATGGAAACACATTTTAACATTTCATAAACATTTCCTTAACATGTCAGTTGGTCCTGAATATATGTCTGTAGAATCAAATTTTTACAAAGCTTGATGTTGTCACTAGAAGATACTATCTTAGGTTAGCTGGTCTTTAAATTCCCTGTGTAGATTTGTATATAAAACCATACATATGGTTGATCCACTTTTAATTTTAATTTTCCATTTCCTTCCCTATAAATCCCATATCCATATTTAAGTATAGCCTAGACCAGGACAAGTTAAAGAATTCTAACTGTATCTTCAGGTTTTTCCTAAAATATTTGACCTTCTCTAATTCTAAAGCAGTAATTTTCAATTTTGACTATATATCACAATGAGCTGGTCAGCTTTTGAAACCTAACACCCTAGCCATAAATTAAACCAATTAAATTGAAGACTTCCACTGTGGAACCCAGGCACCATTCCTTTATATAGCTATTTACAGGATTGAAGCACATGGACAAAGGAGAAACTGCTCCAGAACAAGCTGTTTCTCACTTTCCTTCTTCCTTCCAAGTCTCAGAACCCAGTACTGATTGCTCAACCTGTGGCTTTGCTGTCATCCCCAGCAGTAAATCAACAAGTATTGAATTCATAAGTGCTCACATCTGGAACTGATTCTAATTCTTCCTCAACCCCATTCGCCAACCACCACCAGCTGCATCTTTCTCTTCATATGCTGGAACCGAATTCCTAGATTTAACAATTGTATTTTAATTACTTTTCAGATGTGATCTTATGTCATCTCAATGCTGAACCTTCACTTAAGATTTCAACTAAATCTGCATTTTTTCATCCAGCACATGTGCTCATTCTCTCTTGCTTTTATTCATCTGCATCATTTCACATCATCTTCATTTTTGTTCTAGCCAATAGCAAGTCATATACTAGAAACCCAGCTTATCTCTGCTATGTGCTCTGACTCCTAGTCTCCCTGACTTTGGATTACCTGTCTACAATTACCGATCAGCATGCCTAAGGGCATATATCTCCTACCTGTGACTACATTGTTATTTATTGTTTTAACATCTGAAAAAATGATTTTATTAAATACAGAATAGTATTCCATATATTTTGTAGAGATTTGTTGATTAATAGAAAGATTAAAAGAAAACAAAAATTAGGTATTTGAAGGCCCATAATTTTAAAGTACTTGTATATAAACACACATAAAAGGATAGTGAAGAATGTAAACACCTTTTAATATTTCATAAACATTTCCTTAACATCTCAGTTGGTCCTGAATATGTGCCTGTGGAATCAAATTTTAACAAGGCTTGATGTTGTCACTAGAAGGTACTATCTTAGGTTAGTTGGTATTTAAATTTCCTGTGTAGATTTTTCATACAATAAATGGAATACAGCAGGCTACCAGAAACCCAGGTGAGGAAATAAGTTTTTGGTCCAGGATTTGGTTTGGTCAGGTCATAGTTTCATACAGTTGTTGAGTTCAGTCCAGACCCAGCTGGAGGCCAATGGCAGAAAATGGAAATTATGATCAAACAGAGAAATATATAAGCTCATAGCAAATGATTTCTGACTTCCTAAGCTGCTCCAGGCATAGTGCAAAGAAGAGAGATTTTTAAAATCAAGGAAAAGTGCAGATGATACATATAGTAAAATAATAATACAGACATTCAGTGTAAATATAACTTCAAGAAGAACAAGTACCTAAATTCCTGGAGACCAGAAAATAGAAATAATAAAATTAAACTACATATATAGAAGAACACTGCATTGATTGATTGATTGATTCATTCATTCATTCATTCATTCATTTATTGATTGAAAAGAAAGATGTGGTGGGTTTTCCCATCTGATATAGATACTGAAGATGTATTCACCAATGAATGAAAACAACATTCTGGGACACTTCCTTCTCCCTCAATCCTCACGTTCAAGATAGAGAGTTAGAACCAATCAGGCAAACATACTATCTACACATACAATACATCAACATAGAAAGAAAGCCTTGGAAACACTCAGAGAGACTCTTACCACTAGTGAACTTTGTAAAATCAAATGAACAGTTTCATCTACATCTTTCCAAATGTACAATCTTAAAATAACTTGAAGATTATCCTGGTGAGGTTAATGGACACCTTACTTAGTCAGAGGGGCTCTATAGAGCTTCAATTATTCTGTCAACCTGTATCACACAGCACCCCAGTCAGCTCCTCCACTTCCTTCTTTAAATATCCTCTTTGGGAAATTTTATATTATACTTTTTCTTTCTCTGGGGTATACCTCTAATAAAGCTCTGAAAAATGTTCCATGTCAAGTTACAGAAAACATTTCTAAAAATTGTCTTTAATTATATTGTAAACTTTGCATTTTATTCTAGTTGGTGTTATCTTGGACATTATAATCCCAAAGCACAAATCCTGTAGCATTCTGTAAACACTGGTGGAAAAAGGGTTAATGATATTTCAGCTGCATTTATCGCTAGTGAATATGCTACAGATGAATATTTTTCAAAATGAATATGAATGGTTTTAGATGAGAGCTCCTTAAATGTCACTGCAGATTAGTCATGCAAGGATCATTAAGGGCATGAGAGGTAGACTTGAATATCTCAACCAAGACATAGAATCTCCCTTAAGACTGTTACTGTCAGAGTTGCCGGGTTAAGCTCTGCTGGTAATGATTATTAATGTAACTGAAGCATTAAATGGCTCATTTTTCTCCATATTCAATCCTTTCAAAATGTTCAGAAGGGAAAAAAAACATTTTTCTGCAGGAATCTTTGGAAATGACAAAAATATAAAGTAAATAATATGTTACAAATTTCAAGATTAGTGGATTTGAATGGAATTATCTCCTAAAATGTAGCAATACATTAAGGTTCTTATTTTAAACAGGAAATCTAATTCTTCTAATTAAAGCTTCATTCTTTAGGGAAACGTGAATCATTCATTGAGCATCTCTACTGTTTAAATTCTATAGGAAATCCTTGGTTTTCTTCTGGTTTGAAACTTCTGTCAGATAGCAATCACTAGTTTATCAGCAGTAAGTAACAACTTAACCTTGAGATGATATGAGTGACTCTTGAAATATTTATATGACAAATGAGTGGTCCTTCACATTTCCCTTCCAAAAACAATGAAGAACCAATCATTCAAGATTGGTTGGGACATCAGATTGCTTAAAAGCAGAATGAACCACAAATACGAGACTCTTTGAAAGTCATTGTGATGCCACAAGCAGTGTAGCCTATAGGTGCACCCTCACAGTAGAAATAGGGAATGGGTCTAGACTAGTGTGCTAAGAAAAGCCTTGGAAGACTTTCTAATAAATAATGTATGCATGTAAATGACTTGTCAAGGTGGAGCTAGTATAGCATTTAGAAAGGAGACCAAGAGAGGCATGTGAGGAAGGATGGAATGCAAGCAAAGGATACATGAGTTTCAAAAAGGGACATATGGCTATTTCATTTTCCAGTTTCCACTCTGTCATAGTTTTGTTGTTGCTGTTGTTGTTGTTGTGTTTGTGATTATGTCTATAAAAATGTATTTGGTTGTGAAAGTGCAAAGCTCCATGTCTGCATATCGCCATTCTGACTGTATAGAAATCCAGTGTGATACACAGCGTTTGGGATTAGGCAAATGTTTGAATGGTTCCCATAATCTAGTTGTATGAAGGTTTATTTGTGAGTTCATGATACTAAAGTTATCTCATAAAAATAAAAGAAATAATGCCTTTCTCCATGATAGGTATCCTTTATATATTTCCTTAGACTCTGAAAAAACAATCACTTAACTTTAATCTCTCCATCCATAAGATAAGCACCAGCTACCTCATGAGGGGGCTGAGTCTTATGAAGGTTTTTCAGAAAGTCCAGAAAGTTTGCTCGAAATGCTCATTTTAAATTTTAAAGTTGTTTTTTCTGCTCAGTAATTCCAATCACTGGATATTCTTTGTCTGTGCTATGTATTATTCTGTAAATAGGTAAATCCACACAGTGTGAAAGTTTTCTCTCAGCATGTTAACTTCAGATAGAAAACAGGGAGGGGGGTGTTTCTAGAAAATAACAAAACCTTTGTATCTAGTTCAAATATGAACAAAGTAGCCTCTGAAGGTGATTTGTAAACCTGGTTGTTACAAAATGGAGGCTTAAATTGAGCAGAATCCTCATCCAGAGGACAAGAACTCGGCACCGTCTATCGTCACGTTGCCTACAGTTACGCAGTCAGAAGTTTTATACTAAAGTCTGTAATTAAATTTCTAAGAATTAGTGCCACAGCACAACCAAAGCTTCTCCTTTTATCTGTAGAATAAAAATTATCTTCGTTCCTTAACAAAAATATAGTTTCTTCAAGAAAGGTCTTTTCCATCTACTGATACTACTCATTAATCTCCTGTGTGGAATGAAGTAAGTCTCCCAAGAAAATCAAATGATTAAATAAATTTATATCAAAACTTCTCTGGGAAAGCTTTATGTAGACGTAGCAGGAAACACAACTAGCACAAACATGCCCAGATCACACAGGAGAAGAAAATCCATAAAACCTTCCTGCCACTTCAGATAAGGCTGCTAGACAACACAGTTTATGCTCCCTTCCTATTGTCTTAAGTCTAGTACTAGAAATATAATTCCGACAATCATTGTCATATTAACAAGGAGAGTAAAGCCCAAGAGAATTAAATGACAGGTCTAATAATCCTTTAAAAAATCTGATACACAGTTGATTTGAAATTTTGAAATACATGTACACAGAGGCTTCAGACTAACCCCATCCTTGGTACTATGAATGTGCAAAAGACTTGTAATCATAACTTCCCATCATCCCTTGCATCAGCAGTCTACTTCCATATCCCTCCCATTACCAGGAGGAAGTTTAAATTATTTACTAAAGCTTTCAGGCTTTGGGCTCCATTCAGGGTTGTTTCTTATCATTTCCCATTTATAGAGTTCATATTCTTCTCCTGACACGTTATCTATACCCAAATATCTGTGCTATCGGGCATGTTACACAGACACAAATTCTGACAGCACCCATACTTCCTGTGTTCACCCACTCAGAGTCCCTCTTTATCTTCTTGCAGAGGACTTGTCCTCCAGGAAGCCTCCTGGTTCCCAAGTCCCAGTCTTCACATCTCTAGTTACCTGTTTACTGTGTTACTTTGTTTTTCATTTTAGCTTCTGTGCTTTCACTGCATACTAGAGTGCAGCTCGGGCAGATAGCCCCTGCCCTGCCACAAGCAGCACAAGCCAACTCCAAGAGATCCGGTACAAATCCTGCTCACTGACCCCTCCCACTACAGTTGCCCAGCCCAGGCCCAAAGTCCAAAATTACTTCCATCTCTGCAACCCCACCCCTCTGGCCACTGCTTCTGAGTCCCAGAGACCAACTCGGGCACACAGCCCCTGCCCTAGCACTGACCACACATCTCAGCCGAAAGACCAGACAGGCAGACCCTGCTCCAGATCAGGCCATGCAAGCCATCCATAAGAACACTCTCCAAGACTCAGCACCCAACTCAGAAGGGGACTTCCTGTTGGACCAAAGGCCAAGGCAGGCACCAGAGTTCCAGCACCCACCTTGTGCGGAGGACCCCCTGCCCCTCCTGCTCAACTACAGGCCACAAAATACAGAAGACCAGAGAAGATAAAGAAACCAAAAACCAAAACACTCATCCATTAAAGACAAACCTAACAATTCAGCACCTAAATCTATAATCATTCCAAACTAAGATGCCTAAACACCAGCTTAAGAACACAACTAACAATAACCAAGGCTGTCACCTCCAAAGCCCAACTACCGTACTACAACAAGCCCTGAACACTCTGACACAGCTGAAGCACAAGAAAAATATCTTAAAACCAACTTTATGAAGATAATAGAGGCCTGTAAAGAGGAAATGAAAAAATCCCTCAAAGAAATCAATGAAAAAGCAGAGAAACAATGGGAGGAAATAAGTAAACAAATTAAAGAAATCCTGGAAAACTCAAACAATTAGAAGAAATGAATAAATACCTTAAAGAAACTCAAGAACAAACAAGGAAACAATTGAAGGAAACAAATAAAATTGTTCAAGACCTGAAAATGGAAATAGAAGCTCTAAAGAAATCACAAGCTGAGGGAATTCTAGAAAGACAATTCTAGAAGCAAGCTACAGCAATAGAATACAAGATATGGAAGAGAGAATCTTAGGAGTTGAGAATACTGTAGAAGAAATAGACACATTGGTAAAAAGAAAACATCAAATTCAAAAAAAACAAAAACAAAAACAAAAAACTTGCTAATAAAAAACATTCAGGAAATTTGGGATACTATGAAAAAAACAAAACTAAGAATAATAGGAGTAGAGGAAGAAGACTCCCAGCTCAAAAGCACAGAAAATATTTTCAATCAAATTATAAAAGAAAATTTTCCAACCCTAAAGCAAGAGATCCCTGTAAAGGTACAAGAAGCATACAGAATATCAAATAGAATACATCAGAAAAAAATCCCCCTTCCACATAATAATCAAAACACTAAACATACATAATAAAGAAGGAATACTAAAGCTGCAAGAGAAAAAGTAAAGGCAAACCAATTAGAATTACAATGACTTCTCAGTGGAGATTCTAAAAGAAAGAAGAATATGTACTGGTGTTCTATAGACTCTAAGGGAACACAGATGCTGACCAGACTTCTATACCCAGCAAAACTTTCAATCACCATAGATAGAGAAAACAAAACATTCCATGACAACTCCAAATTCAAGCAATATCTAGCTACAAATCCAGCCTTACAGAGAATACTAGAAGGAAAACTCCTTCTAGTTAAGCTTAACTACACACATGAAAGTACAGGAAATATATAACCTCACACTATCAGAACCAACAGAAAAGAGACACATAACACACACGTGCACGCACACACACCAAGACCAACAATAACTACAAAATAACAGAACCTAGCAATGATTGGTCTTTGGTATCCCTCAACATCAATGGAATCAATTCCCCAATAATAAAAAGACACAGACTAACAGAATGGATATGAAAACAGTATCCATATTTCTGCTGCATAAAAGAAATACACTTTGACATCAAAGATAAACTTTACCTCGGAGTAAAGAGTTGGGAAAAGATTTTGCAAGCAAATAGACCCAAGAAGCAAGCCAGTATCGTCATTCTAATATCCAATAAAATAGACTTCAAACCAAAACTAAACAAAAGAGAAAGGGAAGGATACTACATATTCATCAAAGGAACAATCCACAAGAGGACATTTTAATTCTTAACATTTATGTCCCCAATACAAGGGTTCCCATGTTTGTAAAAGAAACATTACTAAACCTTAAAACACGCATTGACTCAGACACATTAATAGTGAGAGATTTCAAAACACCACTTTCACCAACTGACAGGTCACCCAGAGAAAAACTAAACAGAGAAATTCTTGAACTAACATGTTATAAACCAAATATATAAACCAAAACCAGATATCACAGAACATTTCACCCCCACACAAAAGAATGCCTTCTTCTCACCACCTCACAGACCTTCTCTAAAATTGATCACATACTTAGACACAAAGCAAGTCTCAATAGATACAACAAAATTGAAATAACCCCCAGCTCCCTATCAGACCACAATGGATCAAAGCTGCATTTCAACAACAACAATAACAACAGAAGGTCCACAAATTCATGGAAACGGAACAGGTGTCTACTGAATGATGACTGAGTCAGGATAGAAATAAAGAAAGAAATTAAAGACTTTCTAGACTTCAATGAAAATTAATGAACAGACCCAAACTTATGGGACACAATGAAAGTTGTGCTAAGGGGAAAATCCATAGCACAAAGTGCCTATCAAAAAAGAGTGGAGTGATCACACACTTGCAAATTAACAGCACATTTGAAAATGCTAGAACAAAAAAAGCAAGCATATCCAAGAAATGGCAAGAAATAATCAAACTGAGGACTGAAATCAATAAAATACAAACAAACAGAACAATACAAATAATCAATGAAACAAAGAGTTGGTTCTTTGAGAAAATCAACAGGATAAACAAAGCCTTATCCAAACTAATCAAAAGACTGAGAGAGAATATCCAAATCAATAAAATCAGAAATGAAGAACTAGCCATTCCTCTCCTGGGCACAGACCCAAGAGGAGGTTCTGTCTACCAGAAGGACATTTGCTCAACTATGTTCATAGTGGCATTATTCATAATAAGCAGAAATTGGAAACGACCTAGATGCCCCTCAGCTGAAGAATGGGTAAAGAAATTGTAGCACATTTACACAATGGAGTACTACTCAAGTATTTTTTTTAAAATGACTACATGAATTTTGCAGGCAAATGTATGGAACTAGAAAAAAATCATTCTGAGTGAGGTAACTCAGTCTCAGAAAGACAAACTCGGCATGTACTCACTTATATGTGGCTATTAACTGTTAAGCAAAGGACAAAGGTGCTGCAATCCACAGACCCAGAGAGACTAAGGAACAAAGAGGGCCTCAGTGGAGACACAGAGATCTCCCTGGTAAAGGGGAAATGGAACAGATGGTGCAGGTAGGCTGGGGGAAGATAGGAATGGGAAGAAAAGAGAGCAGGTGTGGAGAGAGTGATGGTGAGAAAGAATATATGGAAAGACAACTGGCATTGGAGGACATTAAGGGGAGAAGATCTGCACCTAGGGCAGTGAGGAAACTCACTGGAGCTCACGATGGAGACCTTGGAGAGGACCTCTAGCAATGGGGTATGAGGAGTCTGAACCGGTCATTTCCTGTAACCGGCAAAACTTCCAGTGAATGGACTGGGACACCACTCCAGCCATAAAATGTTCAACCTATAGCCCATCCACCCTACAGGACCCACTGGGACAATGGAAGGGCAGAACCCCGTGCCAAAGGACAGAACTCATGCCTGATTCTACAGGGCAGGCCAGAAACTAGAGACTGGATAGCCAGGAGACAATTTCTAATGATAACCTCTTCTACTCATAGATTGGTACCTAGCCTAGTCTCCATCAGTGATGCTTCAGCAGGTAGCTGGTGGGAACAGATGCAGAGGCCCAGAGACAAACATCATGCAGAGCTCTGGAAAACTCACAGAAGGGTGAAGGGGATTGGGGGATCAGAGAGGTCAGGGACATCAGGAGAACCAGCTCCACAGCGTCAACAAACCAGCACCCTTGGGGTCCCTCAGAGCCTGAAGCTGCAGACAAAGAACTTCCAAGGTCTCTTAGATATGTTGCATGGTTTTCTGGTTTGGGGTTCTTGCAGAGAACATACAGGCTAGAGGGTATGTGGGGCTTCTCTGACGCTTTTGCCTGCCCTTGGGACCCATTTCCTCCATCTGGGTTGCCTAGCCCTCGATGTAGGACCTAGTACAGGGCCTTGTCCCATTTGTTGTGCCCTATTTGAGTAGTAACCCTGGGAGGAATGCTCTCTTCTATGGAAAGAAGCAGGGTTGGGGGTGAGTGGGTGGGGTGGGGAGGGTATATAATAGGAGGAGTAGGAAGATGGGGGAGCTGAGGGGAATGGAGGGAGAGTAGGAGGGGAGTTGATATGTATCATATGAAAGAAGAAAAATAAATAAATAAATGGAAATAAAATAAAACAATCTTAACAAAAATCTGGGAAAATTAAAAAAAAAAAAATCACTGGATTCTACCCACTTAGAAAGCCACTGAGTTCCTCTGACTAGAAATTCAAAAATGCAAGCCAGGAACTATTTTCTACAATGTTAACTAGGCACAGGCCCTGTCCAAATTAGTCCTATTTGTTGCTATACAGGCTCCCAATAAAACTCATGCTTTAATGAAAAAATAAATTTAAATTCCCTCTGTTTTTATATTAAATGCAACAAATAAGTTTTATTTTAAGGTAAATCATTTGGACAGGCCCTGGGTACACACAGACATACAGATACGTGTGTACACACACACAAACAGAGAGAGAGAGAGAGAGAGAGAGAGAGAATCAGCCCTAGGCCACTGGCCAATATGATTCCTAGAATCCCGCTTAGCACTAACAATCAGTGAATATCACAAATACTCACTTTTAGTTGTTGTGCATTATATAAAATATTTTACATATCCAACTTACTTCCTAGCTTTATAAAACTTTATAAAACTTGGAAAAATTAATCAAGTAGTAAAATATTCCTGGTAAGAAGGATCCAGGACCTAAATACCTTTCTGTTTGAATCCCACTATAAAACAGGAGAACTAAGCTATGAGTTTACTTTTAAAATTCAAGAAAATAGATTCACAAGATATGGAATAGAGAGATATAATATCAGTTGCTAATGACCTTTTTAAAACTAAGCAAATAGTAAGCTAACATTAAAATAATAATTGTTGATGAAAAGAATCTTGTAGAAAAAAAGTGAAATAGTAGGGCGAGAAGACAGACCAAGCTCAGTTCTCAGGGAATACCCACATGGACTATTCCTATGCTACTTTAGGGTGATAGAGAAGAATCATGTAAGACATACATGACTAACGCCATCAACAAATACTAAAGTGGACATCTCACTGATTATGAAAACCCTAAGTCAAAGATACAAGCATGTTCACATTTATCGCAGTGCTATTCACAATACTAAGCTACAGAATCAGCCTAGGTTCCTATCAATAATGAATAAAGAAATTCCATGTACATATACACAAAGGTGTTTTACTCAGCCGTAAAGAACAGCATTGTTACATTGCTACAACACCGCCAGTGGAACTGGAAACTATCATGTTAAGCAAAATAAGCATGACTCAGACATGTGCGGAACATGTAGGTGTGACGATGACCATGCTGACAATGATGGTGATAGAAAGGGAACTATTTTGGAGGAAGGAAAGAACTATCAGAAGGGAGAAGTGGTATGAAAGGGTAATGAAGTTAAGTGTGTTCAAAGTACATGGCATATTTGAATTAAAATATCATTACAAAGCTCATCATTTTATAGAATGATTTTTTTATTCATTAGCCAAACAGTAAATCTGATCTTGAAATAAATAAAAGGAAGAAGGACCTGAAGTCATTAAGTGATACATTCATATACTCATTAAACAAATGTTACCAGTCACCTACAATATTAATGATAACTCTCAGCAGTTGGGATATATCAGGGAATAATCGATAACTAATCATGGAAATTATTAATGCTTCATGCCAGAGAAATAAAACAATAATTGTCACATATGAAATAATTACAGCTTAAGTTAAGAACTCTCCAGTGACAAAGACGAGAGCAGAAGGTGGCATCAGGAGTGGTATCAGTGGGCAGATAGCAATTTTAAACAAAAGGTAAAATATAGACGTCCTCTGAGTTGCTAGAATTTTGACAAAGCATAAGTACGATGGAGTTATACTTGCAAACACTTTGAGAACTACCACTCCACGGAAAGGGTACAACAAGAACTAGAGCTTCAAGGCCAGGTTGTGCCGGAAAGTTCAAAAAAATAGCGAAGATCCTGTGAGTAGAGTAAGTTGCAGGAAGAAGAGAAAACGGCTTACAGCAGTCATGTGACCAGTTTTTTTTTTTTCTAATGTTATAAAGTAAATGAGTAAAATGAAAACACCTTAAGGGACTGAACAGAGCAGCAACATGTGTGACTAACATGCAAGCGGATCGCTCTGGCTACTGTGTTGGTAGGTTGTAGGGTACTGTTGGAAGGGTGAGCTAAGGGAGGGAAGGAGACCTGTGTGTTGCAGGCAAGTGAGCAGCATAGATCTTTCTGAGAAGAGTGACAGTGGCCATGCTGATGGCTGACTGGGGTCTGAACGCAGATCCAGAAGTTATACAATAAAGACTCTGGCTGGTTTCCCAAGGATGGCCCTATGGTTTTCCAATTGGAAAGAAGAATTTATGATAATTCTATTTTTTGTTTAGCTAAAAGTTAAACAAATGTGGATGGAGTACATCAAGAAATATCCTGGCACGACTGCCAGGAAAGCAGGTAGACTCAACTGCAGATCATTTTTCCTTCTGCTCTTTCAGTTCCAATCCTGCAGTCTTACCCCAGATCTATAGCAGAACACCTGCTGCAGTCTCCCTTTCTTCTCTGACTCCATGGATGACAGAGATCTTTTCCTCCAACCTTCCTTTCCCCAGTTCACTCCATTATCCCACCCTCCAATATCAGCAGGTATTTCCTAGAAAAAAACAATTGAGCAGACCAGGGAAACAGGTAAACCAATTGAAGATTCCCTCCTCTCCTCCAAATCCAGTCCCTCAGTCTCATCCCCAAATCTGCAACAGAACAACCATTTCAGTCTTCTTTCCACCCCTGACCACATCTCCCATGGATGCCATAGACCTTCCCCTCATAAGCTCCCTCCCCCAACTCACTGATTTTGCCCAGCCCCCAACTCCAGCAAGCACTCCTTGCTAACCCACAAGCCACTCTTGCCATATAAACAGGTAGGATGACTGCAGATTTTATCCTCTCCTTCCATTCCTCCAAACCCAATTCCCAAATCTCAACCCCAACTCTATAGCAGCCCTTCTGGGGAGACCTCACTTCAACATCTACCCCCATTCTGAGGAGACTAAATGTAGCTGTAGATGTAGATGTAGATTCACCAGATGTAGATGTTATTTCGGACAAAGATGTTTTCTGTTTTGTCTAATTAAATTACTGGTTCTTAACCTGGAGCTTTGGAGCCCTAAAGCATTTTGTTCTCTACAATCTACTCTTAATCTTTGAATAGGAAGGTTTCAGCCTTCATACAATCTAGAACATTTAATCTGCTAGCCCAAACCTAGAAGGCTTCAGCCTTCTGAGAGTTACTGCTGACTGAGCCACTCTGACTAGCTCCTCCTGAACTCTGACTCTTTGGTTCACTCTCATTTCTGAGCTTCTTCTGTCAAGCCATGCTGTGACTCTGTGTCTCACCCTGAGCTCTCATGGTTCCATCCTGCCTCTGTAACTGATTGCTCCAACTCACTACTCTGTAACTCACTCCAGCCTCAGCTTCTGTAACTGATTCTGTTCTAACTCTTCAATTTACTCTGTTAACTGCTCCTCAACTGGCTCCTCTTGCTGACTCCTTTGTCTGCTTTTGTTATCTGGCTCTCAGTATCTCCTCAACTCTTGCTCTTCCTGACTGACTCTAACTCCTATGTAACTTTTACTAGGCTAAGAGTTTGCCTTTCCTTGTGAGAGTTGGACATGTCCTTACTCTGCTAATTCTTCCTCTGATTAGTCACTTTTTCTATCATTCCCTCTGACTCATCTCAGACATCACTTCCTGTATGACACTGATGCCTTCTCAGTTCTGTTTCCTGTGTCTGCTCCCACTGTTTTTTCTAGGGGTTAAAAGTGTGGACTACCACTTCTTTCTGAATCCTGGGATTAAGGGTGTGCCTACATTCTACCTAGACCATACAGGCCTCTGAATGCAACCCCTGGAATGTAGACCTTAGCTTTCCTCTACACTAAATAAGAATATTCTGGTAGGACACTGCTTTCTTCCCTCTTGTTAACCCCTTCAGACTCCTTGCCTATCCCCATTCCTAAGTGTTCCCTCCCAATACCCAGAAATGCATTTCACCTTTATGAACCCCCAGCAGCCACACCAATCAGGTCCAAAGAAAATGTTCTACCAGGTAAGACCTGGTATTTTCTCCTAAAATTTGGAGATGAAACAGAAACCAAGGTACAAAATACCCACCCAACAAAAATATCCAGATATCAGCATCTAGAAATAAAATTCTCTCAATCTCACATGCCTAGATGCTGGTGTAAAAACTCAGTCAATAAGAAAAGGAAAAATGTATCTCCACTAGAGCCCACCAACCCTGCTACAGAAGACACTGAATATTCCAACATAGCTGAAGCACAGAAAAACAACCTTAAAACAACTTATCTAAAGATGATAGAGGCTCCTAAAGAGGGTGAATATATCCCTTAAGGAAATCCAGGAAAACACAAATAAACAGTGAGAAGAACTTAATAAAATTCTTCAAGACCTGAAAGCAGAAATAGAATCAAAGGAAGCACCACTAAGGGAATTCTGGAAATGAAAAATTTAGGAGTTTGAAAAGGAACTGCAGAGGCAAGCTTCAATAGCAGAATACAGGAGATGGAAGAGAGAATCTCAGACAGCAGTGAAGACACAATAGAAGAAATAGATACACTGATAAAATTAAATACTAAATCTAAAAAACTTATACATAACATCCATGAAATCTAAGACACTATAAAAAGACCTAATCTAAGAATAATAGGAATAGAGAAAGAAAAAGAAACCCAGCTCTAAGGTCCAGAAAATATATTCAACAAAATCATTGAAGAAAAATTTCCTAACCTACAGACAAAAATGCCTATAAAGGTCAAAGAGGCATACAGAAAAACAAAACAACTGGACCAGAAAATAACTTCTCCTTAGCACATAATAGTCATAACACTAAATATACAGAACAAAGAAAGAAATTGGGGGGTGGGCTGTCAAGACAGCGTTACTCTGTTTTAACTCTGGTTGCCCTGGAATTCACTCTGTGTATCAGATTGGCCTCTTCCTGCCTCTGCCTCCCAAGGGCTGAGATTAAAGGCATGCATCACCACAATCAGGCCAAAGAAAGAATATTAAAAGCTGAAAGGGGGGGAGGACAAACAAGGAATATATATATATATATATATATATATATATATATATATATATATATATATGCAGGCCTATTAGAATTATATGTGACTTCTCAGTGGAGACTCTAAAAGCCAGAGAAGCATGGATAGATGTGTTACAAAGAGACCATGGATGCCATCCCAGAGTACTATACCCAACAAAATTTTCAATTCAATCACCATAGATGGAGAAACAAACATTCTACAATATTTAAGCAATATTTATCTACAAATCCAGTCCTACCGAGGGTGCTAGAAGGAAAACTCCAACCTAAGAAGGTTAACTAAAACAGTGAAGACAAAGGGAATAAATAAACTCCAACCACCAAAACCAAAAGAAGGGAAACATACACCCACAAACACACCCACCACCACCAGCAACAGCAACAATAATAAAATAACAGGAATCAACAATCATTGGTCATTAATATTTCTGAATATCAATGGTCTCAACTTCCCAGTAAAAAGACACAAACTGACAGAATGGATGCAAAAACAGGATCCATCCTTCCACTTAATTGAAGAAATGTGCCTCAATATCAAGGATCATGTTACATCAGGTAAAAAGTTGGGAAAAGATATTCTAAGCAAATGAACCTAAGAAGCAAGCTGGTATAACCATTTTAATATCTACCAAAATAGATCTCAAATAAAAACTAATCAAAAGAGATGGGAAAAGTACTGCATACTCATCAAAGAAAAAAAAACAACCAAGATGACATTCCAGTTCTTAACATCTGTTCCCCAAACAAAAGGGCACTTTTATAAAAAAAACACTACTTCAGCTTAAATAATATATTGGGCCTGGTACACTGGTAGTAGGAGACTTCAGTAGTCCACTGTCACCAATGGACAGGTCATCCTGACAAAAACTAAAGAGAGAAATATTAGAGCTAGCAGACATTATAAACCAAATGAATGAAACAGATATTTACAGAATATTTCACCCACATACAAAAGAATATGCCTTCTTCTCTGCACCTCACAGAATTTCCTCCTAAATTGACAACATACTTAGACAAAAAGCAAGTCTCACCAGATATGAAAAAATTGAAATAACTCTCTGCACCCTATCAGACCACCACAGATTACAGCTGGATACAAACAACAACAGAAAAGTTACAAACTCATAAAAATTGATCAACTCTTTACTGAATAAAAAATGGATCAAGATTAAAACTAGGGAAGAAATTAAAGACCTCCTAGTTTTGGATGAAAATAAATACAGAACATAACTGAATTTATGGAACACAATGCAAGTGGTTTTAAGAGGCAAGTTCTTAACACTAAAAATCTGGAGAGATCTCATAGCAACTTAACAGCACACCTGAAAGCTCTAGAACAAAAAGAAGAAATCACACCCAAAAAGAGTAGAAGGGAAGAAATAATTCAGAAAATAAATCAATAAAATAGAAACAAAGTGAACAATACAAAAAAATCAAGGAAACAAAGAGTTAGTTCTTTGAGAAAATCAATAATATTAACAAATCCTTATCCAAATTAACTAAAAGGCAGAGAAAGAATATCCAAGTTAACAAAATCAGAAATGAAAAGTAGGCTTTAACAACCGACACTGAGAAAATCTAGAGAATCATAAGGACATAGTTTAAAAACCTGTACTCAACTAAATTAAAAAAATCTAAAAGAAATGGATAATTTTCTCATAGGTACCACTTACAAAGTTAAATTAAGACCACATAAGCAGTTTAAACAGAACTATAAGCCCTGATGAAACAGAAGTCATTACAAATCTACCAGACTCAAAAAATGGCCCAGGACAAAATTATTTTAGCACAGAATTCTACCAGACATTCGAAGAAGACTTAATGATAATCAATACTCATTAAGTTATTCCACAAAATAGAAACAGAGGAACATTGCTCAATTCATTTAACAAGGTCATAGTTACCTTGAAAACCAAACCACATAAAGACCCAACAAAGAATGAAAATTATAGGTCAATTTTTGTACACAGATGTAAAATTTCTCAATAAATACTTGCAAGCCAAATCCAAGAATATCAAAAAGATAATTCACCATGATCAAGTAGGCATCATTCTAGAAAAGCAGGGATGGTTCAATATACAAAAACTAATAAACATAATCCACCACATAAACTAACACACACACACACAGAGAAAAGGCCTTTGACAAAATACAATACCTCTTCATGATAAAAGTCCTGAAGAGATTAAGGATACAAAGGACATACTTAAACTTAGTAAAGGCTGTATATAAGCCTATAGTCAACACTATTTAAATGCAGAGAAACTCAAAGCAATTCTATTAAAATCAGGAACAAGACAAGGTTGTAAAAATTCTACCAGGAAACTACTACAGTTAATAAGTACTTTCAGTGAAGTAGCTGGATACAAAATTAATTCACTAAAACCAATAGCCCTCTTATGTATAAATGACAAACACTGGGAAGTAAATCAGAGAAACACCTTTCACAATAGCTCCAAATAATATAAAATATCTTAGGGTAACTCTAATCAAGCAAGTAAAAGAATTGTATAATAAAAACTTCAAGTATTTCAAGAAAGAAATCGAAGAAGATAACAGAAGATGAAAGATCTCTCATACTCATTGATCAGTAGAATTAGCATGATAAAAATTACTACTGTACCAAAAAAGCAGTCAAAAATGCAATGCAATCTCTATCAAAATTCCAACACAATTCTAAACAAATCTTGAAAGCAAAATTCTCAGCTTCATATGGAAAAACAAAAACCCAGGATAGCTTAAACAATCTTGAACTATAAAAGAAGTGCAGGAGATCTCACCATTCCTGACTTTAAGTTGTACTTCAAAGCTAGGGTAATTAAAAATATCATGATACTGGCATAAAAGCAGATACATTGACTAATGGAACTGAATGGATGACAAACATAAACCCAAATGCCTATGGACACCTGATTTTTGATAAAAAAAAAAAAAAGTCAGAAATCCACACTGAACAAAAGGCAGCATCTTCAACAAATGGTGGTCAAACTGGAGGACTGCATGTAGAAGAATGCAAGTGGATCCATATTTAACTCCTTTCACAAAACTCAACTCCAAATGGACAAAATACCTCAACATAAAACCAGGTACAGTGACCCTGATAAAAGAGAAAGTGGAGAACAGCCTTGAGCACAGAAAACTTTCTAAACAGAACACTGTTAGCACAAGCACTAAAATCAGCAATTAATAAATGGGTTCTCATGAAACTGAGAAGCTTCTGTGAGGCAAAGGACACCATCATACAGGCAAAGCAACAATCTACAAAATGACGTCCTAAAAAGCAAAAGGAGCTGCAATAATTAAGACTTTCCTAAGAGACTGAGGATAATTTTCTTGGGTAAAAACATAAATGAATGTGTGAAGCATTCCCTAAAGCAACAGCATAGAGATCATAAATGAGGGCCCCCACAACAGCTCAGCATTCAGCTCAGTTTTGCTGGACTATATCAAACAGCTGTGCTGGCTTCATACTTCCTCTGTCTATGGTTCATGGCTATGCCAGGAGGGTATATATTTCTTCAGCAGAATGATTTCTGACAAAAGTCATTTCTATAAGCAGACTAGGTATACATGTGCTGGTTAGTTTTAACTGTCAACTTGATACAACTTAGAATCATCTGGAAAGAGTCTTAGTGAGAAATTATGTAGGTGGGGTTAGCCTATGGACATATACAGGGGTTTGTCTTGATTTCTCATTGATGTAGAAAGACACAGTCAATTGTGGGTGACATAATTCCCTAGGCAGGGGAGGAAAGCAGGCAAGCTGAGAGCAAGTAGGTAATGATCCATGTGTTTTTCTTCCTGCTCTTGACTGTGAATGTGATGCTTTAATTTCCTACCTTGACTTCCCCCAATAATGGATTGTAACCGTGACTGTAAGTCAAACCCTTTCTTCCCTAATGTTTTTCCCCCAGAGTATTTGTCATGGCAATAGAAATTAAACTGAATGATACATGAGTGTACATTTAGTTCACAACGGAATACACCCTACACCTTAATAATCACTTTTCTAAACCTGATTATGTTATGCCTCTTGACTCATTACTATTTGGTAGTGAGTCATTATTCTGAGTGATATAGAATAAGAAACTTTCTAGGTAAACTGGAGTAATCTCAAAGTTTCCATTTTGATTCAAGGAAATATAAATGCTTCCAACATTCTTTATATGCCAATAGACAAATTTTGCAAGGATAAACTAGAGAGAACCCTTAAATTTCTGCCTCAGACACACATATGTCTAAACATACCTCAGAAATATTTTCAAGAATTGTAATTGAGTCCTGGGGAAATGCTGAATCTAAAGGGGTTGTTTTTCTGAGACTTCTTCCTTTAGAAAAATGTGACAAGTATCAAATTGCTGAGAACACAATTTAGATGTTCAATGAGCCAAAGGGAGAGTGAGTAAGAAAGTTTGAATAGTTCTAGTTGCTTGCCTATGGATCACATCATTTCTTATTGTGTGATACTTGCAGGTGGCAAAGCATCCAGTACTTACAATGGTTGAGTGAGTTTGCACATAGGCAAACCAGGTGCAACATTTGCTATAATTTTTTAAATAACATTTCAGAGATTTAAAGCCTTGTCTGCAATTATCAAAGCAGTGAGGAACCAGGCTACAGTGAAATTCAAACTTTCTGGTATCAAATTCAGGGTCTCAATCACTGAATAACCCCAAAGGGATCCATTAAATTCCCTGAGGATTCAGTGTCCCAATCTATGCAATAGACAACTAACAAAATTTTATAACTTCTACATCTAAATTGTTTCCTTTTTTTTATAAACAAAAGAAAAGGTTCAAAGTAACTCATGAAAATGAATCTGCATCTAATGTATGATCAACTAGGTAAATTCTACCAAATTAAAAAAAAACCCTTATGCATCCCTTCTAAATTTTGCAATATTAACCTAACTTTAATCATTGAATTTTAAATGTATGTTAGCTAAAAGTAGCTGAACTTACTGCCAAACTAATTGTGTGGTACGGACTGTACAGGCCATCACAATGCTGATCTGCTCAAATACTCTAAAGAGTATGTGACCACATTCTGAATCTCAATTGTTCTGTTTGGTGTTCAAGGTGCATATCTGGGTCTTATTATATTGATCTTGTCTTATTTCCTAATTTGTACTGCCCTCTCTTGCTATATCAATGTTCTTGCTGACCAATGGTCTTTAAGTTTATGTAGGGGGCCGATGATACCCAGGCTGTGGATGTAACCAGCTTGACAAGGACCCTGGTTTTTCCCTTAGCTGGGAGTCTGAAGCCCACCAACTGCCTTGCCCCTTTCTCATCTTTACTGTATGGCGACAAAAGCCTCTCATCAATAATATTGTCTATTTTTGGCCTTATGGTTAAACTCAAATCTATTCCTGGACTGGCTGGGAGAGGAGCACTGCCATCTCAAAGTAACTGTAACAGTCTTACAGGCCTTCAAGTTTTTTGGCATGTGTGAATACTATTCATGCTTTCTGTAGAGATATAAAAAATTATTCTTGGTAACTGACCTTCCCATAGAGACACAGCCATAGTCAAGAACAGAAACTAAGTCTCAACAATATGTTAGCAAGCTTGAAATAGCAAATAGATAATTCACCCCTGAATGCCTGCCCTCCCTTTATTTGTAGCAAGCACACAGACCTAAAATTCAGCTATTCATTAATAGACTACTGTGTTAAGGCTACCCACTAGAATTAACCTTGAAGATTAGAAGCCTGCAGCTAGGAGAAGATGAACACTGCCTGAACACCTGCTAGATAAGAAGTTATAGTTTTCCTATTTCAGTCAGGACAGCTTTCTGTCTTTAGGGGAGTCTTGTAATTTTTCCCCAGTGTGTACACATTGTTAATTTTTCTCTCTTAACTTACTTCTATTTTCTTTATTTTTATTATTAAAGAAAACGCTCTTGCGTGTCATCATCATCATAAAGTGTATTCTATGTGTCTTACTAAAGCACATAAGCGTATCAACTAAAGGGTTCCATAAAAGAGTGAGGTACTGCGCTCACTTGTCAAACTTCGTTGTTTATCCCCCTTCATGGAGGCCAAGGACCCCAGAGTGGACTAGAGCTGGACTCAACTCCCACAAGTTTATATCTATATTTGTCTTTGATTCACACTGTCCCCTCCCCTGTAATTTCCCTCACCAACATTTATATGTCAGTTTCTATATTTCAATGCTTCGTTTCTTTGTAAACTCTGATACTATTTCAGATTAATTGATGAACTCCCCCAACCTCAAAAAGCAGGGAATTGATGGGTGGTCTTTCCCTGGAGGTCATGATAATATTTTCTACAAACTGATATTTTCAAATTTATGACCATAGAAAATTGTTCATGCCCAATTACACTTCAAGTAGAGAAAAATGTATTTTTTCTGCTAAACCTGCTATTCATAATCAGCAGCCCATGAACTCTCAATAAGATGACCATTGAGTATACTATAAACTATGCCTTTAGATTATTTCTGTGAGTCATATTAGTTTATATTACCTCAGGTGAAGTACTTTGGATCTTATTAAGAAACATTTCTTCATGCACAATCCTCAAAGGAAAATGATCCAAGTCTATTAACTAAATTTCTCAGATATATACATGGTTATTTTAATCTAAAACATCATTTTAGTATGAAATTAACAATGTAAGCACACAAAATACTAAGGCATTAAAAAAAATTTCGCTTTTTTGAGACAGGGTTTCTCTGTTGTAACTCTGGCTCTCATGGAACTCACTCCGTAGACCAGGCCTCAAACACATAGACATCTGCTTTCCTCTGCCTCCCAAGTGCTGGGATTAAAGGTATGTGCCACCACCACGTGACTAGGTAATATAAAGTTTATAGAGAAAATTTTAAAGTGAACTATCTTAGGCTATTTAACATTGCTGCATTATAGGCTAAGGGTACCATCCAAAATAGTCTAATATATGAGGCCTGAAAATACCTTTTGGTTCTTGACAAAACTTAACTTCATATTTTCTTCTGCTGATATCTGAGTAATTTGGATAATGGAGTCAAACTGAATTTAATGAATACTCCCAACTGAACAATTTCTGCTGACTGCTGTAAGGAAAGGCCATTTTTGTTTTAATTTCTTAAAGAGGAAGAAGAAACCTGTACTGCCTAAGAAACATACTGAGGAAGCCTTAGATATACGAAAATAGTCACTATGACTTGAGAACATGAAAGGCACGATCAAAAAAATTCTCTGGATATGTCCTAGTAATACCACCTTCCAGGACAGATATTAACTTTGTGATATCTGTGTATACTTATATATGACCTTCTTCAAAGGATTACTTTTCACGACAGTAAACTGATTCCCCTTAAACCTTCTATTATTTGACAAGGGAAGAGAAATGTTCATATATTTATTATATATAGTGATTTACAGGAAAGCATCTCATTTACTGTACAGAACTATATGTTTTTTCAAAATCTTTTTACTTATGAAAATAAAATAATCTATATTATAAAAATAATGTGTCCATCACTCCTGACCAGTATTAAAGCCAGCTTAAAACCTACTCAAACTTTGGCAGGCGTAGCTTGGCCCCTTTTGTGTTGGAGGTCACCCCACTATAAACATGGCCATGCCCGACAGCCAAAGGTTTGGGAGGAGTAAAACCATTTTATCTCTTTGGTCATCCAATTAGACTTCTAAGAGAGAGCAAGGAGGGGCTTTATAAGATAATGAAACACCTGGGACCAGCAGAGGAGGAGGAGGAGTTGGATTTGGAGGTGGAGTAGGATGATGGCTTACTGGGCTCTTTGCTGAAGTCACTAAGGCTTAAATATAAGCATTTCGAATGTGTCTTTATTAATATAATACCAGGTTAAATAGCAGCTACAGCACCTGACTCTACTACTAAGGGCAAAGCTGTTGCAATGTCTTCTGATTGTTTCCTGGTTAATTGGATGCTGGTGAAAACTGGGGACGGAAAAAAAAAAGAAAAGAAAAGAAAAAGAAAAAAACTTGGCAAGTCCCAGCCCTGCTGTACCCATGGTTTAAGAAATCATAAGTTTAAGAATCATAAGGACATAAGGACACCACACAATGTTGGGAACCTAGCACAGGGCTTTGGTAGGCTCAACCTAGGCACAGATAGGCCCAATGTGAAAGCCTCTGATAGGCAGGGAGAAAGGGCATCCCATTTGTTTTCATTTTGTTGTGTGCTGTCTAGTGCTTTGCCTATCTTTGAATGCCCCAACCTAGTGTAACAGGGCCCCAGACTTTAGCAGGCCCTGAGACTTTAGCACAGCTGACTTCATGATAGAAATGCCATTCAGGCTGCAAGACTGAGACAGCACCATCTGCTAAAACTAAAACACAGTCCATACAGTTCTGAGAAAGTCTCAAAATGTACTAACCTTGCTTTCTAGCTTCTGTAGTTCCATTTCCAGCTAACTGTTTATGTTAACTGAAGTATATCAACCAAGAATACGTTTTTATGCTAAAAGGCTCACCCTGAGAAAGACTCGGGGCTACACTGGGATTCCAAATACCCAATGTAGTCACCGGCCAGCTGATAAATACTTTCTATTGGCTTAAAACCATTTCTGAGCAGTCTTCTCTGGTGAGTACCCCATGACACTCGGGCGGGAAGTCACGGGTCATTGAGGTCAAATGGCTGTTGTATAGTGGGAGCAGAGTGCCTCAGCAGGAAGGAGGGACCCTGGGGTCTAATGCTGCTTGCTGCAAACATGTGGGTTGGGGCCACTCCCAGTTGAGCTCTGTTTTGGGCCAGCCTTGTGTCTGCCTATTGCAATGGCTTATAGGACAGCTGCTCTGCAAACGTGTAAAATTGAGGAAGGTAAGAAATAAGCAGATTCTGGTAAGTTTTGTCTATGTGATATGTGCTGCTGCCTATGTTTGGTATGTGCGGCAGATGCATCTATGTTTTCTTGTGTCTATTAATTTTCTTGTATACATGGAGCCTAAATGGAATGCTTCATTTCTGACGGCTCTTTAAATATGTGTTCTGTGTTCCTGTGTTATGTTCTTATTGTCTTCTTAGCCAGTAATGACCAGGGCTCAAATTTTATCTACTCTCTGGCCACTGGATACAGTTAAACAGGGATTAGTACGTCTTTCTGTAAAATCTATGAAAAAAATTCTTAAAAGCTTGTAACATGAGGTTGATAGTTTTAAATCGGTGCAGAGGTAACCTAAGAGACCCATGTGGATGAAGCCACTTTGGAAAGAGAACATGAGACCAATACAATCTTGGCTGCTTTCTCACTTTCTGTAGAAGACAGCCATGTGGCTGGCAGCCATCTTTACTAAGGTTGCAAAGGATGGATGTTATGTGACTTTACCACCATTTTGAATAGACGTGAGTACATGATGATATTACCCAACAACAGAGGCAACAACAGATCTCCAAAATATTTTAAGTTGAAACAGATTTATATATGGTACTTATTGTCCTAAAAACAAGGTTTATAAAATACAGGATTTTAAAACAATGCTTGTTTAATAAGATATTAAAGCTGTACCTCCATGCATTCAATACAATATGCAGAATTATATATGCAGACAACCAAACTTTTTAATACAAGTGTCACTCAGATGGCATTAGTTTTAAGATATAAAGGGATCATGAAAAAAAAGCTGAGACATGCCATTGTGTGTCAGGGATAAAATTCCTAAAAAGGAGCTAGGGAAAGGACTCTAGTAGTTTTAGTGATGCCTGTTGTCGTGGTACACAGCAATAGGATTTGCTGGAGGACGCAGAGGCAGGCTGTGTATGTGGGCTGACATGGTGGTGTATACCTGGAAGGTGTCCTTCATAAGCTCAATCAGGCCACCCAAGCCTAAGCCTTCCCCCCTACCTCCAGCAGCTTCCCACACCTGAGCTTCACATTGCTAGTCATGGCCAGTGGAGGATTGAAAGCCAACTTATTCAATCAAAAAAAAAAAAAAAAAAAAAAAAAGCAGACCCAAAAGGAGCTGCTGTGGGTAGGGCCAAAGAGGTGACTCAAGGCCCTTAAAAAAGCCCAAAAGACTATAAATAAATCCCAGATATTGAGCATTAAATTGTTTTGCACTCTTGAAACCTGGTTTTGCCTTTTGCAAATTATGGTTGTGCCTTGTTTTTTCCCTAATAAAGTAAAAAGGATACTTTATTTTTTGATATTGCAAAAACACACAATTTAGATGTTTTTTTTTGGTTTTTATGTTACTAATAAGTTATTTTTAGAACCTACTATCTTAATGACAAGGACATTGTACACATATGATTAAGCTAGGGACCTTGAGGATGGGATTGTTTTTGACTGTTGGTGTAGGGGAGATTAAACTGACTTTATGAATTTTTCATAATACTTTTATTATTAACTTGAGCTTCATACAATGTATCTCAATAACACCCTCTTTCCATTCTTCCCTGTTCCACCCTCCCACCACTGTGCCCTCAAAATGAATAAATAGATAAATAAACAGATAAATAAATAAATAAATAACAAATAAAAGAAAACGAAGTCCAGTTAGTGTGACAGGAACATTGATCACGGGCATCACCATGGTTCCTGGAAGCAGCAGGCTGCTCTGATGATGGACATTCACCTGGCCCAGACTAGCCTGAGACCAAGCATAATGAAGTCTTACCCAAAGCTGGACCTCACTGCCAAACTCATAGGCACCTGGACATTGCCCAGGCACCAGACACGGAGCAGGCACCCAGATATCCTGTAAACACCAGGGCATCCTGCAGGCCCCTCGACATCCTGAAGGTACCCAAGCATCATGCAGACCCGGACACATCCCTCAGATGCCCAAGCATTGTGCAGGCACTGGGTCAACCTGAAGACACCCAGATATCACCTAGGCACCAGCGCATCACACAGGCACGCAGATACCTCGAGTGTACCTGGACCTCCTCCAGGCATCTGGATACCTTGCAGGTGAGAAATTTTGAACTTTTTTAAGAAAAAACTTTGGAGTTTCACATAAAATTTAAAATTTAAAACTGGATTTTTTTTTAAAAAGCTTTAAACATATTTAAATTTATAATACTATGGGATATTTTAAGTTTATAAATGTTTATTTTATTGTGTCTTACTAAACCTCACCTAAGATCTTTTAAGGTTTGAAAATATATGTCTAGCTTCTTATGTTTGCTAACTTTGCTAAGCTTTAGCTATTTTGATAAAATGAGTCATACACGAAACTATAATATTCTGTAATGGCACACTATGAATGTGGCAAAAATTTTAAATTGCTATACCTCCTATGGACTATATCTATGATCTAAAATTGTAATTGATTCTAAAAAGCTTCTATTCAGAAATTGTTATTTTTTAAGACACCTTATAAATGATCAAATTTTTTAGCATGCTCAAAATTATTCTTATAGTTGCGTTAAATATTAATATAATTTATTTAGCCTCCTGTATATGTTTTCAAGGCTGAGCCTGAGACAAATATATAGAAAGCAACAGGATTCATTTAACTCAGATATACTTAATAGATAATATTCTTCTAAACTTTTCAGAAATCTGTTGAATATAAAATTTAAAATGTTTAATAAGAAAACTTACTATAATAGAGACCCCACATCTTAGGAGTGACCCCAACATCTCCAAAGAAGATGATGGGGAAAGAACTTCACCTGGATTCTGCTGCCAGGGCCCTGCCTGAACTGTGGACCATAGGATTGGAGAATGGATTGCCCCGCTTTGCATAGACAGAGTAAGGTCATTCCCCCAAGTTCCGGGAGCACAGGAAAGTCAGATCTCCTGGAACTGGAGGCTGAAGGCTGATGTTGCCACAGGACTTCTACACTCCAATGAAGCCACAAAGACCACGGGAGCCCAGGGTTACCTGTCTAGGTATAGATAAGTCTCTGTCATTTTAATTGATACATTTACCAGTTAGATTATACTTCCCACTATTATTTATTCTTCTCAGACCTCTGATAGTTTTGATGGCTAGCTAGAGTTTTGTTTATCTGACAGCAACAAACAACAGCCCCCAAGGCTACAGATCACTTATTAGTTCAATTCATAGAGCTACTAGAGCTCCTGCTGAGAGAGGCCATCTGGAAGGACCCCATGTGGGGACCTTCACATGGTCCTGGCCAGCATCTATCATTATTGACCGGTATTAAAGCTTGCTTAAAACTCGCTCAAACTTTGTAGCAGTGGTCTTTTCCCAACCGATTTGGGATTAACATATACCATAACACATATTTCATATTTTTAAACCTTTGTCTTATGCTACACTTGTTCCTTTCAAAGTTGTGCTTATTTATGTAACAATGTACTACTTCATTTAATTTATTATCACATCTAAGTGACAATTAGGTTACTTTTTAGAAGACATCCACCATTAACAGCAGCATTTGGGGGCTCACATAAATCAAGAGTAAGTGTGTATAGTTAGAGGCAATGTGATCACGGATAGCTCTCTCTTTGGAAGCTCCTAACTACAAAACACAGAGACCTGTCGACATTGCAGTCTCCCCTCTTTGACAGTGAGGAATGCCCTAACTTCTTCCCTGACTTTTTAAAAATAAAAGCAGTTAAACCTCAAATCTGAAACCACATGACAGATCGGAGAGTTCTAAGAGCAGAGCACTCTGGATCCTATCTTTTAGTTGGAAGATGCTCTACCTTCAGCCTCAGGAACAATCTGCATTTTTTTTTTCACATCTGTCTGCTAATTCACCTGCTCTTGGGAAGGACATGTAATGCTCAGAGGTAGGCTATACCTAGATGACCGGTAAAGGCAGGAGCAACTTAATTAACACTATTATAGCTTAAATCACACATTTACCCTCACACGCTGATAATGGGAGACTTCAAGACCGCACTCTCACCAATAGACAGGTCATCCATACAAAAACTAAGAGAAATGCCGGAGCTAACTGATGTTAAACACCAAATGGAGATATTTACAGAACATTTCATCCAAAGATCATTCCTGATTTTATTGGGTTTGCTTCCAGTTTTTCTCAATTTAGGATAATGTTGGCATTTATTATGTTAAAGTAGGTTCCCTCCAGTCCCACTCTTTCTAGCATGTTGGATTTTTGTCAAAGGTTTTTCTTCATTATCTAAGTTTATCATGTGATTTTTCTCATTAATTTATATGATTTATTATATTGACCTCTGTATGTGTAATGAACTCCATATTTATAGGATAATGCCAATTTGATCATGGTGTGTGATCATCTTGATATGTACCTGTATTAAGTTTACTAGTATTTTATTGAGGGATTTTGCACTATGTTTATCAGGGATATTTGTCTGTAGTTTTGCATTTTCGTTGTGTCTTTATCTCATTTGGGTATTTGAATAATAGTGGCTTCACAGAATGAGTTTGGGAGTAATCCTTCTAACTTTTTTCTTTTTTCTTATTCATTTCTTTTTAAATGTTTAAAGGATTGATTGTAGTTTTCTTTTAAAATGTGGTAGAAATCTGCTGTGAATTCATCTGATTCATCTGGGCCTGGACTTTTTTTCTTTAATGAGAAGGCTTTTCATTACTCATTCATTCTCCTGCTGTGTTATGGGTCTGTTTAGACTGTTGGTTTCTTCTTGGTTAAGCTTTGGTAATTTGGATGAACCAAGAAATTCATACATTTCTTTTACATTTTCCAACTTCCTGGAGTACAGTTTTTTAAACTATTTCTTTTCTATTATTCTGTATTTCTTTTCTATCATAATATTTCTTTGCTCATTTCTGATTCTGTTTATTTGAGTTATCTCTTTCTTTTGGTTAGATAAGTCAATGGTCTGTCAATTTTGTTTATCATCTTAATGAACCAGGCATTAGATTTATTGATTCTTTGTTTATATTTCATTAATTTATGCTTTGATATTTATTGTTTCTTTTTCATCTATATGTTTGGGGTTTGGTTTGTTCTTTTTCCAGATTATTGTTCTGTCTCACTAAGTCAATTGTTTGTGTTCCTTCTGATCTTCCCATGTATGATACTTAGGTCTATAAACTTCCCTCTTAGAACTACTTTTAATGTGTTCCAGAGCTTTTGTTGTGATGTGTTATATTGTAGAATTCTTAGGAATGACTAGTGGGTGGGTGTGACCTTGTTGCAGTAGGTTTGGTCTTTTTGAAGGATGTATGTCACTCACTGGAGGTGAGCTCTGGGGTTTTAAAAGCCCACGCTTCAGTCTTAGAGATTAGGATATAAAGTTCTCAGATACTGAACCAGTGCAATGCCTGCCTGCCTGTGTGTTTCCATGGCCCTAGACATGTTCATCATGAACTAAGGTTCTGAAACTGTAAGCAAGAGCCTAATTAATTGCTTTCTTCTATAAGTGTATATACTCATGGTTTCTCCTCACAGTGATAGAACCATAACTTAGAAAGAAAGGAGGGCATAAACTCTCCAAGTGAGAGAACAGAAGAAGGTGTTTCTGTTGGTATGAGTTTACTATTTATGACTAAAATCAAAAAAGTGTGAAAAACTCAATGCTCAAAGTTGAACTCAATGAAAATGAAAATGAAAAAAAAAGTAAAGTATAACACAATAGAGAATCTAAAGATAAACCACATACCCAAAGGTAACTGACCTGTGGGAAAAATGCAAAGTCAGGAATCAGGGGATGAAAAGTTTCTTTGACAAATGATGGTAGGAAAATTTGTTATCCACATTTAGAAGAATTATCCTAGCTGGCTACCACTTATCAAGTACAAAACTCAGTTCAAAATAGATATGAGTGTAAGAGCTAAAATTATGAAACTACTATGGAAACCAGTAAATGCTTTATTGGAAAGATTTTTATTTTGAACCAGACCCCAAAAGTGCTTGGGGAAAAAAGAATAAAATAGAAGATGTAAATAAACACATATAAATAAACATATAAAATAAACACACAAAGAAAGCTGATAACTGATAGTTGATGACAGAATAAAGAGACAGTATTCTGAAATAGAGAAAGAATTTCATCTATGGATCTGATAAGAGGTTAATATTAGAGTATACAAATAGCTGCCAAATTTTAATAGGAAAAAAAATCAAGAGGATAAATAACCCTTTTTAAAAAATTAATAACAGACTAATAGGACATTTCTTTAAGGAATAAAAACAAAACAAAACCAAAAAAAAGACATAAAAATGAAAGCAAACTCAACTTTAATAATCATCAGGAAAATGCAAAACAAAACCACAATGATATTTTATTTTCCTGAAGTAAAAATGGTTATTATCTTCCTCCCTGAAGACTAACCTTTATAATCCCAGAAGGTACTACACAAGCTGCCATGATGCGGGGTGGGGGGAACAAGCTACTCCTACCTAGCTGTGAAGTCTATGAACTACAACAACCAATATGGAATACGGAGAGGAATATTTAATCTTTTAATCTGGCATGGCTGCTCTAAAGTAGAAAGAATGTTAGTATATGCCTTTAATCTCAATGTAGCACACACCTTTAAACCCAACCCAAAAGGCTGTGGTAGCACATACTTTAATCTCCAAGATAGAAGCAAATAGAAGCAAAGGAAGAAGCAAAGACAAAGCAAAGCTCAGAAGAACCCAGTGTCAGACAGGAAAAGTGATGTCTGAGATGAATAAGAGTGAAGGGCAGGCAAAGTGATTAATCAAAAGAAGAGTTAGCAGAATAAGTCAGAGTGAGGACATGGCCAGTTCTCACTGTATAAAGTCAGGCTCACAGCTCAGAGCATCAGGCAGTCAATTAGATGAGACCCAGAAGCAGTTCAGCAGAAGAGTGAGTTTGGAAGAAAGAGTCAGATAACAGCAAAAGTCAGTTTGGAGCCTAGTAGAGAAGTTCAGTCAGTGAAGTTGCAGAAGTCAGCCAGACTCAGCAGGTGTTAAAAGAGGTTAGTCAGAAACAGCCCGCTCAGAAGATCAGTTTGAACCAGTCAGCTTGAAGAAGAGTTTGAGCCAGAAGAGCAAGTGAGTTGAATCAGGCAACCTGAAGAGTCTTTTGAGTGTAATACAGCTCTGAGTTCAGAAGGAGCTAGTTAGAGTGAATCAGTCAGCAGTGTGTCTCTGAGGTTGAAGCACTCTAGATTTAGGCTTGAAGATTAGACTGTATGGAGGCTGAAGCCTTCCAGTTCTAGGTTTAAGATTAAATTGTATGGAGTGGGGATTGAATTAGCAAAAACTAAAATGCCCTCCGCCATGAAACCATGAGAATAATTAATTACATCAATGATTGCATCTGCAGCTACAGGAATATTCTAAGGTGCAGTAGTGGCACTCATATCTTGCTGGTAATCATCAGTTATTTACTTGGACTTAAGGACTTCTCAGTAAGAGGGAAATCATGTCTGATACTGAAAATCTATAGAACTAAGATGGCCTAGCAAGCTCATAGATCTTAGAAAGAACCAACTATCTACTGTCACTTTACTTCTGAATACTTATTCTTATACCCACAAGTAAGTTTAGCTCCCAGCTTCACCAAATAAGCTTCTATTTACAACAGATTTCCAAAACCACAACTTGTTACAATGAAGAGAATGATATTTATAATGCAGCCCCTGAACCTAAGGCTCAGGGAACATCAGGGAACAGGAAGAAAGATCTTAAAAGACAGATGTCCAGGAAATCTGCCGTGAATTTTTCCTAGAAATGACAGAAAAGCTGTAGTCATTATACCTCAACAATATGGCATCTAAACAAGACCTTAACAAGGACAACATCAGTAGACATTACCAACACAAAAGAGGAATCTCACAGATTCCCACCTCTAGACAAAGAATTAATGGAAAGTAAGGGGTGCTGAAAGCAAGAAAATAGTCTTCCCAAGGGAGGAACCCCCCCCCCAATTGGTTATCCAGTATTCAGTGGTCAGCCATGAAATCATGTGCACGCAAGCAATACTGAATGGACTTGACAGATTATATTTATATATTTATTTGCATACATATGTAACGATAATAAAGGAGATCAGAAATTTAAGAGGTTGGGGACATAGAAAAGTTGGAGGAAGCAAAGGGGATAGAAGGAAACTATGTAATTACATATATACATATATATGTATACATACATACATTATATCCTTCTATCATACATACATATATATGTATGTATATATAGAGGAGAAAGCAGGAGAGAGAGAATGGTCATTATAAAAAGAAAGGTTTGCCAGGTGGTGGTGGTACATGCCTTTAATTCTAGCACTTGGGAGGCAGAGGCAGGTAGATCTCTTTGAGTTCAAGGCCAACCTGCTCTACAGATTGAGTTCCAGGACAGCCAGAGTTACAACTGAGAAACCCTGTCTCAGAAAACCAAAAAGAAGAGGAGGAGCAGGAGGAGGAGGAGGAGGAGGAAGAGGAGGAGAAAAAGAAAGAAAAAGGCTAGAGTTGGCAAGGATACAAAAAGAGGATAATTAAAAAAGATACTTACTCATAGTTGATTGGAATATAAATTAATGTAGATATTATAAAAATAGTCATTTTCTTTAAGAAATTAATAATAGAACTGCCATGTAATCTAGCAATTCCATTAATGGGTATTTAAATCAGTATGTTCATAACAAGTCTGCATGCCTCAAATTTATTGCACTGTTAGTCATAATAGCCAAGAAGAATGAACTAAAGTGTCAAGAATAAGTTATACGAACATAACAGGACACTACTCCACCATTATAAAAGATGAAGCCTCACCCATTATGACCATGTGTGGAAACAAAGGACAATTGTGTAAAATGAGGCACGAAACATATATACTGCACTACTCTCACTCATATATGGAAAATGAAAAGGTCTACCACATAGAAGCTGAAACTTTAATAGAGGTTATTAGAGGTTGAGGAGGGAGGGATGGAGAAGCTCATTCAGTGGATATGAGTCACATGGGAGCAATAGTAGGGTAGGAAAGTAAGGCAATGGGGGACATGTGAGAGAAAAGACAGTTTCTCGCTTCTATTATTGTCAGATGAGTAGAGACACTAATAATGAAGTAGATGTCTCAAAAAATTAAAAGAATTCCCTTTAATGTTTTCATTATAGAGACGTGTTTGAAGAGATAGGTATGCTTACTTATATTTGAGCATTATGCAACAAATATACACAGCATAACATCATAGCCACACCATAGTTATTAGTAATTTGTGTGTTCTGACTATGTAGGTAGATAAGCCGGCAGATAGATAATAGGCATGTAGGTGGGTAGGTAGATAGATCAAGAGAAAGTAAAGAAAAAAAACAATAAAACTTTTTAGGGATGAATTATAGTGGTATTGTTATCTTATGTTGAAAGAAAAAGGAAAAAAAAATATCACTAACTCTAAATACACACAAGTATATTTGTTATACTTTTCAAAACTGCATTAAGATATTTTTATATTGCTAAATCATGTAGACAAAAAAGTGAAGATTCTTTAAATACATAACACACATATGCTACTTGCTGGAGTTTCTGACTGGTATGCACATGATTTTATTTATTAGTTTAGTTTCGTTTGTTGAGACAGTGCCTCATGTAGCCCAGGTTGGCCTTGAACTCTCTAAATGATAAAGGATAACCTTGGGCTTCTGATCTTTCTTCCTCCACTTCCTGAGTGCTAGGATTCACGAGTACAGGTGTGCTCCCAGTTTATACTACACTGAGGATCAAACCAGGGCTTCATGCGTGCTAGGCAAGTACCTAGCAACAAAGACAAGTACCTAGCAACTAGGCAAATACCTACAACTCTACCAGCTAAGCCTCACCCCATTCCCATAATTTTTTATTCAGAAAAATCAAACTAGCCAGGCAAATACCATTATTATTTTCTCCTGAATCTTGATTTATGTGTTCCTGGCTAATATTTCCTTTTCTGAATATTCTAGTGATCAAATTATTACTTTTTATTCATAATGAGAACATATAAGTTAAGTAAAAGATTTATTTACCATTATAAATTAATGATTTTTTTTTTTTGGCTTTTTGAGACAGGGTTTCTCTGTTGTAACTCTGGCTGTCCTAGAACTCACTCTGTAGACCAGGCTGGCCTCAAACTCACAGAGATCCACCTGCTTCTGTGTCCCGAGTACTGGAATTAAAGATATGCGCCAGAACCACCCAGCAAATTAATGATTCTTAAGTCACATTTAAATTGAAGCTAAAATATTAAAATAATGTGAAAGAAGTATATTCAATAATTAAAGAAACATTTCAGAAGCAATTATTTTGCTCTAGTTTTCTGAATCGTATCATGACTTGTTTCTATAACGTCAGATTTCCACTTCTTGCTATTATATTTTGCCAGGTCCAAACTCTGACTATCACTACCTGTGCGTGAGTCTAAGCAGAATAAGTTTTCTGCACACCAGTGCACGATGATAAGGGAATGGCAAGCCAAGCTGTTGACTCGGAGCTGACTCAAGAAGGTGGTGTAAAACATGTAAGTGTGATATTCCTCTCAGGTAGTATCAAGATCCTTCACTTTCTGTAACCCTTTCTCCACTGAACCTGAGAATCCTGTATGAGCCGATCTGCAGCTAAAATTCATAGCTATGCATGAAAACCTCAATTCGCTCATGGATCGCATTCTCATTATTGGATGTATAAAATACACTGTGATTGTAGCATTACCATTAAGCTGTTTGAATTTCCAGTGTGTTCATCACATCAGGTTTACATTTTGGTTTCTTGGAAACACTGGAAAGTCTCGTTGCACCTTTGTGCTGTCTCCAATTTTATACTGTTGAACTAATAGCACGTGTCATAGAAATTTCCTCCATTGCCTTCTAGATGAACTTTCCATTCTTTCCTGCTGGCCCCTGTGCCTAGACTGACTGACTTCTGGATTCTGCTGGGTAGAAGGTAACAATGAGAGGTCCTAGGGGCAGATTAGAGAAGAAAGGAAGGGATAGGAGGTGTTCCAGGTGCAGGCTACTAGCACTGCATTCTCTACACAGCTCTCTGAACTTTACTAACTACCCTCCTTCACTGTGGTTTCCTGACATGACTCTCAGTGGTACTTCTTGTCAGAAGGCAGAATACTACGTTCAAAACTGTTCTTACATACTCTTTCTGTCAGATTTACCCTTTGCATATTATGTCAGTTATTAGGGAATCCTTCTTTGGAGAACCTGTGTTTCTCTCCTATCAGAGGCCATGAATTCTGTTTTTGAAAATCCATCAAACAGTACATTCTCCTGATTCTGAGAAATGAGTAATGTTCATTTATTGTGCTTGGTTTCAGACCTAAGATCTAATCAAAATAACTTCTGTAAGTAATTATTTTATAACACCCATAACCTCAGTAATGTCATAACAAAAAAATTTAGCCAAAAATATTCAAACCATTAACTAAATAGAAAAAGAGCTTTTTAAAAGTCAAAGCTTTTGAGATTTTAATAACTACCTTTGAGAATAATCATCCAAGTCAAATGAGGCCACTGTGGAGATAAAGAATTATGGTCTATAGTCAGATATCCATCTAGCTACCACTTACCACTAATGGACAAAATTTATTCTTTAATTGTTTTAAGTATAATTTATCTTATATGTACTTAAAGGGAATGTCTTAATACAATGAATCTAACTAAAACACATACACTTCCACCTTGTGAGTTGTATTATCTTTTCAAATTTTTTGTTTAACGAATCCATAATATTCAGTAATTGCTATAGAAAATTAGAAATAAATATAATATGTAAATAATATAAATAATGTCATTCCACACTGAATTATTTTTCCTATTCATCATGCTTACTAGGTAAGTCATGAAAACTTATTTGTGACTTAAAAATAGAAAATTTGTAGAAATTGAATATAGCAGAAATTTAGCTTTCTATTCTCTAAATTACAGAAGCATAGTGCCCACAACTTTAACAAATGAAGATTAAATACCCTATTTTGTGGGCTAATTCATTCCCCTTCACAACTCACAGATGAATAGGAAATGAGAGGATTCATTTCGGTTTGAAAAATACATTTTTTTTTAAAGAATGAGTTAGTCCACTCTACCACAACCTCATCTCAATAAAGCTGAGAAGTAAAGGGTGCCTCAAACACAAGCCTAGATCCTCAGGAAAGGTGTGATTGAAAACACTTAAGAGAATGGCTACATCATAAGCACCCTGTACTATAGTCATCACTCCTGCTCCCCGTGTCATTCCAAGTTATGCTTAATTACTTTAAGAAAAACATTTAAGCCAAATGAAAATAGAGAAAAGTTTAAAAGCATTCTCTCTTCTCTACACCTCAGAGTGTGATATCCTAGCATGTATAAAACTGAATGACCACACCAAAAAAAAAAAAATGACAACAAAAAATCACAAGAATGATCAATATTATTAATTTCAGGGTTTCAATGGTTTTCTTAGAGAGCCTATCTCATCACTTATAAGAGAAAAAGCTAAAAAGAAAAAAACTCAAAATTTTGCAATGTAAATTTTACTCTCTGTTTTTTCTTTCTTAAGACTGGATCTGATATAGCCCGGAACTCATAACTCATAAAGTCCTGCCTGTCTCTTCCCCCCAAATGCTTGTATAAAAAGTATGCACCACTATACCCTGCAAAGTTGAGATAACAGGCAACATAATTTCAAAAGTAGTTAGCTGCAATAAATATTGAAGATTGTGACTATTAACACATAGATACATTTCAAATATCAAGTCAGAAAAGTATTCATTCTGACAGAATTTAACTACAATGTATCATTTACTTTTATTCAAATAATAATTCTAAAGAGTGGTTATTAAATATTTTGCTTTTATGATATAATCTTAAAATAATCACTCAATTTGTTTTGTAAGTGACCTATTTTTAAAGACTTAGGTAAGGTGAGTTGTTTCTGAATTTTAAATTGCAAAAAAAAATGTAAAGAAGAAAATAAAATATAAGCCATCCCAAACCAACCACTGTTTCTATTTCTATGCTAATTATTTAATTTAGTTCCTGTCCTTTTTAATATTATATCATCAATACTTTCATGTGTCATAATTTATAATAAATAGCACATGTATGAATATATCTTTTATTAAAACTTTGCCTGCATTTAAAAAAAATCTACTTAGGAATGAGTTGTCATACTGAGACAATTAAACCAGATTATTTTTTTTTATGTTAAATACACAGGAGATCTTTGATAAGAACCAACTCTATAGAATAATTAAAACATTGACTTTATGAGAGAAATGACAGAGTAGAAATAAGCAGCACTACCCTGAATACATATGAATCCAAAAGAAAACATACAATCAGTTAGTGTAAGAAAGACATAAAAAGCAAGAAATATAGAGAGCAAAAACAACAGTAGAGAGTGAAAGACTAAACACAGTAATGAAATATTGACAAAGGAATTCACAAGAGAAACAATATATCTCAACTTAGAACCCTAAGCAAAAAATGACAAAAAAGGGGAGCCTCCTCCCAATCCACCTTTGCTGTAACAAAGGGGCAAAGGAATCTAACAGTGCAACAACAAAGTTAAAGTTTCCAGTTCTACATGCTACCTAAAGCAAGCACAGTGGAGGGACCAGGGGCTTTGTTGAACATAGACACCAAGATTCTCAATAAAATGGTTTCAAACAGAATACAACACACACCATACATTTCAACAACATACACCATAATAAAGTTCATTCATTCCAGTGATAGAGGGATTACTCAAAATATATGAATCAACAAATGTAATACACCACATAAAAAACAAAAAAGGTAAAAATTACATGATCATCAATAGATAGAGAAAAGTCCTTAAAAAATTTCAACATCCCTTTGTGATAAAAGTTATGAAGAAACTAGGGATAAGACACAACACAACATAATAAATGTTATAAATGGCAGACCAGTAGATAAATCATATTAAATGATGACAAAGCATTTCCTGTAAAATCAGTAGACAAAAGTGTCTCCATTTGAAATCAATAGGTAGCATGAAGTCTTGTCCAGTAAAATAATGCAAGAGAAGGAAATAAATTGGTTAAAATTAAGAAAGGAGAATGTCAAATTTTCCCAAATGGAAGATGGTGTATTTCAAAAATTTTAAAATTTCTACTAGAAAAGTCTTGAAACTGATAAACACATTCAGCAAAACAGCAGAATACAGAATCACAATAAAAAATTGGTGCCTAGATGTCAACAATGAAAACACAGAAGCATTGCCAGGCAGTGGTGGCACACGCCTTTAATTCCAGCACTCGGGAGGCAGAGACAGGTGGATCTCTGTGAGTTCGAGGCCAGCCTGGTCTACAGAGTGAGCTCCAGGATAGCCAGAGTTACAACAGAGATACTCTGTCTCAGAAAAAAGAAAAAGAAAAAAAGAAAAGAAAAGAAGAAGAAGGAAGGAAGGAAGGAAGGAAGGAAAGAAGGGAGATAAAGAAAACACAGAGGCGGGAATAAGGAATGCAATCCCAATCAAAATAGAATCAGATCAAGAACAATTAATAAACTTAGAAATAAGCCTAACTGAGGAGATTAAAGACTTCCTTCATGGAATTTTAAGACACTTGAGAAGAAAAAACTATAAGATGACATTAAAAGATGACAAGACTACCCCTACGTTTAGATTGGCGGGACATTGTCAAATGGCCATATTAAAAGCAACCCACAGATTCAACACAATCTTCATCAAAATTCCAATGGTATTTGTCCTAGCTCGCTTCTTTATTATTGTGATAAATCATTGGCCAAAAACGACTTGGAGAGTAACAGGAAGCCAAGCAGGAACTTATTATTGGCAGGAGCTAGAACAGTGACCATAGAGAAACACTGCTTACTGGTTTTCTCCCTGGCTTAAATTCAGCTACCTTTCTTTCTTTCTTTCTTCCTTCCTTTCTTTCTTTCTTTCTTTCTTTCTTTCTTTCTTTCTTTCTTTCTTCCTTCCTTCCTTCCTTTCTTTCTTTTGTCCTTCATTTCTTTCTCTTCTTTTTTTCTTTCTTTCCTTCTATGTTTTTACAAAATAAATATAATATATATCTTCATTTTTATATTATTTATTTATATATAAGTGCAAATATATTTATATAGTAAATAATGTATATAATATAAGGAAATGAAGCAAAAACTATCATATCAAAGTTGGATATAGCAAGCCAACAGAAGGAAAAGAGTAGGAGACCCACTCATTCTCAGAGACAGGAATCTCATAAAAATATTAAATTAATAGCCATAATATATACACAGAGGATCTGATGCAGACCCATGTAGGCCCTGTGCTTGGTGCTTCAGTCTCTGTGAGCTCATATGCTCCTTACTTGGTTGATTCAGAGGGCCTTGTTCTCCTGGTATTCCCCCATCCCTTCTGGCTGTCATTTAGCTACTTTTCTTATATATCCCTTTCCAACCTGACCTGCCTAGGGATAGTACTATCATAAGTCCATACTGGATTGGGCCTTATTAAACCAATTATCAATCAATAAAATGCCCTTACAGATGTAGCTATAAGCCAATCTGTGAGAAAATAATTCACATTTAAATTCTCTCTACCCAGATATGTCAAGTGGACAACCAATATTAACAATCACAATATTCTTCATACAAAAAAGATTCCTATTAGAGTTAAAAAAAACCTCAAATATTAAACATTAAAAGATAGTAAAAAAGAAAATGAACAGAAACTTCCAAAAAAATTAAGAACAAATGAGCAATTAATTAATACACTTATTTTTAGGATCAACATGTTTAACTATCAGGGAAATAGAATCAAACTGCAGTGAGAGTTCTTCTCAACTCTATCAGTATGGGTATCGATTACAAAACTCTAATGGACAAATAGAGTCAGAAAGATGGCCCAATGAGAAAAGTTACTTGATGTCAAGACTAACAACCTGAGTTTGTTCCCCAGGACCTGATTTCCACAAGTTGTCCTCTGACTTCCATACCTGCACTGTGGCATAAATGAGTATGCATACATACATACTAAATAAATAAATAATTAGAATGTTTTTAAGTGAATAAATAAAACATGCTGATGAGATGGCCACAGAGGGAAAAGGTGCCTTTATATACAGCTGATGGTACCATTATATACACTGGGAATATAAATGAATACAGCCACTATAGAAATCAATATAGATGTTCCTCAAGAAGCTGAAAGTACATCTACCATAGGACCCAACACTGTACATCTGTACCCTAGAAAGATTCCTAAACATGAGTGCATATTGCAACACTAGTCAACATTGATAAGTAATGTAATCAGCCTAGCTGTCCATCAACATACAAAGGAATAAAGAAAATCTGTCATACCTGCACAGTGGCTTTATTTTCCTTTGATGAAGAATGGAACTGTTACTACAGAACAAGATGGGTAAAACTGAAATAATCATACTAAGCAAAATAAGCTAAACTCAGAACGGAAAATATTGTGTATTTTTATATGTGGTAACTGGATTATATACACATGAACATACAAACTCATACACATATTTGAGAAAAGGGAGAGTTGTGGAGGGAGAGGGGGCAGAGGAGGGTAGGAATGTGCTCAATTTATATAACAGACTTGAATGAAATTCCATGCTGAATGCACTGCTTTGTGCAATGAATGCACAAATGCACACTAATAAAAACATCTTGAGCACTTTAGAAAACTGTTTCTGAATTGTATAACAGCTACTTTTAACCAAAAAAAAAATGTGCACTAAATGAAGATAAATAATTAAAAAAGACTTTGCTTAAGAGTAATGAAAAGTTGGCCAGGAACTAAATTCACCTGCCCTGAAACAAAACAGAAGAGATTTTAGCTCTGGGGTTGTTAGAGGCAGATGGAAGAAGACCCCCAAGAAATCACCAGGATTCGAGATTGGTGCAAAAGCAAGAGGTTTATTTTCAACGAACTGGGGTCCACCCTCACAAATACCTCAAGCGAGGCAGGTGGTAGTGACAATTAGCACACTCAAAGTCTGGTTTATACACGCTTTTCAAAAGCAGAACCCAGCAACAGAGTACCAGGCTCATTCTATTGGCTACACAGTCATGTGGGTACCAACCCTCAAACTGATTGGTGCTGGCATACAATAAGGTTGCAGGCTCCTAGAATATGCAAGCTCAGGGTTTTAGTCAACGTGGGCAGGGGAAAACTCCCAGCCCAAGGCCATCAATCAGCGGTCCATATCTTGTTCGTCCCAGAAACTATCTTTCTTATTCAAGTTCCGAAAACTATTCTGAGTCACTTTGCCCCTGACTTGGGCCTACACAGTTTTGGTGCTCTTAGAAGCCTGACTAAAGTTTGGCTGCTTTGTTCTTGTCCTTTCAGGGTGGTATAGTATAAAAGTACTGGGGATGGCTAGGGGAAGGTTATCTACTTGACTGAACTGTAGATGTAGATTCATACCAGGTATAGACATTGATTCTGGGCAGAGGAATTCTTATTCTTTTGTCTAATTAAACCACTGGTCCTTAGTACAGGAGTCCTGGAGCATTTCAGCCTTTGTACAATCTAATCTTAAGCCTCCAAGACCCACTACTGATTAAGCCACCCCACTAGTCCCTTCTGAATTCTGACTCTTCTGGTCCAGGCTTACTCTTCCCATCAGATACTGACTTCTTCTGAGCTCTGCTGTGTCTCTGTGTATCTCCTAGAGCTCTCAGTGTTCCATCTTGCCTCTGTAACTGACTCTTTAACTGACTCTGTACCTGACCCTATACCTCCCTCTGTAACTGTCTCTGTTGTAACTGATTCTTCTGTAACTCCCTGACTCTTTAACTGACTCCACTCTGACCTGAGAGTCTACCTTTTCTACCATGAGAGTTGAGTGTTTCCTCACTCTGCTAACTCTTCCTCTGATTAGTCATTTTGCCTATCCATCACTCTGACTCATCTCAAATGTCACTTCTGTGTGATATTAACTCCTTCTGAGAGCTTATTCCTGTATCTGCTTCCACACTTTGTTTTTCTTAGGGATTAAAGGCGTGGACTATCACTGATTTCTAAATACTAGGATTAAATGTGTTTGCTACCACTATTTTCTGAATCCTGGGATTAAAGGTGTTTACTAACATTTTAATAGTCTTTCTTCATTCCAATCAGACCACACAAGCCTCTAAATGTAGACCCTTGGAATAGACCCTTTCAAGCTTTCATAGAGGCATATTCCTCTACAGTTGAACCATCTGTTTATGCTAAATTGAAAACTGAATAGGACTGTTACCACAGATCTAACCCTACAGTTTCATCCCCAGCTCTGAAGCAGAACACCTGTGACAGTCTTCCCTGGGCCCCTGTGGATCCCAAAGATCTTCCTCTTCTAACCTTCCTCCTTGGCTTGTCCCATCCCCATTCTAACCCCAAGGGCCACTTTCTGCCAGGACAATAAATAGGCTGAATATGGATCCATACTTCTCCTTGTGCTTCTCCAGATTCAATCTACCTAGTCTCATCCCCAACTCTGTAGCAGAAAATCTGGTGCTGTCTTCCTTTATTCTCTAACCCCATACCCAACAGATCACAAAGATCTTCTCCTCTAACATTGCCTGCCCCAGAATCATCCCATTATCCCAGCCTCCAACACCAGCAGACATTCATTGGGAACATACCTTCCTAGCAGGCCACGGAAACAAGTCCACAGAAAATTTTCTACCAGGCAGCACACAGCCAACACATTGTCCTAATGTCCATGGAGGAATCAGAAACCAAAAAGGAAATACTCATCCAGCATAGACTCAGACCTATAATCATCCCAATCCTAGATGCCTGAATATCAGCATAAAAATACAATCAATAGCAGCCAAGAGAATATGTCTTCACTGAAACCCAGCAACCCAAGAACAGCAGATACTGAATATTACATTCATTCCTGAAGCACAAGAAAAAAAGACCTTAAAACAGCATTATGAAGATGATCGAGGTCCTTAAAGAGAAAATCAATAAATTCCTTAAAGAAATACAGAAAAATACAAACATATCATGCAAGAAAGTGAATAAAAAAATTGTTCAAGACCTGAAAATGGAAGTAGAATCAATAAAGGAAAGCAAAACTAGAAGAATTCTGGAAATGAAAATTTGGAGTATTTGAACAGGAACTACAGAGGTAAGGTTCACCAACAGAATATAAGAGATGGAAGACAATCTCAGGCATTGAAGATATGGTATAAAAAAAAGTACATATTAGATCTAAAAAACTCCTGACATAAAACATCCAGGAAATCTGGGACAGTATGAAAAGATCAAATCTAAGAATAATAAGAATAGATCAAAGAGAAGAAACCCAGTTCAAAGGCCCAGAAAATATTTTCAACAAAACCATAGAAGAAAATATTTCTAACCTAAAGAAGGAGATGCCTATCAAGGCACAAGTAGCATATAGAACACCAAATCAATTGGACCAGAAAAGGTCCTCAGCAAGTATTAATCAAAACATTAAACATACAAAACAAAGAACAATTATTAAAAGCTACAATGGAAAAAGACCAAGAAAAATATAAAGACAGACCTATTAGAATTACAGCTGACTTCTCAATGGAGACTCTAAAATTGAGAAGGTCCTGGTAAGATGTGATGCAAATTCTAAGAGACTACAGATGCCAGCCCAGATTACTATACCCAGCAAAACTTTCAATTATCATAGATGGAGAAAGATATTTGATAATAAAACCAAGTTTGGGCAATATTTGTCTGCAAATCCAGCCATACAGATGGTGTTAGAAGGAAAACGAGAACCTAGGGAAGTTAACTACAATCATGAAAACACAGAGCATAAATAATTCCAGATGATCAAAATCAAAGGAGGGAAAGTACACAAACTACACAGACACACACACACACACACACACACACACACAGCACACACACATGACCAACACTACCACCAACAAAATAACAGGAATCCACTATCACTGGTTACTGATATGTCTCAATATCCATGATCTCAAATTTCCCAATAAGAAGAAACAAACTAACAGAATGGATGCAAAAATAGGACCCATCTTTTTGCTGCATCTAAGAAACATACTTCAACATCAAGAATTGACATTATCTCAATGTAAATGTGAGGTGCCATCGTGGAATCATCATGCAGCTAAGTGGTTTGAGGGCACTTATGACCCCAAGCTCTCATTCTGAGGAGCTGGCAGGAGTCTGGCCCCTCTCTTCTGCAGTTGCTGATAGACCACAAGTCACAACAGAACTCTGCCCCCTCTAAGCTTAGACAATCTAGCAGAATTGTTTATCTAGAGCTACAACTAAATCCTTCCATATACGGTCTATCCCCCTGGTTCCCTGGAAATACCTAAAACACATGCAAATGGGAATACTCCAGTATCCCTGTCTTAACCAATGGCCCCCATCCTTGGATACCAAAACCCCTTCCCTGTCTTTATCCTGTAAAGGTAACCACCTTCAATAAACTGAGATGTTCCACTGATAGCAACTTAACAGCACACCTGAAAACGTTAGAACAGTGGTTCTCAACCTTCCTAACACTGTGATCTCATTTCTCATTTTGTGGTGAGCCCCAACCATAAAACTATTTTAATTGCTACTTCATAACTTCAAGTTTGACAATGTTATGAATCATAATGTAAATATCTGATATGAAGATATTCTTAGGCAACCCCTGTTAAAGGGTCATTCGATCCCCAAAGGGGTTATGAACTACAGATTGAGAACCACTGCTCTAGACAAAAAGAAGAAATCACACCTGAAAGGAGTAGATGGCAAAGAATAATCAAACTCAGGGGCGACACCAAAAATATAAACAAAGAGAACAATGCAGAGAATCATTGGTAAAAAAGAGTAGTTTCTTTGAGAAAATCAGTAATATCAACAAACCCTTATCCAAATAAACTAAGAGGCAGAGAGAAAATATCCAAATTTACAAAATCAGAAGTGGAAAGGAGAACATAACAACAGATACTGAGGATATCATGAGAATCATAAAGACATACTTTAAAAACATGTACTCTACCCAACTGGAAAATCTAAAAGAAATTGATAATTTTCTTAATAGATACCATTTTCCAAAATTAAATCAAGATCAGATAAGCAATTTAAACATAAGCCTTAGTGAAATAGAAGTAGTCACTAAAAGTCTCCCAACCAAAAACATCCCAGGGCCAAATGGTTTTACCATAGAATTCTACCAGAATTTCAAAGAAGAGATAATACCAATACTCCTCAAATTATTCCATAAAATAGAAACAGAAGGAGCATAGCCAAATTCATTCTAAACACCATGTTTACCCTGATGCCCACACCACACAAAGACCCAACAAAAAAAAAAGGAATTATAGACCAACATCAATTCTTTGAAGAAAGAATTTGAACAAACTATCAGAAGATGGAAAGAACTCCCATGCTCATGGATTGGTAGGATTTACATAGTAAAATAGTCATTTTATCAAAAATAATCTACACATTCAATGCAATCCTCATCAAAATTCCAACATAGGTCTTTACAGACCTTGAAAGAACAATGCTCAAATTCATATGGAAACACACCCAAAAAATAAATCAACCCAGGATAGCTGAAATAATCCTGAACATTAAACATAGCTATGGAAAGTCTTGCCATATCCAATTTCAAGTTGTACTAAAAGCTAGAGTAATAAAAACAGTATGGTATTGGCATAAAAACAGATATATTGATCAATGGAATCAGATTGATGGACCAGACATAAACCCATATGTCTATGGACACCTAATTTTTGATAACAAAGCCAGAACTACATACCAGAAAAAAATGACACAATCTTCAACAAATGGTGCTGGGTTAGTGGGATGGCTGCATGTAGAAGAATGCAAACAGATCTATACTCATCACCGTGAACAAAAGCCAAGTCCAAATGGATCAAATACCTCAGCATAAAACCAGGTACACTGAATGTGATAGAAGAGAGAGAGTAGAGAATAGCTTTGAACACATTGACACAGGAGAAGACTTCCTGAACACAACTCCAACAGTGCAGGCACCAGGACCAACAATTATTAAATGGAACTTCATGAAACTAAAAAGCTTCTGTAAGGTAAAGGACACCATGACTTGGACAAAGGGGCAGCTTATAGAGTGGGAAAAGATTTTTATCAACTCCTCATTCAGTAGAGGACTAATATCCAAAATATATAAAGAACTCCAGAAACTAGATATCAAAAAATAGATAATCCATATAAAATGGGGTGCAAATCTAAACAGAAAATTCTCAATAAAGAAACTCAAATGGCTGAGAAACACTTAAAAAAAACATTCAACAACCTTAACCATCATTTAATTGCAAATCAAAACTACTATGAGACTCCATCTTACACCTGTCAGAATAGTCAAGATCAGTAACACAAGTGACAGCACATGCTGTTGAGAATGTGGAATAAGAGGAACACTCGTCCATTGCTGATGGCAGTGCAAACTTGTACAGCCACTGTAGAAATCAGTTTGGCTGTTCCTCAGACGGTTGGGAATCAGTATACCCAAAAGATGCTTTATCCTACCACAAGGACACTTGCTCAACAATGCTCATTCTTGCTCTATTTATAATATCCAGAAACTGAAAACAACCTAGATGCCTCTGCAGAAGAATGGATAACGAAAATGTTGCATATTTACACAATGAAGTGTTACTCAGCTGTCTTAAAAAATGACATCATGAAATTTGCCAGCAAATAGATGGAACTATAAAAAAAAAAAAAAACAAAAAACAAAAACATCCTGAGTGAGGTAAACCAGACCCAGAAAGGTAAATATATTCACTTATAAGTATATATTATCCATTAAATAAATGATAACCCAGAGTGGTTAGATATAAATCAAGGGACTAGGGGGATATATTGTTCTCCCTAGGAGATGGAAATAGAATAGATTTTACTGGTAAACTGGGGGCAAATGCAGACAGGAACAGAAGGATCAGGTGGGGAGTGGGAAGGAAGATGGGATTGAGGAGGGGAATGAGGGGAGAGACAGATAGAATTGAATTTGAGAAATTCACTTTCAATGTTCATTTCCAAAATGGAAACCTAGTACAGTATAAAATTCCTGTAATACATGATGGCTATCCTAATGAAATCTCCAAATAATGAGGGAAACAGAGCCCAAACCAGCCATATCTTGTCCCCAAATGAAGCTTCCAGTACCAGGACTGGGTTCCATCCAATTGAGTTTTTGGCCAAAAGGATTCCACAGAAATTCCCAAACAACCAACGCTATTTCCAAGACAATAATTGCTCTCCAACAAACTGCCAGCAAGGCCCCATTGTTGAAGAGTACATCCACAAAACTCATTGAACATGGAGAGGTCAAACTGGTGCCTACATAGAACTTTCACCACTATCTTCTAGTGTCTTTGATTTTGGAAGATTCTCAATAGGCTACCAAAAATGAAATGTGAACACCAACACAACCACAAAACCTTTGATCTACAATCTGTCCTGCCTTCAAAATATTCATGGGCAATGGTGGCACAAGTTTGTGGGGATAACCAACCAATGTCTGTTTTGACTTAAGGCCAACTCCACAAGATAGAACCCATACCTATACTGCTTGGGGGGCCAAGAACCAGCGACTAGATATTCTATAGACATAGGGTAAAATCAACTAATATACGTGTGTGTGTGTGTGTGTGTATAAAACATGTATATGTAACAATAAAATGACTTCTATACTCATAGATTGGTACCTTATTCAGTTATCATTAGAGAGGCTCCCTCCAGCAGCAGTAGAGAAAAAATACAGAGACCAACTAGGCATTACAGAGAGAGAGAGATATCTTGGAAGATACAGCTCTAAATGAGAGGCCTCCATCAAATTCCTCTCCTCAAAGCTCATGGAAACATGTGGAAGAGGAGGCAGAAGGACTGGGGATCACAAATGTGACAAATAAGGAGAACAAGACCTTCTAGAACAACTGAGCAAAGGTCACGTGAACACACAGAGACTGAAGCAATCACAAAGCCCACATGGGTCTGTACCAGGTCCTCTGCATATATGCTATAGCCTTCAGTTTAGTACTTTTATGGACCTCCTGAATGTGCTAATGAATGAGACTCTGATTCTTGCTCTAACTTGGCTCGTCCAACTTCAATATGATGTTTTTTGTGCTTTTCTTATATTATATATTTTGTTATGTTTTGTTATATCTTCAAAGGCTGTACTTTTCTAATGAGAGGCAGAAAGGAAGTGGATACAGATGGGAGAGGAGGTGGGGAGCAACTGGGAGAAAAAGAGGGAGGGAAAACTGTATTCAGATTATATTGTATAGCAAAAGAATCTATGTTTAATAAAGGGGGAAAGTGAAAAAAGATATAAAACTGAATAGAAAGGAGTATGCTTCTTGAAGATTACATTTCTTTTTTAAATATTTTAATTATACTTATTTATTTTGCATTTGCATGTCCATGTATGGAGAGGGGTGCTTATGTCATGGTATGTATGTATGGAGGTCCAAGAACAACTTTTAGGAATCCATCATATGGGTCTTACGAGTCAAACCCTGGACCTGAGGCTTAGCAGCAAGCATCTTTACCTGTGCAGCCATCTCACAGGCCCAATTATTTCACTTCAAATGAACAACTCCCAGGTAACTGAGAAATACAGCCCTTAGTTATAGATTTACATTTCAAAAGGAAAGAAAGAATATGCAATTATGAGATTTCTAAAGTACATTGTCTAAGTAAAGAGAGAAATCTAGATTCAAGAAGAGCCCCACCCCACCCCACCCACCCCTGTGCAAAGCCAAAAGGAAGATTAAGGTAATTTCATCACACCTTCAAAGATTTATTTTAAATATATCTCTGTATGAGTATGTACAAGTGGGTGCAGGTGCCTGTGGAGGCAAGAAGAAGGTGTTAGATCCTCTGGAGCTGAAATTATACCATGAAAGCTAGGAATCAAACTCGGTCCTCTGGAAGAGCAACAAGCACTCTTAGCAGAGTCATTTCTCCAGTCCCTTGTCACTCTTTATTACCAAATGATGACATTGCCCACCAAACCAAATAGCTAGCTGTGTTAGCATAGAATCTTGAAAAGTAATAATAACAATTTTGTCTTCTTAGCTCTTGCTGACTAAATCTTTCTAAAGAAGTATATGAATGTACTCAGATACTATGCACTTAACTCATTTTCCCTCCAGATCTCAGAGGTGCCACTGCATGGTGCAACTTGGCATACACATAAGAACTAAGCCTAAAAGAAAATCAAATATTTGAGAAGTGTTTGTCATTCTCATTTGAGATATAAAATGTAGAAACTTAAAAGATGGACAAAGGAGACATCTTTGTCACTTGCAAGTGAAATTATTCATCACATTTTCAAATTTAAGTACTATAAGCTACCCTCAAATTTAAATATCTAGACCAATAAACTCTAAAACAAAGCATGATTTCAAGCCATGGATAACTAGCCAATTCCTATAAATGCATCTTCATTAAAGTGATAAAATTTTCTCCAAAGAAATACAAAGGTCATAGGACAAAGACACAAGTTCTAGCTTTACCCTGGAACCAACACATCACCAAAATTAGTTGGAAGTTCTACTTAAAGGTCCATTTTTGTTCAAGTTACACTCCGAAGATGAAATGAGTGGCATTTTCAGGATCAAATTTCAATAGCTCCTTAGTCTGAAGAACTTTTATAAATTAAAATGTGACTAAAGCTTTTTGAAGTGTCTTGCAAATACAGGAACTTCGCCTACATGTAAACTCCTGTAATATACAATTGTAATATCCATGTGACGAATATGAGCAAATAACTCACCCACTTTCCCAGTTCTGTGACATTACCTTTATACAGAATCTGTACAACCTTTCAGAAATTCACCATTAGTGCAGCAAACAGGTACAAGTTTTACATAGGGGCATACAGGAAAAGCCTTGTAGAAGTCTGCAACTTTGCTCAATAACTTTAATAGTTTCTGGTACTTTCTTCAAAGTGCATTTTGACTTATTATTGGAACATGACTAGTGAGTGTTGTAATGAAGCTTTTTAAAAATGATTTTTAATGATCCAGGAATGGCAAGCCTAAGGAATACAAAGCCATGGCAACCCATTAGAAAGTAATAATTATACCTCAACCTCAAATGAATTTTTCATCTTCTCCCTTAAAGCCTTTCCTTTGGCTGTGTCTCTTCTTCTAAAATGACATTATCACAGTTGCAGACATGCAGGTTCTCAACCTCAAAGTTCCCTGCTGTAACCTTCTCCTGCCCTGTCTCCAAGTTTAGTCAAGCCTTGATTTATTGTCTCTGATCTAGACCATATTGCTATAATTGTTGTGCTGCTAAAGCAAAATGCAGTCAAAGCATAATATGATATTGTCATACCGGAAAGACCGAAAATGCAAATTAGGACCTGTGAAGTGTGTTCCAGCTGCGGGAAGACAGAGGTCCTGTATGACTCCACTGATATAACTTGTGCAGAAGTCACATTTTACTGAAGCTGGCAAAGTATAATCCTGAGAATATTTCCAAAATTACAAAAAATAATCTCATAAATATAACTTGTAGTATGATAAAAAACTAACAGACAGTAAAAATAACCATTTAAAACTAGGCTACTAAAGTAAATAGCAACGTACCTTTTACTTTTTTAACATAATTGCTGCAATATAATATTATAGGTAGATTAATCTCTTACAGACTGCATTAAATGTGCACCAAATAATAGACATTCAATTTAACAATAAATACACTGAGCAGCAATCGTCTACTTTAGTTCCTGTCTATACTTCCTTCCATCTTTCTTAGCGTTGGTTCCATCCCTTAGACCTTCACCCCTTGTGCTCTCCTAGTCCATTACTTCTTACTTTTTTCTCTCTTTTCTGTCCAAATTTTCATCAATTTATGAGTGTTTTGTGTACTTTCTTTGTTCGTCATCTAAATTTATTTGTAGATTAAAATGAAAAAAAAAATAGATTTTCATATTCCTTGGAATTTATCAAAATAATTTAAAAAGTAATGCTAGATTCAGGCAAAAAAAATATAAATTCAATGCCATAAACAAAAGTTCATATCTGTTCTAAATAGACAAGAGATGTGAGTTTTCAAATTGCAGTCAGCATCTTTCACCTGTTTGACTGTTGAGCCTTCTATATTCATATGAAAATATCAACAGTTCTTGAAATATCTTCTATCATTTAGTCCTGGCTTTAATCTTCATAAAATAATGTGAATCAATATACAGAACATTGGTACCCAAGAGTCTGATGCCTATAAATAACTATCTATTTGTCGTTTTATTTTGAACTTGAAGCTCAAAGCATCTCTCATAGCTGAAATATGACACCGAATAGTACTTGCTGCCAATATATACTTATTCATCGGTTTGGACTACTTGTATTAAATGTAAGTTGAACAATTTTAAACCTATAAGTTCTCCTAATTGTGACAGGAAATCAAATAACATATGCTTTACTGCTGTGGCATAATACAGTATAATTTTTTTTGTCAACACATCTAAAGAATGGATTTCAGTTACAGAGCTTACTCTGACTGCTTTTGCCTGTAATGAATCATTTCCGAAGTGTCCTGACACATTGCCCTGTCAAATAATTCATGTGTGCTCTTCCCAAACGCTCACTTCAGCTTTACAAATCATTTTGTGCCTAATGAAATATATTATGTAGTGAAGAGCCTAGAATAGGTGAACATACTTAGTGATTGAGCACACTGGACTTCAGACAACACATTCTGCTTCCTTCAGCTGTCCAGAGTGCATCAGGAACTGTGACTCTGGCACAAGAGAAAAATGGAAAGCAAGAAGTAGCATCCAATTTTAGGCAACTGAGCAGGTAAAGAAAATGAAGTATGAGTAAGAAGATCCTGAAAAAGTGACTCCCTTCTACAGAGCAGTATGGAAGGCCAGAGAGGATAATAATTAAGTTTGGGATTTGAGAAAACCCTGGATGTAGCCTATGTGCTGGGTCTATAGTCTAAGTAAGGTTCTCTCGGTATAGAAGGGTGGAGATTCTAGATAGAAGAAAAGCATGATAGACTATGTTCCAAAACATAAAGTCTGCAGACATCAGGAATGTTCCCTTGTTCTAAAACCAAATACTCCCCCACAGACCATACTTTCTTCGGTTTATAAATCAAATAATGGCATCATGACCCCAGTCATTCTACATTTATTTGGAATGGAGAAATGTTCTAAGGAATTTATCTCCTGTCAGAAACCTGAATTTATTAGTAAAGTCATTAAGGAAAAGCGCTTAAGCAGAACAACTGCAAAATGTGTATCACTGATCTTTGAAAGATGCTAAAGGCCTTTTTCTATGGCCTTAGTAATCCAATTAAAGACTGCAGATACTCAGAAAACTCTTTGCTCCAAATGTTTTGATTTGTCCCCTACTGATAGAAATTTATGTTGAATGCAGTGTAGTCTCATACTGTGTGAATAACGTAATAGTAAGTTGAAAATGAGAGGTGCAGGGGAAGAGGAACTATCTCATGTGCATCCTTTATGCAATATTACTATGATATTTTATTCATTATTTGAGAATATCATACATGCATACAATGTATATTTGACTCACCTCCTCCAACTACTCTACCCCAACATTATGCTCCCAATGTACTTTTTTTTAGTTCAGTGGTTGTAAATAATGCTGTTCATCTGGGCACTAGTGTAGGGCTATCCACCAGAGCATGGTCAATTTTTCAAGGTTCACGGTCACAAAGGAAACTGCTGCATGCTCCCCTAGTAGTCATCAACTGTCAATAACCTCTTAGCTAGGAGTCAGAGTCCCTTAACATTCCAGGCTAGAATGGCAACTGATTTGATTTTGTGCAGATCTTATGCAGGCAACCATGGCTGTGAGTTCAGGAGCACTGCAGTTCTGTCGTGTACAGTAGACACTTTTCCAATCTGATCTTCTCCAATCTATGGCTCTCACAATCATTCCATACCCCATTTTATAGCATTTCCTGAACCTTGAGAAGAAGGTATGTGATATAGAGATCCATTTATGGCTGAGCACTCCACAGACACTTACTCTACACTTTGAGTGGGATTTTTTTTTATTTAGTATTGGTTATCTATTTTTAAAAGAAGTGGCAAAGTTTTTTTGAAGTTGTCACCAATCTCTTATGAATTATGTTCAAACCAAATTATCTTTGATTTTTCTACATGATATTGCACACAATAACTTCACACACCCCTGGAATTCCAGCAATAACTACAAAATGTGTGTGATAAATGAAGCTATGTAGCAGTACTAAGTGAGACACTAGGGAGTCCACCCAGCATGAGGTACACATGTACTTTCCTCCTTGTTCTTTAATGTAGAGCCATTTTTAAGTTAGAAAATCAGAATGTCCATGACAGCTTTAACAGTCTGAATTCATAGTACATTTACAAAGAGGATATCCCTAAATTTGACATATCATCTCTTCTTCCTAGAGCCCTTACTTTGGAAATGTTCAGATGCATAGGATTGCTCAAACCAGGAAACACAGTTACTGCATTTACAGCACCATTTCACTGACTGAAAACAAAAAGTTCCTGCCACCTACCTGTCTTGCCTAGCTCAAACATCACATCCCAGCATGTGCCTCATCAGGCTCATTGATGTCCTCTTCATTTCTACTTCTTGGACACATTAAGTCCAACCTCAGGACACGATGCTTGCTGTTTCATCTTCCCAGAATAATCTTTTCTCAGATCTCTCTCTTTCTCTGTTTCTCTCTCTCTCTCTCTCTCTCTCTCTTCTCTCTCTTTCTCTGTCTCTCTCCTTCTTCCATCTGTTCTCTACTTCCCACTCATTCTGAGAAGCCACAGAGAGACTACAAGGAGCCCACTCTGGGTCTTCTTTATCAGGTGAGACCCCGAGAGAGACACTGAGGCACGAACCATTGCAAGAGCATGAGGTTTATTGTACTGACGCATCCTTCCTATGTGTCAGGGTGGACCTCCATAGGGTCCCCATACAGGGGGAGGAGGCCACACCGAGGGGATTTTCAGACTTGATTATATACTCTTTTTTTGGCAACCACATAACCTTTAAGCTGATTGGTTGGGTGCAATGACATAGATTGGTATATTCCAGGTGTATTGTTTTGTGGCTAAGGAGTGATGAGCTGAAACCTATTCATATGTGAATATTACTAGAACTTTTCCTGTAGCTAGGGAGTGATGAGCTGAAACCTATTCATATGTGAATATTACTAGAATTTTTCCTTATCTGGGTGCCAAGGTTTCTGGAAAACTTCAGGCAAAGTTCAGGCCTACTTGTATATTTTCAAGCCTTACTAAAGTTTGGTCAAGTCTAGCCTTGGCCTTACAATTCCTTCTTTTCCATCTCTTATAGTCAATCTTTAGAACCTAGATGCCACATGGAATAAGTGTTCTAGCCAATGACGCCACAGAAGGTTTCAATCAGCAGACAATGAGCATGGCTCGCATCCTTCAGCCATTCCCAATATAAGTAATCTCTGCCAACTCCTGGACAAATTGTGAGCAAAATAAATACAATCATTTCAAGTTGCTAGTTTTTAGAGTAATGTACTACACAGCCGAAGCCTGTAATCCCAGTACTCAGAAAACCGAGAAAGGAAGATTGAGTTTTAAGTCAATTTGAGAAACACAATAAGACCACATCCTCTCAAAAGAAACGAAGACAGAACTACAGAAGGGGGTGGAGGAAGGAAGGAAGGAAGGAAGGAAGGAAGGAAGGAAGGAAGGAAGGAAGGAAGGAAGGAAGGAAGGAAGGAAAGAAGGATCACTTTGTCCCATCAATATTCATAATTATTTACATATGTTTTTCTTCAAATATTAAGTCCAACCTTAGGACACAATTGCTTGCTGTTTCATCTGCCCAGAACAATCTTTTCCTGGATCTCTTTCTTTCCTACAGCTTCATGTTCCTATTTTTCTTTATCATTCCCTTCAATATAATCTTCCTATAAGTATTTCTTTAGTTTGAGTCTGCTAATAACTTTTTTTTACCTTTCTGTGTAAACATGTCTAAATTTTTACATTATTATTGAAGAATAGTTTTACTATAGACTCATAGATTGAAAGTTTTTTTTCTTCTGTATTTTGAAGAGACAATCCATTTTCACTATAATTATTTAGTAAAGATACTATGTCTTTTTTGTTTTTAACATTACTCTTTGATGAAAAAAATGTCACTGTACCATGCTTAAGCCCCATTTCTATACACATCTTGCTTGTTATTGGGTGGAGATTTCTTCACTGCGATTTAAAGTCTTTCTCAGCCATTGCTTCTGCATATGTATCTACCACATCTGTGTCTTTCCACTCATGCTGGAACTCTAATACTTTGAGCTTTCCCACTATGTCCTTTAGTGTATGCCCTTTCCCTTTCTGTTGTGCTATTTCTTGGTGATTCAGTCTGCATACTGTCTCCTGACCTACCTTTCAGTTTACCAATTCTCTTTCCAGCTGTGATTAATCTGCTGATAAATGACTCAATCAGTTCTTGATTTCAGTTATTTTTAGTATTATAAAATATTTATTGTTTTTCTAATAAGTTCTACTTCTCTACCAAAATCCTTATTTTCATGCAAAGTCATATGACACATTAATCATTTACTTTATTTTGCAATTTTCATAATTTTGTAAATTTGATTCTTCAGCTAGAGATGAAGAATCTTCATCTCATTCAGGAAGTTTTGTTTTATTGGCTGTTATTCAAATATCTTTATACACTTGTAGATATTGTAGGCTAGGCTAGTGCCAATACTTATAACACTCTCGCTTTTATTCTTTTCACCAGAGAGAATTTACCACTGCTTTTGGCAAGCATCTAAGCTGGAGTAAGATCACTATAATTTATTAAGGAACCAAACAAACTCGAAATGTGGCATACATCACCCGGAGGGTTCTTTTGTTTTTGTTTTTCTTTGATTTTGTTTTGTTTTTTGTAACTAGTAGATCATCAGTCTTGGAGAGTCCTGCTCTGAGCACCCAACTATAACTTCAGGTAGATCTTAGGATCCCCTCTTCTTGTGAGAGCCCCAGCCTGTAGAGATCCCTAAAAATCTCTGCTTAGCATCTGACTCTGTAACCAAGGCTTTTAGCTTGTTTTCTCAGCAGTCACTTTTGAATCAACAAGCACCTCAAGGAGAAAACTGGTATCAAATACAGAACTCATTTTTTGTCTGTTTCCTTATATATTCTCACTATGCTAGTGAATATTTTTTGTTTCTGTTTTGTTTTCATCCCAGCTATAATGGTTCTCAGTTGGAGAACTAGTCAAAAACAAGCTACTTTCTTATCATTGAAAACTGTCCTCAAGATAGTTTATATCTTACTTATATTTGTCTCTAGAAGCATTTTCTGTTGACAAAAGCCTTATTTCACTAGGGATAGGTCAACTCACCCCCATTCCTTTATTTCCCTCCTTGTTGTGTATTTCCCTTAAAACACATGTCAAATTTGAAATTATGTCTGCATGTGTTGATTTTTTTAAATATTGTTTCACTCAGTTAAAATGTAAGTTCCATTGAAGAACGTGACTCCCTTCATTAATACTACGTCTCAGTGCCCAACACAATGTCTAAAGTGCCCAAGAAACAGTACTTGAGTGGATCACTAAACGAATAAATTGACAACCAGCAAAGAGATTCAAAACATGTGCTCTCGTGAAAGAGGTGAATAAACGTGAAACTTTAAAAACATAAGTAAAAATTAAGTAAAAATGTTATAGCTAACATTTTATTATATGCCTTCATTAATAGTGAGAAAAGTCAGAATGGTTCACCCATTGAGGTTGATACAACTTGGAAAAATGATATCTGAATCCTGTGATAAACTGTCCCACAGGTCAATCATTTAAGAAGTATTTACAAATGGTTGTTCTACTCTGTGCTAGCAAAATCCTTTCCCAACAATTATAAGCAATGATAGGAACATGTAAAAATAAACTCTTTCCGGTTATTTCTTAGATCAGTGAGTGTTAAGGCTACCCCCATCCCACTGTTTAGTTTACTCTGCAATTTCTAAAATAATAATTTCAAGGTCATATTTCCTTCCAGTTTTTCTTCATTTTTCTACTTCAAATCTTTAGAAGTCATTCATAGATATTTCATTTACATGTCACTGTTATAATATTTCTTTTTTTTTACTGTACAGTGGTGTGAATGAGGTATGCATTCAGTAGAAATTATACTTTTGAATTATGATGTTTTCCCAAACTAGCAATGTGCAGCATTTTGCTTCCTTAATTCCAGGCAATATTAGGAAACTTCAGTGATTAGTCAGCCATGTGACCATGAAAGTGAATAATAAATACTCTGTGGTACTGTGTTGTTAAGCTAAGATGCTGGGCAGGTGAGGTTTATTAAGTGTATTGCTACTGAGGACACTGTCTACTTACAGTGGATTCATTAGGATATGACCCAGCATAAGTTAAGGATCTTCTTTGTGCTCCTTCTGTACTTTCCACAAACCTTTCTTATGGCCAGGTGTGTGTGTGTGTGCGTGTGTGTGCGTGTGTGTGCGTGTGTGTGCGTGTGTGTGCGTGTGTGTTTGTGTATGTATATATGTGAGAGAGATTCAAATGCAGACAGACACCATGAAGTGTCTATTAATAAATTCATTTTAAATAAACCAGGTATTCAATCTGCCTGAACCTCTAAACTGTATTTAAAAAGATAATGACATGTTAATGAAAGTTTTGGTTTTAATCTGTTAATATTCAAGGTGAAATATATCTGCAGGTAACTTGAAACTTTGTATAAAAATAATGAAAAGTTTATTTTTTGAGGTTGATAAGACTTATTTCAGAGTGGGCTCTGACAACTAGGGATAAAGCTCTGAAAGTCTGCTCCCAGTCAATGCCTTAGAAAATCCTTCTGCAGCAAAGCGAGGGTAACCCTAAGTACAACAAAGCCACAGTTCTTTCCAGATGCTGTTCTGTATACACCTATTCCATAATGAAGACGTCTTCCTTGCTTCCCAGAAGGCTAGATTGTATCCTGTAGCCTCTAAGTATGTAATAAGAAAGGAAGATACCAGAATAAATCCAATGGTGTCAATACAGGGAGAGGACACGCACACTTCTCCCAAGCAGTCAGCTTCAAAACTGTTAAAGATAAATATGGAGCTAAATGATTGAACACAGGTCAGAAATCACATTTTTAATAGTCACAGATATGTCGTGTGCTCTGAGCTGATGGATACATAGTTTCGAATGACTTGCATAGTGTTGTTAAAAATGGAAAGAAATCAAAAGGACACCTTACACTTCCTTAACAGATAATTACAAAATCTTAGTAGCCTTGTAGGATACAACAAACATTTATGCTCAATGGTCTCTGTTTGACTGAATGATTCTGTCGTTTCAGCAGGGCTCAGTGGGCTTGGGTCATGTGTCTGCTGTAAGTAGGAATAGTCTGGGCTAAGGTAATCTTACCTGAGATAACTAACCTTTCCAACTCCAATAGGTTAATCTGTGGAAACAAGGTCCCAAAAGAAAAAGCAAACATACAAGTCTTCCTGAGGTCCATGCTCAGAGATGGTATCACCACACCGGAAACTGACTAAATTATCTTGAAATACAGTACGGACTCAAGTGGTAAGGAAACAACCTTCCATGAAATGTAAAATTACAAAGCTGTGGCTACATGGAGAAATAAGAAAATAAGTCCAATTTTCAAACCCATCTACACAGTAGCATTTAAACAAAAGCAAACAAACAAGCAAAAAACCCCAAAGAAACAAACAAAAAAAAAAAACTCTTTTGCAAAATACCTCAGAATTCTTTGAAATAGTTAACGTCCCCAACAAATTTCTTGGTAAGATTATGATTTAACAGCACAAATTGATTTTATTGCCCTATGGCTTAATGATTCATGGTCTAAGGATATATTTGAGATTTTGTGAGCTTTAATCTCATATAATATAATGACTAGAAGACTGAGAAAATAAAAAAATTAACATCTGTACCAGAAATAGATATTTTCTCATAGATTTCTTCCTCAATAATCACTTTGATCTCTGTTAGAATTTGTGGGCTTTTTTCCCTTTGATATCTATTAAATTCTAATAGGCATGATAATTCTATCACTATACTAACTAGTTACGAAGTTTGATGCAATATCCAAAAACTTATTGCTGTAAATTGTTAGTCAATTTATAGTTTTTAATAATTGGCCAAAATACTCAATTAGTCCCTAGTAAACTTGTCTTATAATAAAAAATACAGAATTTTTTAATGAGGAGTTTCTGTTTTATTTGAAGAGCTATATGTGAACAGAAAGCAGATGCACATTTATCCCTCAAATTCCCAAACTATTAATATCTGACTAAGGAAAGACAAAAGAGGCTGGATAGCGAGTCTAGTTGCAATATAACATCTTCGGAATGAACTTCACTTTCTGTGCCTTTGGAGACTCATTTCTCCAACATCTATTTAACACCAATCAATCTGCTGAGCATTAGAGACACAAAGCACCATCTCCACCTTTGAGGCGGAGGAGAAAAATGAACAAGTATGCCCCCTTAGCTGCAGCACTGCGGGAACCATGCAGATGAGGAACTCATTGTTCCTTTCCATTAAATAGAAACTACAATTTCATCCTTGGTGAGAACTCATCGCTTCATTCACACATTTCAATTTTTTCCTGAGCTACTTTTTTTCTTGATGTTGTCACATCCTAAGTAAGATCTTTTGTTTATTTACATGTATACTCCTCAGCATTTACTCCAACATCCCTGTGAGATAGAAGAACTGCAGCAGCCAACAAGATCCTGGCATTCTCCATGTCAGGGTCTTGAGAGAACCTACAGCCAGGGACACTGCCCTAATTTTAGCAAAGATTCAGGATTAATGACACTTCTTACATGCTTTGTTTTTTCAATCACTCAGTTACCTATTCATGAACTCAAGATCTATCAGGAATATTGTTTTTTATTAAAATCATTTAGGAACTTAGTAGTAAATATCTTATAAAATGTCCAGAATTAGAGAAAAATCCATGTCACTTGGACATACACACTTATACTATTAGTTATAATACCAACTACCAATTTTTATTAATAATTTTACTCTTTTTTCTACTCTTTTAAACAAATAGAGACAAACCACAACCAATCAAAATGCAGAGTTGTAGAAACTAGTCACAACTAATTCATCTACAACACAGCTACTACACCTAAAGCTCAGAGATTATTGTAGAAGCAGGGGAAGAAAAACTGTATCTCCTGTGAATGACAGAAGATATACATATAAATATATGTACATATATAATATATATACATATAAATATATATGTATATACATGTATATGATATAAAGGTATATATGTATGCATATATGTATATATGTATATATAACATACATATATATGTGTGTATATATTACATATATATACATATATATGAACAGTATGTACAGTTACTGATAAAAGAGGCTATGAATTTGAAAGAGAGTGAGGAGGAGTATATGGAAGGCTGTGGGGGGAGGAAAAGGAAGGGAGAAAATATGTAATTAAATTATAATCTCAAAAAATTAAAACAAAACTAATTTATTTTAGTTTGTTACATAAATAAGTATTTAAAATAATTTTTCTATTACATGTAATATAAACACATAACCATACATACATATTCAAAGAGATAGCTATTATTTCTAGCAGGACTTTAAGTTACTATTATTGAAAAAAGTATCAGAAACATACTATAATCTTCACATGTTGGTTTAAGAGAAGTTGACACTACAATAAGAAAAGAGAAATATCAATATTTGCTTTATATCCACATTATGCAATTGTTATAAAAGTAAAATTTGGGGACTTGGAGATGTCTCAGTGCTTAAGAACACATACTATATATTCTCTACCCACTTGCCTACCCCTCCTGTCCAGACAAAGTGCCTAGAATCCATTACCAAATCTACCCAACCCACTGCATTCCTAAGAGCCATGTCTTCCCTACCTGCCCACCTGTTCTTTCTCTAGAGGTAGGGGTCCCAGACTCCCACCTCCACTCCAATTACCCTATCACCTAAGGATAAGTCCATCCCACCTCATGAAGACTGTTGAAGATTGGCTGTGAGAATCTTCTAACTCTATGCAAGGTCTGTTCTTGGGCTGGACAAGGACCATGTCTGAAATTCCATTTTAACAGCAACTAGAGTTCTCAAAGATTTAAACCTAAGTCCTATTCAGCTGGTCTACAACCTGATAAATTAGGATAACAAACACACAAAAATCCAAACACACACTCAACAAAGGGGATACCAGATATCCATACTAAGGAATTCTACTAATAACATAACTCCAGATGCTATGTTCCACCACAAAATACATGGACAACCAAGATAATATATCTCTCCAAAAATGAGTAGTCCCTTAACAATTGTCCCTGAGAGAGAAACTTAGATGACCTAAGATGATGATTGAAAGATAGCAATAATACATATGTTCAGGATACTCAAAGAAGATATGAGCAAATGCCAGAATGAAGACCATGAAAACACAAACATTTATACAAAATAATTAAAATAATTCAAGAGATGAAAATAGAATTTAATCAAGAGATAGACTTTCTGAAGAAAAGACATACTGACATGAAATTTCAGAAAGTCAAATAAAAGAGTTCAGAGGAAAGCCTCAGACACAGAACTATGTACATAATATACAGGAACTGTGGAATCCATAAACAGACAAAATCTGTAGAAGGGTTATGGAAAGTGGAGAAGAAACTCAGGTCAAAATTACAGAAGAAAACTTTCCTAACCTAAGAGATGCCTAACAGTGTACAAGAGTCAGCATACAGAACACTAAATAGACAGAACCAGAAAAGAAATTCACATTATGAGGACCAGTGCCCCCTCATGGTGGGTGGCCCTGACCTCAGCTCTCTGCTTCTCCTGAGATCCTTGCTTCCCCATGAGATGTAACAAGCAAATCCAGTGTTCAGGTCCTGACCAATCGAAGAGATCCCCTAGTGACTGCCCGTTTCACCTAACACACCCCAAACACCCCCATACACCTCTACCCTGTGCACCTGCATTTGGGCATCGCCGTGTTTTTATTTTTGTTTTGGTTTGGTTTTTTATTGGTTGACCCTGGCATGCCAGAATGTGTTCTGTAGAAATAAACTGCTTTGTATGGCCACATGTTGTATACTTTAGCCGTTTTGGGGACCTAACAACATCATATATAATACTCAAAAACACTAAGACACATAGCAAATAAAGTGTATTAAAAGCTACAAAAAGAGACCAAATCACATAAAAAGACAGAGCCATAAGAGCAGTAACTGATTTTTTTAAACGAAGACTTCAAAAGCCAGAAGAGCTTGGGCCAGTGTAGACACAGATATATATGTTGATTTATTTCTTCGTTCTCATGGGTTCACAGCAGAGGACAATTTATTCTTTGCTAATTCAGTCCCTGGTCCTAGAAGGTTTCAGCCTTCATATAATATGTAATCTGCAAGCCTAGAATGTTTCTGCCTCCAAGACTTTTCTGCTGACTAAGCTCAGGCTGCGTAACTGTCTTCTGATCTCTTGGACTGTAGATCATAAACCATCTGCTTCTGACTCTCTGTTTTCTCTCCTCTTATTCTGAACTGTCTCTGCTCTTAGCTTCTCCTTCTGAACTGAAGACTGCCTGACTGAACTCTCTGCTTCACTGTTTCCACCTCACTTCTTTCTGTCTGAGCTCTGCTTCCACACTCTCCTTCTACTCTCTCCTTCTCTCTATTGAGCTGGGATTAAAGGTGTGTCCTACCACTGCCTTCTGAGCTGGGATTAAAGATGTGTACTACAACTGGGATTAAAGGTGAGTATGGAATTAAAAGTGTGTATTATATCGACTTAATCAAAGAAATCTCTTTGATCTAGCATTAGCAGAGAGGACAGGATTATTCTAACTAACATTATGTCTGCTTTCCATTTGGATCACATAGCCTCTGAATGTGACCCTTTCTTTCCTAGAGCACTCATGTTGCCGGATTAAAAGAATAAATATTCCTCTACAGGCCAGAGTTCTACAAAATCTGAAAGACGACAAATGTCAGCCCAGACTGCTATGCCCAGCACAATATCAGATATAACCAAAGGAGAAAGAAAAGTTTTCCATGATAAAATCAGGTTTAAGAATTTTATGATCAAGCTGGATGTTGGTGGCACATGCCTTTTAATCCCAGCATTTGGGAGGCAGACACAGGCAGATCTCTGTGAGTTCAAGACCAGTCTGGTCTACAGAGTGAGTTCTAGGACAACCAGAGTTACAACAGAGAAATCTTGTCTCAAAAAATAATAAAATAAAATAAAGAAATTTGTGATCAATAAACGAGCGGTGGCAGTGGTTCTCAACCTGACAGTTCCTCATGTTGTGGTGACTCCAACCACAAAATTTTTGTACTTCATAACTATAATTTCACTACTGTTATTAATTGTAATGTAAATATCTGATACACAGACCCTGTGAAAGGGTCATTCAACCTCCAAAGGAGTAGTGACACACAGGGTCAAGAACCTGTGGCAAAACTGCTGGTGTAGAGGATACTGGAAGAAGGTTTATGAATGATGGGAGGTACCAAGAGGGTACATAAAATAATAAATTATTCATGAACAGTTAATGAAACCCAGAAAGACAAGTGTCACATGCTTTCTATTATTTGTGGATGTTAACTTTGCACCTTTAGATATGTGTGTTACATTTGGAATACCACAGAAATCAGAAAATTATTAAGGGGCTATAGGATGTTTTTGAGTAAGAAGAAAGAGAAGACAGTGTTATGAAGAGTAAAGATAAATATAGAATAGAAATGATTGAACATGATAGGGTGGGAAGAAAAACTTGAGGAAAGGACATAGGAAGGATAACTAACTCTAAAATTTTTTAAATTATTTCTTTTTACTTTTTGAGATTACAATTACATTATTTTCCCCTTCTTTTTCCTCCCTCCAAACACTCCCATATACCCCTCATTGCTCTTTTTCAAATTTATGATCTCTTTTTTCATTAATTGTTATACACACACACACACATGCACATTCACATGGACACACACATACACACACACACACACACACACACACACAAACACACACACACACACACACAGGTATATATTCCTAAATACATAAGTATAATATGCTTATAACATTTTCAGCAAAATAATATGTAAACTAACTACTGTAGAAGCATCTAAAAATATATACAAATGCACATATATAAAAAAATAAAAAAGAAGTTACCCTATAAAGGGATGACAATGCTCTCATTAGCTCCCACAGGGTAACAATGACAATCCCAGTGCCAAGAATGGGTTATCTCTTTGGAAGTTGTTGGTCAGGGAAGTCCCAGAGGACCTCCCAGACATTGCAGGCTATTTCCATTGCTCTTAGTTATCCACCTGCTGGGTAGCAATTTCCTCCTAGATAAAACTGTCCTTCTTGGAAGGAAGCTTATTAAGACACAGGATGTTAAAAGGGAGATAAAACAACAGGATGTTCCGAAGGAAAGTTAAACAGGGATGCTTCTTGATCCCAGGAAGTAAATAGTTCAAAACAGCTTTGAGAAATTCCTGAAACTGATAAGATTCATGAGGTCCTTCTTTCCGCACAAGCAGCAATAACTGCTTTGAGGCATCTCAGACAAGCTGAGCTACCTGAAAGCAGAGACAAGACAAGCTTCTTGGGAAGAATAATCTCCAACCTGTTGTGTGGCTTACAGGTTGTGCAGTAAGCTCCAGGTTTCCAGCTTCTGTAAGCTGTCACCTGTGCTAGGGTGGAAGATTCAGCTGTCTTTGATTTATTTTTGTCCTATAACTAAATCCTCACAATTATGGCCATAGATTCACCAGATGTACCTGTAGGTTCATGGCAAAGTCTTTTTCTTCTTTTCCTAATTCAATCACCAATTCTAGTAATGGAGCTCTGGAGCATTTCAGACTCTTTATAATCTACTCTTAAGCCTAGAACTGGAAGGCTTCAGCCTTCATACAATCTAGAACATTTGAACCTCTATACAATCTAAAACATTTAAGCCTCCGAGATTTACTATGGACTGAATCACGCTAACTAGCTCCTTCTGAACTCTGACTCTTCTGGTTCAACTCAACTCACTCGTTGCTCTGGCCCAAACAGTTCTCCAAACTGCCTAGTTTAAACTGACCTTCTAAGCTGTCTTACTGTGTCTAACTAAGCTCTTAACTCCGCAGATTCTGGCTGATTCTCTGACTGCCTCAGACTGAACTACTCTGCTCGGCTTCAAACTGATTCAATTTTCCTATCTGATACTGACTTCTGCCAAACTACCTCTGTGTCTCTACCTCAGACTCCTCAGACTCCCCAGTCAGACTACCTATGTGTCTTTTCCCTGTTTGCCTGCTTCATACCACTCACCTCATACTGCCTGTTATAATGGATTGCTCTGGAACTGAAAGTCACCTTTATATAGTGAGAGTTGGGCATGTCCTTACTCTAACTCTGATTAGTCACCTTGCTTGTCCTTCACTCTGACTCATCTCAGATGTCACTTGCAATCTGACACTGACTCTTTCTGAGCTCTACTTCCTGAGTCTGCTTCCATACTGTTTCTATCTTAGGATAGAAATATATCTATCTTAGGATAGATCTAACTTAAAGGTGTATGCTACCACTCTCCTCTGAATATTGGGATTAAAGATGTGTATCAACATTCTTTCTACCCTAGAGCAGTCATGCGGCCAGATTAAAAAATTAAGCATTCCTCTACAACCCATATTCCTGTAAGTAACCTCAACAAAACTCATAAGTTCACCAAGTTTCACTTTGCTGGAATCCGTATGTTGGCATGTTGTCACTTCCCTCTCTGTTCACATCTCCCAAGAAATAGTCTTACACAACAACCTCCCCCCCAGAACTCCCCCCCAAGACCTTATTGCTTGAATAATACTTGAGTCATATCACATACTTGAGTCATAAAACACGAAGAAATCAAGCTGGTACTGAGGTCAATGATTCATCCCTACCAGCTAGCTTTCACAGTGCTAGAAAGTGAACCCTATAAGCTACACTAATTAGTGGCCTGGTGAGACATGTCCACAATAGTGGTGTCTTAGACAGTGTTCTATTATTACGAAGAGACATCATGACCGTGGCAACTCTTATTTTTAAAAAATAAGATTCAGAGGTTTAGTCCACTATCATCATGCCAGAAAGCATGGCGGCACTTAGGCAGACATGGTGCTGATGAAGTTACTGCAAGTTCTATACCTGGATCCACAGGCAGAAAGAGTATCTGGGCCTAGCTTCAGCTCTCACAACCTCAAAGCCCATCCCCAGTGACACAGCTCCTCCAACAAGGAGGAACCTACTCCAACAAGGCCACACCTCCTACTCCTTAGTGCCACTTCCTGATAACCAAGCATTCAAATATGTGAGCCTATGGGGGCCATTGCTATTCAAACCATCACAAATGGTATGAATGTCATGGGACTAAACAACCACTTTCTGATTGGATTGAAAGTCTTTTCCACAAGGTCAAACCTGTACAGGAATATTTAATCTTTTAATCCATCAGCATGGCTGCTTTAGGGTAGGAAGAGTGTTGGTACACATCTTTAATCCCAATATTCAGAAGGCAGTGGTATATATATATCTTTAATCCTAGCACTTGGGAGACTGGAAGTGTGGGACTATCCAAGGGCTGTAGTGTGTTGAAGCTGACTTGAACCCTGCATCACCCTTAGAGGATAAGAACAATGGGAGTTCGTTGCTCCGCACCTTAGACCTGGCCAAAAACCCAGTCAAATTTAGATATGACAAGCAAACATGCCTCTGCCCTGCAGGCTGGATTACACAGACTCCAACTCCACACACAGGCAAGGCCACTCCCACATAGGGTGTCCTAATCAATGGACATTCCCAGGGTCATGGGCTCCTCCCTGCCTGTGATCCTTGATATATGCCCTAGAGCCCCCATTAAAGAGAGATGCCCATTGAAGTGTATTCCTGAGTGTTATTTGTCCACTCAACTCACAGAGGCCCCCAAGGCAGCATGGCAGGATGTGGTAAATAAAACCCATGGCCCCGGACCCCTCACTATGTGACTATCACACCACACCGAGTCTTATCATATCTAAATTTGCCTGGGTATAACAGCAGGAGTTAATGAATTAGGACAAGGAAACAGTGTTTTCCAGACACAGTAGGGCAGTTGCACATATGTATTCAAAGTTGATACAGCATGTATAAGACCTGTTCAAGCTCAAGCAAGACAAAATTCCAGTATAGAGAAGAAAGTTGGACAGGAAGTTCAACCCCCCCTTTTTGAGAAGCTATTTGCATTGATGGTTATTGGAAGAAGGAGAATCAGTTTTCTTTAAGGGTGTGGATCTGGTAAGAAGACAATGTCCAATGGATGGGAACTCACCCAAGAGTTGGCACCAATTGTATTTAGGTATTTTTTCATGGGCATTGTAGATTTGAGCAATATCCCCTTCAAACTGAGCATTTAGATTTTATGGTTTCTTATACTACTACTGGTCTATAGCTCTCCTCATTTGCAGTACCAATTTTTAAATACAATCTCTATTGACATAGTTTAAGTAAGCAAATTTAGTCTAACCATTGTTTTCTCTCACTACCTCAAACATATACTCTTAAGGGTTCAATCTCAGTACTTATTTGTTCCCCAGAAAATGTCTGCTCACATTGATCTCTGTGGCATTGACAACTGCCTAGATGAGGAAATGTCCTAAGCCCAGTAGGCAAGTTCTCTGCTGAGTTCCAAACCACAGTGCCTCCTTGACTTCCAGTCTTTCAAAAATACCCTTAAACTGTACCTGTCAGGTATTGATCTTATTTCCTTTCCCATCAGTCTTGATCTTTTCCTGCATTCCATCCAGTTTTACAAATTCACCACCTTTGACACACCTAGTATCTCAGACACTAGACAAAATCATAGACAGACACCTGAAGATATTAATTATACTCTGTCTGAGTCCCATAAACCTATGCCTTGTCATTTATCCTAGAATCCTGCTGTAGTTCAAGTCCTCATTATCTTCCATCTGGAATACAATGGCAATTTCCCAACAACTCTGTTTTCAGTATGTAAGTATCCAGCACAAAAATGCTAAAATGATTCTTAGAAAGACAACCAAATACATGACTCCACTCTGTAAGACACATCAGGTGGTTTTCTAATTTTCTCAGAGTGAGGTCTTTTTTCCTCCCAAATCTAAGATCATCTCTTGTTGGGTCCGATTCTTTCCAATGCTTTAGTTGTACTTCATCATTGTAAGAATATGCTGTGTTACATTACATCTTTTAAATATGCAAACAATGTTTTTTGTTGCCTAAGAAACTGATAAGGAAGTAAAACATAGGTAAGACACACAACAGATGCTTTCATTTACTGTCAGCAAGCATCTAAGTTAACATTTTGGAAGCAATTTGTCAGTTTCCCACTCCATATTTTACAGTAAAATACAAGTGATTTCCATTTTAGAAAGCATAGTATGTTAAAACCTGATCTTCCAGATTCAATTTCTATTTCTAAATCTACCCAAAAAGAGAATTGTAAGAGCACTAAATTGAAGTTTAGCTAAGATGAAATACTGTTGCATATATGATATTCTAAGTAGCTGGAAAGTATCATAGAATCTAAACACAGAAACAGGAATTTTTAAATAATAGAACTTTGAACTTTTTTATTAACAATGAGGGGGCTCAGCATCTCCTTCAAGAACTACCAAATGTAAATGTATTAACAAGAAAACTAAAAGCCTATGACATCGACAAGAAAGAAAGGTCCTATAACACGCTATTACTGAGAATGACCTCAGAGTACTGGTCTTTCTTGAACCCTCATTAAAGACTAATCCTTTTTGTTTTGGTTTGGTTTATTTTTGGTTTTGGTTTTAACAGGAGACATATTAGAGATCAATTTGTTATACTGGGTAAATGAAGTGTGAATGATCTTCATAGACAGTTGTAATGAGATATTGCATCATTCTCCCAAAACATAACAAGTTCACTGTTTTTGAGAAAAGGATTACTACTGCTAGCATCTTGGTGAAGTTTTGCTGATGAGTCAGATAGAGAGCCCTGCCAGGAGAGATGATCGACAAATGATGCACTAATATGACTGATACTCAGAGAAAGATGCTGAAGTGTCTTCTGACCCTCTGGCTGGTATATCCAAATGCACATGTTGTCTGCTAAATGAGGAAAATAAGCACTGACTGTGCCTTCTTTCTTAAACCGACCCTACGTGGCCTCATTCACCCAATCCTTAAGATATGTGCCTTTAACAATGCTTTTGATGTTGAGCCAACTCACAGTTGTTTTTAAACAAGGTTTATCAGATAGACATACTCCAGATTTTATACACATCATGTAGAAATGAATTTAAGACCTACAATTGGTTATTTTTATATATTTTCATGATTTCACTAAGTATTCATAAATATAATCAAGTCACTTCAACTTATAGGAAATACTATTTGGTTCTGAAAGTGTGGATTTGATGTTGGAATTTGTTAATAAACAAATTGTGTATACTATTAGGCAATACCTCCAACAGAGTAAAAACAAAAACTAGAAGTTAATAGCCTAGATATCAAATTCTAGTACCAAAATGCTTAAAGAGGGGCCCATTCTCAATTCCACTCAAAGAAAGCTAAACATCAATTGTATAGCACAGAATTAACAGTGGTCTGACCAGAGGGAATCAAAAGATTTGAACAAAAATACTTTCTACTTTAAAAAGAAAATGCAGCATGCATAGACACTGATGTAAACCAGTGTTGGTCCTCACAAAGTCACTAACTTATGAATGGGATATGGCTAGAAGATGAAGATACAGTTCCTACGTGTGCATTCTTCCCCCTATCTATCTAGATATATTACTGCATTGCTAACATAATTTAGGGCTCATCATGTGCTAATCTTTGAATGAAAAGAACGAACTATTATATGTTTTAAGTGGAGTTGGAAACACAATATTACCCTAAAACAAGAGTGCACATGGACAGGTTAGCACAAGAAGGAAGTACAGCTCCCACTCACCTTGGCTATAGAGCTGGCATTGTTTTTATTTTTGTTTTTACTATCATTTATTATTTGAGAATTCCATAGGTATATACCATGTATTCTGATTAAATCTAACCGCCCTCCCTCTTCCAACTCCTCCCCAAATTCCCACATAATCCCTCCTCCTAACTTCACGACCCTCATAGTTTAACCCATTAAGTCCAATTAGTGCTGTTCTAATTTATGAGCGTGAGAGTAGGCCTCCTCTAGAGCCAATCAGGGGCCACATCACTGAAAAAATTGTACTCTGTCTCCCCCAGAGCCAGCAACTGACAATAGCTTCTCAGATAGGAGTGGGCTGTTTTGAATTTTGGACATTTCCAAATTAGGAACGATGTCCTCACTGAACAAGGAAAAACTATATCATATATACATATATATGAACAAAGTTATAAAAGAGATGAGAGCTGTTTGGGGGACAGGGGAGCTGCAGGGAAGAACTGGAACATGAATACAACCAAGAAAACTTGTATACATATATGAAATTATTTTTCAAATGTATTCAAAGAGGAAAGGAATGAAAATTAGGCCAAGAAAGCATTTTCTCCTGGATACTATATCTATTATTACTATTTTGAAAATATATGGTTTTCTAATATTCCCATTGTGGTAGGCAGAATTTTCTAATGACCCCTAGTCCCATCCTACTTTATAGACAAGGTGGATATAACCTCTTCCCTTGGCATATAGACAGAATCTGTACCTATATTATAGGTGATTTTTTTTTTCAAATGCAATTAAAGTTTCTAAAAAAAAAAGAACTCAAAGTTAACTAAAAAGGAGACTGTCCACAGAGGACATGACCTAAGTAGGTGAGACATTTATGAAGAAGAGAAGAGTGGAAAATTAGTCCCATGGGGAAAGTACATGGTATGTAAGCATGAGCACTTGAGTTTAGATCCCTAGTGCCAATGTGAAAAGCCAGATGCGATGGTGGTCCCAGCACCAGGAGGCATCGAGAGGATCCTGAGGGCCTGCTGCCCATCAGTCTAGTCAATTCATAAACTTCAGTTTCAGTGAAAGATCGTATCTCAAAAAATAAGCAGAAAGCAATAGAGGAATACTAACATTGGCCCTTGTAAACACATGTGCCCACACACAGAGAGAAAGAGAAAAGGAGAGAGATAACAAATTTTAAAGAATGCATTCCAGATATTAAAGACAGATTTTACAGAGATCTGAATCAAAGAACATCACAGGAGAAAGCTCAGGAGAAGCACAGTGTGTTGTGAACTGCACCTGGAGAAAGATAGCTGTAGAAGCCAAGGCCTTGTTCCCACCACCTCATTAACTGAATTCTGCCAGCAATTTGAGTGAGTGGAAGAAAGATCCCAAACCTCAGATAAAACTGCTTCCAAAACTTACACCCTGACTTCAACCCAAATAAAAACTGAAGCTGTAATATATTGTTAATAAGAATATAGTAAATCATTAGACAGTAGTTATACATAAAATGACCAGTAAATTGATAATCGTGTTTAATAGTACATTATTGAATTCTCTGTTGGAGAAATTATCCCTTATTAGAGAAAACATCGTCCTGGTTTGTTTGACTACAAATTTCACAGTTATTCAAGAAATTAATGCAATATATACTACATGTACTCATTCATTAGTCTCGTCATGCTTATCTATGTGGTTGGAACCAATATAGTTAGATAGTAACAACAGGCATAAAATGGCTTGCTTTGCAATGCACGGGAGAATATTGTGTCTATTTCTAGTTAGCAGGTTCAAAAGCAAGCTTAAGATTTACCTGTCCAATTTAGCTTATCATAATATGACCACTGATGAGATTCTGCGTACTGGATTTGAGAAAATTCTAGATGATCAACTCTCAGTATGAGGGAACTTATAAATTCCATTACTATGGAGTGGCAAAAGACTTAGGGGTATATTCTATCTCTTCTACTGATTCTCTGTGTAATCTCAGGCAAGGCCTGAATCTCCCTACATAACTGTGAAATTATAAGATGATTAGAGAAAACACCCCAAAGGATGTTTTCAGTGAGATTTCAGTCTTTCACTGAAACAAAACACAGATGTTCTAAGACTGTCGTTCATATACACTACTTAAAGTAGACTGTTCCTATATTGACCAGAAAAAAAATGATGGATTTGTTCTACTCACTGGAAATGCTCTTCTTTTTAATTTATTTCTAATTGAAGTGTAACAACAATAAAAAAAAAACTACTCATTAAAAACAATGTGTTAGATTGTTCAGCATCTACACAAGCTAATAGCTCACATCAAAGTAGAAAGAAAAAATCATGGACCTAAAACCATACAGAAACAAGGAATAAGAAACTATTTATGCAATAAAACATAGACTGTAAAAATGGTACCTAGAAATGCACATGCTCACCAATTTCCCTACATATATCTTTCCTTTTAAAGAAGAAATTCCAGAGACCTAAGTGCTCAAGAGTTTCACATATCGATACTTAATGTAAATGGCTTAAAACACTATAAATTCTCTACAAGGGGAACTTAGAATGTCCTTAGAACAACTACAGCCTGTTGGGTCTTAATGCTACACAAATAACTACAGACAGCTAAAGAATACTGAGAGTGGGAGAAAGAGCGCACCAGTTTGTTATCTAATACCAGATGATCAACCTTGCAAACATGCATACAAGTAACATTATATAGACTGAGCAGGTTATATTTAGGAATATATACATGCATACATATTACATGCATGCAACAAAAGTTAATGGAAAAAGAGGTCATGGATATAAAAGAGAGAAAGGGGAATGTGGAAATGTTTTGAGGGAAGACAGGGAAGGGAGAAATGTAATTATATTATAATCTGAAGATTACCAAAAATATAAAGAAAATTCAATTACATATACAAGACCGTATAGTTAAAGAATTTTATTCTGATGGATAATCTTAAGTCATCTTACTAAGATACCAGAAATAGGAGTGAAGAGTAAATAATTGTCTAATTCTCTAGAGTTGGCTCATACCAAATGAGTTTTCATAATCATATTGACTAATGAATGACCTACTAGGAGGTCTGTAATATCATTCAGAAAGGAACAACTCAGCCACTTATCCTCATTGAACATAAGTGAATACATCCTTTAAGAGTTTGAAAACATTTCCACACTGAACAAATGTCCATTCAATAACCATGATTTCCCTTAATTATATCTAGTTGTGCTGGTGCTTTTCAAGATATATGAATCGAAAGCAAACTACCTGGGTTCTTCATGGGCATCAATTTCAAACAATCTGATAACTAAAAAGAAAAAAAAAACTGTCTTTATCTGATTAGCGAATATCTCACTAGGAAATCTTTAAAAGTCATGATTCATATTATCTACATCATAGGATGATTGTTGAAGTAAAGAACAAGGCAGAGGTGCTAAAATACACATAGTAACACTATTATTATGGACTAAAACAAAATTTGAGACTTAACAGTGCAAATCACAAACAAAATTCAATAGATGGAAAGTTGTTATTTCCCTCTGATTTTAACTTTTCTCTCCATAGCAGACAAAAGTAAAAGCTGTACTTGGAAAGTCTTTTGTTCACGATAGTATTGAATCTCCAATTACTTCTTAGGAAAAAACTCAGTAGTTACTCATCGCAAAAAAGTGACACATATTTTGAGATCAAGAGTCAGCTACCCGCATGGTTCAGAAAAGAAAGATTTTAAAAATCTATCCTGTGTTCTACAATAAAACAAGCTTGATAAGAAAAATGATAGAGAAGATTACTGCAGAGCATAGCTGCATGCTCAGAGTTCAGATTAATGGCTGCCACAGTTCCTTTCAGACTCTCTCATGAGTGTCCAAAAAAAGTTCTTTTGAATTCTATAAAGTTTCATGCTGCATTTGGGGATAATAAGGCAAAAATATAAAATAATCTTATGAGTTATTTTTACTTTTACATGAAAAAAGTTTTATCTGAACAGAAATACATATATATGATATACATATATATTTGAGCATATGCTTTTCTATGAGATTCTTTTCATGCCTTCTGTGTGTCTGTGTATGTGTGTGTATACACAGACATATTTTCTCACCGCAGAAACTCTAATCGAACACTAACTTATGCAGCAAATCACAGTCTGTCAGGTGTGGCACTGAGTAGCTTACAGTTATTAGTTTCGGTTAGATGCTTATAGCCTGAGGAACAAAGGCATCATATTCTATGCACATTTAAAAAGCAATTACATAAAGCGTAAAATGCCAGCAGTTTCCCATAAATGTTGCAGTAATTATTTTAAATCACTAACTAATATTTCTGGGAGGAAAAAAAGTGACTTAGCTTTGCTATGCTCAAGTCCAGTTAGAAAACAACACAGCCTGGAGATACATGACTGTTTTTTGTTTGTTTGTTTGTTTGTTTTTCTTTTATAGTCTAGATGTCTGTCGTGGTTTCATTATTATAATTTTCAAGAAGCCGTCTTTAAGCAGGAATAAAAGAGATTCAATTGCTTTAAAGAGTACTGAGTAATGTGTGAAGATTGATAGAAGAGGGAGATAAACAAGTCTTCTTTTGTGAGCCAAAAATCTCCAACCTGAATCATATCTATAACCAGGGGAAAATCAGAAAAGATTATTGTGCATTCAAATCAGTTACCATTTCATTGTCAGCCTTTATATTGTTCTCCGGCAATCCCATCTCCGCAACGGAAAATAATGAGAGAATGTGATCTATGCAAATGTGAAGAAAAATCCAAAGTAATGAAGTCCTGGAGGCTTTTTTCATAAAAGCATCAGAACTTCTGAATAAGAAAATATATATTCACTCTCAGAACAATTACATTCATTGATGTCTGGTATTTTGTTTTCTATGAAGCATTTTCACTATTGGGTTGATAGTGACAGTAGATAAAATGTGTTTGGGTAACTCTTGCACACCCTGCTTTAGAGTTTCCCTTACAAGCATGCCATACACTATCCACCGCTCGTTATGTTCACAGGCGACAGATGTGACACTTGAGTTTGCAGTGTTCAGGAGTCCCGGAAGCAAACGATAACGGCCCTCCGCCTAGAAATAACCTGAGTTATTTCACCTCATGTGAAATAGATCAAGTTCTGTTTAGTCATTTAAAAACCAAGTATATACTGTCTTCAAAATAATTCATTTAATCTTGTATATTTGAATTTTTCACAAAAGAACATCAGAAGGAAAGGGGTCAGACATGATCACACTCTCTGGTTCAACTTAATGATATCCTATAATTTTACACCTTGAACATCCTGAATCTAGACGGAGACCTTCTGTGCTTTTATCCATGATATCTATCCACTTCTACTCACTTGACCAGTGTCCGAAACTTCAGACGAGGGATGAGAGACAGACCGTGAAGCTGAGTGGACAGGGCCTCCTGATGTCTCTAGGAAGGCATCCCTAACTGACAACATGAAATTCTCAAATAGGCCACTCCAGAGTCCATTACTGTCATACAACCCACAGTCAACCGCATAGTATCCAGTATTTTACAAGGCTAGTGCTGCAATGTCAGATTCCAGGAGTTTCTCGGACGGAATCTACAGGTGTGTGTTATTTGCATAGTCTCCGCGTGCTTCCTCTTTCTCTCGCTACCTGTACTTTGTGTCGTCCCTCGAACCTCCTCCGCAATTTTTGCAGTTCAAATGTAACTTTTGATAGTCCCACCTAAATCCTACTCCAGTTGTCTTATTTTCTTGTCTATCATTGAGACAGAATACCATGATCAAAGCAAATTATAAATGAAATGGTTTAATTTGGGACTAAACGTTTCAGAGGATTAGAATCCATGACTAACAGAACAGGGAGCACGGCAGCCGAGCTGGCAGGCAGGTAGACGTGGCACTGGAGCAGTAGCTGAGAGCTCACATCTGATCCATAATGACATGGCAGAGACAGACAGACAGACAGAGGGACCAAGACAGACAGGCAGACAGACAGACAGAGAATGCTAACTGGAAATGGCATGGACTTTTGAAACCTCGAAGCCTTAAAACACAATTCCTCTAACAAGACCACACCTCCTAATCCCTCCCAAATATCTTTGACCATCTAGAGACCAAGCTTAAATATATGAGCCCATGGCGATTGAGGGGGGGGGGTGAGCATTTTCATTCAAACCGAATTGCACTCCTTGGTCCCCATAGGCCTATGACCATATTATGAACCAAAATGCATTTAGTCCAATTTTTAAAGTCCCCATAGTCTCTCAGTCTCAAGAATGTTTAGTCTCAGAAGAGACTCGGAGCAATACCTTAATTTTAAGCCACTGTAAAACCAAAATCAAATCACACACTCCCAACCTAAAATGTCACAGCATATCCAATACCATTTTTTATATTTTTGTTTATAAATCTGGCCTTTAACTGCTGAACCATCTCTCCAGCCCATCTGCCAACATCATTTAAAAAAAAAAAAAAAAAAAAAAAAGAGCAATAGGGGCACAGTAAGGCAACACTGAACCAAAGCAAGACCAGAACTGTAGTGGAATATTTGAATTAGATATTTTATAGTTATATACCTTGTCTTCATGGAGTGATGATCCTGAGGATGTGCTTTCTGTGCTGTATGCTTTACAGCTTGCTTTGCTTCCTTTACCTGTTCACACTTCTGTGCTAAAAACAATGGTGTAGCCCCCTAATGTCTCCACATAAAAAGGCCATTTGTATGTCTTAATGCAAATGAAGGATCCTATGGCCCTTGCAGGTTCTGCAGCAGGAAACCAAAGAAGATTCTAGTTTCCTCAGCTTTGACACCAGCTGGCAGACTCTGTGGGGTGTTAGGTTCTATTAAGGCCTTTGTGGGAGGACAGTTGTTTTGAATGAATAAATGATCTAGAGGCAGAAGCAGAGAGAAGCCATGTGAGGCAAGACCTTTGCCTAAACCATCAGGTATTGTGTCTCTAGAAGTTGTCCTTGGCTCTTTATTGAAACCGTTAAAGATAAATATTTTCCACACTCCAAATAATGTAACTCTACATCTGATATCAAAGGACTTAGATAGCTCTGTCATTCCCGTTTTGTTGACTGCAACATACTTCTCTCTTCTTGCAGCTCTCCTTCACAGGTATCCTCCAGCTGGGGCATGTCCAACACAACATATCTCCAGGCTTGACCTCCACAGCTTCACATAAGGACCTTTGGGACCTCGTGCAGTGACTCCTTCAACACATTGCTAGCTTCAGCAGCTTTCCTTAACTGCACAGGAAGAATCCCTTTACTCTGTAACCTTGACTCTAAAGCCAGAACCACATGCCTTAAGCTGCCAAGTTTTTCTGCTTGCTTGGTATGGAATCTAGTCCCCCTTTCTTGAATTACATTTGCATCAAATTTCCTTTGTCTTTGTGCTTTAGGAACTGATAATTCCTTTGACCCTTTCATTTCACAAGTTGCAGGATTAGCTTGTCCTGGGGGCACCATTCCTTTCATTCCATTTCTCCTTACATCTTTCAACACAAACCATGGCTCCAGCATTGAATTTCATGGTGTTCCTGTTCTCTTCAAATGGTACATTTGTATTTCTTTTCGCCCTGCTTGCTCCTTTTCATTGTAGATCTGCCTAAGAGTGGCCTAACAGCGACCACAAGACAGAGTCAATATTAGACTGTCTTGAAATCTCTTCTGCCAATGAAATTAGCACAAAACTCTTCAGTTTAGCCTCAAGCAGATTCTTTGGACAAGGATAAAAGGCAGCCACATTTTTTTGCCGAAGTATCACAAGAATGGTCATAATTAATATTCCCCTCTGAAAACTCTTGAGCCAAGCCTCCATAGTCCACGTGGCTCTCAGCGCTATTGTCTCTAAACGCTGTAGTTCACATTGCCATCAGCACTATTCTAAACTCTTACCAAAATGGCTTATTAAGCCCAACAAACAACATTCAACCACCTTTCTAGTTCAAAGTTCCAAAGTTTTCCACATTCCCCCAAAATAAATAAAATAAATACCCAGCATGATCAGGACTGCCACAGCAACAGCTCACCGGTGTCAAATTCTTTTTCAGTCACCTGTCTATTGCTGTGACAAAACATTATGACTGAAGCAACTTTAATCTGGGGCGATAGTTCAGAGGGTTACAGTCCATGACTATCACAGCGGGGGGGACATGGCAACCAGGCAGGCAGGCAAGCATAATGCTGGAGCAGTAACTGAGAGCTTACAACTAATCCACAAACACAAAGCAGAGAGAGACTAGGAGACTTTGAATGACATGGACATTTGAAACTTCAAAGCCCACTCCCAGTGACACACCTCCTCCAACAAGGCCATCCGTCCTAATCCTTCCCAAACAGTTCTACCAGCTGGGAACAAAGTATTCACATATATGAGCCCATGGGGACCATTCTCGTTCATATCACCACATCCAGTTTCAGGACATCTTTTCCTAACAGGAAGACTTGATCAACATTTTGGAAAATTATCTATCCAGGATATCTAGCAAATGGTCAGTGATACAGCCTAGATCACAGAGTTATAGTCCTTGGTTCCATAATAGCTACATACAGTAAGAAAGGATATCACGAAGAAGAGGTGGCAACTGGACTATTAATTAATCATTCACCTGGCATTTATTGAACTAGTAATATGAACTAAGAATCTACTGTTAGGTCTCAAACCAGAGCAAGCCTCACTCAGTACCTGTGGCTCCTCCCAGGCACTTCTCACCCCACTCTCTACCCAAGCCTCTTCCTTCCAGGGGCTGGGCTTCTGTTTCCCTTCCCTCAACCTGATCCTTACATAATTAACCATTTGGTTCCACCAGTTTCTTGGCCCAGGTGGTCTTTTGGTCAGCAAGTCCTCTCATGCTCTCCAGCCCCCTCTCTCCTGGACTCTTTTCAGCCTGGACTCTTCTCTCTACCTGCTTTCTCCTTTATACCTGCAATAAAAATATTCGCCATACTTTAGAGTAGCCATGTCTTTCTCCTTTTTTTTTTTTCAATTTTCCCTGCAGAAGGAAAAATCAACATAGTTGTGTCCCCCCCACACACAACACTATAATGACTCTCATTAAATTCAATGAAAAGATATTCTAAATTAAAGCATTGTCACGAGCCCTCCTGCCTATGTGCAGGGGCGAATTAAGTACGTGTGCCAGTTATCTGGCAGCAATCAAAACTCATGAGCCAATGGTCTTGGTTATGGAGTCTTTACTTGCACATCAAACAACATCCAAGTCCAATACACAAAAGGAGCATCCACCACGGAATGTCCAAAACACACGCATCTAGACATTCATGGCACCTGTTCTTTGTGCGGCACCAGTTGGTCTTCACTGCAGGTCCTTCTGCAGGCGTGACATTTCCCTCGTTATCCTGGGCTAGCCTCAGCCTAGTCAAATGCTATGGTCCCGACGAACAGCTCCTGTTTTAGATCTGGTCTGGCAGAGAGGCGGAGTCCTCAGAGGGTCATCTCAGCGAGCTCTGACTTGCACTCAAATTGCTCACTTTTATACATTTCTTGGAGGTGTGGTCTTGGCCACACCTGTTCACCATAATTTGATTGGCTGGTTATGGCCCGCGCCTGCTTACATTATTTTCTGTTGGCTATTGCTGTTCTATGTCACACTTACTGTTATCACATCAAACCATATGTTATCATGTCAAACCATATGTTATCACATCAAACCATATGTTATCACATCAAACCATATGTTATCATGTCAAACCATATGTTATCACATCAAACCATATGTTATCACATCAAACCATATGTTATCATGTCAAACCATATGCACTCTAGGCCACATGTCTCTACCCTCTAGCTGATGTTATGTTTTTAGCTGTTTACAAAGCTCATTACAAGCACGAACGTCAATATGTAACTTTGAGAATGTTCCTGTCTTTATTTTTTATGCAAGGGCTACGTATGTAAGTGTAATGCTAGTATAAGCCTCCTAAGAACAACAGCAGTGCAGATCCAACACTCATTTAAAATTTCCAACAAATGTGACAAACTCTCTCAATCTGTTATCATTTATAAGTTAATAAAATTTGTGTATTTTAGTGAGAAAATGCCTTGATAGTTCTTATTTCATACCACATTAATTTTTAGTGCATTGCAGTAAACTTTTAATCCTCCCTATAACCCACTAGGTAACCATGCCAGATAGGAAACTGAAGTTGAAATGATTGACTAGCCTTCTCACACTCACACAGCTAATTAGTCCAACAGAAAAATAAATTTGACTCCATGACTACATACATCTCATTTAAGAAATCCTCTTAGACTTCACTTTATTAATTAAAAAAATAGATAACAACTCTCTAGGATGAGATAATATGATAGAGCAATCTTACAGTACATAGACAAATGCAGAGTTAGGTATGACTATTCATACCTGCAACTAACACTCTGAAGACTGAAACAGGAAGATTGCCATGTGTTTGCAGCCAATGTGGGTTACACAATGAGTTCTAGGACAGTCTGAATATAAAACATTGTTCTAAAAAAGCAAATCAAAATGCAAATACACTCAACTTTCCTCAATTTAGCTTTTTCTTAATTTATACAGTTTTCATTTTTGCTGTAGCTGATCCCTTGTGATAAATTTGAATAATATTCTTTTGTTTGTATAGTTTGTTTTTAAGAATTTACTTTTAAGAAAAATCTGAATCTTTGTCTTTTCACTTTACAATCATTCACATATATAATCATCTGAATTTTACGCTAAATCTGTGACCTAAATAGGATCATATCACTACTACTTTCAATCTATATATTTTGAAATTAGTTACTTATACAAGAAGTCAGTCATCCAGTGTCTCTTAGATCACAAATGGCCTTTATTAAACTAGCAAAGAATACAATTTAAATGAAAGACTATATATGTTTTCTTCCAGACATCGCTCCTTTTAGCAGACATATTGAAATTGAAATTATGCATATTTCTCTCAGTAATGCTGATCCAGCATCAAGAAAACTCTAAAATTTCAATAATCTTCCTTTGAGGAATGTTCCCACTTCCACCCCCAACTCCACATAGACTAGCTTAAATATTTGGAAAGAGGAGTTGAAGAATATTTAGCTATAGCTTTTTAAAATGTTATTAAAAATCAAGTAAAAATGTTTTATAACCCCCAAAATTTGAAAACAACATAAAAATATGTAATTTTGAAGGATTAACACTCAGATAGACCCCTGAAGTCAGTCAGATAGGGACAAGAGGCTCTAAGTAGATTAACGTACTTTTTACTTAGACATACAAGATGACTGACTTTCTGCTTCTCTATCTCCAAGACTAAGACTTGTGGTCTCTCCATCACACCAAAAGAACTGTATGGTAGGACTTTCAAGTGTCCCAAGAGTGGAGGGGAATCAGTTTATTTTTCTCTATCTGTATTATCCAATCCCCTGCAATAGCCCAGGCTAGACAATTCCAAGGAAAAAAGTTCATCCTATTCCCAAACATAAAAATCCTTGACCACCAATTCTATATTCCCTCCCAATCCAGGTACTCTGTATAAGCAATGGCACAGAGAACCAAAGAACTAGATTGCTCTATAGGTATAAAGAAAGGTTTGTTGGAAATCAAACTGCCAAGACATCTTTGGGGGTACACAGTCATGGGGAAGAAAATGGTAGGAAAGCAAGCAGATCTATATGTCAGTCAGTAGGGTGGGGATCTGAGCTGGCGCAGGATGTCAGGATTGACCAGGCACTCGATACCTTTTACTAAGTAGTTGGCCTTTGGGGGAAGGTTAAGGGAGGTTCTTGGAAATTAAGAGTGGTTCCTGGCAAACAGAAACTGTCAGGTGCAAAGAAAAGTCCGATTCCCCAAACTCCAAAAGGCAGTCCATATATCCAGAAATGAAGTCAACCTGGACTACGGGAGGATTTCTGCTAGTTAGATAAAAGCCAGAATTCCTCAGGAAACTAGTTCCCATCTGTCAGAAGGAGTCATTTTCCTTACCTTTGTCAGAAGGGATATTAAAGTGCATACTGACCTCCAGGCTCCCTAAGCACATGTTTTACATTTCAAAGTCCACTCTAATATCATAGCCCTTTTCACCTCCTTCTCTACTTAGAACTTCTTCCAGATCACAGGCTTCCCTTCCCCCAACTACTCATCCTTCTTATAACCTGGCTATTCTCACTTTGCTCTATTTTTGCTGTTGTCACTACACACTATCTATCTATCTATCTATCTATCTATCTATCTATCTATCTATCTATCTATCATCTATCTTCTACCCAGACATCTATCTATAATCTATCAATCTATCTTTTACTCCCATTTTCTCTTATTCTCTTCCCCCTCCTCTCTTTGTTCTTTCCCCTATTCCTTGCTATTCTCCCCTCTCTTGCAGATAGACTTGGCCATGTCCAGTCTGCTGGCCATGTTCAGTCTACTTCCTTCTCTCTGCTCTGGACTCTTTCAGATTTCTCTGGCTGTTCTCTCTCTTTCTCAAATACACAGTTAAAAATCTTCCCCTAAACCATCCCATGGAGCAGTCACGTTGGTACAGGGACAACCTTAAAAGATCAGAGGCGATCTTTAAGCTTGTCATCTGTTAACAACCTCTCGCTGTGTCTTTCTCTCTCTCAATCTCTCTCTCTCTCTCTCTCTCTCTGTGTATGTGGTGTGTGTGTTTGTGTATCTATGTCTCTCTCTCTCTCTCTCTCTCTCTCTCTGTGTGTGCTTGTCTGTGTGTGTTTGTGTGTGTATGTAGGTGTTTTTCTGCTTTCAATAAAAGTTGAATGAGTGCCAGCTGAGACTTTGCTTTTCCTGCCTCTTTTTTTCTTTAAATCAATGGAGAAAAAGAATCAGTTATTGGCTAGATAACCTGATCCTGGAAGTACCAATTTGAATATTAACTGTCTCCTACAAAAATTTCTGATTTGTAGATCTCCAATTAGTGACATTATGAGAAGAAAATAAACATTCAGACACTAACTTATCATTTTATTAATAATGCATTAATCAGTTCATTCTGAACCTTAAGACATGGGATTTGGTTAGTGTTAGTGTTTCTGCTCAAATGGAAAGATATCCTGGCAGTCAGGAGCCAAGGAACCACAAAGTCGCACCAGGCAACAAATTTCACACAAGATATTTATTGGAAAAAACACAAGATAGGGGTGTCTGCCTCTGCTTGGAAGGAAAGCAACAAAAAGCTGAACTGGAAGCAGGCTTTATATAGGGATTTGAGGAACTTTGGCAAAGCTTTCCAGGTTATTCTGGAATTGATGGGATTCTGTAGCCAGTCTTGGCATTTTCTAAATGGTGGTGCCTGGTCATTCTCCTGCCTCAAAGGACTGAAAACAGCTGCCAGGCAGTTTAGAATTGTTTGGGGGCAGAGGCCTAGCAACTTGTGCCTTGAGGTTAGAGGTTACAGTTAGAGGTTAGAGGTCATTCAGGCTGGATCTTTAAAAGGTATAATTCATCACTGGCCCTTTATCTCCATTCTCTCTCTCTCTCTCTCTCTCTCTCTCTCTCTCTTCCCCCGCCACCCTCTCTCCTGTTTACCATGAGTCATTTTCCTTTATTGTAGCCTTCTCACTAATGTTTATTTCACCCAGTCTGCTCAAAACAAACAAAGCTAGAAGTCCATATGTTGAAACCTCTACTGCTATGAACCAAAACACATCCTTCTTCCTTGGGTTGTTTTCTCAAGCATTTCTATCAGAATGACAAAAAAATGACTAGCACAAAAGAAAGATGGAATCATGTAGGATAAGTTTAGGCTCCAGCAAGATGTTTAGGGACACATAACCCCTATTCCAGTCTGTATGAATTCTTTAAGTGCACCAGGCCAGGCAACCTCAAGACATATTTGGGGGACCCAGCAGGTTCCACGTCTGCCACTCCAGGCTCTGTGAGCCACTAACAGTGCTGGTTAGTTGACTCCATGGGGTTTGTTCTCCTGGTATCCTTGACCCCTCTGGTCCCAGAAATCCCTCCTTCATTTCTTCTGTGAGATTCCAAAAATTCTGCATTTTGTTTGGCCCTGAGCCTCTACATCTGCTTCCTTCAGCTGTCATGGAGATCCTCTCTGTTGAAGACTGGCCTAGGCATTAATCTATGAGGAGAGCAAAATAACATTAGAAATCTTCTCTTGACTGTCCAAATTCTAGTTCCTGTCCTGTCCTGGATTGCCCTCATTTAGAATGGTGTTCTGCTTTTCCATTGTCCCAGTGGATCCTGCAGGGAGGACAGGCCACAAGTTGAAGTTTTTGTGGCTGGAATGATATCTTAGTCCCACCATTGGAAGTCTTGCCTCATTGCAGGAGATGGCCTGTTTAAGCTCCCTGACCCCTATTACCAGAGGTCTTTGTTAGGATCTCCTTTGTTAATTCCAGTGAGTTTCCACTGCATTAAATGGAACTGAATCAAAGATTCAGACATAAATCCAGACATCTATGGATACCTGATCTTCAATAAAGAAGCCAGAAACATACAATGGAAAAAAGAAAGCATCTTTAATTAACGAATAGTCCTGGTCTAATTGTATGTTTGAATGTAGAAGAATGCAAATAGATACATATCTATCACTGTGCACAAAACTCAAGTCCAAATGGATCAAAGACCTCGATATAAAGCAAGATGCACTGAAACTGATAGAAAAGAAAGTGGGGAATAGACATGAGCGCATTGGCACAGGAGACAACTTCCTGAACAGAACACCAATGGCTCAGGCACTAAGATCAGTGATTAATAAATGGGACCTCATGAAACCGAAAAGCTTCTGTAAGGCAAAGGACACGGTCAATAAGACAAAATGGCAGCCTACACAATGGGAAAACATATTCATCACCTCCACTTCTGATAGATGGCTAATATCCAGAATATATAAAGAACTCAAGAGACTAGACATCAACAAATCAAATAACCCAATTTAAAAATGGGGTGCAGAACTAAACAAAGAAGTCTCAAAAAAGAAACTCAAATGATTAAGAAACACTTAAAGAAATGTTCAGCATCCTTAGCCATCCAGGAAATACAAATCAAAACGACTTTGAGATTCCATCTTACACCTCTCAGAATGGTTAAGATCAATAACTCAAATGACAACTCCTGTTGACGAAGATGTGGAGCAAGGGGAACATTCCTACAGTGCCGGAACATTCCTACTATACAAGTGCAAACTTGTATAGTCTCTATGGAAATCAATATGGTGATTCCTCAGGAAATTGGAAATTGACCTACCTCAAGACCCTGTTATACCATTCTGAGGCATATACCCCAAGGACATTCCATCCTACCACAAGGACACTTGCTCAACTATATTTACAGCAGCTTTGTTCATAATAGCCAGGAAGAGAAACAACCTAGATGCCCCTTAACTGAAGAATGGATAAAGAGAGTATGTCACATTTACACAATGGAGTACTACTCAGCTCTTAAAAAAAATGGCAACATGAATTTTGCAGGCAAATGGAAGGAACTAGATAAAAAATCATCTTTAGTGAGGTAATTAAGTCGCAGAAAGACAAACTTGGTATGTACTCACTTATATGTGGCTATTAACTGTTAAGCAAAGGACAAGGGTGCTGTAATCCACAAACCCAGGGAGACTATGCAACAAGAAGGACCCAGTGGGGATACAGGGATCTCCTTGGTAAAGGGGAAATAGAACAGAAGGTGCAGGGGGAACAGTAAATGATGGGAACAGGAAGAGAAGAGACCAAGAAGGCAAGGAGGGAAGGAGACAGAATATTTGGAAAGATGACCAGAATTGGAAGACATTTAAAGGAGAATCGGAAGACATAACATATTGATTTTTTTTTCTGATTCCAATTACATGAGCTCTTAAGAAACTAGAAACTAATGACTGGATTCATATCATGCTCCATCAAGATCCAAAGTGACAGAGTACTAACTTGGATGCTGGAGGATAGTGGAAATGTTTTATATGTACATTTTATAGTGATGGTTTCAGGAAGCATCCATTTCTCAAAGAACATGAAGCTATATGCTATTGGTTATATTTAGTATACATAAAATGTATTACACTGGTATAATATAAATAATTTGAAAAATAAGAAAGATATTTAAAAGAAAGGTTCTCTATTTGTACAAATGTTAGGAAAAAATTATTTCAAGTTGCAGATTTAGATTAGAGTCAGAAAAATAAATGGTTTAATATAACAATAAATTATAATGATTTTACAACTCATCTATTTAAAAGTATAATGGTTATAAAACACACAAAACAAAAATAGATAAGTACAAGAATATATAAACAAATCTGTATTGATACAAATTTTAATGAACCTCTGACAAAACAAGCAAAGATATATATATAACATCTTGGCCAACTTAAACAAAATGAATATTCTTTACAAACAAATATTCTTTACAAAAACTGACCATATTCTTCACATTTATGGACACATGGAACACAGTTGACACTGAAAAAAGTAGGAAATCAGGAATACAAAAAACAGTGGCACCTCACTAAGTGACATGCATCCTGGAAATGCAGAGCCAACTCAACATTCAAATCCACAATTGTGATTCAGCATAGTTACAATGAGTAGCAGTAACCTTCAGCCTTACCAAGTGATCTCAGAATAAGCATTTGATAAACTGTTTCCCTTTATAACTTATTAAGAAGCCCGTAACAGAAATTTCCCTTTCTGATATACAGCGTTTGCAAAATCATAAAATATTGAGATTGCTGTTCTGTATGTCTTAGAGACATTTCCTGTCTGGAAATAAGCCCTGAACAAAATTTTCATTTACTTTATATAGATTCATTATTTCATACATATTCTTTAGAAAACAGCACTCTTGCTCATATTCAAAGGCCCTTACTTGACTTATACTCCATTGCTTTGTTTGTTGAATTATTTTTCAAAAATGTCTTCTCTACATTTCCATTTCTAATTATAGACTCCTCCTACCTTTGTGGTCCTGGCTTAAAGACTTTTTAATCATTTTTTCCATGCAGGAAAAATCTCTTCTAGTAATTCTGCCACTGTCTTTGTAGTTTTTTGTTATTGAGCACATATTGTGGTATGTGGTGGTTAATTTTGTAGTTTCCTCTTCCTGCCAGTTTAAAGCTCCTAGAAGAGAGAAAATAACTACTGTCTTGACCATAGCACCCAACTGAGCACTTTGAATAAAGTTCATCATCATTTACTCTTTCTTAAGCAGAATAGAAATGTATTACTCAAAACCAGAGCCTCTCTCATTACCTGTCATCTACAAAGCATGGAATCTTGTTCATTTCATTCATTCAATACAGTTTATGGTATAGGGCACTTTCTACTGATACATTTGTTGAAATCCAAATGAAGCACTAATTAACTGCCATGTGCTTTCCTTTTACAAGTGTGTGATGCCTTAGTGACAGCACATAACCAAAGAAGTATAGCCATTTAATAAGCCAATAAGGCACTTTCCCAAAGAAAAACTACAACAGTGTCTCTTCTTCTAAAACTGAATTTCAAAAACCTCTTTCAGATAGACTATGAAAAGAAATCATTAAACTGGCGCTTCACAAAATTGTGCGCCATTAGAAGTCAAACAGAATCATGGGGATGTAGGAACAGATAATATTTTTTTTTTCTCTATTCATCTCACAGATTGGTAAGATTCAGCTTTGCGTTTATCAGAAATGATACTCAAAAGCTAGATCATTCATTTACAGTAAACTTCAACTAAAAATTCATCGGATTGTACCACACATCTCAGTATACTTACTAGTAGTCACTATGCTGAAGCATAGAATTTTTGAGAATATGTCAATATATGCAAAATATCAGAGACTTTAACATATAATATGACATTTCAAAATGATGTTATCAGAAAGAATTATCAGAAATTATTCTGATAATATCAGAAATATTATCAGCTGATAATATCAACTTATTATCAGAAAGAATTCATTTCCTGTATAAGCTTCTTTGGCTTGGATAATCACTTTGTTTTTGGTTTTGCTTTTTTTTTTTTTTTTTTCATTTTTATACTTCTTCCTTCAATCATAATATTTCCACTGGTTTTCCTTATAGGTTGTTCTTGAACGACAAAATGTGGGTTTCCTACCTATCATTACTGCACCAAATCATCAATGTTTGTACAGAAGACTTCCTTTCCTAATTACATAGTTCACTGAGATTGTAAGGTTCTGTACAACTAAACTAAACCACTTGGTTTCAAGCCTTTTTCAGGTGAACATAGATGTTAGTGAAAGTAAAAAGAGGCAAAAAGTTTAGAAAAAAATGAGGGGTCTTCATTTCTGCAGAATCAGAAAGGTTGTGTGTTTCTGCCACAGGAGGGCATGGTCCTGTCTAGGATTTTTATCTCTGTAGTTTTTTTTTTTTTTTTTTTTTTTTTTCCTGCAACCTTTAGATGCCAAGATCACTTAGCTGTCATCTGACCTAAATACAATTTCCCAAACAGACTTCTTTACGGGAAAGACAATGCCCAGAATGGCCTAAAAATAATGGCAGCAGCATCAATAGCAAATGTATCCCATTATAAAGAACTTTTTCTTTCTGGTACATTAATCTTCTTGCAAGCTTGGGGTGTATAATATTTCTTCTAGGACAACTTTCTGTCCTTTTCAATGACCTGGCCATAAAAGTCTCAGGACTGCAGACAGAAGAAAGAAAATCTGAATAACAGAAAAATAACAGCCAGTCTTTCTTGGCTATCAGCCTATTTTTCCTTTAATGTGGGACAATGGTTTCCTTTGGTGTGAGACCAATTGCTACTCCATCGTCAGCAGGTCTTGTAGATCACCTATTCAAAAGTTTACCTGAGGGCTGGAGAGATGGCTCAGCAATTCAGAGCATGAACTGCCCCTTCAGAGGACCGGAGTTTGGTTCCTAGCATCCATATTAGGCTGTACACAGTGCTTGTACCTACAGCTCCAGAGGATCCTATATCCTCTTCTGACCTTTGTGAACAAGAACTCACATACAGAAACATACAAATATATATACAATTAAAAATAAGATTCTTTAAAGTATATTTGAAAATCTTCAAATTTTCATGGTTTAACATTTGAATGGTTTAAGCTGCAATGAATGATTTTTTTAAAGACAACTTCAAAGACATAGGGTGTAAGCACAAATTCAAGTATGGTTAGAAAAAACATACTAAAAATCAATATCCCTTCAAAATGCCTTATCTGTAACCAAACAAAAGTGTGCGGCAATAATGCTTGCTGTTCTTTTTAGATAATTTGAAATGTATGAAATTTTATGTTCACCAAGTATTATACCAACAAACTGTAAGCAATCAGAGAGTCATCTGTAAGTCCAGAACTAGTTAAATAACCAGATACCTCAGTAAAATCAAATTTTATGCAGCTACAAAAGGGAGAAGGATCTTTACGGCATATTCTGAAGTGATTTTCATTAAGTGGAACCATTCTGTTCACCCACCCACCAGATACCAAGGCATAGCTCAGCATAGGAACCTACAACCAGGAACTCACATAGGTACTCATTCTCCTAAAATCAGTCTGCCACTTCATCCACTAAGACACTTTTGAACTGTGTAGTACTCTCTACCTTGACCCAAAATAGGGACCCCCACACACACCTGGCATTCAGCCTATGCATCTTTATATTAAGATTGTTTAGTATCCTGCACCCTACCCCCATGGAATATCATACACTTCAACTGTGGCTTTCAGACCCTGCCTCCAATATCTACCATTAGAACTCATTGAGTCCTCCACAGATTTCTGAGGGTCAGAAAGAAAATTTTCTAAGCCTACACAAGATTTGCTAAAGGGATTGGAAACTGCACCTATCCTTAGCTGAGATAAGATCACTTTTGGCAGCCCATTTACACATCAACAAAGTGGCCCTGAGACTGAACCCCCGAGCACCATGCATCTGGCCCACAACCTGATAAGTTGAGGTAAGAGCAAACAAAGATCTAAACACACGCTCAATTGAGGTAAGACCAGATATCCATAACAAAAAATACTACCAAAAAGCTAACTCCAGATGCCTAGGTTACACAAAAACTTATAAACAAAACAATATATTTCTTCAGGAAAGTACCACCCCTATCAGATTTCCTATGTACAAGACAATGATTTCAAAGCAACAGTAAAAAATTTTCAAAGAATTCAAAAAGGATATGAATAACTGCCTGATTAAAGACCATGAATATATAAACATAGGAAGTGGTAGAGAATGGAGGGAGGTAGGGATGGATTCTGGAGTAGAGGAAGTGGCGCCTATGACCAGAACATATAGTATGAAACTTTCAAAGAATTAATAAAATATTATTTCCAAAGAGATGTATCCGATTAGAGAGCTGCTGGTTATTACCAATCATGTGTGCCACTATTACATCATTAGAGTTATCTTACCATGCCAGTCATTCTTGTGGTTCATAGGCATCACAGCTGGGTAAGATTATTGTTTGCTTCCCTTTTTTTGACATTTATATGGTGCTTTCTGGTTTCCAAAAAAGCTAGTCTTCAGGGGAGTTGGTCAGATCCAGGATGATCCTTCAGATCCTGTGTCCAAAGTTCATGGTGTCTTCAGTAATATGGACTTATCTTCCATTTCTAGGGCGCAACCAAAGGCAACATCAATAGCCTATAATGTTTGGGGATTCTCTTGATCAATCCTAGATAACAACTCAAAGTGTGACTTCTCATGCCTAGTGTTGGAGTTTCTGTTAGTCTTTGGCATCTTTGGGAGAACACTGTCAGCACATATTAGAAATATTCATTTTCTCTGTCTTTACAAAAACCTTGTTAACCAATATTGGCTATTGGGCCTTTACTGACCTTTATCCATTCCTCTCTGATTAACAAGCTTTTTATAGGCTGATTAAAGTATCTAGTAAGCATAGACTAAAGCTATTGGCTTTATCCATAAAAACCCACTTCTCTACACAATAAATACTGGGAGCCCCAATACCCTGACAACGTGGTTGAAATCTGTCAAAAAGGTTCCAGTCTCCCTGGCTGGGAATTTTGGCTTACCAGCCCTTTCTCCCCTTTGCTGTAATGGTGACAAAAGCCCTTCATTATGTCTGCATGGCCTAGTAATACCTTAGCTGGCTGGTGTTAGCTGAGAAGGAGAAGCGGCCATTTTTTACTCAAAAGTAATTGTCATTGTAAAATATCTTGCAGGCTTCTAAGTCCTAGCATGTGTAAAGCTACCTATTCATATTGATAGTAACAGATAGAAGCAAAAGGGGCCTAGATAGAGAAAAAATAAGATGCACCAAACAGCTAAAAACTATAAAATAAAAACCTTCCTTGCCTACATGGCACTCTGCTCTGTTTGAGGCAGACAGAGATATTATTCAGCTAACAGTATTAAGTCAAATGTTCTTTCTTAGCAAAACAAGATAACCTCAAAGTCTGTAAGTCTGCGGGAGGAAGGACACCCGGCTCCTCCCCCTGGGCGTGACTATATCTACATATGAAATCAGTTCCTCTGAAGGCCTGAGCAACATCTACATACCAAAAAACTATTTGGCTTTTTAAACCTCTTCCCAGAGCAATTCTCTCTCTTTCTGGTGTGGGCCCTTTCCCTGGTAATGTATATTGTCAGTCTCTCCCTCCTTCTCTTCTTGGTGTGGTTTTTCCACTGACAAGGCGCATTGCATTGTCAGTCTCTCTCTTGCCCCTCTCTTTTCTTAATACGTACACTGTTAATTCCTCTATTAAAAATGTTCCTGCATTTCACTTCTAAAGCATGTTCCATGTGTCATTTTAAAGCGCTATCGTGCGTGTCATTTCCTCAGGTCCCATAAAAGAACGAACTACCCTGTTCGTTTGTCATTCCTCATTTTTCCTGCGCTCCTACTCCCTCCTGTGTGGAGTTTCCGTGAACCCATTTGCGGGAAAGGCTAGTTCCCTCCACAAATAAACATATTTGCACCATGGAGGCATTCCCCAGAGTCTGTTTCTTGGGTTGGTGACTCTATACCACTCACTCCCTCAGGAACTCTGCACCTACGAAAAACTCATAGGATTATATTTGACTCGTAAAGAAATTTGGAAATTGTTTCACTGAATATCATTTTATATATGTATCAGTAACATGAAACAAGAGAGTCACACATTTCATTGCCATCTATATGTAAACATTGTAGAGGAATTTTAATCTTTTAATCCAATAACATGGATGCTCTGGGAAAGGATCACATTCAAGGCCTGTGTGATCTGGCTGGAATGCAGCACATGCCTTTAAGCAATACAACTTATATGGCAATGGTGGAATAGGCCTTTAATACCAGCTCTTGGTAGGGAAAGGAAGCAGTCAATTTAGAAGTAGGTCTTGGTTCTCAGTTCACAGCTCTCAGTTCATGGTTCTCAGTTTAGAGTCCACAGTCAGTTCAGAGTTAAGAGAGAAGCTGTAGAGATTGAGAGAATGGAAGGAGATTGAGTCAGAGCATGCTAGTCAACTGAGAAACTGAAAGTCAGACACAGAGTGAAGTACAGAGTGAGTACATGCTTTTAATCTCAAATCTGAGAATGAATCAGAGTGAAGACTTAGCAGAGTGATGTCAGAGATGAATCATGGTAAAGAACAGGCAAAGTGATGAATCAGAGGAAGAGTTAGTAGAGTGAGTCAGAGTGAGAGCATGTCCAACTCTCACAAAAAAGCAGGCTCTCAGCTCAGAGAATTAGGTAGTCAGAGAATCAGTCAGATAAGACAGGAGGGAGGCAGTTCAGCAGAAGCTAGCGTCAGACAGGAAAAGTGAGTTTGGAAGAAAAAGTCAGCTAACAGTGAGAGTCAGTTTGAAGCCTATCAGAGAAGTTCAGTCAGAGAAGTCATGGGAATCAGCCAAAGTCAGAAGAGTTCAGTCAGAAACAGTCAACCAGCTCAGAAGGTCAATTTGAACCAGACAACTTGGAGAAGAGTTTGAGCCAGAACAGCAAGTAAGTTAAATCAGCCAACAAGAAGAATCAGTTGAATTTAGTATAGCTCTGAGTTCAGAAGGAGCTAGTCAGAGTGCGTGAGCAGTAAGTCTCCAAAGTTGAAATGTTCTACATTTAGACTTGAATTTAGCCTTGTACGGAGACTGAAGCCTTTCAGTTCTAGGCTTATGATTAGATTGTACAGAGGCTAAAACCCTCTAAAGACTGGTGATTGAATTATCAAAGAATAAAGTGCCTTTTGCCCTGAATCTATGCTACAAAGTATGAGCATAAATAATATACAAGATAATTATCATTCTACATATTTGACCAAACAAGCCTGACTATGCCATAGTAATAAGTAACTCCATGATCTCAGTAGCTTCTATTAACAAACATGTCTTTTCTTCTGGCACATGCAAAATATCCATCAAGGTTGATTGAATTATATTCTATTTCATCCTCATTCTAGAACTGATAGAGCAAGTTCTGTATGAAATAATTGCCACTTATAATAATGAGTAAGGAAAAAATATACCAAAGTGCATCTGATCCTAAAGCTTGTACTTGAAAGTGGGACATACATATAATTTCCACTCATATTTCTTTGATCACACTAGTCAAATGACTTCAATAGATAGGACAATATAATTTACCCCTAGGGAGGAAGAAGCAGTTACAGATGAAGATGAAGTTATAATCTACCACACTCAGAGGGAATACAAATATCCAGAAGTCAGTAAGAACCTTGTAGGAAGTGACTTCCATTTATTTCTGCACACCTAACTAATATGTCTGTTGTAATCTATCATTTAACAGTCAACAAATCCAGCCTAGGCTGACTTACATGGTGGGTCAGAAATCCAAGAGGACAAGTAAAAAATGCCTAAGACTCCTGAGGCTTATACCTGAAACTGGCAGGATGTCATCTACCCAAAGGACAGTACATAGCCAGCTCAGTATTGCACCAAGGAAATTGTACTGGTGTGAATGGTTGTGAGGACACAGTACAAAGCTAAAGAATGAATAATTGTGATTATTTTTATAACTAAAGTACCATCCTTCAAAGTGCCAAACATTGTAGAAATTTAATGTAACACCACTTTCATGTTTGTACTGAAATCTTAAATAAGAGGGCCAAGGGGATATAGCTCAGTGATAGACCACATGTTTCATTGCTTTGAAAAGACTCCACAACCAAGGTGACTCTTATAAAGGAAAGCATTTGACTGGGGCTTGATTACAATTTCAAAGGCTTAGTCCATTATCATCATGGCATGGAGTACGGTAGCACACTGGCAGACATGGTGCCAGAGAAGTAGATGAGAGTTCCACATCAGATCTGCAGGCAGCAGGAAGAGACTCTGGGCTTGGTATGGGCCTTTGAACCTCAAAGCCCACCCCTGGTGCCACACCTCCTTCCAACAAAACCACATTTCATAATCCTTTCAAGTAGTGCCACTCTAAGGTGACCAAGCACTCAAATTGATGAGCCTATAAGGGAGTCATTCTTATTCAAACCACCACATTCTACTTCCTGACCCCATAAGCTTATAGCCATATCATGATGCGAAAAGACATTCAATTCAACTTCAAAACTCCCCATAGTCTATCACAGTGTCAACACTGTTTAGAAGTTCAAAGTTCAAAGACTCTTCTGAGACTCATGGCAATCTCTTAACTCTAGCCCCCGGAAAATCAAAATCAAAAGGCAGATCACATACTTTCAACATACTTTCAACGATGGAACAGGATATTCATCACCATTCTGAAAGGGAGAAGAAGGGATGCAGTGAGGAAATACCGGGCCAAAGCAAGACCAGAGATCAGGAGAGAAATCTCCAAACTCTGCATCTCCATGTCTGATGTCAGAGACTTCAGATCTCTGGCTTCTTTCAGCTTTGTTGATTGCAACATCTTTCTCTCTCTTGGGAATGTTCTGTACGCACTCTACAGCACTTCTTAGCTTAGATATTCTGTGGCTCTGGCATTTCCAACATCTTGGGATCTCCAACAAAATCCAGGCTTCACTTTCACAGCTTCACACTACGGCTTCTCTGGGCTTCCATGAAGGGACACCTCTGCCACTCACCAGGCCACAGTGGCTTTCTTTCTGTAGCCTTAGAGGGAGATTCTACAACTACATTCCTATATCCTTAACTCTAAAGCCAGAAACATGTGCCCAAATCTTCCAAGTTTTGCTGCTTTCTGAGCTAGCATTTACCCTCCTCTTTCATTTACATTTGCATCAGCTTTCTTTTTCTGATGGCTTCCTTCACTGCTTAAGCTTTTCTTTTATTCCCTTTCATAAACTGGAAGCTTAGCTGGGTGGGATCTTGCCCTTAGGTCACTACTCCCTTTGTTCCATCCAGTAACAGGTTTTTTAAAAAAACTTTTTATATCCTTGAGCACATGACTAATTGCCATTACATTTTCTGTTGCTCCTTTTTTCCTCAAACTGTACGTTTTATATTTTTCCTTGCTCAGCTTGATCCTTTTCATTATAGACCTACATATGAGTGACCACTAATAACCAAATGACAGACTCAATACCAGACTGTCTTGAAATCCCCTGTGCTAAAGCTATGATCCAAAACTCTTTCAATTTATCACCAGGCAGATATTTTAGACAAGGGCAGAAAGCAGCCACGTTGTTTGCCAAAACATCACAAGAATGGTCTCTAGGCTACTTCTTAATATTCTTCCTCTCTAAAACTGCTGGAGCTGGACCCCTGCAGTTTAAGTCACCCTCAGCACTCTTTTCCATGTTCCTGTGAGTGTCTTCCACTGCTTAATGTGTTCTACTGCTTTCCTAATCCAAAGCCCCAAAGTCAATATTCCACCAACAAGCAGCACTGCCAGGCCTGGCACAGCAATACCCTACTCCTGGAACCAACTTCTGACTTAGCATTCTATTGCTATGAAGAGACTCCACGTCCAAGGCAACTCATAAAATCATTTGGAGCTTGCTTATAGTTTCAGAAGCTTAGTCTACTCTTCTCATTGTGGGGAGCCAGGGGCACAGTCTCAGAATCAAGTTTACGACTGTGTCCCTGGCGCTCTCTAGCATTTGTTCTTGCTTTGACTAGCCAAATTTTTCCCTTCCCCCCCTTTTTCTTCATTATTAACACAAGTAAAAACTGTCTTTATTAATGAGTTGTGTGTCATTTAGTAATAGGATCACCAGGAATCTATGGGTCCTCTGGGATCCAATTCTCTGAGTTCAGTAAAAACCCACAATTTCTTGTTCTTTTCTCTTCCCGAGCATGCTGCCTCCAAAGGTAAAGAGGCTTTGTTTTGGTCTAGTGCACTGTCTAAGGGGACTTCAGTGAGAAGCTGGAAGCAGTATTACTACTCACTGAAATCCACAAGGCCATGAAAGACATAAGCAATCTTAATTTACTTCAGCATGCTGCATATGTAGCTCAACTCTTATTTAGAATATAATGTATATGTAACTCGGATTCAACTCTTGTTTAAAATATAGATCTACTAGAAAAATAGGTATTTTATGTAGCAATCATGTGGCTTGTCTCCATCTTGGCTGATGACATCAAGATGAAAGCAACCATGTGACTGGCAGCCATCTTTACTAAGGCTAAAGGGTACATGCCATGTGACTTCACCATCTTAAGATGGTATAACCAACTAAAATTATATAAAATTCTTAAATAAAATTCTTAGTCCTGATGAGCCTTTGACTTACCATTATATCTCCTTTTAAACTAAAAAAGTAATAGCAGTTTTCCAAAATATTGTGGATTAGAAGGGCCTTCTATATGATGATAAATTCCTAAGGTTATAAAGGTATACTCAGGTTAAGAGAATCAAACTTAAAAATATATGTCTAACTACCTATGTTTTTGCTAACTCTGTTCAACAGTCTTCTGTGAAATTTTAAATTAGAAAAAAACATATGTTTGATTAGAAAAATACATACATATTTGAAAAATAAGATTTATAAATTCTTAAAGTGTACTCAGGTTCATAGTAATATTTATCAGAAATTTGTCACAGAAATTCCAACTCCTAGAGGTGACCCTGAAGTCTCCAAAGAAGACAAATGAGACACCAATGACCACCTGAATTGTGGTAAAGCTAACCACTGTGCAATGTCTCACCTGCTCAGGGCTCTGCTCTAACTGTGGATACTGTTTGATTGACTGCTGTATCTGCCTGGTCAAAGTAAGGTCAGTCCCCCAAGTTCCTCCTCTACAGGAAAATCTGGCAGCCAAAGACTAACATTGCTTTGTGTGGAAGCTGAAGATTAAATGCTGTCCTGTAGGACACTCAAAGACTGACCACTGCCCTCAATGAAGCCATCAAGACCACAGGAGCCTAGGACAGCCATATAGGGTAGTGGGTAATTCTCTGTCATTTTGCTTGATACATAGGCCATTTTGATTATACCTCCTGCTATAATTTACCCTTTTCAGATCTCTGACATAGCTTTAACAGCAGCAAGAATACCAGCTCCTCCCCAAAGGCTACATCTGCCTTTTCTTCATATGTAAAAGAACCAGGCCTCAGGCCTCACTTTCCTAGAGCTGCTGACTACCAGACTCTGAAAAGAGAAATTCACAAAATAGGTTTCAAAGTAACTTTTTTACTATTCTTTTATTTAAAGGAACTTGCTTTATAATGTCTGCTCTCAGGAATCAACCACTTGTGTCACATGGTGAATGACTGGATAGAAAAAATTGTTTAAAGTTTATATAAGTGCTGAGGGTCTAAGAAAGTGTTCTAAGGAGAATAAATACAAGTTGTAAAGGTCTGAGGATATGAAAGCTTAAATTGTGAGGGTCTAAAAAAGTATTTTAAGATGTGCAAATGCAAGCTATAAAGGTCTAAGAAAGTGTTTCAAGGTATGCAAATGTAAGTTGTAAAGGTCTAAGAAAATTATTTAAAGTATGTAAAAAAAATTTTAAAAAAGTTTCAGATGTCTTTCCTCCTTGTTATGGTATTGTTACACTAAAACTTCTAAAGTTCAAAATGTCAGCATCTATCAATGGAGTCCTGATAAGCTGGTAAAGCACTGAGTAATATTATCAGTCACAAGCTCAATATTTTAAATTTCCTTTTGTTGTCTTTTAAGAATAGACTTAAAAGTGCTTCTAAATCACGCTAAAAACGCCTCTGCCTAATCTATATATCCAGCCCTCTGGAAGGAGTGTTAATGTTTTTAACCCAGAATTATTTTTGGGTCCCCAAGCTTTCACTATGACTCAGGCATGAGTCTACTGCCTTGTAGATTTCACTACAGATTCGATACCAACAGTGGTAATGTTAACATATCTAAAAGTCTTATCTCTTTTTATAACTTAAAAAATTTCTTCAAAGAGTTACAACACTTGGTTCCATCTGTTGCAGGTCAAATGGGCTACAGATAAGTACCCCTGTCGACCAATAGCCTAAGATTTCACCATTACCTCTTACCCCTGAGGATGCGCCCCTCTTCTCCTGGTCTTGGAATGCTTCCCCTTCCCCTTCCCCAGACCATGTGCCTGGAAGTTTCAAATTTACACCCGAGATAACTTCCCATAAACTCCTTAACTTTACTTTACTTTCTGTCCCTAACTTGGATCTGTCCCATCAGATTTCCAATCAACTGCTGACTGCTCCAAAACTGCTTGCAATATGTCAGTTCTGGCTATTCCTTAGAACCTACATCACAGATGGCTCCAGAGTGGCCTGTACTTCTCTCTTCCCAGGAACCTTCCCACAGAACCTGCGTGGCACATGAAGTAGATGTCCCCCAGCCTACCCTTTGACCATCATTCCAGCCTTCCTGGGCCTCCTGACAATGATGCCCCAATTTCAGCAGAAAGGAGCTACAGAAGAAATTATGTAGTCCCTTAATCATCAACAAAAGATTAGAACATTAGGTCTCAAAAACCCAGCATAAACTGTTAACTGAGGTGCCTATTTAACATATCAGAGTGGACCTGGCCACCAGGTTCTCTCAGTATCCCTCAGTCCCCACCTGTTACACAGTCATCCTGGCTGGCATTCCCTGCCCCCTATCCTGAACTCTCCAGCCCAAGGGCTGGGCTGCTCTTTCCTATATAATCTAGCCATTTTGGTTACCTGGACCTTTTTACCTTTTGGCCTTCTTAGCCGTTGCATCTGGATCCCTCTCGCCTTAGCCCTCTCCTCACATGGCTCAGCTCAGGATCATGATCACTCTGAACTCTTCCAGATTTCCCTGCCTCTGGCTATGCTCTCCCTCATATCTACAATAAACCCCCTTCCCATTATATGTAGGGGCAGTTCTGACCTTCCTTTTTAATTCTTTTTTTCATTTATATATGTCTTTCCATCTCTCCTATTCCTATTATGTTGTTCAAGCATAACCTGACTCTAGTATTTATTACAAAATATTCCAGAAGCTTTCTGAAACAGACTGCAAAAATGATTATAATTCTCTACTTTTTCATATACTATACAAGTCCTCTTGCAATGTGATATCCTGGTCCTCTTACCAAGTATAGGAATTGTGTTCCTCTCACTCTTGGGAATGGTACCATAATCTATGTACAAGCTGACTCTGACCTGGTAGATAGGAGATGTATTGCCCAGTGATCTTTAATATCAAAGCTAACCACTAGCCAACCACCAAAGAAGAGCCAAGCCACCTAGCTGAAGGCTAGCTAGAATAGCTGATTCTACTATTACCACCAACCTAGTCTGTGTTACAAGACATCTCATACTTTGGCTTGTACTTGTCCTATGTTTTCAGATTTTTTATTATATAATAATGAAAATCTGATACATTTCTCATTGCAATTTGGAAAATCAGAATTTCTCCTGGGGTAGTGAGGCTCTTCATTAAGCTAACACAAATGTTCAAACTTACATTTGATATTAACACGTCTGATCAGTGTTCTGCAAATAAGTGCATAACTTTTGCACCCATGGGCTTTCCATGTGAGTAGGAAGATAAAAATGAAGTTGAATTAAAATATGCAGAATATATATAGCATAGTACTAGATACCTCCTCAAAAGAGCTCTATGCTGTGCTTTGGATGGTTGTCACCTGTCCTGTGTTGAGGCTTGATCTTAAATGTTAAGAGCAACTGAAACCTTATCATACAGATCTTAGTGTAAAGATAATAAACCATTGGGAATATTGCCTTCAGAATGAATTAATACTGATCTGGAGTGAGTTTGAATCCAGAGATGGATCCTTATTCTCCAGATTCTTAACTCGCCTTGTTATCTCTTCCCACAAGCTCTTTTACTACAATCTTCTGGAAGAGCAGCAAATGCTCTTAACCACTGAGTAATCTTTCCAGGCTCAAGTTTCAATTTCTTAAAACTATTCAATACCAAGTGATAGACCCACATTTTGAAAAAGAAATAACTTTTGTGATATCCCCATTTCACAAAAATTGTTTCTCAGTTTGGTGAACAGATGAGGAGTGGGGCATTTAATATTCATTGGAGACTGTTCTGACAATGAGTCTAGAAGGAAGGCATTTGCTTATTCTATTCATATTGTTCGACACATAAGAAGTCGGTTCAGACAAAGATGGGCTTCTCCAATACAGCTCCTCTTCCTGTGTCCTCCTACTTTGAAAACTAAGATGTTTTATTTCTGTTTTTTACTTTTATTTCTGCATGAACATTCTTTCTTTCTTTTTTAAACCTGATTAATTCATACTTATTCTCCAAAGCACAATTAAAAACCCAACCTCAGTCAAAGCAAATAGAAAAATTAGCAATAAAAAATAAGTGCTTACTTCCTCTGAACTTCAAAACTTCAGTGTCTTTTTCATAGTGTATTATACTTGTTATACTATATATATTACATATAATATATATATTCTATATATTATGTATTATACATTTATTATAAAAGTGTAGTTTTCACTTTTTGTTCTTTGAAACTAAATGAAAAAAGAACCATATCTATCTGTTTGCATTTCTGAAGTTTAACATTATACCAGCTATATAATAAATTCTTATTAAATGTTTATGAATTTATATTAATATATTTCTGTGTTCTTGAAAAATATGAATTTTTAAAAAAAACTTAGGTTATGAAAGCCAGTTTGGGACAACAGAAGGATGTTCACAAAAACTTCAAATTCTGCTATTTCTAAGGAAAACTGTGTTTCGATTTTCCATCTTTAACTTACAATATACTTGGTGCTTACAATTAGAGCATTAATTGTTAGAAAAATAAAACAACAGTTTTGATTGGGATGTTTGGGAAATGTAACCATGAATTTACACAATGGACGGACAGAGCCATGGAAGAGCTCTATTTCACTAAATGTCCTTATTAGCAAAGCACAATTTAAACTTCTCACACTAGATTAAAAAATACATTTAAATTTTTACCTAGTTGGTTATGTAGCCAATCAAGCCATAATTACAGCTTCAGATTTTCAAAGACATGTCAAGATGAGGCTACAGAAGTGGCTGCATCTGAAAGTATGAAAGTTCCTTGCGAATTTGTTTTATGCCATTTTGGTAGATAAGACTAGTTTTAGAGATGAAAAGAATAAATTTTAATTTTATAAATTTCTGGACACTTTGAAATATCCCGCTGAACTCTTCTGCAGTTCTACAAGGTGTGTGTAAGGGGCTCTAATCACATCCCTTGAGATTAGACTCCCTAAAGAATTTGTGCCCATCAATGATTTAGCCAGAATAACATATTTCAAAATTTAATGGTGCGATTTATAATTCTTGGGTTGAGTTTGACCTTTACTCCTACTCACTCTAGTGATACTTTTACAGCCATTATTCTCCAAATCACAGGCATGGCTCAGTTGTTCTGCATGTTACAAACATGAATGTTATTTTCTACATCTTCAATGGATTTCATAAAAATGTTTGTTAAATTAATAAAATAGACATTTTAATAACATCAGTTATGTATGTTGAGTCATTTATCTGAATCAGGATCAATGAAAATTATATATGAGCATAAAATATTACATAAATAATTGACCAGTTCCAGATGTACATAAACAGCCTAAAAGTTTCTAAGTGTACCCTGGGAGAGACTCTTCCCCCCAACAGCCACAGAGCTCAAGTTGAAAGAAACAAAACAAAACAAAACAAAAAAAAAAAAAAACCAAAAAATTTCATTATAAGATTGGCTAAATTACTGCAAAAAATTTAAGTCCCAGCCTCAAAAGGTATTTGTAGTTAAAGTAAGGGCATTGATTGGTAAAGAATGGGATTCTGTAACCTGGAGTGGGAACATGTGGAAGGGCCCTATTGAAAGCAAGAATTTTGAACTCACAGATTCTCAAGGGTTTATCCCACCTAAGAAAATACAGAAGGTTAGTAGAGGAAGGTAGTTTATAATACCATCAAGATCACATGGCCAGTTGCAGAAACAAAGGTTAAAACTGGCATGAATGTTTCTGTCAATTTTGTTACGATTGTGATTGTATAGATGTTTGCGTTTTCTTTCCTTAACTTCTTTATCATATAATGTAGCATCAATTAAGAGAATATAAATAGTTACCATATTTAAATTTTAAATACTAAAATGGACCTCAAGGGACACTGCAATATATTCTAAAATTATAATGTGTTTTCAGTTGTATGAGAGATAGCTATATCATGTTAAGCATAATTATGACCTGATTACATATATAATGTGTTTGTGATTATATGTGGTATAGTTATATAATGTTAGGCATAATCATGACCTGGTTATTGTTTCATTTGGAAAAGCATGACCTAAGAAGATTATGGATATGTAGCAAGTTGTCAAGGGATGTACTTATGATAAACATTCTTGGTTGTCAACTTGACTAGATCTGATATTAACTAAAACCCAAATGACTGGGCACATTTGTAAGGGTTCTTCTTTTTTTTTAATCAAATCATTTGAAATGGGAAGACTCACTTTTAATCTGGATCTTTGAGGTGAGAATATATGCCTTTAATTCAGATAGTTTGAGGTATTTGAAGATCTATCTTTCACCTGGGCCACACCTTCTGATGGCAGCTGGCTCTCTCTGACTGCTTGCTCTTACCCCCACTAGTAAGTCCATTCCTTCACTGACATGAGAGCCTACTTCTTCAGAATTCCAGCATACGCTGAAAAACCAGCTGAGACATCTAGCCTCATGGATTAACTAACTATTGATTTCTTGGATCTTCCATTGGTAAACAGACATTGTTGGACTAGTTGAACCATAGCCCATAATCTATTCTAATAAATCACTTTTCTTTATATATAGACTCATTCTAAAGGTTCTGTTCCTCTAGAGAACCCTTACTAACCCAATCTCTGAACTTTAACCTTCAATTATCTAAGGCACTAGGGTATCCATCAACACAGATTGGTTATTTTTTAAAGCAAATATAAATTAATATTGCCAAAATTGTACTAGTGGAAGTTATAAGGAAAGTAGTTGAGAAAACATAAGCTAAAATATCTACAACTAAAGATATCAAAGTACAGGTAAAAAAATTCATCTTAAGGCACTTACTGCAGGTGCTTCAGAAGAATGATGGCCTTTGGAAAAGTTTTGAAACATAATTCAAAAGTTGAGCCAATTCTGCATGTTGTCTCTTTTTCTTGGCTAAAGATTTTGTTTGACTTCTGTTTCCTTTGCTACTTTTACCTGCCTAAAGTCATAATTTCTAATAGTAACATAAAAAACCTTTTTTTTGGTAATGACCAACTGTGATACCTCAAACAGAGGAGTACTCTTTGAGATTTGAAAAAGGCAGCAGGGAATTACTGTCTAAAATGTTTTAAATCCTAGTAAAGAACTGAACAGTAGAAATTCAGAGACTATAACATAGAAAGAGAAATGATCTTCCAGAGACTATTTTTCCTAAAGTGATTCTGTGGGTTCCTGCTAGAATAGTTTCTCAGTACATGGTCACCAGATTTCATCCTAAATATGAGGACAAAATTTTATGGTGTAGGGATTTCAGGGCCTGGAAGTTGTTTAAAACTTCTAAAGAATATCTCTCCCAAATACGAATCTCATATGAGATCTACTAGTTTCTTAAACATGATTATACAAATGGTGGCAGTATACAAAATAAGTGAAGAAATAAATTACTGAAGATGAAATGAATTTGCATTCTCCATTAAGCCATGTGCTGTCACCACATATAAAAGAGTGTTTTACAATCCTGGAATTGACAGACATGACAATAGTAAGCTTATGCGTAATAACACATAAAATAATTTGGAATAAGGAAGCATTTAAATTATGTTTAGATAATGACATTATTAAATGATAAAAATAATTTCAAATTAATAACTATTGCTCAAAATACCCATGCTATAGAATAGCCCACTATCAACAGAACACTAGCAAAATCTAGAGGATTACAAGAGTGATAAGAGACAATGGATATAAAAATGCCTTGCAGGTATGAAGTCCTCACATGAGAGTGAGACATCATTGTCTGGATTCTATGATTTTTCAAAATATATTTCACATAAATCTATTGATTTTGACACTTCCAGTCCAATATATATGTTAGTTTCCTCTTAATATTAATTTAGAAACATTTTCATTTTTACCTTGAATACTACATCTCATGGGAATATCATGGGAAAGTATGCTGCAAGAAGGAAGATTACTTTTTCTTATTCACCCTATCTTTAAAAAAAGGAAAAAAAAGTATAACTATCTCAGTTTTAATTTTCTAAGTAGAGTCCAAAAATTTACATCCATGAGTCTGTTGCAAAAAAAAAAAAATTAAATGAGCAGGACAAGTTATTAACTTTGTGAGCTGTCAAGGTCATGGTTATACATAACAAAGGTGAAGGTGTGATTCTACCTGAATGTGAGACTCTCAGAATTGCCCACTGGAAGAACTAACTCTAGACAGAAACTTCTATCTGTGAACTCTCAGCTCCATTAAGTTAGTAGTTTCTCCTACTTTCAACTTGTAATTGTTCAGGGCCAAGGGAGCTTCTACTGTATTAGAAAAATTGCTAAGAGTAGAAGGTGAATCTGTGAGGCATGATGCTGTCAAAGTGAGGTAATGCTGGTCACAGCAATATATATCATTTTATTTAATACACAATTTATTTCTATGAGCAGTGGTTTAAAACAACACCCATTTATTAGCTCATTGTTTTTAAATTTTCAGGAGGCCAGACGTGGTATAACTACACATTAGCCAAAGCTGTGGTTAATATTTGGATTCAAGGTCTCTTCCAAGCTCGAGTGTTTGCAGAATTATTTATTGGTGTTTCTAAGGTTGAAGTTTCATGTGCCTCCCGATCTGGCAGGTGGAAACAGCTCTCAGTAAATACAGGCTACTACTCACTTTTCTTGGCTATATCCCTCCATCACACTCTCTGGTCCCAGGTACTGGACAAGATTGATAATGGCTTTCTTCTAAGCCAGTAGGAGCCAATCTTTCTATCTTTCTCTTCTTCATAAATGTAAAAACATCTGCCCTGAAGAATACAGATAATTAACTCAGATGAGTTCCCTTTTTTAAGGTCAACTCACTGAGTTTTTAATGGAACCTTCAAAATCCCTCTACAGAAGCACTTTCTCTCATTTTTAACTAAATAATTCAGATGAATACGAATATCAGGGGTTATCTTAGTAACCATTCTACTGCTGTGAAGAGACATCATGAACAAAGCAACTTAGAAAGAAATTATTTAATTGGGAGTTTGCTTACAGTTTCAGAGGGTTAGTCCATGATCACCATGGCAGGGAACACGTAAGTATGCAGACAGACAGGCATGGTGTTGGAGCTGAAGCTGAGAACTTTTATCTTATAACAGACAACACACAACAGAGGGGTGGACGGAGAGGGAGAGGGGGAGGAGAGAGAGGAGAGAGAGTGAGTCTGGGGACCTGGGCTTTTGAAACTCAAAGCCTACCCCCAGTGACATACCTCCTAATCCTTCCTAAACACTTCACCATTTGGGAACCAAACATTCAAATATATGAGCCTATGAGGGCCATTCTTATTCAAACCACCACAGGGGTATCTTAGTTAGGGTGTCTATTGCTGTAATAAAACACCATGATCATAAACAATTTGGGGAGGGAAGGATTTATTTCAGTTTACAGCTCTTAGGTCATACTTCATTGCGGAGGGAAGTCAGGGCAGAAATTCAAGTAGGGCAGGAGCTTGGAGGCTAATGGAGGCCATGGAGGAAGACTGCTTACTGGCTTTCTCCTCCTGGTTTGCTCAGCAAACCTGCTTTTTTATAGCACCCAGGACCACTAGCCAAGGAGTGTTCCACCCACAGTGGGCTGGCTTTGAGGTTCTTCTACCAAAATGGCACTAGCTTGTTTCAAGTTGACATAAAACTAGCCAGCATAAGGGGTCAGGAATTTGGGAAATACCTTAGAATTCTGCCCATCCCAGATTGGTGAAGGGCCCAACATGTAACCCCAAAAGTATCTGCTACATCAATTTTTCTAAAGCCAGTTTGTATTTTCATTCAACTTTAATGAGAGTTAAGCCAAATTAAGCAAGATAAGTCTGTATTAAGAAGTACCCACTTGAGTTTAGTTAAACAAATTAATGGTTTGTTAGTACCTGCATTTAAAAAGAAAGACAAAACAGAGCTCAACATTCATCATAATCTATGTTTTCAGTCATTTTCTATGCTCTCTTCTGCATAGTGTCCTTAAATAGACATGGCTATTCAATAAGACTGTGTGAACTCTGCTACCAAAAGCAATAAAAGCAAGAGCTTCTAAAAGGTTCCCCACTTGACCTATATTATGTACATTATTTGAATGAATTACAACAGACTCAATTTTTTTCATACATAATTGCTGCATTTTATCGAGTCTATTAAATCTTAATATTTAAACTATACATTCTGTTACAATAAATTAAATACATGCCACTTTTATGGATGTAGGCACATGTGAATCTCATGCTGAAAGAGCCATGAAGATTGTGAGAACTAAGCTATATTTAGAAGTACTTTACAAGAGGTGGGTATTTAAATTTCATCTCTGGATGAAATCCTTTTTCCATTTTGTAAAAACTGTGTCCACTCGCTCTACTGACTGGATCACTTGACCACTCGAGGGCCTAGGTGACCTTGACCATTTTTATACACACAAGAACAGTGCTGCAGTTGTGATTACTTCCACAAATGGCAGCATGTTCGTTTTTCTGCACTCATCTCCAGCTCTGGTGGCATCTCTTGTCATCTTTGCTATAGTTTTCTGAGCAACTCAATGAACTAAAGAAAAGCAAATGAGAACATATAAACTTCACTTTCCTTGCTCTGTATACACCTTGCTCACTTTCCTTTTACCAGGCTTGAGAAGGACTATATTACATGTTAATACTTACTATATGCCAAGTACTATGCTGAGAACTTTATTTGTATGATTTATCCTAATCTAACCTTCATAAACACTTAAAATAGGCAATAGCAATATCCTTATATTATAGATGAGCTAAAAAAAAGATTCTGTGACTTGCATATGGAAATAAGGCCATACAGCTAGTAATAAGCCAATAAAGATTCAAACTCAGACAACCTCAAGCCATGTTCAGTATACTGAACCTTCTACAACATCATCATGAAGATGTGACTAGATTAACTTCACACAATTGCTACTTAGAGTTTGAATAAATTAGGAGACTTTCTCTCAGGACTTTAAAGTCAAGATGACTGGAAGGCAGAGCTTCATAAAGTACTATGAAATGTTGTGCATAAATATACTACCAAGTATACTTTAATGTGAATCATTTGAAAAGCCCAAGGTTTCTTGTTGTCCTATACAACATATGTTTATTGAGCTATCAACAACTGTATTATTAAATGTTGATTTATCAAATAAAAAAATGACTATAAAGTTATTTTCTACTTTAAAATAAAAATAATGACCACTACAGCAACTTTCTCAAGACTAGAATTTTCTACTCAATTTTTAAGTTCTAGTCATTTTTTTTAAAAAAATTGAACTTCTTTCATATCTCATATGAGCACACCTAATGAGTGATCTGTGCAGTACAGCTCAGACCTCTGAGTCCTAGTACCCAAAGATCATCAGCCAGTTCACAATCCCTTCAGAAAGGATTTGAATGAGTTTTAAGAGCAATCATTCACAGAAGCAAAATAATGGAACACTACTACCATGTGCACTTATATCTGTCACAGAAATTATCCTGTTGAACATTGGTTCTTTTTTAGAGGGAACAAAGTGTCGTCAAGAATTAAGAGGCTTCCAAATGGTGGTTCATAGTTCAACTTCCCCAGCTCACATATGCTAAAAGAAGAATGCAAAGCTGTCTTTCAATTTCCCTCATGTAAAAAGACATGCATATCCACTTTCAGAATGGCAAGGCGAACCAGCCTATATGTCCATCAATGGATGAAGAGAATGTGGTATATATATATATAATGGAATTTTATGCAGCTACAAAGGAAATTAAAGTCATGAAATTTTAAGGAAATGGAATCAACTGGAAATTGTATGTCAAGGAAAATAGTGCAGAATCAAAATGACAACTGTGACATTTTCTCTCTCATGCAGAACCTAGATTTAAAATGTACATGTGTGTATGTGTATATGTTTATATATGTGTGTTCATATGTCAAAAAAAAAACAAAACAGAAAAGAGATCAATAGAGGAGAGAATGAAACCTCAAGGATTATGAAAATAGAGAGTAATGGAATACATATAATATGAAAGTAGAAAGGGAAAGGAAAGTCATAAGCCTGGAGTGAGGGGACAAAGAAGAGGGTACATATGCATATATGTATATATATATGCATTGCATTCAGGCTGTGTAGTGTTACTGACCTTAGCTTAGATGACAAGCTATATTGGAAAAGATCTCTGATTGAGTGAATCACCTATGAATCTAGCCTTTTTCCTCCATAACATAGTGATTCATTAGTTTGTTGTAAAATAATCTGCAATGATCTGTGAATGGAAGCAGTTACATTTTTTAAAAGGTAAGACAAATAATAAACACTTTATCTAATCATCACACCATCCAAACAAATTAAAGACCATTTCTTTATATTTTTAGATAAAGATGTAAAGACCCTGAAAAGTTAAGTACACCCAGATATACAGGTTTGGTCATGTCTTTATTTGTTGCTGTTGTCTATTGACTTACTAAATTCCAATTGTGCAGTCAACTACGAAACCCTAATGTGATTTAGTGGTCATATGTTTCCTTCTAGCAATTATCTTCTGGTGATTCAAGCTCACCCACGGGCCCTGTGAGTGTGCAGATAGGACACTGGGCATCTTGGATGGTCTGATACAACCTGCCGCTGTAGCTTCCCCGGCTGTGCACACAGCTCTATCAATCATTGCCTGCTCATTGTCATTTCTATAATACATTTTACAGCTCGCCAACTTCTCATGAAGAGTTATCAAAAAAGTGAAGGGTATTTCTTCTTTTTTAAAGAATTGCATTGTTTTAGCCCATGTAACAGTGTGGCAAAGGTACCTTAGATTAGGCGGCTTATGAACAATGGAAATTTACTTCTCTGGGTGCTGGTGGTGAAGTCCAAAATCAAGGCAGAATTGGTGCACTCCTGCTACATTTCCACATGGCAGACAAATAGGCTACCAGATGCTCTTTCACAGAGCATTCTATGTCCATAGGTGGCAAATTGCTATGATTTAATCACCTCCAAATGTCCTGCCTCTTGATAGTGTCATGTCGAGGATTAGATTTCAGAACATGAGTTTAGAAAAATACAAATATTTCGACAATGGCATTCTGTTTCTGACATTCCAAAACTCCTGCCCTCCTTTCCAAATGCTTTCATTCTATTCTAATAACTCAAAAATTTAATTCACTGAAGCTTCAGCTCAGAAATCTAAAGCCTGAAGTTTCATTTTAATGTCTAAGTCAGATATTGGTAAGACTCAAAGTAAGATTTATCCTGAAACAAATTTCATTCCATTCCAGCTGTGAGGTTGTGAAATCAAATGGTGTGTGTTTCTAAACCACAATATTAGAATAGGCATAGAACATACATCCTATTCTAAAATAAATAGGGGGGGGGAAGTGGTCACAAGTCCAAAACTCAACAGGACCAATATTAAATCTTAAGACTTCACATTAATGATCACTTCAGATAAATGATCTTGTTTTATATCCCACTTTTCATACACCCTGGAGTTGGGGTTCTGACTCCAAGATTTCAAGCAGTCTAGGTGCCATGTTGGACACAGCTCAAACTGAAGCTCTCCTAGGTGAGAAAAAGTCAAGGACTTGAGGCTCTCTCAGGTTGGCACTGCACTCTGGTGACTTTCCAGTTCAGAAGTCTCTGAGTGCCTGTCTCTCATAACCTTGTTAGGCATCATCACTCCATGTGCCTTAATGAGGTTATCCAGAGAAGACCCAAACGTAGTGCCATCCATTTGACAAGTCATGCACACAAGACTCCTATTTGCTTGCCATTTGAAACTGAGGTAGAATTAGACATATACTTGGAGTTCATGCTTTCCATCTACCAATGCAGAGGGCACTACATAGAGATCACCAAGGTTAATAGAATGGGCTCTCCAGTAGCACAGTTGTACTGCCCTTACTGTGTCTGAGGCAGCTAAGAAGAGTGACAATGGGCAGTAAGAACAGCAAGACTGCATCTGAGAAGGAGTGACAGGCCCCTTTCACACCCCAAGATGCTCTTCCAACATAGTTCTTGTCCTAGTCTTGCCAGGTTCTATGATGGAAGGAGGGTGTCTGATGATCTCCAAAGTGTCTTCAGGGTCATGTTTTCATTTCATAAATAGCACATGATATTCTCCTAATCATGCAATCATTTGGCTATACCTTAGCATTTTCTTCCAAACACATATATTTTTTAAATTTTTACACATGTCTAGAATAAGAATTTTCCAAATATTCCTTTATGGTGTCCTTTTCATTATGCATTACATATTTAGTTTGTTTCTTTCCTTTATTTGTGATCAACAGTTACAAATAGTCATGCCATATTCTCAAGACACAGATATTTCTTCTACCAAATATCCTGGTTCATAGCTTGGAAGCTCCTTCTTCCACAAAATGCCAGTGTATGAACACAGTGCAGCCAAAATTTTGACACCTTATAATAAGGATTGCTTTTCTTCCAGATTTGAACAACATGCTTGAATAACATCCATCTGAGACCGTGTCAGAGTAGCCTTTATCATCCACACTCCTTGAACACTTGGTTTGTGACCACTTAGATAATCTGAATCCCAGAAGATTGTAGCTTTCTTTATATCTATCTCCACTTTCCTTGTGAGCCCTCACTATTTCCCTTAATTCTCCACTTCTGGTCATTACCCAGTCCCAATGCCATATCTACATTTTTAGATATATTTTTACAACAGCACTCCTCAGAACTAAATTCTGTCAGTCAATTCAAGCCACAGTTGAAGAATATACTAGAATAAGTAATTGACAAAGAACATTAAAATTGCTGATCATAGGTCTTAGACTTGGAAATCCAAATTTTAGTTTAAGCTTCATGTTCTGGTAAAGGCTCCATTTCTCCAAGTTGACACCTCTGTATCTTCACAGGGAAAAGCAAAGCAGCTCCTCAAACATGTTTATATTTCATTCAAAAAAGACAGGGCTTTCATGACCAATCACTGTGAAAAGCCTGTCCCATAACCATTTTAGAGCTTACATTTCAATGCAAGAACTTGGGGTTAACACAGATACTCAAACCACCGAACTCTCTACAACTTTTTACTTTGAAAAATTGTTCACTAAAGACTGTTTATTAAGACTCCTACTTCTAGGAATTGTTAGTCTTTTCTAAGTTATTGTTGTTGTTGTTGTTGGTGTGTGTGTGTATGTGTGTTTGTGTGTGTGTGTGTGTGTGTGTGTGTGTTTCAACTAAAAATAACAGAGGATATACTTGTATACTTGTGGGACACATTGAGTCAATACAAGTACTATAGTAGTCTGCTTCATAAAAATATAGCAAAACCAAGATAATGAGCCTTTACTTTAAATAAATATCAATGAATTATAGCTAAAATCATGGACTGTTTGCTGGAATTTGTTCAATAAATTTTTGCTTATACTGCTTTTAAAAAATTTCTGAGCATGCAATGAGTGAGCTTTCCCCAGTACTCAGCTTTTGACAAAAACATAATAGGTACATAAAGAAAATGAACTTCTCTGACACACAACAGTACTTCAAACTTAGATAAAATAAATTACTCAATGATAATCATGACAATTTTTAAAAAGTAGCAGCTTTCTCTGACATTCCAATAATGTTGCTTGGGAATTCAATCTATGTTTATTCACTATAAACTGTTTAACTCAGACATCAGCATGAAATCTCTGACTTCTGAGCACTAAGTGAAATTGTTAAACCCAATTCCACAATTATACATTCCCAAAGCCTTGTCTGGTTTTCTCTGAACTAGTTCATGTCTCTGTAGGTGGAGTGCTAGTAAACTGAGTCACACAGAAGAGAGACACTTGAGGATGCAGTGAAGCTTAGAAAGAGCAAGGGGATCAGTCTCAAAGGACTAAACCCTGAGCAACTTTCCAGAAGCATATTTATCGATTGTAGCACAAAAGCTATTTAAGTTTCTCATATCAGAACCCCTGATCTAATCTTTGTGCCACTGAAGGAACATACCACACCTGTAATCTCAGTCTTTTATTTTGCATTGTTTGCAGTACTCAATAATACACGACTTCCTGGTTTGCCAAAAACATGTTGTGACTGAGGTCTTACAAAAGCAATATTGCTCACCTCAGAAAAACAATTCTAAAAACTACAAATGACAAATACTTTAGTACAACATTTCTTTAGGGCCTAAGTACATCTAAAAACAGTTCATCCTGGTATTTATCCTAGGTACAATGATTCTAATAAATTTCCCACTATAATGGAGTTTAGTTTCTGCTTTGCTTTTCAACAAAATAAGTGTAAAATCAATCCCACTTATAACGTTTCTATAGAAGCCCCATAGAAGCATCAGGAAGAACAGACCATCTTACCAAAGTCCTAGATTCATGAGGAGACACATATCAATACAGAGACTATTTTGTATGTATTTGTGCACACATGTGTGCGAGCATGTGTGTATGTGTAGGGGGATACTTTGCCAAGAAGTTTTTGTACTGTGCAGCTTTTCTTATGGTTATATGCCACTTGGACTTCTGGGAACAGCTTGGGAGAGCTATTTTAGAGAGTGCACAGTTCGTACTGGCTGGTTATATATCAACTTGACAAAAGCTAGAGGTCATTACAGTAGAAGGAGGCTCAATTGAGAAAAAACTACTTCCATAAGATCTAGGTGTAAGACATATTCTTAATTAGTGATTGGTGAGGCAGGTCTTAGCTCATTGTGGGTCCTACCATTCCTGGGTTAGTTGTCCTGGGTTCTACAAGAAAGCAGGCTGAGCAAGCCATGGGAAGAAAGCCAATTAAGTAGAACCCTTCTATGGCCTCTGCATCGGCTCCTGCCTCTAGATTCCTGCTCTCTTTGAGTTCTTGTCCTGATTTTCTTTTGATGATGAACAGTGATATGGAGGTATAAGCCAAATAAACCCTTTTCTTCCCAAATTGCTTTTTGGTCATTCTATTGTCACAGCAATAGAAAACTTTAACTAAGATAGCACTGTACCCAGGAGTGTATAGCTCTTTCATGAATTTGGATTCATGTTCTGTCACTTTAGCTGTTGTTGAAGATGCTGAAATCAACAGCCACACAAAAACAAACACAATAGGTGGAGAAAAAAGAGTAAATTTGCAAAGAAAAAAAATATCCTTGATAAAAGAAGTAGAGGTAGTCAGCTAAGTAAAAAAGAACAGCAAAACAAACTCAGAGCACCATGCTCCCAGTAGATCCTGGAGAACAGCCTGATAATAGAATTCTTTAGTCTGTCATTAGTACCAACCTGGACCATATAAGACCCCATCTCAAAACAATTTAATATTTTGCTAAAACAAAATTTCACCGCCACATATTAAATTTCCATATGAATTATAGAAATATTACTATACATTTAAAAATATGTATCAGAAAATATTTATTAAAAGTTTGCTAGCTAAACTTTACAACTTTGACATAGAAATAATTATTAACAACCTTTCGGCTTACTAATTGTGCCAAAGTTGAAAATGCTACATCTTTGCACTAATACCTTAGGTAGAAAAAGAAATTTATTTGGATGGTGATATATTTTTACTCAGATGCTTTCTTCTTTCATTCATGCCTGTTGAACTTTATACTCGAAACAAAAAGGATTATTTTATCAGCATAGGGTAAATTATGCTACTGTAACAAATTGTTTCTAGATTTCCTGGTCAACCAATCCTCTCAAACATAAGTCTAAATTATTTTTTCATAAGAAATAGATTCCACTGTTTCTTGAAGTCCTAGTCCTTAAAGAGGACATGAATAAGTTTCTCAAAGAAATCAATGAAAAGACAAACAAACAATGGGAGGAATTGAATAAATTCATCAAACAAACCCAGGAAAACACAAAGAAACAATTAGAAGAAATGAATAAATCCCTTAAAGAAAGCCAAGAAAAAAACAAGCAAACAATTGGAGGAAATGAACAAAACTGTTCAAGACCTAAAAATGAAAATAGAAGCCATAAAGAAAACACAACTAAGGGAATCTGGGATATGAAACATCTAGGTAAGCAAACAGGAACTAGAGAGACAAGATTCACTAACAGAATACAAGATATGGAAAGATATGAAGAGAGAATCTCAGCCACTTAAGATACAAAAGATGAAATAGATACATTGGTCAAAGAAATGTTAAATCTAAAATATTCCTGACACAAAACAACCAAGAAATCTGGGACAGTATGAAAAGTGTCCAAACCTAAGAATAATAGGACTAGAGAGAGATGAAGCATCTCAGCTCAAAGGTCCAAAAAATATTTTTAACAAAATCATAGAAGAAATTTTTCTTAACATAAAGAAAGAGATGCCTATAAAGGTACAAGAAGCATACAGAACACCAAATAGATTGGATTTGGATCAGAAAAAAAAAGCCACTCACCACATAATAATCAAAACACTACGCATACAAAACAAAGAAAAAATATTAAAAACTGCAAGGAAAAAAGAGCAAGTAGCATATAAAGGCAGACCTATTAGAATTAAACCCAACTTTTCAACGGAGACTCTACAAACCATAAGAGCCTGGACAGGTGTTCTGCAGACTCTAAGTGACCGCAGATGTCAGCCCAGACTATTATACCCAGCAAATGACTACTCTGTTAAGATAGAAATAAAGAAATTAAAGAATTTCTAGAATTCAATGATTATGAATACACAACATACCCAAACTTATGGGACACAATAAAAGTGGGTCTAAAAGGAAGGTTCATTGCACAAAGTGCCTACGTTAAAAACACAATGGAGAAATTTCACACTAGCAACTTAACAGCATACCTGAAAGCTCTAGAACAAAAAAGAAGTAATCATATCCTAGAGGAATAAACAGCAAGAAATAATCAAACTCAGGTCTGAAAGCAATAAAATAGAAATAAAGAAAATAATACAAAGAATCAATGAAACAAGAGTTGGTTCTTTGAGAAAATTAACAAGATAGACAAAACCTTATCCAAACTAAAAGAAGGAAAGAGAATATCCGTAACTACAGACACTAAGGAAATTCAAAGAATCATTACATCATACTTTAAAAAGTCGTATCCCACACAAATGGAAAATCTAAAGGAAATGGATATTTTTCTCAATCAATAACACTTACTCAAGTTAAATCAAGATCAGATAAACAATTTAAATAGACCTATAACCCCTAAGGAAATAGAATCAGTCATTAAAAGGACTATTGCTCAGCTTTAAAAAAAATGATTTCACAAATCTTGCAGACAAGCAAATGCATAGTCCTGAGTGAGAGAACCCAGTTCCAGAAAGACAAACATGTCATGTACTCATTTATATCTGTATATTGACTGTTAAGCAAAAGACAAGGGACTGCAATCCAAAAGTCTATAAATTCCAACCCCTTCATAACACTGGAATCCATACTTTCTACATTCACTGATGTTAACTGACTTTTCCAACTTGGAATCTTGCACTGGTTTTCTTTTCCTTTAAAAAAAATATTGATACTTTTCTCATAAAAAACATTCCAATTGTAGTTTCCCCTCCATCCACTCTTCCCACTTACCCCCAAACTCCACTCTTCCCCAGATCCACTCGGGTGAGTGGATCCCTTCAGAAAAGAGCAGGATTCCCAGGGATATCAGCCAAATACAGTATGACAAGATGCAAAAAGACTAGGCACGAACACTCATATCAAGGCTGAAAGAGGCAACCCAGTAGGAGAAAAAGAATCCCAAGAGCAAGCAAAAAAGTCAGAGACCCCTCTCCCCCGGCCTACTCCCACTGATAGAAGTCCTACAAGAACACCAAGCTAAATAACCTTAACATATATGCAGAGGACCTAGCACAGACCCATGCAGGCTACTTGATTGCCACTCTCTGTGAGCCCTGCTTAGTGTTAGGTTCATGTTAATAGCCTAATTAGACACTTAGAGACATGTGTATGGTCATACAAAGCAGTTTTATTTTTCTGCAGGTTACATACTGATGTCAGGGCTGTCCAATTTAAAAAGAAAAAAGAAAACATGGTACAGCCCCAAAAACTGGCCATGTGCTGCCTTATGCATCAAGTAGGCGGTGCCTAGGGGATCCTTCATATTTAGAATCTGAATAATGGATTGGCTGTCATATATCAGCAAGGTGCTTCTGGGAGAGTAAGTACTTGACAGTAAGCAGAGAGGCAAGGTCAGCCCAGCCACCATTAGGGGGCGCTGGTCCTCTCACTTAGTTGATTTTGTAGGTCCTATTCTCTAGGTGTGCTTGACCCTCTGGTCCCTAGAATCCTTCCTCATCTAGTCCTTCCTCATCCACCTAATGTTTGGCTTTGGGTCTCTGCATCTACTTCCATCAGTTGCCAGAGGAAGCCTCTCTGATGATGACTGGGCTAGACACTGATCCTATGAGTACAGCAGAATATTATTAGGAATAATTTCATTGGTTCTTAAAAAAATATCAACTGGCATTTGGTATTTGGTTAAATATAAAGGTTATAGGAAAGGTTACAATCAAGAATTGGAACTGAATATAAAATAATCTATCTAACATATTTCCAACACAGAAAACATTACTATTTACTTTAATCATGTAAAGTACTGACTTTCCATCAAATATCTTAAGATGATTTCACTATCAATACAATAACAATGAATTGCCAGGTCTTTCTCTTTCATAAATAAAATAATGACGAATTGAGATTTCTTTCAATACTTATTACAATTTGATCTTACCTTGTTCTAGAACTAGAATTCATACTGAATGCAATGGAGAACTGCTTTTTCTACTTTAATGGAAGTGTCTTTGATCTTAAATCTGTCAATTTATAATTTTTTTTCAAATGGATTCACTGTCCATGTCCCTTTTCCAGATAGCTATGGATGTAGTTGAACATGAGAAGATGCGGGGCTTTAGAGGAAGAATTGATTTCTCTTTGTGCTGTCCCCTAATTTTCATGAGCAGTGTAAAAACTCCTCCCAATCCCAGCTGAGGACCTGTCAACATTAGCCATCTACTGCTATACAGACACCCCCTTCTGCCTTGGGGAGGCATAGAACTAAAACCTGTGGTTGTAGTTCATTCTCCTGTCATTCTACAGTCTTCTCTTTGCTCCAATCCTCTTATAACCATCAGTTCTCTCAAAACCTATCTACACTAAAATATAAAAATAAAATGTAGGTATAAAATATAAATTCATGTCACATATAAGTTGAGGGCAATCTAAAGAACATTTTTTTAACCAATCATAGGCTACCTCCTTCCACTAGTAATGTCTCACTGCTGCTACTGAAGAATGCTATACTATACCCTATCAGATGCCTTCTCTAAGAAACTTGGAGAAGAAAAGTAAAATAATTCTTTTTGAATTAACACAAATATCCCTGGAATTTCTACCTCCACTGCTCCATTCCAATAGTCTCTTTCCTAAGAATAAGGATGACCAACACTTTTCATAAGCTCAGATTGGGTCTCATTGTTCCTTCCTGGTTCTTTTTTCAGGTAACTGTTCTCAATATATCAGTTCAAAAGCTAAGCAGCTTAAAACATTCATCAGATATTCTCTCATATGTGTGCAAGCTCAGAGTTTGGAAGGGATCTGCAAACCTCGGCAGGTTTGATGAGATGGGTACCAAATTAAATTTCTGTTTCATGTCCTCCTTGGTCAAGTAAACTTTGCAGGCTATGTTCTTCTTATGACTATGGCAGCAAGACGTAAGACCCAGATCAAGAACTTTACTTATCTGTGTTGCATCTGCAATCCTCTCACTGACAAAATACTTCTCACTTACCATGAAGTCAAACCAAGCCATCAGTATACTCCATTCATGGAGATGAGAAGAAAAATGAATGTGTGAAAAATACTGAAAAATAATCTATTGAGTTATATTTTTTGCTGCAGCAGCAGAATTGTTCTATAGTCCCTCTGTCTGCTAGAATTAGAAAAGGAACAAGGCATGTTGTGGCCGTAGATTCACCAGATGTAGAGGTTGATTGAGAGCACAGGTGGTTTATTACATTGCTAATTCAATCCCCAGTTCTAGTCCTTGAGCCCTGGAGCATTTTAGCCTCCATACAATCTACTCTTAAGCCTACTAGCCTGGACATGGAACAGGAAGACTTCAGCCTCAGCCTCCATACACTCTAGAACATTTAAACCTCCATGACTTACTGCTGACTGACTCCCTCTGAAATCTGACTCTTCTGGTTCAACTTACTCACTGTTCTGGCTCAAACTCTTCTCCAAGCTGACTGGTTTAAACTGATCTTCTAAGCTGCTGACTGTTTCTGACTGAAATCTTGTGACTTTGGCTTACTCTCTGGCTGATTCTCTGACTGCCTCAGACTGAACTGCTCTGCATGGCTCAAACTGACTCACTCTTCCCATCTGATACTGACTTCTGACAAGCTTCCTCTGTATTTCTTCATCTTTCCCTGAGCTCTCATTGCTCCATACTGCCTCAATCTGTCTATTCCATAGTCAAACTGCTTCATTATCTCTGTGTCTTGTCTTATATCTGCCTGTTTCAGACAGCTCACCTCATATTGCCTATTGTAACTAACTCTACTGTAACTGACTCTACTCTGAGCTGAGAGCCTGATTTTATGTAGTGAGATTTGGGCATGTCCTCACTCTGACTCACTCTGCTAACTCTTCCTCTGATTAGTCACTTTGCCTGACCTCCATTGACTCATCTCAGACATCACTTCTTGTGTGACACTAACTCTTTCTGAGCTCTGGCTGTGTCTGCTTCCACACTCTGTTTATGTCTTAGGAACAAAAGTGTAGACCACCACTCCTTCTGAATACTGGGATTAAAGATGTTTGCTACCACTGCTTTCTGAATACTGAGATTAAAGGTGTGTACCAACATTCTTAACATTCTTTCTATATTCCATCTGGACCACACAGGCCTCTGAATGTGATTCCTTCATATAGACCTGTGGAATATAGTTTCTATCTAGCTTTCACACAGTCTTATTCCTTTACACCATGTAGTATCATGTTCCATAGAAAGAATAGCTTTACACTACCAAGCCAGAAATAACACTGAGTAATACTTCAAATACATCAGCCTCCAGATCACAAAATTGACAATATTTAGTCCAGGACTATTGCAAAGTCCTTTAACTGATTCAAACTTTATTCTCAGTACTACATAATTTTATAACTTATTAATCCCTATTTTCCAACTATGGACAATGACCAAATTTTAAAATGTGTATTACCAGCAACAATTCAATGATAGAGGCTAAAATCTATATAAAAATGCCAGAAATAAAATTCTATTTGTTAATAAGACTTCCAAAACCAAACCTTTCCAGGTGATAGTGCACACCTTTAATCTCAGCATTCAGAAGATACAGACAAGTTGTTCTTTGCAAATTCAAGGCCAATTTGTCTATATAGCAAGTTCCAGGCCAATCAGGGCTATATAATTTTAGATTGTCTAATTTTTTTACAGACTAAATTATAACATTTCCCATAGCCTTGTTTCAGTGAGCACTTATCCTTTCTTAATGTTCATTGGTATAACACTAATTTGTTTTTTTTAATGACCTATCATTTGCTCTAAAATTCATGGTCAATGAATCAGAAACCAGGACATATAGTCTCCACATATAAGGCACTGGTATCTGCCATGGCAACTTTATATCTTAATTTGGAAAAATCAATAAGAGCAATAGAGGCAATAGTCCTATCAGTAACAAAAATCAGGAATGAAATGTACCTGTGTGAAACAAAAAGCAAAAGTACAACACACATAAACTATAAAGCACCAAGGGAAGTCCCAATACCTGCTACCGTAAGTTATTACTATCTTCAAGTGTAAAATCAGAAATGACAGCAGCAGTGATTCAAGTTAATTGAATTCTGAGCTTCCTTATTGTTATCTTTACACCAAAACTGGTACCCAGGCTGAAGAGAAATCATCTGTGTTAAACTTTCCATTCTCTCCTTCCATATCACACACAAGATGTAGGAAGTAAATTCTATTTTTTTCTGTAAGCATCATGTGCCCTTTATTCACTATTTGTTTAAAACTGTTCTTGGTTCAAACTCATTCTTTTAAAACTTTGTGTTAGAGATTGTAATAGCTTTGAGAATACAAGGTAAGTAAAAACTATGGGTCATTGATTTACAGAGTTCATCATTTAGAAAGAAATATAGACAACAAGCAATAAACAAGTGGAAGATTGCTCCATGTGGCTTTCTGTGCTGATAATTGCTATGAATAATGTGATGGTGGCTGACATTGGAAGAGGCAATTTCAGATTTGGTATGAGGAAAGATCTTTCTGTGCTGCAGTAAGTGATCACCAAATCCCAGTATGATTGGCTGCTCCAGATCAGAACATTTTAGGTAGCTGACATCTGTACGGTTACTCATCAGGACAGCCTGTTGGTGGTCTATGTCTTCCTGCATCTGCATCCACTTCCTCATCTGATGTGGCAGGGGAACAAAGACTGGAAGAAAACACATACTTTTCATTGTCATCCTTTCTCACAGTCCATTAATCAGAAACAACCACACAGCTTTACTTGATACCATATCCATGTGCACTGTGCCCTCCAGACCTCTGTGTACACTTCAACTTGGTGCATGAGGACCACCTTGACCTGTCCTCTATTCATTCTCCTAAGTCCTTCCCCTTTGAAAGGAGAGCGGGCATGTTCAGATCTTCACATATTTGTTTCTACCCCTTCAGAAGTTCTCCTGCCATCATTCGCCATCCTTACTTTCCCTATTGTTATTCCTGTGTTACATAACTCAATATACTAGTCATTGCTTCTAGGGTGCCTACTGAGATTCTTCACATTTGAGTTAGTCTTTTCTCCTGTGTACCCATAGTACAATATATTCTTCTCAACACTTATTACTTATTCCTTTTCTGGATTCTCAATTAAAATCAAAGCAATTGAGAAAATAACTATGTCTTCCTAATTATGATTTCACAACATAGGTCCTTAAAGCAGTGTTTGAATATTTTTAAAGAAAAATTGTACATAAATGTTTGAATTATATGCTGGATTTATTAAGTATAGTTGGCAAAGAATATGGTATTATTTACCAAAAGATGGAAAGAAGTGTGTAAACAAGGAAATTTGATGCAGAAACTAAGAGAACTATATTTTTTTCCAAGGCCCTGTCATCTGCCAAATCTGAAGCAAGAAGTACTATAAATATTCAATTCAGGTTTGAGCATAACGAAATTGAGGTTCTATGAAAGCAGTCATCAAGACATGTTCAAAACATAATTTAATCTAAAGTCCAGTTGTCCTGGATGAAGACAGAGAGATTGGGAACAATCACTCACCCAGAATTCATAATAGACTACTTATATGCAAATGAAATTTTCTCCTAAAACTTGAAAGTCTCATACATCACTTATTTTAATTCCTCCCCTCCAGAATTTCCATGAAAAATTAAAACTCCTATTTCTGAGAAGGGTCAAGGATAAATTTATGATAGAAAGAAAATAATGCTGTGAGTTAAAACAAAAGGAATGACTAAAATAGGAGGAAAAAATAAAGTGTAATTTAGCATGGAGTCTTGAGGGACAAATAGATTCTAAATCAAGGGAGAAATGTCTGAAGAGATAAAGAAGCAACTAATATATATATATATATATATATATATATATATATATATATATATATATATATATACATATATTACGAGTTGTGTTTACATATGATAGTATTATAGTCGTGATATTCAGTAGCAATCCCTGAAGATTAGTTAGGACTTGCTTAATGATATAACTTAAAAAATTCTATTTGTAATAAACTATTAAAAAAATTGTTTTGTTTACCTATTGAAATGCTGTTTCCACCTGATTTTATCTTTCATATCATTCATCTCCAATCCAAAGACTAGTTAAATATCAATATAAATCTGGTACATACAATATATTCTGTGGGTCTGAGTGACTGTGGATGAAGCAGTCTGAAGGAGTCCATTAAACATATAGAATGTCCACTCATGGCAGCAGCCTGCTTCACAGCATTGGTGGATTTGTACGTACATACTAGAGTAAACTAGAAGCAGAAAAATCTTTTGTCCACATCACCTGAACCTTGTTCCCATAAGTATTAATAGAGTGGTGTTGTCTTTCAAGCCTCTTTGAGTTTTATTTCATTCAACCAGAATTTTCAATATACTGACTCACTATCAAATTAAGCTTGCTTTTCTGAAAACCTAAAATTTTTTGTGTTTACTTTTCTAGAAAACCCCTAACCAAATTATTTCTAAAAATTTTCTGCAGAATCAGTTTTACATGTTTAAATTGGGAATAAACAAAGGAAAGCAGCTATTTTTCACTATGAAATCTCTAAGAAAAATTTTAATACATAAATTTCCACTGCGGTTTTTCCCACAAACAAATTTTCTTTAAGGTCTTTTAAAAGATATTTGACCCCATGATCACTTTTCCATGGAATTCATTTTAGGAACTATTAATTTACCTTACATCATGTTGCCAGGGGTTACATTCATATATGAAGCAGATTTTGTGATTGACATGATGTGAGCCCAGCCTGTGAATTCCAACCTGGCAAAGAAAGCATTGAATCATAATTAGTTTTATGATTCTAAGTATACAAATGACCATAAAACAAAATCTGTGAGAATATAACTCAGGTGAGGAGTTAAAGGAGACCTTCTATGTGATGGCAACCCTACTCTTAAGATAAAACCTTCAGGATATGTGTGACTTTGTTAACAGAAGAGGGGTGACAAGAACCTCCCAGGTAGAGGAGGTAGCATGTCTATTGGGTCTGAGGCAGGACAAAGGATAGCCAGTCACAGCAGCTTATAACAGCAAAGCAGAGCTGGTGGAAGGAGAGCAGTCCTTAGAAATCATACTGTCTAGCTACAGAAAAAGCTCTATATCTTCTATGGGGAGCAGAAAAAAAAAAAAAACCTTGCATGAGTAATGTCCTTAGTGAATGTGTGCTGTAGACATGGTCACAGCCTCAGATCCATGCAGCATCTCAGCCTCAGACTCAAAAAAAAAAAAAAAAAAAACTGGCAAAAACCTTTGTGAGGGGAGTGAGACTCAAAGAGACAGCAGAATCTTCTGGCTCCTGTGTGTTGATAATGTGTATAGATAATGTCCACCGTAGCTTTTTCTCCTAGATATTTATGGTCTGAAGACTATTACCTACAGAGTTTGCTCCTACAGAGATTAGCAAAGCCTGCCTCCTGGGTCCAGATGTACAAAATAAACCTTGCCGCCTTGTTTGTCTACATGTAATAATACTGCCTTCCATCTTCAACTTTATACAATAAACACCCTGAGCTTCTGGGGTGCCATGGCTTTTCCATCTGCGTGGCCAGCCAACCCAATCCTAGCTCTTCTGTGTCCATGTGTCTGACTGTCTTTTCTTTATTCTTCATTCTCTGCTAGTCAGGCCAAGTCCTTGGAGCCATGCAAGGACTTGGCAACATTTCTAATTCCTGGCCATGAGGAATCTTCTTTTCCAGCCAATGATGAACTAGTAATGCAAGAGTAATATATTCACCAAAAAAAAAATCACTCAAAAATCTGTAATGAGCATAAAGATCATTCCTCTGAAGGTATCAGAGACATACCAAAGCAATGGCAACTTAAAGGGACAGGATTCTAATAAAAATATAAAAAAGTCTTGAGGAATGTGACAAATGTTGAGAACTTCTTGCAGCCTAGATCCATAGGCAGTTTGAAAGCTTCCAACTGAGAGGCTGAGAGCACAGGCAAGTTTTCAGAAACTTCACAGGGTAGAACTTGGGAACAAATACAGAAAACATGCTTAAGGAAAAAGGAATACAAGTTAAAATCCTGAAGGCCTTCTGTTAAGAAAAGCAAACAGTAAAAAACAAACAAACAAAAAAAAAACAAAACAAAATCTATAGAGAGGACCAAAATGCACTCTCTGGTGAGTGTTAGTTCCAACTAAAGGTTAAATGCTAACTTCAAGTCACCTTAGTCTCTATTTAGGGTGTTCTTATATGTTCTTATGCCCTACAAAAGCAAAAGCAAATTCTCTTAAAACCAAAACCCTTCACTGCTATGTTCTTGCATCTTTGTTTTGGTATAAGAAGGTACTTTGCAGGTACTGAAGGAAAAACACAAACGTCAAGTCAGCCACAAACCCTCCAACCTACAATGGTGTCCTGCCTGCAAGACACGCTAAGGCAATGGTGACACAAAGCGTCTCTGGGAGTAATTAACCAATATTTGGTTTGACACTCCATGAGATGGAACTCATTCATACCATACCTAAGATTGCTTTGGTGACCATGAACCTGAAACTAGATAGCCAGGGATCTGGGGTAAAACTAAATACTGTTGTTTTAAAAAAGAAAAAAAAGTAGCAATAAAATGACCCCTAATGACATACTGCTATACTTATGGATCAGTGTCTTGCTCATCCATCATCAGAGAAGTTTCCTTCTGCAACAGAAATACACCCCACATCTAGATATTATGCTGAGAGTGAGAGACCATGGAACACTCAGCACTAAATGGGGTGTCTCCATCAAGTCCTTCCCTTCAGAGCTCAGGGATCTACATGGAAGAGAAGGAAGAAAGACTGTAAGAGCCAGAGGGGATGGAGGACACCAAGAAAACAAAACCTCACAAATCAACATGATCAAAGCTCATATGAACTCATGACTGAGGCAGCATGCACAGAGCCCACACAGGTATGTGCCAGGTCCTCTGCATATATATTATGGCTCCCAGCTTAATGTTTATAAAAGATTCCCGAGTGTCCCGATGAGTAGATCTCTACTCTTATACCTTCTCTTGGGCTATTCTGTGTCTATTTGTGTGTTTTGTCCAATTCCAATATGATAGTTTTTATCTCATGATATTTTGCTTTATATTATTATTACCTCCTTAGAAGCCTGTTTGTTTTCTAAAGGGAGACAGAAAGGGAGTGGATCTGGATGGGTGAGGAACTGGGAGGAGTACGGGGAGGGAAAACCAAAGTTAGGATCTATTATGTGAGAGAAAAAAAACTATTCTAAATCAAAGGGAAAAAAATAAAAAGTGAGTCCTGGTTGCACACACTTGTAATTCAAACTCAATGGAGGTGGAGACAGATGGATAGATACCTGGGGATTTCTGGTCAGTCATCCTAGTCTAACTGGAGAGCTCTAGTCCATGAGAAACCTCTCCCAAAACAAGGTGGGCAGCACCTAAGTAATAATACTGAATGTTGTCCTCTGGCCTAACACACTTGCTCACATGTACATGCATCCATATGCATAGAAACACACCTACACAGACGAAATGAAAAGCTGATGACCAAATTTTTTCAAAATTAACAAAAAATTTAGGCCACAAATTTAAAATGCACTGTAAATCCAAAGAAGATAAATGCAAAGAAAACAACACCTAGAAACACCATAGCAAAGCTGTACAAAAAGCAAAACAAAACCAGAGCCGAACATGGTGGTATACATCTGTTACACTGGTATTTTGGAGGTAAAGGAAGAAGGACCAGGAGTTCAAGATCATCTTAGGCTACACAACAGGTTTAAGGCCAGCTTGGTTTACATGAAAGCCTGTTTTGAAAAACAAACAAATACATTAAAAATAGTCTTAAAAATAACAAAGTAAAAATCAACATAAAACTGAAAACTGACTTTTTAATGTAAAAGTAGAAGTCAAAGCATTTGAAAATATTAAAATAACTGCCAACTAGAGTTCTACACACAGGACTGGCCAGATGGCTCAGCAGGTTAGTGGTACTTGCCTGGAGACCCGAGCTTGAGCCCTGGAACTGACATAAAGGTGGATGAAGAAAAATCAGCTCCATAAAGTTGTCCTTTGTATTCAATGCATACACTGTAAGCACACGCATGCCCCCAAAACCCAATAATGAAAAAATAAAATTTTATAAAAAGGAGTTTGAGGTAAGACACCTTGTAAGTGTGAATAATAATGTGACTCCTAGAAGCTATGGATTAACTAAACAAAAATGCCAGTGCAGGAATGTGACCCCTCATTATGATTGGATTGTCAGAGAATTCCCACAGGCCCACAAATAATACAGGCCCCTGTCATCACTTCTTATTGCTCACCAGAACTAAAGGACTAGAAGAACCTATTGCTAAAGACATCACACATGTCCGTTGGAAGATACACAGAAGGCAAGCTGGAACTGAGCTGGAAACTTCCTCCCTTCTGGCTAGCTTTTACAGTGTTGGAAGGTGCTATTCAGGTTGTGGAAGTAAAGAAATTAAAGGTCTTACTTAACTGTGAATGCAATGAATTACAATACAAACATGCCAGGCAAGATGTGCCCATTTATGCAATAGTCAGATGACTGCTGTGGAGTTAACTACCTGTTTTAGTTTTATTTCTGTTGCTGTGATAAAAAAAAAAAAAAAAAACCCTCTGAACAAACACAACTTGGGGTAGGAAAGAATTTATTTGGCTTGTACTTCCAGGTCACAGGCTATCACTGAAGGAAGTTAAGGTGGGAACTCAAACAGGAAAATAAAGCAGAAACCATGGCTCTTGATGGCTCATTCAGGTTCATGTTCACCAAGCTTCCTTATATGGCTCAGGACCACCTGCACAGGGAAAGGTAACACCTGCAGTGGGATGAGCCCTCCTATGTCAATTAACAATCAAGACAATTCCTCACAGATACGCCTATAAACCAACCTGATAATGATATTTCTTAATTGATACTCTTTTTTTTTCTTTTCTTTTCAGGTGATTCTAGGCTATGTCCTGTTGACAGTTAATGCTAACTAAGATATCAATTGCTATCTGATTGGATTTGAGGACTGTTCCATACAAGGAAATTCATATTTGTTACTGTAAACCCATTCAAAAACTCATGCCTGAGGAGGTCATTGGCAATGGGGGTAACTTACTGTTGTTTTGATAAACTGACATAGCATCAGACTGGTTTCTAAATATTTGTGTTTATACCCATAGATAAATTCTACTTCTAGCTTATTAGTCAGAGAAGGCTTTCTTTGCAGTGAGTTGTGCACTGTGATTAACTATTAGCAACTGACAGGTTCTCCGAGAAAGAAATCTTTGCCTTCAGTTGTGTACTATCCAATGGATAGTTCCAAACCCATATTCACACAAATAGTTTTGGTCAAATGCATTGGGTTATTAAAAAACAAAACAAAAACACACTAATGTGAGAAAAAGCCTTATAGAGTGGGAGTTGACAGTGGTTTGTGGGATATGAGCGAGTAGGGGAGGACAGTACTTAGAATGCATGATATACACATATGAAATTGTCTTTGAACAAATTTAATTAATAAAAAACTTTCTATGTCCAGTCAAAATTTACTTAAAAAATAAAAGAAAAACATATTCAAGTAAATAAAACAGGAAATTACTAGATATATATAGTCCAGTATAAATCAAAATTGACTATATTAACCAAAATTATATCTTGATATTAAATATGTTTCTGTGTTTGTGGACAAAAGCATTCAGTTCCATGGAGGAAAAATGTAAGATTCTTGTGCCATAAAAAACATGATAAACAGACATAATATTAAACTGACTCCTGATGACTTTTCATTATTCCCAAAGATTAAAGCATCTCTCAGCTCTCATCTGAGAAGCTTCTATTTGAAGCAGATGGTAATTAACACAGATATAACAACTGAAGAAGATGTAAAGAATAAGAGGCTACAGAATGCTCATCCCTACATGGGACTCTTACATCACATACTTCCTCCGAGACTTAGAGAACACTGTGGGAAATGGGGCAGAAACACTAAGAGTGAAGGGCAATGGATGAAGCAGCAGGGCAGCTGCACATATAAACGCACAGCAATTGTGATAGCATGCACAACCCCTGACCAAGCTCAAGTCTGACCAAATCTCAGCACCGAGGAAGAAGCTAGATATAAGGTAGGAGAGGAACTACTAAAAATTTACAGCTGCTGAGAGAAGAGAGTTAATTTTATTTAATAACCATGTCCCTGGTAAGTCAACCATGCTCTGATGGAAGGCCATGCATCCAAGAATACATGGCCAGCACAAACTGGACTTGAAAGACTAAAAATGTTGAGTAGGTAGAGAAGGGAGCAAATCTAAAGGAGTTATGGGAGGGGTATATTGGGGGAGGGGTAAATATGATCAAAATATTTTGTATTCACAATGAATTAATAATAAAAAAGAACAATCAAAAAGCACATTCACCATAATCAAGCTAGTTCATTCCAGAGATAGAGCCACATAGTTCAACATATGCAAATGAACAAATGCCATACATTACATAAATGAACCCTAGGACAGAAATCACATGACAATTTTAATAGATCCAAAAACCCTTCCCACAAGAATTCCTTTTTTGATAAAAAAAAAAAACAACTCTGAAGAATCTAGGAAAATAAACACAGATTTCAAAACAGAGGCTCTATACAACAAATTTATATCCAACATAACAAAAAAATGTGAAGGAACCCAAAACATTTCCACTAAAATCAGGAGCAGGGCAAGTGCCCAACTCCCCTATTCTTATTCAATATTGCACTTGAAAGTCTTAGCTAGCTAACAATATGAAAAAGAAGAAAGAAAAAGAGAGATAGAAAAAAAAGAGAGAAGAGAGAAAGGAAGATGAAAGAAAGAAAGAAAGAAAGAAAGAAAGAAAGAAAGAAAGAAAGAAAGAAAAAGAAAGAAAGAAAGAAAGAGAAGAAGGAAAAAAGGAAGGAAGGAAGGAAGGAAGGAAGAAATAGGAATACAAATAGGAAAGAAAAAGTCAAAGTTCCTTCATTTGGAGATGACATAATTTTATATATAAGAGATCCTAAGGATTCCACCAGAAAATTTCTAGATCTGACATACACTTTCAGAAGAGTGACAGGATACAAAATTCACATACAAAAATTAGTAGCCTTCCCATACACTGTAATTCAAATTGTAACTACATTGAGATTCACTCTCACCCTAGTCAGAATGGCAGCCATTCAGAAAATTATAACAAATGCTGACACTGATGTAGGCAAAAAGAAACCCCCCTCATACACTGCTGGTGGAAAGATAAACTATTAAAACCACTACAGAAATTAGTATGACTATCTCTCAAAAACCTGAAACTCCATCTAGCATGTGATCCAGTTACAGCCTTCCTGGGTATTCATACAAAGGACTCCAAGTTAGCATTATACAGAGACACTTGCACATCAGCATTTTCTGAAGCAGAGTTCATAATACCTAACTTGGACAACCAACCTAAATATCCATAAACAGAAGAGTGGATAATAAAATCACAATGGGACATATTCACTCACATAAAATTGGAAAGTTGCATTGTTTTTAGGAAAATGTATGCAATTAGAGATAACCATATTAATTGAATTAAACCAGCTTCAGAAAGATAAATACAACACGTTCTCTCATTTGTGCCTCCCATATTTTATACATAGATAGTGTATGTATCTATGAAAAGTAGAAACTAACCTTCCTAGGGGACAAAGGAGACTAACTGGAGGGAAGGGGAAGAATAAAGAGCACAAGGGAAAATATACTCAAAGTACATTTCACATTTGTATGAAAATGTCTTATATAACCCAGTAGCAGGTATGAAGAATATATGCTAATGGAATTGTTAATGTTTTCTTAAAATGTAACTGTTTTATGCCACTGTAACTGAGCTCTTAAGCCTTCTTTGGGGACAAACTGTAGCTGTTACTTTTTCACAATCATAATAGAACCCATCACTACCTCTCGTTTCCTCATTCTCTGATGCTACTGAGACAGATTCCTAACTTGTAACTTTTTTTTAATCCCCTAGTTCTAAAAGGCTAGAAAGGAAAAGAAAGAAAAAGGATGATCTATTTACTGCCCTTTCTGGCTGGCTCTCTAAACCTGGAGAAATGGACTAACTTCTAAACTTCAATCCCATTAACTGCTTTCCCTGCAACTAACTGCCTTCTTTTCCATCTTCATCCTCTGGAGCTAACTGTTTAGCTATAAATGATAATTTCAACAGAGCACATTCTCTTAAATAAGCTCTCCAAAGCTGTTCCCAGAAGTCCAAGTGGCATATAACCATAAGGAAGGCTGCACAGCACAAAAACATCTTGGCAAAGCATTCCCCTACATTTCCCCCTTTTTGCTAAGATACAATATGTACAGTATTGATTGGTTTTTTTCTGAGGCCTACTGCTAGGCCTTTTCTTCTCCTTTTAATCCTTAGGAGTGTATCTTTTGCTTTCATAGATGATGCATTACTAAGAGAGAGTGAAAATTTAGGGATGTAAGGTTGCAGGAATCAGTCCCCTTTCTCTGACGCTTTTACTTTCAGGCAGATGGTAAATGTCTCTGTCAGATTCTGTCTTGTGACACTTTGCACTAATCTACTTACTATAAAAATACTATAGGGATCTTCATGTTTCACGGAACTCTGATGTTCACTGAGCTGATGTTCACTGATTATAATCTACTTACTAACTATAGATCCATGAGGAATATGTTCATGATATTAAAAGCAACAATCTGTTTCAACGTTCTGTCTACTAACTCTTTTTCATAGAGACAGCCTATTCCCTTGAATGTCTGTAACTTTGGCTTTAAGGTGTTTTCCTCTGGTTTGTTTGCTCTAAGTGTTACTTGGTACTTTTCATGAAATTACAAGGCTTCTAACACATTTCCTATTAATAACTGATTGATTTCATCATACACTTGTGCCAAATGGGCCTGGCAATCCTATGTGAGATCTAATATTAGTAATATATAATGGTCAATTTCTGTCTTGAATTGCTTGTTGTAGCTGCATAAATAAAGATGTTAATTTTGAATTATCAGGAATAAACTCAGCAGTTTCTATGTGCAACACAGCCCTTTCTGCATATTGAGAATCAGTGATGATATTAAGGGATTTAGGAAAGTCTAACAATACCATAGAATAGCATACAACTCTGATTTTTTAACTGAAGCATATGAGCTTATTTACTTTTTACTTTGTTTATTTTTTTGGACTTGTAGCCTACCAGACCTAATTTATCTGCATTAGTATAAAACGCATGTGGTCCAGAAATAGGTTTTTCTTTCACTATACAAGAGGGTATCCAGACAGTTCTTTTGATAAACTGAATTCGCTTGTTTTTAATATATCTGTTATTAATTTATCTAAAATAATTGCTACAAGTCCTTTGTCAATCTTCATTGATTACCTATAATGACTTTATCTCAGCATTTGTGTAAGGTATCACTATTTCTGCAGGATCTTTTCCTGACAGGTGATGAAGTCTTATTCTTTATAATTAAATCAGCAACTTTTTCTATATAGATCTGTAATTTTTCACTATGCTTACATGCCATAAATAACCATTCTAAGATATCTTCTCTCTGCATAAGAATTTCAGTAGGAGAATGTTTGAATGAATGATGACCAAAATACAATTCAGATGAGGATCTATGCGATCCAAATATGCATCTTGTAGTCTCTTTTCTACCAGAGTTTACTTTTGTTCTGCTGCAGTGACTACGTGTCTTGGACTATCTAGGCTGGTTCTCCTTGTAACATTAAGAACAAATTGCTTAGCTCTTGGGTAGTTCAATTGTGGGTCTTACCCAATTGATATCTCCCAATAATTTTTGGAAAACCTTAAGAGTTTCTAACTGATCTCTTCTGATATGTACCTTTTGTTGTTGAATTTTTTTTAACTTATCTTATAACCTAGATAGTTAATAGAATCCCCTCTTTGTATTTTTTTTTCAGGAGCAATTTGTGAACCCCAACAGGGTAAGATTCTTTTTGTTTCATCAATTTTTCTAAAGTATCTTCATCAGAATCATCTAACAAAATATCATCCATATAATGGTAAATAATAGATGGGGACATTGTTTTTGAATTAGTTATTGTGGGAGATGAAAGGGGAAAAGGAGAGAGAGGTGTCACCAGCTCCTCAGATTTCTCAAAAAGTCCTCATCCACAGTGAGCTGCATGGTCTAAGATGGCAGATCCCAGAACACTGGTAGAGTCCACAAAAGGTCTCAGGACTATGGTGATGGTTGCTTCCTCTTCTCCTCAGAAATTCCTGCTGCTAAGCTGACTCTGCCTCTTCCCCATATTCAGTCAGGTGGTTGCCTTACTGTGCTTCATGTTGAATCCCTATTGGTTCCTGTGTTGTATATAATTCTTTGCTGTTGCACAATAAACTTGGATCTGCATCCTGATGCTGGTCTCCATAATCTGCTTCCCAGGTTCATGATTCTATCACCCTACCCACTCATAGATGCTTTTTTTGTTCCAAAAAACAAACAAACAAAAAAACACAAGTTCTAATGGTTGTTGCACAAAACATTAACATGATGTTGGATTATTTATCATTCTCTGGGGAAGGATATTTCATTGATATCTTTTGACAGGTTGAGCATTGTTATAGTTAGGCACCTAGAAAGCAAATTTTTCCTTGTCCTGCTCTAGCAAGGGGATCATAAAAAAGCAATTTTAAATCAATCACTATCAACTACCATGTTTTAGGTAAAAATGAAGGTAAAGGAATTCCAGGCTTTAGTGGACTCATGGGCTGAATCACCTTGTTTACAGCCCTTAAATCAGTTAGCATTCTTCATTTTTCATATTTTTTCTTTATAACAAATACAGGTGGGTTCCATGGACTGGTATGTTTTTCTATATTCTAAGTCTTTAAGTGCTCCTCTACCAGCTGTTCAAGTGCCTGCAATTTTTCATTTTAGGGCCACTGCTCTATCCAAACAGGCTTGTTAGTTAAGTCCACCAACCTCTATTTCAATGCTATTTATTCACATTTTTAATTTTAGTGTTTTATCATTAATGACAGCCTGCCAAAACACACATTTACCAGTGCTTCCAAATCCTCCCACTCTCTCTGAAGGGATAGCTTTCTTTTTGATATAGGGAAATAGTAACGGTTGCACAATCCTATCTTCTGTGTTAAATTACAGGTCTTTTGATACATAGGCCATGATTTTTATTTCTCCTTCCTTTAAAATCTCAATCTATAATTCCAGGATGCACAATAAACCCCTTTAATGTCAAACTGCTCCTACCTACAATCATTCCTACTGTCCCTTCAGAAAAAAAAACATAAACTCAAGTAGCAATTTTATAACATTGATTGGGGATAGGTTAAGCTATCTCTCTATAGCCAGATCTAGTGCAGAACTGTCCTCAGTAGTATGCCTCAGATGTCCAAACCAAGTTTGTTTTTTTCAGTTTGCATGCTACCCAAGGACACAGGCAGCTCATTTTTCTTCAGGGACCTGAGCTTGGCCCCCTGTGGTATTTCCCAACTGCAAGGAATTCCTCTGTATATCACTCTTGGATCTATAGTCATTTGTCCAGTGTCAACACTTTCCACACTGTCTACACACCCCGCAGAAATCTGCTCCTTTTTTCTGAGCAATATTTAAAGAAAACATTGCCTTTAGAAGCAGCTTGGTCACAATCTCTTTACAAGAACCTTAGTCTTCTATAGTTACAGAAATAGACATTTTGGTATTTCAGCCCTCTAACTATAGCTTGTCCTATAGCAATAGAATCAATATCTGTAGTAGCTCAGATTCATTGAGTCAATGGTCCAGAATTTGCTTTTAATGGCTTTAAAACTTTCTTACACTCTGTGTTTGTATTTTCAAATGACATGGTTTCAATCAGTACCTGTCTTGCTTCAGGGTCAGAAATGGCTGTATTTACTGCTGCAATTAACCTTTACAAAAAGTCAGTAAAGGCTTCACTTGAGCCTTGTATGATATTTATGAATGAGGTGGACTTTTTTCCTGGTGGTTCTACTTTTCCCCAAGCTCGTAAAATGTTCTATGGCTAAGTCATCAAACATAATCTGTTTTTGTTTTTTGTTGTTTTTTTTTTTTTTTTGGTAAATCAGCATACTGTCCTTACTAAGGAGCTGATTTTGGTCTATATTTATTTCTTTAGCCCTACTCTGCTATTCCATATTAGCTGCTTCTTCCCTCCACCAGGTTAACAATTGTATCTGAGGACATGCCTCTAGTATAGCTGATATTCACCCTTTCCAATTATCCAATTGAATAACTGCAGTGCCCAGTTATTCATGACCTGCTTTACATAGGGCAAGTACATGCCATACAACAACACAGCTTCCTTCAATCTTTTTAAATCCCTCGTTTCTGTTGGATGCAATTTTGTTTCATTAAAACCTTGAGGATTATCCTTATCAGTTGGAATATGCTGGACTATTACTGGAAATGCTGAAGGTGATTTTGTGACCCTAGACTGCCTTTTCTGATAATTTTCCTGTACAAACTCTTCCCTTTTTTTCCTAACAGGAATATCATGCTGTACAATCTCCTCCCTTTTATCTACCTGGGGAAAAATCTTTCATTCTGTCACTTGAAAGAAGCCCAGGAGTGTTGCCTGTTTTTCAGCAGCATTTACAAGCAGCAGCATTTTGAGACAATTGATTCATAGACAGATTTTCATGAAGGTTTTGAATTTCAGCCTCTTTTATCGCAAGCTTGACTTTCACTTCTACAATGAATATTTAAATACTGAACCCATTTACCACCATAAACAGCTAGAAAGCTGGATAAATTCTATGAAACAACTGTCTCCAGACATTAGAATGGAAGTAGCACAAGACTATAATCCTTGCCAAAAAGGAAACTAAATGAGGAAGGGTCTATTTTTACCCCTAGGCTTTCATGTGGGTCATTATTAAAGCTCTAAGGATTTGTTTAAATCCTTCCTGAGATAAAAACTTAACTTTTCCTACAGTGGAGGTCTGACTGAGTTGAAGTGCTAAAAATCAGAGGAGATTACAGTGGCCACATTTATATAACAAAATATATAGGGAAGTGTCTTAGTTAGGGTTTCTATTGCTGTGGCAAAACACTGTGATCAAAAAGCAAATTGGGGAGGGTTTATTCCTCTTATACTTTCACAAGGCTATTCATCAGGAAAGAAAGTCAGAATGGGAACTCAAGCAGGGTAGGAATCTAGAGGCAGGAGCTGATGCAGAAGTTATGGTGGTGCTTACTGGTTTGCTTCGCATGGCTTGCTCAGACTGCTTTCTTATAGAACACAGGAACATCAGCCCAAGGATGACACCACTCACAATGGGCTGGGCTTTCTCTCATTGATCACCAATTAAGAAAATACCTTACAACTGGACCTTATAAAGGCATTTTCTCAATTGAGGCTCCTTTCACTCTGATGACTCTAGCTTGTGACAAGTTGACACAAAACCAGTCAGTACAGAAAGGAATCCACACAGAGATATAGAGCCAGAAACCTCCAAAGGGATCTCTTAAATGTACTGCTAAATAGTAAACTCTCTGTGAACAGGAGAAAATCCTCTAACATCAGCAAAATTCTATTAACATTCAGCTGAGCACAGACCAAAGATCATGGAAGTCTGGGAGACATTGCTCTTATAAGCCCATCAGTGTCTAGTTTTATTGAACAGCTAGGACATTCCATAAGTATCATGCCTTAGCATGAGACCAAGCATGCCCTAGAATCAGTGCTGCTCTAGATAGACCCTTTGAAGAAAATAAAAAGAAAAACTAAAGGAAATAAAATGGGGGGGGGGAATCCTTGAAAGATTCAAGCTGATCCACAAAATGAAAACACAAGAGAAATTGCTAACCTCCCTCTTACAGCCTAACCAACATCAAAACTCTTTGCAGGACCTGCAGCATAGGCCTGTGTTCAAAACAATGAGTCTCTACTGCTCTTATATTCTAACACAAAGTTAGAGCTGTATTATAGCAACTGAACACAAGCCACATGCATGACTTAAAATTATGTAATGACATTAAAAAACAAAACACAGATCAATTTGTCTAATTTACCTTAATATATTCATCACATAAGTGATTAAAGTTATTATTAAAATATTTTACATTTGTCCTGTAATGTCTTTGATATACAATATTTATGTTTTATGGCATATGTTTTTCCTTTAGGCCATCTCTGGATAAGCTTCAAGTACTGCAGAACTATAGCTACATAGTGGCTACCACACTGAGCAGCACAGACTTAAAGCAGAGAAATCTGGGTTTGGGAATAGAATCTTTGTGTAGAGTTCTCTAGGAAAAGTCAGGACCTAGGGACTTTGAGGTTATAGAAGATGCATCTGCTCCAGCTGCACAAAGAAGCTTTACCATAAGGAACTGAGTTTGAGTGCAGCCCCATAAGGCTTTCCAGATCTGTTTTGGGGCATCCTGCTTTCCATATCATAGAATGGAATTGTTAATACCTAAAGCATTTAATTAATGTTTCTGTCTTTTCCAGGAGCTTAATTAAACTGTGAGATAAGCGGGAACTATGTACTGCAGGAATTTCCAATACTTCCTAGGTGTCACTAATGGGAATCAGACAAAAACTGATAAGGATAATTTCCCCACTAGGTCAATCATGTTTAATATGGCCTGTCATTTACTAGGAAGTCATCTGTCTGCTTCATTACTACAGAGAGTGGAAAAAAGGATTCTAAGAAGCACAAATAGTGAAAGTGTCCCCTCTTGATGTGGAAATTCACTAAACTAAGGCACTTACTTCTAAATCTCATACATGTAGGACACCATCCAATTATTTAAGACTATAGATTATTCATGTTACTCAGCACTCAATAGATACTTGCTAACAGAACTCAACTTATTTTGTAAATTTGAAAAGTGTCTTGTTTTCTATTCTCATGCAAGTGCTTTTTCTAGGTGGCTTTCTAGGTTGAAGTTACACAACCTCAAGGATCTAGAAAGTAGCTTACTCTTTCTCTTTGCTTTTTTCCTCTCTCAGGGGACATAGTCTACCCTGACTTTCAGGGTTCTTGTATTTCAGTCTCTAATGAGGCTACCTGAAAGTGTATCTTCATCTCTTACTCTCCATTCCTTCTTTAGCCAAAATCATATCATTCCCTTGACAGCTTCTGCCTCTACAGTTCTTGTTCCTTTCTCCATACCCCTCTTCTATCTCTCTACCATCTCAATATTAATCGCTTGTCTTACTGTTTTTTTTCTTCAATTTCTTTCCACACATACTCATAAGAATGGATAGTATACACAATGCTCTCAATGTCCTTTTACTTATTAAATTTTTAGTACTTAAGAGGTGACTACTATATAGTTGGCATTACTCTATTTTTGTAGTGGGTCTACCTCTAGATGAGTAATGTTGCTAAAAATAGTATTCTATTTTCAGGGAAAGACCAGATAGTCTAGGGACCTAAACACTACTCCAAGAAAAGATCTACGTGTCAACTCTACAAGAACTGTACCTCACTGAACGTTGCAAATATGCCAACTAAAAGATAGCCTAAATATGTTTAATTCAATCAATGCTTTAATTCCTGATGCACAAATCCCAACACAAAGCCACAGGTAACATGAAAAACAAAAATAGACATCTCCCTCCTCCAAAATCTACCAATTCCAGCAATTTACATGAAACTTCAGAAAAAATTCAAAAGAATTATGATAGATATGTTCAAAGAAATAAAAGAGGATGTGAATAAACTTCTGAATGAATTTCAAGAGAACACAGAAAGCCAGATAAAATAAGGAAGTCAATGCAAGTTGTGAAAAAAATTCAATAAAGAGATAGAAATATTGAAGAGAAAACAAAGTAAAATGATCCTGGAAATGAAATGTTCCATCAGTCAAATTAAAGCCTCTGTCTCAGTCTCTGTTCTGCTGCTATGAAGAGATACTATGGCCAAAGCAACTCTTTAAAAATATTTTTATTAATAATTTGAGTTTCATACAATGTATCTTGATAATACCCTCTTCCTGCTCTTCCCTATTTCAATCTCCCATCATTGTGCCATCAAAAAACAGACAAATAAAAGATAATTAAGTCCAGTTAGTATGATAGGAACATGGACAGCAGACTACTCTGATAATAGATATTCTCCTGGCCCATACTATCCCAAGACAAAGCACAGCAAAGTTTGACCCAAAGTTGGACCTCACTGCTTAAGCTGTACCTGGGTACCTGGTACCTGGACTTCCAGCAGGCACCCTGACATTTTCCAGGCATCTTGACACCAAGCAGTCACCCCAATACTCTGAAAGCACAAGGACATCCCTTAGGTCTCCAAACATATGCAGGCACCCAGACATCCCACAGGCACCAAGGCCTCCTTCAGGAATCTGGACGGCCAACAGGCACCAGGACATCCCACAAGCACTCAGACATCATACAAGCACCCAGGCACTCCACAGACACCCAGACATCCTGCAGGTACCATGGTATCCTGCAGGCTCCAGGGGATCCCACAGATGCCAACTGGGCCAACCTGAAGATACCTGAACATCGTGCAGATACTGTGACACTCTCACAAAGGAACTCAGACATTCCACAAGTACCAGGGCCCCCCACAGACACCAAGACCTCCTGCATGCACCAGGGCATTCTGCAAGTGCCAAGACATCCAGCAGGTGTCAGGACTTCCCAAGAGCACCAGGACAGCCCACAGGCACTGGGGCATCCTACAGGCACTGAGGCACCAGGACTTACAGAGGCACAAGATAAGATATTATAGACGTCAGTCTTCCAGAGATTTGATAAATCTATAGTTTATCCTTCCTCAGATCTCTGATGGCTATAGTTTTAGGATAAACATCTACCAGCTCTCCCTTATATACCACTCCTCTTACAAGGCCTCAGCTGCCTTCTCGTTTCTCTTCACATATAAAATAAGGCCTATAGTTAAAAAAGACAGCTTGCCTTGTTCCCAGACCCTAAGGAAGTAAACTCAACTAAAAAGTAACTTTTGCCACTCTTTATTCAGAGGACTTTGCCTTATAATGTCTATACCTCTCTTGTGGTAACCAATTAAATAAAGGTCTATCTAAGTTCTGCGGTTCTAAATGATGCTTTTAGGATTATACAAATACAAATTGTAAAAGCATTAAAATATTTCTAAATAATTGGCTATATTTGGGTATCAAAGACTCAGAGTTTTAACATTGAAAAGATTCTAGATAAGTTTTTTTGATGGTGTTCTGATGACTGATACAATATTAAAGGACTTTACATTTCCTTTGGTTGTCTCCAAATATATAACTTAAAAATGCTTCCTACCATACTAAAATATTTCTGATTTATATTATCTAGTCTTCTAGACAGACAAAATGTTCATACTTTTGGCCCAAGACCATAACTTTTAATAGCTTAAAGAACTGGGATCCACATATACTCTAGATGTTTTACAAACATCTATTACCTACCTTTTCTATAATATGTGCTTTGATACATAGCTTTTGCTATACTCAAGATATATGTCTATACTTCAATACAGATTACAAATAGTGGTAGCCTAAGATATCTATCCCTTTTTATAAACTTAAGTTTCAAAATGTCATAAATAAACACACAAGATGCTCAAAAATCAACTTAAAAAATAAAAACAGGCAATTTCTTCATACATTCAGTTATTAATGGCCCTAAGGCATGGCCTACTAGATAGAATATGGAAGGGACCAAACCTCCTCCTGACAATGGGAAAGGTTTTCGCTTATGTCTTCTCAGAGAATCAACCCAGGTCTATCTAGGTTCCAGCTCAAAATGTTCAGTACATTCATGTTGATCAAGGAGATGGCCCTACTCTCCTTAGAATGAGAAGGGACCCAAACAAACTTCACCCCAAGGCTGGTATTAACTCACAAAAACATTTTCCAACAGGAAGATGGAGGCCAAAAACAGGTTCCAGCCACCGTTTCCTGGCTGCAACATATGCAGTATGCTGTGAAACTTATTCCTATTACCACCCTAAACAGTTCAAATGCTTCTCCTTGCCACAAGTCCCCAGTAACCTCTCTTTACAGGAAGCTACAAGGAGATGATTCCCTGAGACCCCCATTCAGAGGTGTCCATCTCTCTGGGTCCCACTCAACTCCCAATTCCTAGTGCCTACTTAATGTCTCTGCTTCATTTCTGTACCTGACTTTCTCATCCATTTACCACATGTGTGCCTCTTTAACATCCTTCCTCTCTGCCTTACAAATTTCCCTCTAAATCTCATATCCTCTTTTAATGTTACTATTTCTAATCCAATATGCAGAAAGCCTCCTGTGATTCTCTGGTGCCAAAGGCCTATTGGTCTCTGCACCAATTCTTCCCTCCAAGGTTTCAGATTAATCCACAGGTCTATACAAACTCAGCAGCTGAGAAAAGACTGAGAAAGTAAAAAGATTGTCCCCTTCTCCTGTTCATTGACTTCCACTGGAGCTTCACTTGTCCAGAGACACAGCATTTGGCTGGTGACCTCCAGAACAAATCCGATGGAGCCATGACCTCCGCCACTGCTAGCTTCACATCTGTCCACAGACAGATGAATCCCCTTACAGGAACTGTGCTGGACTGTCTAGCCACTGGACAAAGGGGAACTTGTGGAAGGGATGCTCTCTTTATGTTAATGACTCTGGGCTGCCAGAACAAAACATGCAAGTTCTCAAAAACCTCTGGCAGGAACTGCAGGCCCGCTATACCCCTAATGACTTTATGCCTTGGTATTCAAGCCCCCTAATTGTTTGGCTTGTTCCACTCCTTGGTACTATTTTGGCAATCGGGACCTTCCTTGTTCTAGTCTCTTGTGTCATCCAGTTCTTACAGCAGCAGATAAACAACTTTACCAAAAATTGCTGCCAATTGGGTTCTAATTCATTACCAAACCATCTCTCAAATAGAGACTGATAATGATAATTATACCTCCCCCCCTTATAAATAAAAAACAAAGGAGGACCTTTGGGTCTGTCATAGAGTCAAGAGTGGGTCTTTGATCCCTAGGGACAGGGGCCATTGGTTAAGACAGAGATACTGGAGTCACCTCATTTACATAAACTCTAGTGCAAAAAGCAGCTCCAAGGCACTTCCTCTAGCCCCTCCCACAACAGCCCTGACACTACTAAAGGTTGTTTTATTAAAACTATTTCTCTCTCCTTAAAAGTCCTTGATCACTTTTATCTCATTTAATTCCCATCACTCTGGCAATGCAAGAGCTCTGCACCACATGGGCTTTGCCATCTTTAATCTGGCCACATGATCATAGAAAAAAAGCGGGCAATTTAATTTTTATTAAATATTAAAATATGCCTTATTACTAAAGTCATGTCTTATTTTACTAAGATTACAATTTTATCCTGATAACAAAAACACAGGTAAAAGATTTTGAACTTTAAGGGTAAATAAAGTGGTGTTCTTGATGTCACAAAAACCCGTTCCAGCACTGGCCAGCCAGACACTGCAGTGTTTATCCGCTGATGTGAGTCATTGGGAAAAGATTTTAAACTTTAAGGAGAAATTTAAAAAATTTTTAAACTGTTTTAAATCTCTTCCCATTTGAGATGAGTCTTAAAAGTATGTTTAAAACTGATGTTCTATAATTATATACCAGTTCTTTTATAACACCATTTTTGGGTTTATTAATTATGCTAAACTTTCAACTCAAAATTTTAAGGCTCAAACTTAACAGATAAGAGCTGTAACAGCCCTATTAATATATAACAATTACTAGATAATTAATACATTATCTATTATGCTGATGTTAAATTGGTATTATTAAAAACCATAATACTCTAATACTATGCATTATAAGACTATAGTATTTAATACCATTTATTATTAATTGACCTAAATCATACGTAGTGCTAAGATTCTCTAATATGTTCAGATATATACTTAAATCATACAGAGTATTGATAAAATTAATCCCAAGGTAAGATTTGGCCTCCTGTTATTTATATTCTAGTCACATAAAATACTAATTAATTCCAAATGTAAGCTTCATCTAGTTCTCCATATGTGTTTTCAAATTAAAGTCTAAAGCAAATAACTAAAAACCAATATATACTTAATATATAAAGATAAACATAATGTAGCCCCATTTGCATGTGGAGCTCATGTCTAAGGGTCAAGGTCCTGGAAAAGACTCTGCATAAGGTGTGGTCTCACAGGGAAAAGAGGAAGATACCTTATCAGAAAATGGGCTCAGTTTTAGGCCCTCCAGCTACAGTGATCAGATAAGCACCAATCAGGTCACATTCCTTTGCTAGTGACCTGCTGTGAATTAGGCAGTATTTAGAATTTAGTTGGGTTTTGCCAGGGCTAAGAAAATGGGGAGCAACCAAATGGCTTCTGCTCTCAGGGTGAGAATTCCGGGATTCCAAGCATGTTTCAACCCACTCTTAGCTTCAGAACAGTCAGTCCCACAGCTCCTCCTTTGTTTTTTATTTATAAGTGGGGAGGTATAATCATTATCAGTCTCCATTTGAGAGACAGAGTGGTATTGAATTAGAACCCAAGCAGTTACAACTTTGGTAAAGTTGTTGATCTGCTGCTATAAGAACTGGATAACACAAGGGGCTAGGGCAAGGATGATTTCAATTGCCAAAATTGTCAAGGAGGTGAAAGAGCCAAAGAATTAGGGAATTTGAATAACAAGGCATAAAGGCATTAGGGGTGTAGAGCAGAGGTTTTTGAGCACTTGTATGCCCCGTTCCACCAGTCCAGATTCATTAACACAAAAACAACATCACTCTCACAAGTTTTTCTTTGTCCGGTGGTTATCAAGTCTAGTACAACTCCTGAAAGGCGGTCATCTCTTCTTGGAGAGATGTGAGGTTAGCAGTTGTGGGGGCCATGGCTTGATCAAGTTTGTCCTGGAGGTCACTAGCCAAATGGTGTGTCTCTGGACAAGCATAACTCCAACTAAAGTCAATGAGTGGGGGATGGGGATGATCTTTTTCCTTTCTCAGTCTTTTCACAGCTGCTGGGCTCATATAAACCTTTGGAATAATCTTTAGGGAGGTGTAAAACCTTGGAGGGAAGAGTTGGTACAGGGACTAATAAGTCCTTGCCACCAGAGAAGCACAGGAGGATTGACACATGTTGGTTTAGAAATAGTGACATTAAGAGAGTATATAGGATGTGATTTGGAGGAGAAGCTTGTAAGGCAGAGAGGAAGGATGTTAAAGAGGCAAGTATCCTGTACCATCTATGTGAAAAGGATCACTGAAGGTTAATAGGCACAGCTGTTAAGAAGTCGACTGGAAAGTGAGGCACAGAAATGAAACAGAGACATTAAGAAGGCACTGGGAATTGGGAGCTGAGTAGGACCCAGAGATGCACACAGGAAGGCACATTACTGAGAGGGGGATTCAGAGGATTATCTCCTTGCAGCTCTTGTGAAGAGAGATTAACAGGGACTGTGGCAAGGAGAAGCATTGTGAAGTGGTAGGGTGGGGAGCCAGCCATGGGGCATGGCTGGAATCTCCTTTTGGACTTGATCTTCCTGTCTTTGTGAGTTAGAACCAGTCCTTGGAGTGAAGTTTGTTTGGGTCCTTGTTTCTTCTAAGGAGAGTTGGGCCATCTTCTTATTTGGTATGGATGTGCTAAATATTTTGAGCTGGAACTTAGATAGGCTTGGGTTGGTCCTGTGGGAAGACATAAGCAAAAATTTCTCATTGTGAGGAAGGGGTTGGGTCCTTTCCATGTTCCATCTAGTGGGCCATCCCTTAGGGCCATTAATGTCTGAATATTGGGAGAGAAATTATTCATTTTTAATTTTTAAGTTGAATTTTGAGGGTTTGATGTTTTTGTCAATGATATAATCTGTATTGGAGTGTAGACATAGCTAATAGGCATTTGTAAAACAGTTGGAGTATATTTGTAAATGGAGTGCATTCATATCTTTGAGTTATTAAAGTTATGACTCTGGGGCCAGAAGTATGAACATTTTGTCTGTCTAGAGGACTAGATATATAAATCAGACAGAAACATTTTAGTCTGGTGAGAAGTATAAGTTTATATTTTTGAGACAATCAAAGGAAATTTAAAATCTGATAATAGTGGTACCAGCTTATCAGAACACCATTAAGAACATTTATTTAGAATTTTGTCAATGTTAAAACTCAGAACCTGAAATACAATTGAAATACAAATATAACCAATCATTTATATATTCTAATACCTTTACAATTTGTATTTATATAATATTAATCAGCTACCATGAGAAAGGTGTAGATTTTAGAAGGCAAACTCCTTTGAATAAAGGAATGGCAAAAGTTAATTTTTAGTAGAGTTTACCTCCTTAGGGTCTGGGAGCAAGGCAAGCTGTCTTTTTACTACATGCCTTATTTTACATGTGAAGAGAAATGAGAAGGCAGCTGAAGCCTCAGAAGAGGAGTTGTATAAGGGAGAACTGGTAAATGTATCTGTTAAGCTAACAAAACTATAGTTAGTAGTTGAGCCATCAGAGATCTGAGGAAGGATAACCTAGATTTAGCATATCTCTGGAAGATTTGAGGATCATAATCTCTTATCTATAATCTATTAGGTACATCTATAAATATTAAACATATATTGGTTTTTAGTTACTTGCTTTAGACTTAAATTTAGAAACACATATTTACTTTTGGAATTAATTAGTACTCTGTATGACTAGAAAATAAATAGCAAAAGGCCAAATTAATTAGTATTTTTTATGACTATAAAACATAGAACAACTGGCAAAATAAGGCTTATTTTTGGAATTAACTGTATCAGTTAGCATACTCTGTATAATTATATCTCTGAACACATTAAAGAATCTTAGCACCCTATGTGACTTCAAGCCAATAATTAATCATAATATCAACTTAATAATATTTAATAATACACCATATTATTAAATGTCCTATGTCAGCTACTTATTAACTATATATGTGATAATGTATCAATTATCTAGAACTATTAAATGTAGCACATAGTCTTATGACGAATAGAGGTAGGCTGTTATGACTTAGGATGTTATAGATAATAATATCAATTTAATATCATCAATATAATAGATAATATATTAATTATCTAGTAATTATTATAGAAAATAGTCCTATAAAGCATAGAATTAGGATGTTACAGCTTTTAATAATAACAATTTAACATCAGCATAATAGTAATGTATTAATTATCCAATAATTATTATATATTAAATAGCATATAGTCCTATAAATCATAGAATTAAGTTATTACAGCTTTTATCCGTTAAGTTTGGGCATAAAAATTTTGAGTTGAGGATTTAACACAATTGATAAACCCAAAAATGCTGTTTATAAAGGGACTGGTGTGTATTTATAGAATACCAGTTTTTGTATAATTCAAATTATCTAACTAAAGGTTAAACAAATATTGCCATTACCTGAATACACCCCAGGAATTTGCAGTCCTTTTTATCAAACACACCTGTTTTTTGTCATATAATTTTTTTTTAAAGCCAGATGTTGAATAGTCAGCAAAAAATGTAAATGGTTATAAACATATTTTCAAGGCTGACCTTAAGTGAGAAGAGATTTAATAAAGGCATCATAATATAAAACAGTTTAAAAACTTAAAATTCCCCACAGTTTTGTTTTTTAGAATATTAGTTCTAAAATTTACCCTTAAAATCTTTCACCTGTATTTTTGTTATCAGGATAAAACTACATTCTGAGTAAAGTAAGACATGACTTCAGCGGTAGCGCATACATTTTAAATCACCTGTTTGTTTTTAACCCATGCGCCCAAATCTAAGATGGTACAGTCCATGTGGAGAGAGGTTGAAACAGTCGGTGTGGTGTGGTAGGAGAGGGTGGGAAGGGTACTGTAGGAATCCCAAAGGCCTTTTGACCAATCAGTGTTTGAATGCCTAAGGCTCAAGGTTTGTCTTCAGTTCCAAGGTGGCAGCATTTCTCTCCCCAGCAAGCGGTGCTTCTACCCAGACTTCCCTATGTCGTCAAGAAATGGCTTAGGAGAAAGGGAGAGGGAGGGGGAGGGGGAGGAGAAGGGGGAGAGGGGGAGACGGCGGAGGGGGAGGGGGAGGGGGAGAGGGAGAGGGAGGGGGAGAGCGCGCTGAGAGCTTAGTATAATGACCTTTAGTAGAGGCGGGGCCACTAGAAGAAGTGCTGCAGAGCTGCTTTTCACACCCCAGTTTACTTTGTCATTTTGAGTTTCAGGGTACAAGTGCGTAGCTTGTGAGTATTGGGGCTTGGACCTGGAGATCCCTTACTCCGTGAAATCTGTGGTATGTGCCCCAGAAAGTTAGGGACCTGAGAGTCTGCGGCAGGGTCGCTGAGAGTTGGGGACACAAGGAGAGGGCTTTTGTGAGCTCTTAGTTGAGCAGCTTTTTGAACCAGAGTTGGGTCCTTGAATTTTGTCTTTTAGGACTTTTTTTGTGCGTGAGGAAGTGTTTCCCACGATAGAAGAAGGTTAAGAAATACCACCGGACAAAGGGCGACATTCCGGCGACCACATGTGGTTGTGGGGCGCTTCCTTTGTGTTGGATGAGCACCCATGCCTGTCCCCACCTCCAGCCATGTGTTTCTGTTGGCTCTTGCTGCTGCTCGCCTGTCTGCTGGGTCACAGGTCTGCCTCTCTTCACAGTGCGTGCTCTCCATTCTCCAGTGGCAGCTCCAGCCTGGCAGGTTGCTATACAGGTGCCAAGTTGAGGCCTCAGCCTAGTGGCATCCCAAGCACCCTTGCCTTTCAGGGACACCTAGCAGCCTTGTCCTCTGTCCTGTTTGTGACTGTGCCTCCAGTTCAGTGTCCTTTATGCAGGCTGAGTCTGGGGATCACTCCACTGTTTTTCCTCTCCACTCACAGACAGCTGAACTTCGAAGTGTGTCACTGATCCTGTGTCTTTCTGATCACTTTTAATTCACAAAGTACCTCCTGCCTGACTAGACAGCAGCGTAGCTCTCCTGGGGGGAAATAGACAGCAGCCAGAGCCCTGTTGGATTTTGCTTACTACCCGGCCTCCATCTTAAATTCTGCCCATGGATCTGATCCTCCATCCCAGACTGAATTATAAGACATGATCCATTTGCTGGTTTCAAGAAGCACACCTTGTCATCAAAGACAGATACTTTCTTAAATTGAAAGGGTGGGAAAATGTTATGACAAGCAAACAGAACTAGAAAGCAGGTGGGCATCTCTATCCTAATACCTTAATAGTATCTCACAAACTTGTGGAGATTAAACATACTACTAAATGAATAACTGAAAAAAAAATCAAGAAGAAAATTCAAAAGTGTTATAGTTAAATTGAAATAAGGAGAAAACATAACGAAACCTATGATAAACTGAAAATATTCCTAAGATAGAAGTTTGTAGCAATCTATATGTTCCTACATTAAAAATTCAGAGAAGTCACACATAAATAAACACTTCTAACCTCATTATTATAAATCCAATATTATCCTTATTCCAAAACCAGATAAAGATACAATACCGACAAAAAGAAAATACAGACCAACCTCCCTGGTGAATATAGGTGCAAAATTTCTGAACAAAACACTTCCAAAAGGGATTTGAGAACCCTTCAAAAATTCTATTAAGCATGATCAAGATGGCTTCATTCCAGAAATACAGAAATAGTTCAACACATGCAAATCAATAAACATAACATACCACAGAAAATAAATTCAAAGACATAAATCATATAATAATTTCAATAGATGTAGCAAAGGCCTTTAACAGAAATTCAGGATCCCTTCTTGTTAAAAACCTTTCATGATAAAAAAGAGAGAGAGACACACACACTAGGTATGAAGAAAACATGTCTCAACATAATAAACACTATCTATGATAAGCTTACAGTCAAAATCATTCTAGATTAAAATAAACTCAATGCATTTACACCAAAAACAAAAAGTAAGCCAGGGGATTTGCTCTTTATACACCTATTCAGTATAGTGCTTGGAATCTTAACTAGAGCATTCAGACAAGAATGATAAAAGTGACAAATAGGAAAAGACGACACCAAATGTCTTTATTTTCAACACTTATAGTTCTATACATAAATGATCCTGAAATTTAACAAGAAAACTCTGAAGCAAAATATATACTTTAAACAAAGTGGCAAGATATAAAATTAATACACAGAAATCAATATTCTTTCTATTTACTAATAGCAAACATAAGAAAAAAAATAAAGGAATCCCATTCACAATAGCTCAAAATAGTCATGCCTAGCTATGAAGCATATGAGAAACATCAACAGCCAGCATAGCACAATAATCACAATAATCCTAAGGGCACAGTGGCAGCACATATACCTTGGCAGAAGCCAACAGCTCTCTAACTGGACCTGCTCAACAAGAAGGAAATGTGTCTAGTACTGGAAACCTAGCTCAATACTCAGTGAAATCAATGATATTGGAGGAGAATCTATGATCATTACTTAACTAAACCAGCATAATCCCTAAACATTTATCCTTATACCCACAGAGAAGTGTAGATTTTACCCCTCATCAATGAAATGCCTCTTTGCAACAGATGGAGACCACTACAGAAAACTACAACCAGAAGGGAGAAATGTTGGAATTATATTATAATCTCAAAAGGAAAAAAATTTACAGAATTTAGAAATAAAACTTTAAAATTCAAAACATGCAGAGTTGTAGATCTCAGTGCCAAAGGATACACCTATAAAACACTCCCATATGTAAGGCTCAGGGAACATTGAGGAAAAGGATTGTAAGAGCCAGAGGATCAGAAAACATTTTATGAGATTATGACTCCTAGTAATGTCAGAGTATGCACCCATAAAGTCTCACAGCATATCTGCCTAAACATGAACTGAACAAGGACAACAATAGGCATGCCAAAGTGGACAGGGAAAAGCCTATAAGGCCTCAACCTTACACAAAGAACCACAGGCAACCAAGAAATGCTGATAATAGGATAAGTAGTCTTACCCAGGGAAGAGTACATCAACTGACTAGCCAATAACAAATATTCATCCCTGAAAACATACATACAAGCAATTATACAGACTGATCATGTTATATTTATGAATATACACACACACACATATATACATACATATATGCAAGCAATAACAATTAATGAAAAAAGAGGCAATGAATTTTAAAGAGAGAAGGGGTTATATAGGAGTATTTGGAGCAAAGAAGAGTAAGGGGAAAATATATTATACTATAATCACAAAAAAAAAAAAGCCCTCTAAGTTCAGGAAGACAATAGTAGAAAGACTTCCAACACTCACATGTTAGCAGAATTAATGTTTTAAAAATGGCTGTCCCAGCAAAAGCAATCTTCAGGTTCAATGCAACCTCAATCAAAATTCCAATATAATTCTTCACAGAAATAGAAAAAAAATTCTTAAAATTTATATGGAAGCACAACAAACCCTAGATAACCAAACCAAACATAAGTAAAAATGTTGAAGTCTGGATAGCACTTTGAAAATAGTTCTGTGAGAGCTATGTAAGCTATTGGAGGAAAAAAAAAATCAAACCTTCAACAGACTTAGCCAGCTATAAACCCTGGGCACTGCAATAATGACTACCATGGAAAGATATGCCCATGAGTGAAATAGTGACACAAATGCTGTGGAAGCAATCAATCACTTTCTAATGGGCTTTCAGACCTACTCCACAGGAAGAAACACATACTAGTATTAGAAATCTGTCCAAGAACCCATGGTGGGTTTCACGAGCTCAAATAACAAGCCTACTAGCATTATTTTTCTAAATTGACTTAGTATCAAACTGCACTCTACACTCATATCTCTCTAAACACAGATTAATGCAGTTCTCAGACTTCATCAGAGAAGTTTCTTTGTAAAATGAACAGTGGTTAAGGCAGAAATTCACAGCTTGCCAAAGAACAGGGTAGAAATGTCAGTCAAGTTCTCAGTCACAAACAGGGTATCTATTTCACACTTCTCCCCAAGATGCAGGAACTATCATGCAATAGGAAACAGAAAGATTGTAAAAGCCAGAGGTCAGGGAGGACTGGGGCAAAACCGTATCTTCTAGACATGACAGGGCATTATATTCATAAACTCATTGTGATTATCTCCAAAAGACCTCACAAAATCTAGTCAGTCAATATTCTAACATGGAATAAGAGTTTATGAGTCCCCACCCCCACTTACTGAAGAGCTATAAACAGTTCATGGATTCATGGAGGAGACTCAGTTTTCTTTAAAGGTTTTGCTCTTGATAGGCCAACCATTTGGCTGGCCCCATACCAATAAGTATATGGCTAACACAAACTAGAGACAAAAGGTTATTAATTTTAAAATAGAAAGAGGACATGCAGTTGGGGGGTGGAGAGAGGTAGGGATGAGTCTGGGAGGAGTTAAGGGGAGAATATAATCAAAATGCATTGTATGAAATTCTCAAAATTAAAGTATTCATTAAAATCAGAGTATAAATTAATGAACTTGAAATGAAAAAATTACAAATAAATGTAATGAAGACTTGGTTCTCTGAAAAGATAAGCAAAGTTAACAAGCCCTTAGCCAAAATAACCAAAAGGAGGAAATAATAAAATTAATAAAAATTAGTGATGAAAAGGGAAATATTACAAGAAATACCAATAAGTTCAGCCAATCATAAGGCCACATCTTTAAAATCTATATTATACTAAATTGAAAAATCAGAGAGAAATTGAAGAATTTCTCCATGCATATGCTCAAAACTAAACATAAAGTAAATAATTTAAATAGGTCTATAACCAGCAACAATAACATGTCTCCCAACAAAAATAAGCCCAGGACCAAATGGCATCAGTACAGAATTCTACAAGACTTAAACTGACATAAATAATACTCAAATTGTTTCATAAAGTAGAAAATAAAGGAATGCTTCCAAACTATTATGAAGTCAATATTACCCTTCCACCAAAACTAGATAAAGACATGCAGAAACTTGCATTCAATCTAGATAATGAACATAGACATAAAATTCCCAATAAAAGATTGGCAAACTGAATTCAAGAACAACATCTAGAAGATCATTCATCATGATCAAGTCGGCTTTATCTCAGAGATGCAGGGCTGGTCCATCATATGTTAATAAATGATATGAATTCATCATATAAACAGACTCAAAGGCAGAAACACATGATTATCTCAATAGACTCAGTTGACTCCATGGGATTTGTTCTCCTGGTATCCTTAAGGGGGTTTGTTGATACACTGCAAACTTGAAAACCAAGTGACAAGCACTCTCCAGGCTCACAGAGACTGAAGTGGTATACATGGAACCTGCAGGTTCCCCTAAATATACATTATGATTGTCTGGCTTGATGTTATTGTAGAACTCCTACAGTTGGAGTGGGGTAATTGCTGACCCTTTTACTTGCCCTTGGGACCCCTTTCCTCCTGCTGGGTTGACTCATCACCCTTGATGTAGGGGTTAGTGCCCTGCCTTGCTCCATCTCCTTATGACCTGTTAAAGTGGTAACCCTGGGAGGCCTACTCTTTCGGAGGAGAAGTAGATCTGGGGAATAGGGGAGGCAGAGGAAACTGAGAGGAATGGAGAGAGGGGAGAAGAGGGAAACTAAGAAGAGTGTAGGGAGGGGAAGAGGGAGTTGGGATGTATCATACAAGATAAGAAAAATAAATAAATTTTAAAAAACAGAATTCAAAAGCAATAACCTACTAGAACCTATTTTTAAAATGCAAACTTATGAAAAACATACCCTAGGTAGGTTATTAAAGTTCTAAAGCTGAAATAAATGTTTGCATAAAAGTTAAATTACTAATCAAAAGTCTTTACCAAGGGCAAGGGACAAGAAAGGATTAAACAAACTGCTGCTGTGTGGCTCTGACTTAAGGGACTATCCATGATGAACCTATTATCTCTTTTTCCAGGCAAGAGATTTGCTGAATTCACTTTTAAACCACCCAAAATTGCAAAATGCAATTCATTCTTTAAATAATTGGAATTCAGTGTTGTGAATGGATTTTGATGGCTAGAAAAGAAATGTTGCTTTTTCTTATTAGCAACGTACAGCTCAAAATGAAGGAAGACAAACAAAATAAGGATATATTAATGGAATTTGGAAAAAAATAAATGAGTTTTTCTTAATTATTAATGACTATGGAAACAGTGTTTATGCTACCATGAAAAAGACAGCTTTGTCACAGCTTTAAAAATCAAGAAGGGAACACATAAAAGTTGGTGTTAAATTGGGTCAATTCCCCCAGTAACTCTCTAAAGAGGTTTTCTAAAAAGAAAAAGCTAAATTTTAGATCATTTCTTTGAATTAAATTTTTTATAATTGTTGAAGTCTTAAACATGCAGGAAATATACAGGCTTATTTTTTCCAGGGGACAATGGACTATCAGAGAAATTTGGTACAAAGATTTGGGCCCTAATTCTAGAAATAAACTTGGAGAACTGGAGTCTGCTCAAGAATGACATATATATCATAGCCAGTTCCTTAGTTTCTGAGTATTCACTATCTTATCTGTAAAGCAGAGAACTTAATATAATTGATCTCAATCTCAAATCTCAATCCATATTATGAAAATCAAATTAGATAACAGAAACAGTAGACTATTGAAAGTAACTTCTAATGATTCTCAGAATCGTAGCTAAGGACTCCTAATCAGAATACATAGAAAAGACACAAAGGATTCCAAAAAGCCCTTTGCAGATGGCAGGTCAATCCTGATACCATAGGCATCAGTTTATATAAATAGCATCCTGAAAACACTATAAAAAGTCAAAGATATTCTTCTAGCCTCCAGGAACACCATGCATGCACAGGGTACACAAACATACATGCAGAAAAAATAACCATACACATAAAGTAAAGCAAATACATTTTTTAAAGTAAAGGTATTGTCTTCCCTGAATGTTAAGAGGATCACAAACAGAGGTACACAGACAGACTATAAAGAAAGAGACAACAGCATCTCTCCCTGGCTGAATATCTGCTAAGTGGCAGTTGCTTATTTGCCAGAGGGAAGATTGGCTAGGCTGGCAGGTGGTCCCCTCAAGATTTGGGGACACATTTGAACTTAGATATGGATGCATGCTTCCCTTCAAGAGAATCACCAAAGTCAAAGTCTGGCTGGATTTTGAACAATACTAACAACAACAAAAAGTTGCACAGAGATGCTCCTTGTAACTCAAATGGACACCACAAATGACAGGAGATTGAAGCTATTGTAATATCCTGCCAAGGGAGACCCACAGAAAAGCAGCAAGGAGTATTGCTGAGGAACTTGGTAGTCAAGGAAATGCTTCAAGGAATGACTTTGAGAAAAGTCATTATTGATACCAAGGAGCAATGTTTAGAATAGTGTGTGAAATTTAAACCAGAAAGCTTAGGAGTTTACTAGTGTTGTAACAAAATATCAAGGAAGTGAAATACAGTTAAGGTAATGAGGGGGCAGCAAAATCATTTCAACTGATTATTCTATTGAATTTACATATTATAATGAGCTTGTTGTGTACATTATAATACACTTTACAGTATTTAAAGCAGAACAGAAACATATTTTATGTTTGTTTTACATTACTGTAATTTTGCTTCAAATCATAAGGACAGGTAAAATGAAAACATACTTCTAATCTAAGTACTAAAGTGGTCAAGACAGGATAATCATGTGTTTGAAAGTAGCCTGGTCTATGGATCAAGATCCTTACTCAAAACAAAAAGTAAAAAGATAAAGACAGATGTAAACTGTACTTACTTTTACTTTAATTTCAAAAGGAATAAAGTTGAAACATTTCCCTATTTAATCACATAATCAATCAGGCATATGTAAACTATACTTATTTTTTCTTTAATTTCAAAAGGGCTAAAATTGAAACATTTCCCTATTTAATCACATAATCAATCAGGCATAAGATTTCTTTAGGAAATAACACTATTAGTATTCTATGTTTTGCTGTACTAAACAACAGTAAAATGTCATTTGTTTATGAACTTTATCTGGCCTTTCTTGGTTAGTGATATAAACCTATTTAATAACATTTAAATCAATGACTGAGTATCATTGACACATGGTAAATAATATTCCTTTTTCTATACAGAATTGCCTCAGACAAGAGGATCATGATCTTGGTCCTGTACTTTAAACACCAGCTTCGAGGGCATGCATAAATTCCACCACAGTTCCAACCTTATGAGAGCTGAGTACTCTACAAATGGGAAACTGAAGGTCCAGAAGGAATGTAGAAAGAATGTTAGTACATACCTTTAGTACCCATATTCAGAAGGAGGTAGTCAGAATGAGTCAGTCAACAGTAAGTCTCAGAGGCTCAAATGTTCTAGATTGTATGGAGGCTGAAGCCTTCTAAGTCTAGACTAAAGATGAGATTGTAAAGAGGCTGAAAACCTCCTGGACCAGAGATTGAATTAGCCAAAGAATAAACTGCTTATGCCCTGAATATATATAACTGTATTTTTCCCTCATAAGGATGATATAAATGCTGTTATTATCACCATTTTTTAGACAGGCTCTCTCTATACAGTCCTGACTGTCCTAGAACTCTCTATGTAGATCAGGTCTGCCTGCCTCTTTTTCTAGAGTACTGGGATTAAAGGCATGAACCACCACACACAACTATTTAGCACCATTATAAAATACGGAAACGGATGAACAGAGATAGTAAATAAGTTGCCAGATGCCAACCAATTTGTATTTATTGTCGATTGGCTAACAAAGTCTAACACAGGTGGTGCTCCAGGATCCACAAGCTCCAGGATAATAATTTATGGGGTAGCAATCAGTTTTCTACAACTCACAAAAATCATATTTTAGAGAATGCTTACAATACCTTATAATTCATTTAGGAGTATATTAAGCAGAGTAAACAATATAATAGAAGGGATCTGAGACAAACATAATTCCAAACTATTTGGAATTATGTGTTTGCTATGCAGTTTTTAATCAATAAAACCTTCAACTTTCTTTTTTTAATGCCTCACTGACCATTTTTCTTCAGAAGAATTACAAAGAAGATGATAAAAAATTATTATAAAAATTAGAAGATTAAATTCAATTTTCCAATTAATAAGCAAACATAAACTAAAGGATAGTAATAAGACCAGACACTTATTAAGCACTCCATAGCTACAATAACTTTTTATACAACAGAATCTCCATGTAGTGTAAAATTACTTTGTGTATGTTCTCCATCTTTCCATACCATATATTGACTAAAGACATATTGGAAGCTAAGATTATTGTCTGATTAAATTGAAATACTTAAGTTCTTCTTTTTATTAAAGTCAATACCATTGCAAGATAAAGTGAAATATAACCTCTTAAAGTGTTAATGGCCAACAATGTAACAATAATAAGCAAAATGTTATGTTTGGGATAGCTAAGAATGGGGCAATAACAATCTACTATTTACAAATGAAGCTCAGGAAAAGCAGAATGCAAAGCTTCTGCAACAAGTGTTCAAAGTGTCTTAGAAAAGAGGAAAGAACACACACAGACAAGTACAGAGTGACTTAAAAGTATTATTGATGTTTATGCCTTCATCCCATCTTTTCATAAAAGTTCCTAGAGGCTTGTGAGATGGCTTAGGTAGTAAAGACACCTACCACCAGGACTGATGACCTGTATTTGGTCCCTGAAACACATACGGTGAAAGGAAAGAACAGATTCCCACAAGTTGTCTTCTGACCTCCATATACGTATCATTGCAAGTGCACACACACACACACACACACACACACACACACACAAGTAAATAGATACATAAACTTAACTTTTAGAAGTATTTTTTAAAAGTTTCTTATCGACTTTAGACAAAATCATACAATCCATATAACAGAGAAGGGAGAGAATGGAGAAGCATTCATCAAGGAGGATGTTGTGCCACAAGAAGATAGTCTCTACCTTACCCAACAATATGAGCAGCATTTCAATGAACCTACAGAAGGGAGAAGCCAACACTTAGTTCTGGAGATGTACTATAAACTTACATTTGAAAACAGGCAGGATTTACTGTGACTGTTTTCTCAACATCCTTTCCTGCCACCATGTGGACTAGAAGAAAATACTACCAATTTTAGAGATGAATCTTTCTATGGCCTAGGCAATAAGGAATATTCATGTTTTTCTTTCCTAAATTACCAGGACAGATTACGCAGGCTTAGGCCAATCATTCAGCTTATGATGTCCACTTCTCTCAGTAATTCAAGGGAGGATACCTGATTTTCACCAGGGAAAAAAATACCATCACATTAGTGGTAAAGCAATAACTTGAAATATAAAGCCATTTCATTAAAACAAAAAAGAGAAACCAAGCATGCAGCAAAAGACATGAGTGTGTTTATCATGAGTACTCTTAAGTACTGAAATATGAAAAATATGATTCTTCATAATCATGGAAAACAGTGATACTTCCTACTTTAGATGCATTATCAGTACATAATACCTTTAATCTGCAATTCAAAATGTCTCCTATAAAGAGGAATTCTATTTTCTATTTAAAATGTCTCCTATAAAGAGGAATTCTATTTTCTATTTGCCTAGTATTTTCCCAGATAACATATATCAGCAATGATGAAATAAATAGGTAGAGTTTCCAAAGTATTTCTACTGTATATAATATGTACTATCTACTTAATATCAATGACTATCACTACCTTAAAAACATGGTTTTTGATATCTCTATCTCAAAGTTTTTTAAGAATCAGAATTATATCTTTTTATAATGCAGAATGAGCTTCTAGAAATAATATAATCATAATTGCACTTAAATGATATCAGTACTGAACTTTATATTTTAAATATATATTAAATATAATAAATAGTTAATGACATGCATAATCCCTTCCAAATAGTGAGTTTTATGAAAATGTAATTTCTGAAACATCAAGGATACTAGTCATAAGGTTTTGAAACCAACTCAAGTTCCTTTGCATTATTTTCTTTTCAAAATATTAAAAATATTTCATAAACAAGATCAAACTAAAAAAATGACACAGATAATTAAATAAAAATCTCACTGCCACGTATAGGCTACCTTTCTAGGAGCTGATCAGGAAGGTCCCTTACACCCACAAAACAATACAACCGATTGCTACTTCGGTTGGTTGTCCCACAGAACTATGTATTAGTATTCTCTTGATGAAGACACCATGCACCTTGGTCTCAGAACAGGAATCAAGATGAGAATGGGCTGGAACATTTCTCCCTACTGGCTATTCCTCATTGTGAGAAGATGCCCTTCAGCTGCTGAGGGAGCTATGTACCCTGTGTGCAATAATATCCTCATTCGCTATGATTATCTGTACAAGATCTGCACAATATGCTGTCAGTTAAGAGAAGAGGCTCATGGGACATCATTTTTCTCTGAGGGTAATGGTTAATGATTAATAGAAGAAGGAAAGACATTTTCTTCACAGGTATAGCTACTGGTAAGGTGTTCAAACTACTATATTCAACCATATTGGAACTCATTGAGACACATGCATACACACTCCCTTAGCCTTCCTCAATAGAAAAAAGTAAGCTCTCTGCTGTCTCTTACCAAAAGAATAGAAATCTCATCACTAAACTTTTAGCTTCATAACTTTATTAAAACTTATTTGTGCCTCTACAACATAAAGGCCTCATCCTCTACCATGTTGTATTTATTGACTTTGGAAGGATATTATTTAGTCAGTAGCACTACTAGAAGTAAAAGAAATTTTTCCATTATTAACACTTCATAGCCATTAGAAGACCTATTGTTAAAGTTGTGGGGTAGTAACTGTTGATAGAGATGCAGAGAGATTGTAATCCTCCTGCACTGCAATTGTAGAAAAATAGTTAAATATACTAATTACTACATGACCTAGTCATTTTACTCTGGAGTATATATGTTATTATGGTTTGAATGTGAAATATTTTTAGACACTTCCAAGCTGGTGGCATTGTTTTAGATTATAGAAACTATAAGAAGTATAGCTACACTTAATGAGGCAAGTCACTGATAAATGATGAAAGACATAAGCCACAAACAGCAAATATTATATGATTCTATTTATAATATTTGGCTAGAATAGGGCAGTTAACAGACAGGAGACACAAAAGAAGGTAACAAGGCTAAGAGGTGAGGGCAGTGGTTAATAGATACAGATTCTATCTGAGATGATGAAAATCTTCTAGAAGTAAACATTTGTAATTGTTAAGCAACATTGCATATATACTTGATGCAACCAAATTATACAATTAAGATGGTAAATTTTACTATATATAAATAGCATAACACACACATACACATTTTGTTCCTAGATCTTTACAAAACTGTAGACTTCTTCAAGGACCTACTTTCTATAAATATATTCATATATCTCCTACCTCTTATCAGTTGGTAAGATCTGATGAACAGAAAAAATATTCAATCATTCGGTTTATTCATTTATTATTTTATTTGAGTGCTTTGCTTTGTTTTTGAGACAGATTCTCACTATGTAGCTCTAGCTGGCCTCGAATTCACTATGTAGACCAGGATGCCCTCATTCTCACAGAGATCCATCTACTTTAGCTTCCCGAGTGTGCTACCATGCTGAGGTAAATTTACTTCTGATAAGGGGTCTAGGAGTGACTTAATATTAGGAGTGACTTAGGATCTTTTATAAAATATGATCTCTGATACTGGTAGCTTGGAAATAATCATTTGTGAAATGAGGGGTGTCTAAGTTCATTAGAGAGCCTCTCTCCTCCCTTAGGTGGAATTTTACCTGACTTAGGGTATTAGACCCTCACTGTCACACAAATTCCACTGAATCAGTGGCCTCCAAAGAATGAAATCCACAGACCACAAAGGTTGAATTTTAGGAAGAAGTCTTATAGATTCATAGGTGAGAAGAGAAAAAGAGAAGGAAGAGTTTCTGCAGAGCAAGATTGGATCCTCAGAAATAGGATACCATCAAGGGTCACTGCCTTGCAGTTAATATGGCTTTACAGGATGGAGGTACTGGGAGTGGGGCAACGCAATTGTTCCAACTGGCCCAATACAAGGTGTTCAAGTGCCTCTCAGTTTCAGTCACATCCTCAAGTACAATTTCTAGGAAGGGGCAGTCATTTAGAGGAAGTGAGGTGAAGAAAGACCACATTGTCCTTCTGGCATTTGTAACCTCAAATGAGAATAAAACTACTAAGAAACTGAAGGTCATTTCTAGCATCTTAGCCAAGGAAAATTGTTCACAATCACAGTTCTCTCCCCTAAACTGCCTGACAAGTTTCTATCTCCTATCTGCATAAATAAGATACACAGCAAAAAATGATACTAAAATAGTATTTCAAGGGGGATTTACATTAAATTTGCTAATGTCACAGTCAGTACTTGAGCAGAAGGTACATGATAATGGGGTTCCCTTTCTCTGAGAAATTTTTAAATATTAAAATTTTATAATAATAGGTACAATTTGTGAAAGAGAAAGTATCAAAATTGCATAAGAAGCCTCATTAGAGGGAAATGGCATGCATTCTCAATAAGAAATAAAGATTATACAGCAAAAATCAGCATCAAGTTTAGAGAAATCTAAAATCAAGTTAGTGGAAGCCTATGGTCCAATGAGAGGCTGAAAAGAGCACTCCATTGGTGATGATTGCTATGGTATTGGATCATAACATTAAAGGACTGTCCAGACCATTCATTTAAAAATAAGTAGAATTGTCTATGGTTAGGAAAACCAAAATGTATAAGCTTTTAAAGAGGTAATTTGGTATCATGAAATACTTAAAATTTAAATTTCCAAAAGAAAAAGTCTCAGCTACCAATGACAAAATAAATCATAAAATTATAATGATTTTTAGAAGTTGGGAAACCACTGCATTTAGAAACCATTGAAAGCTGTGAAATCCTTAGTAATCTCTTAGTAATATATGAAATTTCTTAGTAACTTGAATTCTATGAAAGGTAAATTCACTCTATATAGGAGAAACTGTATCTTAGATAAAGCAATGTGTTGGGAAGGGTTTTGATTGCTGGAATAGATGGAAAGAGATAGAAAGAGATAGAAGAAAGATAGAGACGCTCTTTTGTAATGGTCTGGGCACAACACAATGCAAAGGAGAGAAAACTCCCTGTAGAGGTGGAGCAGTCCTGAAGAGAGAATATCACAACAGGACTGATGAGTTGCTCAGCCCAGCGGAGCTGAGGTGAAGTGTCTGGCTATGCCTCGCCTCATGCTTCACCTCAACTCATGCTTTGCCTCGTGCTTCACCTTGCCTCGCCTCCTGGAGATGATGCAGTTCTGAAGGGAGAGTATCCCAACAGGACCAAGGAGCTTCTGGTCATGTGTCCCCAAGGCTGCAGCTCTGTAGGGAAATATCCCAGGTGAGCTGTTCTTCTTTCTTCGTCTGATGATCTCAGCAGGTCAGTGACTGTTTCTGCTCCGAAGAGAAACAGCGAAAACTGAGGGTTGCTCAGTCCTTTTTAAAGGATTCTGGAGGGGGTGGAGTTATCAACAAGGCCTGTGATTGGTGGAGATTCTTTGGCCTGTGATTGGTGGAATTATCAGTCCAGAGAGGGTTGGGGGGGGCCCCAGCTCAGGGTCATTTGTGTTTGTTGGGACTCCTTCTGTGCTGTACTGTTGGGTTGATGAACCCCTCAGCCAGATGAGTGGGGTCCCTGATAGTCCCACGGAGGAGCTTTCTTATGAAGGGTTTCAAGTCCCAGAGCTCCCCAGCCTTGCAGAGCTAGACTCCCCCAAAAGGGGGAAAAGGCTGGCTCCTCGGTTGTCTTTGTCTTTGGCAAGATTTGGGGTTCCTGGTGGGCATAAGGAATGGTGGCTAGGCCCCCAGAGTCCCCAACAGGGTGGTGAGGGAGGCAAGCATTAGTCTTGAATAGCAGTTGGACTGCAGGAGAGGCTAGGCTTGCTGGTAAAGTTAACTCTGCTTCCTGGAAGAAACACAGATGGTTGTGAGGGTCCATCTTGGACAGGGGAGGGTGTCAGCCAGGAGTGCTGATGGCTATTAGGTTCCATCTGTAAGGGGAAAGGGTCATCCAGGAGCGAGCACAGTCCTCAATCAGGTCCTCCCTTCCGTTTGACAGTTAGCCAGCTGGGGGGTTGGGCCTGGCAAGGGGGTGGAGCTTAAGCAGAGCTTCCTTCACAGGGCTGTGGAGGCTGATCACAGATGAATGTAGAAAGGCATGTCAGAGCTTCTCACAGAAAGTGGGAGTCCAACACTGTAGACTGGGGAGGTGGGGTGCAGAACCCCTCAGAGGGAGCCCTGGGCTGTGGGCTATGTCTGTGGTCAGGGGTAGGGGCAGAGCTCTACAGCACAGAGCCCTGCTGTAGACTCTGCTTGTTGCAGAATCCTAACACACCACCCTCCCCGTTTTTGTTTACTTCTGATAAACAGCTGGAGATTGGAAAGGGGGCGATGTCATCTTTACACTACTTCCTGCTGAAAGAGGGCACTGAAGTCAGTGGGGTGTTCATCAGAAGCATTTGGTTAGCTGACCCAACTGAAAAGACAGGGAGCAATGACATTGGCTGGCCTGGTCCCCATCAGCTTTCAGACAATCCAGGGCTTGCAGTTATTTGAGGTGGTTTGCAGTCTGCAGCTGATTTCTGGACAGCATCTGCTAGCAGAGTGGAAATCTGCTGAAACAAATATAGACTAGAGACAGAAGTTAAAGCTGTCAGTTGGAGGGAGGGTCTCTTGGACATTAAGGGATTTTTGGACCATTTATGCTGTGCAGTGGCAGGAGTTGTCACCATGTAAACTGGGGCAAGCCATTTTGGCCACTGAGCTGTACTGAGGCCAAGCTGTTAGTAGTGACTCAGTGATGTTATAATAAAATCTGAGTCCATGGAGGAAGAGAAGAAGGGTTGCAAAACAAACTTTACTGAAGGAAGTTTCTATAAGCTCCAAGTGGGAGCTGAGAGGCAATGGAGAAGCCCAGGAAGGTTATAGAGAGAAAGAGAGTAAGTGTCTTGGTAACTAGAGAGTTGCTCATGTGGTGGGTGCCCCAGAGGGTGTAGCAGGCTCCTGGAGCCAGAGAGGGGACACTTACTAGGTAAGTAAGGGAAAGGCAGTAAGTTAGAGCAGGTGGAGAAGAAAACTGGCTGAAGAGATGGACTCTAGTTTTTGGAACCAGATATGATAGGATCAATAGTATCAAATATGATGGATGGTAGATCCCATGCTCGGGGGTCCACCTGGGAAGCTGGTAAAGGAAAGGGTATATCAGGTTGTGTGGTTGGGAGAAGGAGGAGGAGAGGAACAGCTGGTAAGGCTGGGATCGGACGGGTGGGTGGAGCAAAAGTAATGGAGGCTCCCATTAAAAGAGGTCCTTTCCTAATAAAGCGGTAGGACATGTTGGTATTACTAGGAAGGAGTGAGCAAGGAGAATACCCCTAAATATACAGCTAAGTGGTGGGGTTCTGTGAGGTTTATAAGGTTGTCCTCCTACTCTGACAACAGGAGAACAAGAGGAAGAGGTGGGTCCTCAAAACTCGGTCAGGGCAGAAAAGTGGCCCCGGTATCCAAAAGGAAGGAGGTGTCTTGCCCTGATACTATGATGTCTACCTGAAGCTCTCTGTCAGAACTGGTGGTAGCCAGGCCCTGGGAGCTCATCCATGGCCAGTGCTAGGAAATCATCTGAGGGTTTTTCTTGGCCTGATGTCCTTGGCACCTCGAGGGGCTTGAGGAGAGTCAATGGCCCAATGGCCCTCTTTGATGGCACTTTGGGCACAGTTGAGTTGGCTTGGAAGGGTTAGGACAGGCCGGGGCCCAGTGATCCTCTTGTCCACATTTAAAACATGGACCTGGAGGTTCTTGAGCTTTGGGAGGCTGGGCATTTGTTGCTGGCCAAATGGCCTTAGCTAGCATCAGGTACTTTCTTTTCTGTGCCTTATCATCTCTCCCATGGTATACCTTAAAGGCCAGATTTAGGACTTCTGCCTGTGGAGTCAGGGGTCCTTTCTCTAGACATTTAAGTTTGGCCCTAATATCAGGGTAACTTTGGGGAAAGAAATAGGTCATAAGAAGTTGCTTTCCATCTGGGGTCTCAGGATCCAGATTGGTATATTGTAAAGAGAGCTTTTGTAAGGCGCTGTAGGAATTGAGATGGATTTTGTTTGTTTTGAATGACCTCTTGCACCTTTTCATAATTTATTGCCTTAAGGGCAGCCTTATGAAGTCCAGCCAGGAGGCAAGTTATGAATTGATCCCTAGCTCTAACGCCCCCCTGGGGTATTGCAATTCCATCCAGGGTCTCGGCTGGGAACTGCCTCAGCTCCAACTGGATAGGCAGTGTCCGTCTGATGGACTTCATCTGCACACGCCCTAGCCTGATCCCAGTCTCACTTGGGAGAAGATGGCTAGTGAGGATCATATAGATATCATGGAAGGTGAGATCGTAGGATTGGGTGATATACCGGGATTCTTTAATAAAGGTGGAGAGATTAGCAGTATAGGACCCCAATCTCTTTTCTATTTGAGAGAATTCACTTAACAAAAAGGGAACATGCACCTTAACCACACCATCCACTCCAGCTATTTCCCACAAAGGAAGGACTGTGGCTGGTTTACGCTGGGTACTGGGAGGTAAAGGATGTCCTACGGCAGAAACAAGTAGCCGGAGGACAAGAGGCTGTTTGTCGGCTAAAAGTGGGTACTAAAGAGGGCTTATTTGGAGGACCTGTTGCTGAGGATGGAGGAAGAAGAACTGGAGGGAGCACGGAGCTGGGAGAAGGCCTGGATGTAGAGGATCTCTTTCCATTTCCCCGATCGCTCGCAGTATTTGTGAAGATCCCGAATAATATCGGGATCCAATGTGCCGTTAAGCGGCCATTTGAACTGATTGTCTAAGGCATATTGAGGCCAAATTTTGTTACAAAGCTTAATAGGTTTAGGGCCCTTCAGGTCAGGTGTCAGGTGGAGAGGCTTAAGGTTTTCTAAAAGGCATCCCAAGGGGGAATGAGAAGGTACAGATGACATCGTTCCCATGGATGAGAAGTGGGGGAGAAGATGTCCTTTCAGCCTGCAGTCAAGGGCATCCCCTGGACTCAGGGAGGACGGGGAAGAATGACACAAGCCTTTCAGTGGGTCTTCACCCTACTCAACGGGGGTCAGAGCTTAGCCTGGCTAAGCCTGGGGAGACTCGGCGCCTGGTACCAGGGCTTTTGCGAAGGCCAGAAGGTGAGAACCGAGCTCTAGGAGGGGGTTCTCATCCACCGAAGAGGGTCATGAACAGGGTGGGAAAAACCACCAGGGCCTACAGGAGCTGTGGGACATAGACAGCTCCAGATGGGAAGGGAGAAAAATGGCAGGAAGGGATGCAATAGCCCAATTGTACCTAAGGAAACTGCAGGATTGAAGCTCCAGGGATATTAGAACGAGGTCAGGTGAAGAGGGCCAGCTGCAGCCTTAAAGACCATGGCTGGGGGTACCTCCACCTCCCAGAGTACCAGAGGGGTGCCGGACACTCAACAGTCACTTTCTCGGACTCAGGGAAGTATTTACACCCACCAGAAGGGGAATCTTATCTGATTGCCACTGATGGATGCGAATGTTGGGCAATCGGTGATCAGGAAGGTGAGTCTGCTTCAGATGGACTGGAGATAGGGTCCTGGTCCTGCTCTTAACACTGAGCTCCTTCTCTAGCCTAAAAACTAAGAATCTCTAAGTAACAGCTATCTGGGAAGAAAGGGAAGATCTGACTTTTAAAAAAATTCACTCCAAATCAGGGTCCTCTAGCTTAATATATGATTCAAGAACTCAGTATTGTGATTGATGTTGGTCTCAGGTGCAGAAAAAGAGAGAAAAATACACCAGGGTGCTAAGCCTTGAGGGACTAGGGAGGGCAGCCTTTTTGTATACTGTCACATACTGGCTCTCTCTTGTTGGGGTCCAATGATATCCAGGCAATGGATGCTACCATCTTGACAAGGATTCTGGTCTTTCGTTGCTAGGAACTGGAGCCCAACAATTGCTTTGCCCCTTTCTCATCTTTACTGTATGGTGACAAGAAGTCTCTCATCAATAATAATGTCTGCATAGCCTAAAGTAATATCCAAATTGATTCCTGAACTGGCCACTGCTGTCTAGGAAAGGGACACAGCCATTCTATTTAAAAGTAAATTGCAATCACCTCCCTGACTTTCAAGTCCTGGCATATGTGAGAGCTACCAAAGTTTATTGTAAGTGCATCAAAAAAATTATTCCTAGAGTAAATGCTTATCTTCCCAGGAAGAGATAAGCTTTTAATAGAAGCTAAAAGAGCTTAGTTAGAAAGTTAGTGCACATGGGAAAACAAGCAGACAGTTAGTCCTTCACTAATGAATAATATAGCAAGCCTTCATCAACTTAAAAGTAAACATCCTCAGGACTTAAAGAGAAAAATAGCCTTCAACTTAATGCAGGCCACCAGATAAGGCCAGAAATTTAGAGTTTTGACCCAGAAAAATAAATATGTACCAAGGAACTAAAAAAACATAAAAATCCTCCTCTGGTGGCTACATGGCACCCTGAACTATCTCTCTGAGGTAAATGGGAATATAATTCAATCAGCAGTGACATCCCAACCATCCACTAACTGGTCATTGTATCAAATACTTTCTGACGGTAATTGAGAAACCTTGAAGCCTGCAGCTGGAAAGGGATGAACACTTTTGCATTGGTTCCCTTTTGATGTATGCTTGACACCTGTATTCCATTAGTTAAGCAATCCTGCAGTTTGCTATTTAAGTCACAGTAAAATCTGTCTAGAGAGAACCTTGTATTATTTCCCCCAGTGTGCACACTGTTATTTTACCTTTTCTATTTCTTTTATCTCTCTATTAAAAAAAATGTTCTTGAATGGTATTATCATACAAAAAGCATGTTCTATGCATGTCATTAAAGTATGGTAAGAATGTCAAATCGAGTCTCATAGAAGAATTAACTACTGAGTTCATTTCCTGTTGTCTGTCATATTTTGTGGATTGGAGGACCCTGGAGTGGACTAGAGCTGGTCTTCACCCCCACACTCTCTAGTATTTTTATTTAATAATTACACAGAGTAAATTAGGGTGGGAAAAGTTTCGTCTACCAAAGTTTATGTTACACTTGTGGAAAGAAAGAGCAAACAACACATGCAATTCTCAGTTCCTTTTGACTATAGCTTGCCATATTCAAAAGCAAGACCTCCAGGTGTGTCAGGAATATCTCAGGACCAAGATCTATGAAATTGCAAACTCTCTCAAAATATCAAGTGCAAATATTCCAGTGAATCTGCACAACAGAGATGAAGAGATTGTTTATCCCCCCCCCCTTTTTACACAATTCTATTATAAAACTAGATTACAAGGGAGGTATAGCTGGATACACTTTGTCTCCAGTTTGTAAGCCTACCTAGGCACCTACTGATGACCTTCCCAGCAGAGACCTGTCACCTCTAAGAGGCAGTGTGACCTGATTCTGCAGACAGAAAACCTCTCATGTTGAAGGAATAGGCCCATAACCTAATGTTAAAAGGGAAATAATAAACTTAGACTATATAAAAGAAAGATTATGCCCTCCCAAGTACATGGCCAATGTGGAAAGGGGAGAAGGTATATTCAGGGCTACAAAAGCTGTTCTTTGAACTCCCATAGCATGTCCACCATGTCAGTTAGGCTGGAGCCAAGTTCTACAGAAGTAAATGTTAACTGCTTCACTGTGGCTTATTTTAGTCTCTTGAAATTGTTATATCAAAGTATAGGTCCTCACTTCCAGAAGCATAAATTCACTGTAAGATTGTTGAATCATCAGGGATATGTAAGGGTACTGAGCATCTTTAGGTAGAGGGATACTTATGAAAACAGAACACAAGCTCATAATGACTGTGTTGGGATTTGATACTACAGGGAATCAGAATATGACTCTACCTGAAATTAAAATCCTAGCCAATTTCCACCCTCACCCCTAGTTTTCTTGATTAGAAAAACTGTCATGTCACAAGGATGAATAAAAATGCAACTGAAACTGTTTGTCTATTTGAGTTTCAATTATTGACTTGAGGATTTTCTTGGTTTCTCATTTTAGAGAGTCTCATTTAGATTATAAACAGCTGTGAACAATTAAAACCTTCATGAGTTTAACCCCACGAATTCTGCCAAAATCAGCAAAACTCTTTTGTCCACAAGGATCTACGAATATGTGATGATCTTCAATGTTGCCTATGTTTAAATACGAAGTCATTATTTCCCTATTATTCCCCCCCCCCAAAAAAAAAAAGTTCAGTTGAAGTAAAAGCCTATGGTCTGATTATGAGCAGAAAAGTCCTAAAGGGTCTAAAGCTGGGAAAGATTTGATTTAGCAACTCCACAGTTTCTCAACCTTTTTTCGTGTCCTGTGCAATTCTTCCTATTTTCATACTGTTTACATATAAGATGACTCTAAATATAATCATATTCTAAACATGTCAATTCTTACTGACCTAGAATTCTGCATATTTTTGTTTTCAAACTACTCTAAATTCCCCCTCCAAGTTTTGTCTTATCTAGGCTTCAAAAAGTCTTTGATGATAGATTTCTATAGAAGACACAAAGTCCTCTTGCTCACAGATAAACACTGGAGAAACTAGGAATGTTGTCACACAGGGGTGTCTCCTCGATTGAGTAAATGAAATATCTGTTTTCCATCCACCCAGAAATCTGTGAGTGGATGTTCTTAATGACTTGGTGACCTTTGCTATCTGTAGCTAGACCTTACCCAAAGTCTCCAGAATGTTTATCCCAGACTCTCCTTTCCTTGACCTTAATCTTCAGCTCTTAATTAATAGAACCAATCTTTTGGGGATATGTTACATGCACTTTATAGCCTGCTGACCTCTATGCTATCTCAATCAGGGATCACACAAGATTCTAGGTTCTTAAACTATAGAACCCATTCTCCTGGTCACATATACTTTGCAAAAGAGTTTCTATACAGTCATGCCATTAAGCTTTATTGTGCACATGGAATTGGGATAATTGTGGCCTGGAAGCTTCTTTCTAAATTGTACTGTGTTTAAATATGCTGATATATGACAGCTGACACCACACTCCTGAAGTTTGATCCAGCCTATTTGACTAAGTTGAGGTAATTGAGTTTTCCTTCTTGCCTCTTGATGGCTCATTTCCCTGAGTTGTGATCCTTGCACAGACCCCCACAGATTTCATATCATCATAATAAATAAGTTTGGGACCAAATAACTTTGAACAAATATTTCTGACCCAGGAATTTAGTTAGTTTAAGTAATGTTTGTGATCCAACTAATTGTCACTCTGTAGAAGAAGCAATGTGAGGAATTTGAAATGAATGTTGGTAAGTTTACTAGCTAATGTCTTATACATGAGTAGAGAAATACAGAATAAATACCTATTACAAAGGGGATTTGTTAGACTGATGTATGCCATTTAGGTGAGGCATATAAATAATGGATGCACACAGAAGAGGCTGAAAACCTGTAACTGCTCAGTCCAAAAACTTGATGTTTCAACAGTCCCAGTCTGGTGATAAAGCCAGAGAATTCTTAGAGAGCTATAGTTCTTCATTTTATGTGGGAGTCTAGAAAATCTAGGTTCCAAAGTCAACAGAGGATAGCAGCAGAAGGGCCAATAAGGTAGATGCATTCACAAGCAGGCACTGAAGATATGTAAAAGCAAAAGTTTTTCCCTTGGTCATCCTTATATCTATCTAGGCTGGTGCCTGGAAGGTGCTGCCTATGCTGTGAGAGAGTCTTCCCAATTAGTTAATACTTCCAGGAAATGCCCTTACAGATACATTCAGGAGCATACTGCTTAGTTGATTCCAAATTCCAGATCCATTCAAGATGATAAACAAAATTGCCCATCATAGTTTGTAGCAGGTTGCTACTGTGCTTTTTTACCCTCTAGTTCAGGAAAGAGAAAGGAAGGATAGAAAGAAAAGAAGGAAGGAAGGGAGGGAGGGAGGGAGGGAGGGAGGGAGGAGGGAGGGAGGGAGAAATATACTGCCCTTGTAACAGCCTTGAAAGAGAAAAAGGAAGAAATATTCACAGCCCTTTCTGGGGCTTGTCTGAAGCTTGAGACCTAACATCCAACAAACCCACCCACCGACTGCCAACTGCCACCCTACTCCTGCTCTCCTTTATATTCTAAGAAAAGTTCCAAGAAGTCCAAGCAGTATGCAATCATAAGGAAAACTGTACACGACAAAAAAAGCTTCTTGAAAATATCTGCTACCTTTCCCCCTTTTTACTAAGTCTTAAGTTAAATACTCTCACTATTTTACTTTTGTCATACCCAGGGCAATAATATAAATTCTAGAAAGTGCTAATTATGTTATTACTAAGTCTGGGTGCAAACACATCCTCTTCTTAACCAAACTGATGCTAGGACTGTTGCACAATGGAGTCAATAACATAAAGTCCAAAAACCCTATATTCTGGCTTACATTTCAAAATTAATTTCTCAACACTTTGTATCAGGCTTTTATAAAACTTAATAGCTTTGATGGCTTCTTTTTAAATCTGGGTCGTTTTCACTTTAGGATGATGGGTAGTTTATAGTTATTCAGCAAATATATTTTTTTTCTCTAAGGTCTTCTGCTATAACATCTCCTCTCGTCTCCTCTCATCTCCTCTTGTCTCCTCTCCTCTTCCCTTCTCCAGAAGTTTATTAAATGAAAAACTCCTCTGATTCCTACAAAGGTCCAACCAGCTTTTTCCCCCCATAGTCATGATTTTTCCCTCATCAGTCAAGGTATTGAGGATATGTTCCCCTGTCAAATATAATCTTTACCAGTTTCAAATGCACCCACAACTTTTCATTTCCACTGGAAAAATATATGCATAACCCTGGCCCCAGAGCAATATATGTCCTGATTTCCATTTAGATGTTAATATGTCTTTGTTATATATGAGTTGATTTAACTCTGAAATTTTTCTATTGTCCAATATCTCTCAGCCACTGCTGTTTTTGTCCCATTAACATTCGGGAAATTTTAAAGTCAATAATGAATTATGTAGTGTATCTCTGAGGGGGTCTTTGTTATTCCTTTTTGTCTTCAATCATTTCTTTAATGTCTAATGAGATCTATATATAAGTGCTTGTCCTATAGGATTGTGCGGTATACTTGTAATATATTTTATGCCATAGTATGCAAAAGAATTCATCTTACTGGAGACATATGCGAGTTCATTATCAATCTTGATTTGTAAAGGTCTTCACATAATAACCATTACTTCCAGTAAATGTGTAATTCAGAATCAGCTTTTTCAGAACTCAAGGCAGAGGCTCATTGAAATCCTGAATAAGTAACGACAGTATGGTGTACAAACTTTAGTTTCCCAAAATCTACATCATGGAACGCATTTCCCCTCTCTTAGTACATTTAGAGTTACTGCCAGCAGGCAATGGGGCTTGATTATAAAAAGAACACATTAAACATTTTTTAAAATATAATTTCCTTGGCTTGTCACCAAGTAATGGAGAAGTTCCATTTTACGTTTTTGCTGGCTATGTGTTACTTTTCATGAAAATTTGAGGCTTCTAACACATTTCCTATTAATAACTGAAAGATCTCATCATTACCTTGTTCCAATGGGTCTGGAAACCCTGTGTGAGATCTAATATGAGTAATATATAATGGACAATTTCTGTCTCAAATTGTTTGTTGCAGTTACATAAATAACTATGTTAATTCTGAATTATCAGGAATAAATTCAACAGTTTCGATATGCAAAACTACCCTTTCATCATACTGAGAATCAGTGATGATATTAAGAGATTCAGGAAAGTCTAATAATACCATAAGAATACCATACAACTCTGATTGTTGAACTGAAGCATATGGGCTTTGATTAACTTTACTTAATTTTTATGATTTGTAGCCTGCCATTCTTGATTTACTTGCATCAGTTAAAATGTAGGTGCTCCAGTAGTAGGTTTTTCTTTCACTACATGAGGGTATATTCAGTTAGTTCTCTTGATAAACTGAATTCACTTGCTTTTAGGATATTTGTTATTAATTTCTCCCAAATAACTGCTACAAGCTCTTTGCCAATCTCCATTGATTGCCCCTAATAACATAATCTCAGGACTAGTATAAGGCATTACTATTTCTGCTGGATCTCTTTCTGACAGTTGATGAAGTCTTATTCTTCTCTTTATAATTAAATCAGCAACCTTTTCTATATAAGTCTGTAATTTTTCACTCTGCTTATGTGCCATAAATGTCCATTCTAAAATATTATCCTCTCTTTGCATAAAAATCCCAGTAGAGGAATGTTTTGAATGAATGATAACCAAAATACAATTCAGGTGTGGATTTATGCCATTTACATATGCATCTTATAGTCTCTTTTCTGCCAGAGTTAACTCTTGCTCTGCTGCAGTAATTAAGTGTCTTGAACTATCTAAGTTAGATTCTCTTTGTAATGTTTGAAATAAATTGTTTAGCTCTTGCATAGTTAATCCAATCATGGGTCTTACTAAATTGTTATCTCCCAATAATTTTTGGAAAACATTAAGAGTTTGCAACTGATCTCTTCTGATATGTACCTTTTGTGGCCAAATTTTTTCTTGACTTGCCTTATAACCTTGAGAGTTAATAGAATCTCCTCTCTGTATTTTCTCGAGCAATTTGTAACCTCTAACCTGATAAGATTCTTTTTGTCAAATATTCATCAAATATTTTTTCTAAAGTTATCTACATCAGAAGCAGCCAATGAAATACTATCCATATAATGGTAAATAATAGCTTGGGAAAGTTATTTTTGAATTAATGTTAATGGTTGTTGCACAAAATAGTGACATAAAGTTGGACTATTTAACATTCCTTGGGGAAGGACTTTCCACTGATACTTTTTGACAGGTTGAGCATTGTCATAAGTAGGCACCATGAAAGGAAATTTTTCCTTATCCTACCCTTGCAAAGGAATAGAAAAAAACAATAACAAAAAACAAACAAACAAAAAAAGTCTTATAAATCAATGACAATCAAATGCCATAGCTTAGGTAATAAGGTAGGCAAAGGAATTCTAGGCTGTAGTGCATTGATGGGTTGAATCACATTATTCACAATCCTGGAATTAGTTAACATTCTCCATTTTCCAGATTTTTTATCTTTATAATGAACACAGGCAATACAGTCCATGGGCTGGTAGACTCTTCTACATGTTGAGCCTTTAGCTGCTCTTCTACCAGCTGTTCAAGCCCCTGCAATTTATTTTTTTTTTTAGGTTCCACTGTTCTACCCATGTAGGCTTGTTAGTTAACCAATGTAAGGTTAGAACAGTTGGTATAGTCTCTACAGTGGCCTCCTTTACAAATTTGGAAACTCAATACCTGTTGTGTCAATCTTTTGAACAACCTGTACATCCTGTGCATCTCTCTTATTTAGAGCATCTTCTCTTGAGACCTTATTTATGTACTGTCTCTGGGATTGAAGGGATAATAATCTGAATTCCTCATTGTTGCAATAAACCCCTTCCCCATAAATTTATAGCTATATCAGCCACATAAGGCTTTAACTTTCGTTTTTGACCTTCTGGTCCCAAATATTTAACCCATTTTACACTTTGCTTATGTGGGTTATTTTTCCAATTCCTATATACTGCGTATACTTCCTGAAGGGGACAATTTGAATTCCATGAGTCTTAAGAAATTATTGTTACATTCACACCTGTATCCACTAATTATTCTATTTCAATGCCATTTATTTGCATTTTTAATTTTGATCTTTTATTTCCCAGTGCTTCCAAATCCACTTGCTATTTCCACAAGAATAGTTTTCTTTTGATAGAGGGAAACATAACAGCTGTGCAATTCTATACTCTGGGTTAAACTGTAGTTCTCTTGTTACATAGGCCATGATTTTAATTTCTCCTTTGAAATCTCCATCTATAATTCCAGAATGCACAATGAACCCCTATAATGTCATACTGCTCCTTCCTAGGGTCATTCCTATTATCCCTGGAGGAGGAAGGCCATAAATTCCAGAAAAAATTTTATACCATTGAATGTTTTGGGATAGGTTAAGCTGTTTATAGCCAGATTTAGCACAGCAGTGCCCTCAGGAGCATAAATCAGATCTCCAGCACTGAGTTTGAGTTTATTGGTCTGCATGCTACCCCAGTGCTGAGAGGACACAGACATGTATGTGTGTAAATATATATGTATGTGTGTGTGTGTGTGTGTGTGTGTGTGTGTACACATACACATACACACATATACATATATACACATATATGTGTTACTTCTGTTATATATATGTATGTATATATGTTACTTTTCTTATTGCTGTGACAAATTATCAGGCAAGCAGCTACTTAAAAAATGAAATGGTGTAGGAGGGCTGCAATTATACATGTAGATATAGATAGATAGATAGAGATAGATAGATGTATGTATCACTAGACTAGTTAGGGGAGGGAAAGATAGCTGGTTAAAAAAAAGTATTTCTGAGTGTACTTGTGAGTTTCAAGAACAGATTTTGTTTCATTAAATAACCTTGATTAATACAACATTTAATCTGTTATCACTCCTCTTACTCTATGTTACAGTTTTCACTTATTTTTGAGACATAGTTTTGCTCTGTAGCTCAACCTGGTTTTGAAGTGGCAATCCCCCTGACGCAGCCTCCTCCTGAGTGTGGGGATTATAGGTGTGTGCTACCATATTCTGTCTAGCATTCACAGTTTTGCATAGTCTTCTATGTGCTACACTTAAAATGGACTCTTCTTTTTTGATTCTTCAACAGAATGTTAGTAAATTAATGGACAAAAAATATCTTCACATAATTCCAAGATAATCTTTCCTGGGGTAATATTGCCTCCACTATCCTCTTTACTTCTTTTTCATTTATTCCTAGTGGAGAATTTTCTCAACAGTGCCATTACATTTTTAGTGTAAAGTGTTTTTTTTTTTTTTTCCATATCTTATTGAGACTTGTTGGTCTGTGGACATGATCTTGGAGGATGCTATTTTTAAAAAAAAAAAAAGTTTTCCCAGCTGACTTTTCTTACAGATTGCACTTTGAATTAGAGAAGATGCTATAACGTTGCTGCTGAAGAACTGTTTAAGGAGCCTTGGTTTGGTGGTTTCCCTAAATTACAAAGGAAGTTGATAGAGTTGGTTGTAATTCCCTTAAGTGAACAATTTCTCTTTACATGGATCTTTCCTATTATGACTCATTAGAATTAGTCTGAAGAAAGTTCAGACCTTACTCTTAAAAGATGCTTAAAGATGTTTTCCCTCATTAAACTTGTTTTAATGGGCCTCAAAATTCTGTAACAGATTTTCGGTGAGATTGTTTCATTAAAAAGTACTGTTGTTGAAAATTAATAACTAATAATAACACATGCATGTGCATAGGTGTACACACGCACGCACACACACACACACACACACACACACACTTACACATAAATGGTTCACAAAACATTCTCCTTTCCTTCTGAAGATTTGGTAACACATTGTTATCATTATCCTGTCTTTTCGTATTGTACTTAAATGGTCAATTGAGACAAACAGTTCTGAGGCCTTCTTCCCCCACTGAGTTAGGTTATAGTATCAGTTGTTAAGGATGATATTCATTTAGCCTTCAGAAATTTCTGAGAAGATTTGGTGACCCTGTCGTTTCCAGCAGCCTTCTTGTCTATGCCTTTGATGATATCCACAGCAACTGTCACAGCAAAAATCACCCCATGAAGGATTGTTTCATGACACCCATGGGCTTGTGTGGGACCATATCAGCAATAGCTGCATCACTAGATTTCAAGAATTTTGGGCCATTTTTCAACTTCTTACCTGAAGGGTGATCATTCTGTTCTTTAAGCTCAGCAAACTGGCAAGTTATGTGAGCCACATGACAATTCAGTGCAGAGATGGAGCCAGCACTAACTGGCATAGATGATTCATGATAATCACCCAAGTAGTGTAGCCACTGGTGGATAATTTTTGCTGACACCAGCAAAATTGCCATACCTAGTGTCTTTGACAGACATGTTCTTTACATTGAAACCCACATTATCCCACAGATGAGCTTCACTCAAAGCCTAATGGTGCATTTCAATAGATGTCATTTCTGCTGTGACATTGACTTGAACAAAGCTAACCACTGTGCCAGGTTTGAGAACACCCGTCTCCATTCGTCCCACAAGGACATCATCAATATCACCAGTTTTATAGACTTCCTGGACATTCAGTCACAAAGGTTTTTCATTTAGAGGAGTTAGTGGTGGGATGCAATCCAAAGCTTCCAGCTGTGCGATCACACTGGCACTGCCATCTCTGTGGGTGACTTTCCTTGAACCAAGGCATATTAGCACTTGTTTCCAGTGTGCTGTCATATCACAGCCAGAAACTGGCACAAATGCTACTGTGTCAGGCTTGTAGTCAATTTGCTTAATTTAGAGACTGAGTTCCTTAACAATTCCCTCTTGTCTTTCCAGCATACAGAATGGCTTCATGGAATCTATTTTTGACACCAACAATTAGCTGTTTCACACCCAGAGTCTAAGCCAGAAGGTCATGCCTATGTGTCTACCCATTCTCAGAGTTTTCAGCTTCAAATTTACCAATAGCAACAATGATCCAGACAGAGCAGTCAGTGTGATATTTTCCTGTAATCATGTTTTTTAATCAAGTCTCTGTGTCTTGGCTATTGATGACACTGAAAAATATTTTCTGGTCTCAAGTCAGGTGGTTGCCTTTAATTCCAGTACTTGGGTGTCAGAAACAGGTGGATCCCTGTGATTTTGAGATCAGCCTTGTCTACAGAGTGAGATCCAGGACAGCCAGAGTTACAACAGAGAAACCTTGTCTCGAAAAAAAAAATCTGCTCTCAAATTTCCACAGGAGATGTCAATAGTGACAACATGCTCATGCTTACCTTTCAGTTTCTTTATGAGTCTTTTTCCATCTCAGTATCTTTCTTCCAAACTTTTCAATGATCTGTTTGTTGATTCCAACATAGACATTTATCAGATATCCTGTCCTGGTGGGCTTGCCTGAATCAAGTGTTTAATGAGAACAATATTTATTTCCCATTTTGGCTTTGAATTTGTGGTGGTTTTTACAACACTTGTGTTTTGGCAGCAAACTCATTGTGGAAAAGTAGTTTAATAATATTTTCATTATTATTACTTTAGATTTTATTACCAATTTTCTGCGATGCTTTCATGGTATTACTTTATAGAATGAAATTTACCAAATAAAATATGAATATATTTTGGTTATAGTTTCACCATTTTTTCCCAATGGACAGAAAAAAAAATCCTGTTTTTCTTCTATTTTAAAATATTATGCATTTGTGTTTAAGCAACATGAAAACTTTTAAACATGAATCAATTGACCTAGCTTCCATGTATTTTGTCTTTTAAAAATAAGGCTGCAAATTAGAAATAATTCAGTGTATACTGAAGGATGTCCTTATTGGTCAATTTTAGCAGGGGCAGTGATCTGCTCACCTGGAAGGAACTGCTTGTTTATTAAATAACAGTTATCTAACTATGGTAGCAGGACACTTTGAAGAAGTTTTTGTCATGTGCAGCTTTCCTTATGATTGCATACTGCTTAGACTTCTGGGAACTTTGCTTAGAATATAAAGAGGAACAGGGGTGGGGTGGCAGTTGATAGTTGGTGGGTTGGTTTGTTGGATGCTAGCTCAGCTCTCTATCAGCTCCTTCTCTCCAAGATTCAGACAGCCAAAAAAAGCTGTGAATACTTCTTCCTTTCTCTCTTTCTATTTCTTTCAATGCTGCTACATGGGCAGTGAAGATTTCTTTCTTTCTTTTTATCCTTCCTTTATTTTTCCTGAGCCAAAGGATGAAAAAGCACAGTAGCAACCTGCTACAAGCAGGTTGTCCAAATGAGGGGCATGGAAAATAAGGATAAAAGAGGATAGTGGGAAATTTTATTTCAAGCGTAATAGAGGGAAAGGCAGAGGATGGAGGGATGTATGCTTTTGTTCAAGAGGCCAGCAAAGTACTTACAGCAGCTGTTACCACTGGGATACTCCCCTAAATGGCTACATGTAGGCTACAGCCCAATTTGATCTGGGAGCTCTCTCAACAGAAACTTCATTCTCAAGTTGACTTTAGGCTGTGTCAAGCAGACAGTTGAAGATAACAAAGGCAGTGAATAAGGTTCTTCCAAAAATGCTATTTGAAGAATAAAAAGAAAAACTAGTTTTAAAAATTAAACATGATCTAGCAATTCTACACCTAGGTACTTATGCACAATAAATGAAAGCATATAATATACTTGTACACAAATGTTCATAACACTTTTATTTATAATAGCACATAAAGTGAAATTTAAAATATCTATCAATACACAGATAAACAATGTTTGTATAGCCATATAATTAAATCCACTACAACAACAACAAAAAAGTAACCTATGATACATGCTATGACATCAAGAAATCTCCATTGTTGGCAAATTTTTTAATAAAATATGTATATAATATAATTCTATGTATATAATAGTTTGGAAAATGCACACTAGGCGGTCCAAATCTCAGAAACCAACTCAGGCAGATATCTCCTGCTCCAGCACAGGCCACATCAGCCTTCCGGAAGAACAGCTCAGGCCATGGCAGCCAACTAGAAGAACAGTATCCCAGCCCTCAACCAAGGCAGAGACATCCTGCATAAGTGGCAACAAAAAACAGAAGAACAAAGAAGAAAAAGAAACCAAGGAACAACAATACTCATCCAATAAAGACAAACTCAGGAATTTGGCACCTAAACCTGTAATCACCACAAACCCAAAGACCAAACCTAAACAGCAGCATAAGAACATAATCAACAACAACAAGGGCAATATGTCACACCAGAGCCCAACCATCTTACTACAACAAGCCATAAACACTCTGCTACAGCTGAAGCAAAAATGATCTTAAAACCAACTTTATGAGGATAATAGATATCCTTAAGGAGGAAATGAATAAATTCCTCAAAGAAATAGATGAAAAGACAAACAATCAAAAGGAGGAATTGAGTAAATTCGTCAAAGAAACCCAGGAAAATATAAACAATTAGAAAACAGAATAAATACTTCAAAGAAAGAAAAAAAACAAGCAAACAATTAAAGAAAATGAACAAAACTGTTTAAGAACTGAAAATGGAAATAAAAACCATAAAGAAAACAAAAACTAAGGGTATCTCAGAAATGAAAACTTAGGTAAGCAAATAGGAACTAAAGAGGCAAAATTCACCAACAGAATACAAGATATGGAAGAATCTCAGGAGTTGAAGATACTATAAAAGGAATAGATACATAGGTTAAAGATAATATTAAATCCAAAACATTCCTGACATAAAAAATCCAGGAAATCTGGGACAGTATGAAATGACCAAACCTAAGAATTATAGGAATAGGAGGAGGAAAAGATTCCCATCTTAAAGGCACAGAAAATATTTTCAACAAAATCATAGAAGGAAAATTTCCAAACCTACAGAAGAAGATGTACAAGATGTATAAGAAGCATACAGAGCACCAAATAGATTTGATCAGAAAAGAAAGTCTGCTTGACACAGAATAATCAAAACACTAAACATACAGAACAAAGAAGGAGTACTGAAAGCTGCAAGAGAAAAAGAAAAAGTAACATATTAAGGCAAATCTATCAGAAATACACCCAACTTCTAAACAGAGACTCTAAAAGCCAGAAGAGCCTGGGCAGATGTGCTACAGACTCTAAGTGACCACAGATGTCAGCCTAGACTACTTTACTCAGCATAACTCTCAATTATTGTATATTAATAAAACAAACTATTTCATGAAAGATCCAAATTCAAACAATATCTATCTATAAATCCAGCCCTAGAGAAGGTACTAGAAGGAAAACTTCAACCCAAGTAGGTTAACTATACTCATGAAACACAGAAAATAAATAATCTCACATCATCAAAATCAATAGAAGGGACACATACACACCACAGCCAACAACTACTACAAAATATCAGGACCTAACAATCACTGGTTATTGATATTTCTCAATATCAATGGTCTCAATTCCCCAATAAAAAGACACAGACTAACAGAATGGATATGAAAACAGGGCCCATCCTTCTGCTGCATACAAGAAACACACCTCAACTTCAAAGGTAAACATTGCCTTAAAGTAAAGTGTTGGAAAAAGATTTTCCAAACAAATTGATCCAAGAAGCAACCTACTAGAACCATTATAATATCTAACAAAAGAGACTTCAAACCAAAATTAACCAAAAGAGATAGGGAAGGACACTTCATAGTCATCAAAGGGAAAATTCACCAAGACTACGTTTCATTTCTTAACATCAATGCCCCCAACAAAAGGTCTCCTATATTTGTAAAAGAAACATTAATAAAGCTTAAAACACAAACTGACCCCCACATTGGTAGTGGGAGTATTCAATATCCCACTCTCACCATCTGACAGGTCATCTAGACAAAAACAACAGAAACACTCAAGGTAACAGATGTTATAAACCAAATGGGCCTAACAGATATTTATAGAATATTTGACACACACAAAAAAGAATGTACCGTTCTCTCACCACCTCATGGAACCTTCTCCAAAACTGACCACATACTTGGCTGCAAAGCAAGTGTTAATAGATAGAAGAAAATTGAAATAACCCCCTGCATCCTATCAGACCATTATGGATTAAAGCTAGATTTCAACAATAGCAACAACAGAATGCCTACAAATTCATGGGGAAAAAACTAAAGACTTTCTAGAATTCAATGAAAATTTATCCACAGCATACCCAAATTTACAGAACACAATGCTGAAAGCATTTGCTAAGCAATGCTAAGGGGGAAATTCATAGCACAAAATGCCCACTACAAAAAGTGATTTCCTACTAGCAACTTAACAGCACACGTAAAACTCTAGAACAAAAAAAAAATTTATCACACCAAAGTAGATGGCAAGAAATAATCAAACTCAGGACTGAAATCAGTAAAATGGAAATAAAGACAACAATATAAAGAATTAATGAAACAAAGAGTTGATTCTTTGAGAAAAATCAACAAGATAGATAAACCCTTATCTAAACTAATTAGAAGACAGAGAAAGAATATCCAAATTAACAAAATAAAAACCAAAAATGGGAGACATAACTTCTAAAATCCAATGAATCATTAGGCCATACTTTAAAAACATGTATTCCACAAAATTGAAAAATCTAAAAGAAATAAATAATTTTCTTGATAGATATCACCACTAAACAGATCAGATAAACAACTTAAATAGACCTATAACCCCCAAGGAAACAGAAGCAGTCATTAAAAATTCCCTATCCGCCCCCCCCCAAAAAAAGCCAGGTGGTTTTAGCACAGAATTTTTTTTTTCAAGACAAGGTTTCTCTGTTGCTCTCCTGGAAGTCACTCTGTAGACCAGGCTGGCCTTGAACTCACAGAGATCTGCCTGTCTCTACCTCCCAATTGCTGGGATTTAAGGTATGAGCCACCAGCACTCAGCCTTAGTGCAGAATTCTATCAGGCATTCAAAGAAGAGTTAGTGCCAATTCTCCTCAAATTATTACAGAAAATAGAAAGAAAAGGGACATTGCCAAACTCATTTCACAAGGCCACAGTCACGCTGATACTCAAACCACATAAAAGATTCAAAAAAGAAAGAGAATTACAGGCCAATTTTCCTTATGAACACATATGCAAAAATACTCAATAAAATACTTGCAAACTGAATCTAAGAATACATCAAAAAGATTATCCTCCATAACCAACTACACTTTATTCCAGAGATGCAGGGATAGTTCAACAAAGAAAGTCAGTCAATGAAGTCACCATATAAACAAACTGAAAGAAAAAAAACCCATATGATCATTTCACTAGATGTTGTAAAATTTTTTGACAAAATCCAATACCCCTTCATGAGAAAAGTCTTGGGAAGATTAGGGATACAAAAGTCATACATAAATATATAAAGGCAATTTACAGTAAGCCCAGACAACTCAATGGAGAGAAAAATCAAAGCAATTCTACTAAAATCAGGAATAAGACAAGACTGTCTACTCTCTCCATACCTATTTAATATAGTACTTGAAGTTCTAGCTAGAACAATAAGACAACAGAAGAAAAGACAGCAGAGATACAAATTGGAAAGAGAGAAGTCAAAGTATTGCTATTTGCCAATGGTATGATAGTATACATACATGACTACAAAAATCTTACCAGGTAAGACCCAAGCTGATAAACACCTTTTGTGAAGTGGCTGCCTACAAGATCAACTCAAAAAAAAAAAAAAAAAATCTAAGACCTTTCTCAATAGGCACAAATAACATACAATACTTTGGGGTAACTCTAACCAAGAAAGTGAAAGATTTGTATGACAAAAACTTCAAGTTTTTGAATAAAAAAAAAATGAAGATTCCAGAAGATGGAAAGATCTAGCATTTTCTTGGATTCGTAGTATTATCATATTAAAAATGGCCATCCTAGCAAAAGCAATATATATATTCAATGCAATACCCATCAAAATCCCAACACAAATTTGTAAATGTTTTCTTAAAATGTAGCTGTTTTCTGATAATTGGACCTGGGCTTGTTTTTTTGGGGAACAATTGTAACTGTTACTTTTCATTCTTAATGGAACTCCATCCCCCCGAACCCCTGCCCTGGTTCCTCCACAATTCTTTACAGACCTTGAAAGGAAAATCCTGAACTTCATATGGAAAAACAAAAAACCCAAAATAGCTAAAATAATCTTGAAAAATAAAAGGACTTCTGGAGGTATTCCTGATCTCAAGCTGGACTACAGAGCTATAGTAATAAAACTGCATGATATTGGCATAAAATGGACATGTAGATTGACAGAATGAAAATGAAGATCCAGACATAAATACACACATTTATGTACACCAAATTTTCAATAAAGAAGCCAGAAATATACATTGGAAAAAAGAAAGCATCTTCAACAAATAATGCCAGAATTACTGGATGCCTGCAAACAGAAGAATGCAAATTGATCTATATTTATCACTCTGCACAAAATTCAAGTCCACATGAATCAAAGACCTCCACATAAAACCAGATACTCTGAACCTGACAGAAGAGAAAGTGGTGAATAGCTTTGAACTCATTGGCACAGGGGTCAACTTCCTGAACAGAACACTGATAGCTCAGGCACAAAGATCAATGATTAATAGATGGGACCTCATGAAAAGCTTCTGCAAGGCAAAGGATACCATAAATAGGACAAAATGGCAACTTACTGAATGGGAAAGATTTTTCACTAACTCTACTTCCAATAGAGAGATAATGTCCAAAATATATAAAGAACTCACGAAAGTAGACATTAAAAAAAATAATAATTCAATTGAAAAATGGGATACCAATATAAACAAAGAATTCTCAAAAGAGGAATATTGAATGGCTGAGAAACATTTAAAGAAATGTTCAACATCAAACGTTCAATGAGAAATTGGAAACAATATAGATGCCCCTCAACTGAAGAATGGATAAAGAAAATTTGATACATATACACAGTAGAATATTACTCAGCTATTTAAAAATGGCATCATGAAACTTGCAGATAAATGGATGGAACTAGAAAAAAATTATTCTGAGCAAGGTAACCCAAGCCCAGAAAGATAACCATTGTTAGTACTCATAAGTGCTTATTACCTCTTAAGTAAAGGTCATTTGTGCTACAATCCACAGACCCAGAGAGATAACAAGGAGGGCCTAGTGGGAACATGTGGATTTCACAGGGAAGGGGAAATAGAACAGACATTTCAGGTGAACTGGGGGAGGACAGGAATGGAAACCAAAGGAGTCAGATGGGGGGGGGGCATGAATGGAGGGAGAGAATATAGGGAGAGGCAACTGTAATTGGGAGACAATTGCTTGTAATCAATCTAGGCTTCCATTGGTGGGACTGGGACACTAACCCAGCCACAAAAATCTTTGTCCTATAACCTAACCTGCCTTTAGGATCTGTTGGGGCAATGAAAGAGCAGAATCCCATGCCAAGCGAGGGAGCCCATGTCTGACACTGCAGGGCTGGCCATGAACCTGAAACTGGATAACCCAGAGAGGATTCCTAATGATAATCTGCTCTGTTCATAGATCAGTGCCTACAATCATCATCAGAGAGGTTTCCTCAGGCAGCTGAGGGGAACAGATTCAGAGGCCCAGGGTGAAACATCAGGCAGAACTCTGGAAACCACATAGAAGATGAGGAAGGATAGCAGGGACCAGAAGAGTCAATCACAACACCAGGAGAACAAGCCCCATGAAGTCAACTGACTAGGACTCTTATGGGCTTACAGAGACTTTAATCGGCAAACATAGAGCTCGCAGGGTCTCCTACATAGATTTTATTGTTATCTGGCTTGGTGTTCTTGTAGGACTCCTAAAAGTTGGAGTGGTGGGGTGTCCCTTGAGACCCTTTTCTTCCTGCTGAGCTGCCACATCCAACCTTGATGTAGGGGCTCATGCTCAGATTTGTTCCATCTTGATATTCCCTGTTCAATTATTAACCCTGAAGTTACTTACTTGACTTTCCTTAATATGAACCATTTCTGAACTGTTAGAACTTGCATTTCAATATAAGTATTGTGTTGCAATTTCTCATCATCTGTTTCTTTCATTTATCAAAATTCTATATCTTCAGTTAGATGACTAGCATACTAACAACAGAAACTACCATATTTTTATTCCCTATGATTGTCTGCAAAATCCTGGACACAGAGAACACTGTGATATTCAAAGATTTAAATAGATTTGAGTGATAGCAGTAAGATAAATTTGAGCTGTGATGGTAATGATCTTCTCTAAATGCTTATTCTCTTTCTGTCATGGTTTGATCTAAATGCTTAGTCTTAAATACAAGAACAAATATAAATCATTGTAAGTGCTATCAAGAAACAATCAGGAATGGAATCCAAGACTAAGTAGGATATAGTAACATATAAAAATGATTAGTTACTTAAATTTACAATTCTGTATTGCTCATTTTCATAACTTGCTTAAGGTTTTAGTGACAAAAATAACCCTCTAAAATACATTCTGTTTTAACATCAGTCCAGGAAAACCTATAGATCAATACTACCTGCTACTAGGATCTATCTTGAAAGTCCACAGTCTAACATCCATCTACTAGAACAAGGACATACAGAATAGAACACTGTTTACCTCTAGATTCAGGAACTTAGTTTTAAGTATGACTGGATGTGTGATGCAGTGAATAAAAACAATGAATAAAAGATAAATGACAAAAGCCAAGGTAAAAGAAAATAATCAAACTGAAGGTACTTGAAAATAAATCCCCACTACTATTAATGGCAGGCCCAAAATAAATATCTATTAAGGTGATTGTTTTTTTAACTTCTATGACCATATCCATGGTAACAGTCCAGGACATTTCAGACAGAAAATTTAAATTAAGACCCATAGATTGGACAGCAAGAAAAAATGTCTACAAATTCTTTAGCTTAATTGAGCAGATTTATCTAGCATCCATTTTTTAAACTGTAATAAGTCTTCTGTTATTATCAGACAATGTAGTCATCTGAAGGTAAGATGTTGTAAGGGAATGGATATAGAACTACAATAGGGCAGATATTCTGAAGAAGCAATTTATCTTTCTTAAAAATACCTAGCATTTTTATAAATTTAAGTCTTGTATTTTTATCATATACAGAAACAAAAATCCAAAAGAGATAGAAGAGTTCAGAATGCAAAGTAAGTCTTTGTGCCTTCTACTCCCAATTTTCTTCTCCATAGACATCCAACTTAACACTATGCTTTCTGCTTTCAGTACACACACACATACACACAAACACACACACCTACAAACACACACACACACACACAAACACACACACACACAGCACTGCATTTGGCACATGCAAAAATAAATAAAAAACTATGCTACCAATGGATGAATTTCTGATAACAGTGTGTAAAGTGAAAAAGCTAGTAACAACAACACAATTACTGCATGATTCTTTCACTCATGAGTCACAATTTTAAAAGTAGAAAGATAATTGCTAGGGCTAAATGGAGGAAGGCATGAGAAGTTATTCACTGTTCAATGGGGTCAAGGTTTCAGTGTGGCAACTAAAATGTCCTAGGAACTTGTTGCATACACAAGATGCATGTATTTAATAGAATTGAACTAAACACATAAAAATAGTTAAGATGTTAAATACAATGTAGTTTTTTTTCCAGAATGAAATAATAGCCAAAACTAGGACTTATTTGTCTCTAATTAACCAGTAACACAAAATAGCCATTGTGGGATCTGGATCCTTGCAGCCAGGGCTCACACTATCAGTGAGGTATAACTCAGAGCAATAGTTGAGACCTTGAACTTGACAGTGGGAACTGATGACAGTGACAACTATCCAGGACCATCTAATCAGGAAAAGATTAAATTAAAGAAATAGCAAAAGTTAAGGTGAACAAGTAAAGTGTCCCTTAAGAGTTGGGCTACTGCTGAAACAAAGACATTAACGGATTCTCTTGGAAAGGTATTATCTGCAAACTGACCAATGCTAGTTGGTACCTGAAACAGAAGTTTAGTTCTTTTAGTTATGTTTAAAATGTTTTTTGTGCACTGTTGGAAAGAGGGCTGCCTAGGTCTTGGGATTTTATATTCTCTGCAGGTATTAGCTTTATGTAATTTTTTTGATTCCTTGTGATCTGCACATGATATTGATAGAACACCTGAGGAGCTGAGGTATCCATAAAAAACCCTGAGATGAGATGCTCAGGGTTTCACTGTCCAAGATGGCACTTGCCATGGTAGTGGTTCCCTCTGCTGAGGCCTGGCAGAGTTTGTACCTATGAAAATGCCTCCTTGTCTTTCTTGGTGATCACACACAGTGGCTAACTACTACAGGTACATGGTGGATTCCAGGTTCCTGATATTTTACCCTACAGAGAATTTGGTAATAGAAAACTTGAAGCTAAAGCCATCATCAGGAAAAGGAATGGAAGTAGAGACATCTAACTTCCTGATTTTGGAATAGTCTACAAAGTTTTAGTAACCAAAATAGTGAGATGTTATTATAAATGTAGACACATTACACATTTGTGATCAATTGACTTTTGACAAAAGTGACAAACATATACAATAGAAGAAAAGACATTCTCTTCAATGAATGGTTTTGAGAAAACTAGATGTCCTAGCCAGTTGTGGCATACATACCTGTAATCACAGCTCTCAGGGTACTATACAGGAAGTTCAGGCACTCAGTGTCATCCTTGGCTATGTACTAAGTTGGAAACATCCTAGTATACTGTAGGAGGCACAGGGGTCCTTGTGCTCCCAGGTAAGTTCTAGTGGAACTAGGAATGTTAAAATCCACAAGGTGGTATCTTCAAAGACAGAGCAATAACCTGTTTTCTGTGCAGAAGGCTGGGAATGGATGTGGTTAATATGATGACCTTTGAACTATCTGTGTGGCTGAATGCATAGAGGATCCTTTCCCAGACTCTTATCCTAAACCTGTTTCCTCCATTAATCTATAGAGGCTATCTTTATAGATGTTATATGTGCTTTACAAAGAGTTTCAAAATAGTCATGTCTTAAGCTTTGTTGTGCACATGGGATTGAGTTATCACCAGGAAAATTTTAACCAATTTGTGCTGAGCTTAAATATGCCTAAAAGAAATTACTAAGGGTCAAATTTTTAAAGTCTGGACCAACACCAGCTCCTGAGTCATGTTGACTGAACTGCCTTCTTGCCTCTTGCATATCGTCACTCTGTCCATTATGTTTACAGAGACCCCACAGTATATGAGTCTGTCTCAAAAAACACAAGAAGGAAGGAATAAAAAGAGACAAAAATAAAACTGTATAACCACATGAAGAAGAATGTAATTAGACCTTCTCAAACCAAAAAAAAAAAAAAAATTTCACTGAAATGGATTAAGAATTAAATTGAATATCCACCATGATTCCATGTGTCATTGGCCTTCATGCAAGGCTACACCAGGGCCTGAAAAGATGGCTTAACAGTTAAAAAAACTTGTTACTTTTACAGAGTTTGGTTCTAAGCACACAAATAGCAGCACACAGCTGTCTGTACCTCTAGTTCTAGAGAATCTGATTCTCTTTTCTGGCCTCCAAGAGTTCTGTGCACAGGAACATGGTGCACAGACATACATGCAAGCAAAAGACCTATTACACAGAAACTAAAAATAAAAAAATTTTTTTAAAGTCTAAAAATGGGGCTAGAGAGATGGCTCAGTGGCTAAGAGGACTTATTGCTCTTCCAGAAGACCCAAGTTTGGTCCTTCGCCTCCCTATCAGGTGTCTCACAATCACCTTCAGGCAGAGCTAGGGGTCCAAGTGCAGATACCCACATGAAGACACACACATACACATAATTAAAACAATAAAATATGTTACTTTTAAAGAAAAAGTCTAGAAAGCTGAACCAATGGGACTAATTAATCATGTACTTTTAACTTTCGAAATTATGGGCTAATTAAAGTTTCAAACATGCCTTACAAAAGAAAGTGACTAATACAAGTCTTTCAAAGTATTATAAGATTAAATCAGAATAGAAACCTTCTGCACACCCAAAGAAACAATTAACAAAAAAGAGACATCCTAAAGTATGGGACAGTGTATGTGAAAAACATGCATCTGTTAAATGACTGGTATCCAACAGGTACAAGAACGATCAACAGTTCAGTACATAACATTTGATACTTTATGGGTGTATTTATATCTCTCATTGTGGGTTCAATAATAACGAGACAATCTCTGAGATGAAAGCCCTGAACTACCTCAGCAGATAAATATTAAGGTCGCATTAGAACACAAAATGTTCATTTTTAAGTGTTTCCTAGCTCTTGCACTTCTTTGGAAAAGTTTCTGTTCAGTTACATTGCCCATTTTTAATTGGTTTGCTTGCTTATTAATATTTAGGTTGTTGGTATTGTTTCTATATTCTAGACACTATTCATCTGTCATATGAATAGTTGACAAAGACTTTCTCCATTCTGTGGGCGGTCTATTCATTCATGTCACAGTTTCATTTGCTGTACAAACGCTTTTTCATTTCATGAGATCCATTTGTTTATTGTTGTTCTGATTTCTTGTGTTACCAGAGTCTTATTCAGAAAGTCTTTATCTGTGCCTATCTGAAGTGTATATATATACAGCCAACTTTCCCCTGTGGCAATTTCAGGGTATAAGCCCTACAGTAGAACCTATTTCTCTTATTTGCTAAATGGCCATGCTGTCAAATCACCTTCTAAATATTTGTATTTATATCTAGATACCTGGTCAGAGAAATTTCCTTCTGAAGATGACAGAGGTCAGTGGAGAGATGCATAACTGATCATGGTGCTGCAAGTAAGAAACTCCCTGTTCAGTCCTACGTGGGACATCTATATTTACCCCACTCTCACCCAAGGCTCCAGGAACATCTTAGAAAATGAGGTGGAAAGAATGTAAGAGCAGGAATTGGGGAGGCATGCTGTGAAATACTGTCTTCTGGACATGACATGGCTCTTGCCAGCGTGATCCCACAGCAGCTGTATCCTACATAAGACCTGTCTCGTATCAGACAGCTAAATTCCTAGTATAGATGGGTTTAATCATCTAGGACCCCATCTCTTACTGAGCACCTTCTTTGTAGTGGACAGTTTCTGGAAGAAAGAAAGTCATTCTTTTGGAGAATGTGACCTCTGGTGTGTTTGCTGTGATCTAGTTGATGACCTAACACCTATGCACTTATATAGCCAGCTTTAACTAAATTTAGTGAGTTATTTTTTTAAAAGACATGAAATTGGCAGGAGACATGTTGAGGGGAATTTGGGAGAAGTAGGAGGAAGAAAATAGGCTTAGATATGATCATATTTCATTGTATACATTTATGAAATTCTCAAAAATAAATAGAATAATAATTAAAAGCATAGCACATGAAATTAGATGGCAAAGAACGATGTTGTTAAAGAAAAAAGTCTTTCAGACTCTCCTAAAGAAACACATTAGCTTTTAAGATTTTCAAATATCTACCTCTCCTTTCCTCCTTTATGAAAGATTCTTTTACATCAGCATCTTGAGTTCTGTGGCCTGGGACTAAACTAAGCCAACTTTTAGTATTACATTTTCAGTATTATACTTTTCACTATTATAGACTGAATTGTAGCCCTCTCGAAACACAGTCCCAACTCCCAGAATACCCTTGTATTTGACAACATGGCCTTTGTGATGTAAAAGCAAATCTGTGGCTGTTAGTGTGGGCCCCAACACAGGAGTATGATGTACAGAGTGTGGGCAGACACAGCAAGAAGATTATAAGGCTCAGGAAAAGACCTGAGGAAAGTCAAACTTACAACAACTCAATCTGGAACTTCCCACCTCCAGAGCTTGGGAGGAAATCTGTTGTTTAATTTACCCATTCTGTAGCATTTTGCTATCTCAGCATTAGTAAACTAATATGCTCAGAAATGTGAACACACTTAAAAACACTGAATGGTTAACTGTGGAACAAATTCCATGGACATTTTGGGAGTGGAACAGACATACATAAAACTCAATGTTAAAAAAGATCTAGTTTATAAGAAGAAAATTAAAGAAGGGTAGTGAAGTCTAGTAGAAGTGGATAAAGACTTATTTCAGAGTAGGTGAGGAAGTAAATACTGAGAACTTTGCTCATTATGTTTTCCTACAGACTCAAGGGCAAGAAATTCCTCCAGCACAGTAAAAGTTCTGTGTATTTTTATGAGTAATTAGTTTATTTTCATCCTTGAATCATTGACACGTATAAACTGTTTTCATTCCACATGACATTTACGATTTTCCCTAAGTGATCAGAGAAAAATGACAAGTTACCAACAACAGAAAAAGCAGTGGGCAGATAACTGTCTTCTTAACAGTCACATCAGAGGATGGAAAGAATGCTGAAAATCGTGAGAGGAGAAAAGCTGTCAACAATGCAAAGAATGTGTACAGTTACATCCTAAATTCAGTCATCCACCCGTCTTAGTAGGAAGCATGTCCCTGTTAGGAGGATGATTGTATTAGGGTACTGATGTTGAATATATGTGGATTCTAATAACCCTTAGTGAAGTAACTTTTTGTGATGCATCAATAGCAAGCCTTTAATCCCCCCAAACAAGCCTAAAAATAGACATGATTTACTCTATTTTACAAAATGGAACTAGAGACTCAGAGAAAATAAATTATATAAAAATCACGTTACTATTTAAATAGCAGAACAAGGACTCAAATCTTGGATTCCCAAGTTTGCATTCTATATATCACACTCTAAATTTCTCTTTTTCTTATTCTGCTTATTCAAAGAACTTTTCATTACACTCATTCACATATCACTTTTCTCCTAAAACAAGTCTTCTGAAAAATAAACTTACATGCTAATCTTTTCCATGATTCTTTGAGAAATGTATATATAGTATTAAGAAACTTATATCAGTCACTTGTATACACATGTGCAGAAAAGCAGATTTGATTTTAAAGTACACTTGTAATCACAAATCTTATAAAATCTGTTATGTCTAATTACACAAGTAAAGACCCATCGTAATATGCAAATATGCATCAGAAGGACATAAATGCTGAGATTTGTGGGGTTTTTTTTTTCAGTACAAATAAATGGTTAATTCTACTATACCATACTACCTTACTTGATTTCCTTTATATCTCTCTCTGTCACACACACACACACACACACACACAAGCACAAACACACTGATTAGATACAATTAAATGGTTTAACTCATGGAAAAATTTGACCCACAAAGAACTCAAACTCATGTCCTTGGCCCCATTTCAGTTTCACTAATTATCATTATCCAAATTTTCTTTTTAAAATTCCAATAGCAATTATTATCTGCAGAACTCTGTAGCAATTAATCATGTACTACTTTGTGATAAACCAATTGTTCCCTTGAGCTGTCATCTGTTTTCTTATTTTCTTTGTCCTGCAATCACAAAATTGTCTTTGCAGATACTACTCTTGCGGAAGTTTTTAGTTATGAACAAAATAATTGTTTTGTGCATTGTTGATCAGAGGCCTAAGTCTTGACATTTTATGTTGTCTGCAGGTGTTGGATTTCTGTGGGGGATGTTTGATTGCTTATAACCTGCACCTGAGGAGTTCTGAATCAATAAAAACATCTAAGTTCAGATGCTCGGGGTTCCACTCTGCTGGCCATGATAGTGGTTCCCTCTGCTGAGGTCTGGCAGGATGTGCAGACATGAATATGCCTCCTTGTTCTGTTTGCTGAGCTGCCTCAGCAAGTGTAATGTTACATACTACAGTTATGTTGTTGAGTTCTTGCAAACCATGAAAGGCACATTTTAAAAAACAGCCAGTGACATGCGGCCCCTTCTGTCCACATAATGGGTGCCTTTCACAGATCGCCACACTGATCCTTTGCACTGCACATCCTCCATGACTTTCTTTATCTCTATCCTGTAGTAGACACAGCAGAGGTCATGTAAAGATCCACATACCAGTCCTCATTCCTGTGCTATTATCTTACGTGGCAACAATGGACTGGCAGATAGAAAATCTTCAGACACAGAAATTATCCTGGATTATGTAGATGGGTCCACAAAAGAAAGACGAGAATTTCTACCAGGAAGAGAGAAGAGAAAGCAGGAGAAAGTATGATCACTACTGTTGTCAAATTGATAGAATCTAGAATCACTAGGGAGATGGGCCTCTAGGCTTGTCTAATGGGGTTTATCTTAATTTGTATCAATTGAGGTAGAAAGAACAAGCCACTGTGAGCAGCACCATTCTCTGAGCAGGGATCTTGGGCTGTTTAGAATGGACAAAGGGAACTGAACAGCGTCCATGCATTGGTTGAGCTTTGCTTCTTGCCTATAGTTGTAATGCAACCGTCTGTCTCTGGCCAAAATAAACCTGTTCTCCCCTAATTTGTGTTGGTTAGTATTTTAACACAGCAACTGGAAAAGAAACTAAGATAGAAAACATGATGACCGAAACAGACAGCAAAGAGAAATTTGAAGATGTTATGCTACTGGTTAAAGATAGAAGGAATCACAAACCAACGCATGTGTGAAGAAGTCTTGGAAATGGGAGAAGTTAAAACACCTTCTCCCCTGATCCTCAGGAGGGACCAGCCCTGCTGATACCTTGACATCAGTTCTGTAGGACCCGCTTTAAGTCTTCTGACCTCCAGAACTGTAAGATAGTAGATTTTTATTATTTTAAACCACTGAACTTGTAGTAATTTATCTTAACAGCAATAGGAAACTAATGCAAATACATTTGTAGGAGCAAATCCTTGCCTTCAACTAATAAAACAGGACTCTAAACATTATCAGAAATTTGAGAAATCAGACCAGCAGTTTACATTTCAGAATGTAGAATATTATAGATGTAGGGTGAAAAGTTTGAGCTCCCCGAAAAATTCAAGCTCATTTCCAGGTTTTGAAAAACTCACTAATCACTGAGCTCAGAAACTCACCAATTCTTGAGCTTAAAAACCCCTCCAAGCCCTGAGTTTGCCCAAAATCAGGGCTTGAAATTCCCATCCTGGGAAATCCACCCCCCTCAAAAAAACAACTATGTATGGCCTGCCTCCTGATCAGTTTCCTGCTGCTTCTCACCCAAGGCAGGCAGCCACCTTCCTGTGTCTTTTCTGAATAAATCTCTTGTGTGAGATTTGTTGTAGGTATGACTACATGGTGCTCCTTGGCTCCCAGATAACAGGATATCTTTTCTTTCTGGTAACACTGTTACTAGGGAAACATCAGATCAGCTGGGAATATTTCCCCACTCAGAGCCATAACGTTTAACCTTGGCTCCAGACCACCAAAATGCCCTTGTGTCTGAAAAACACTTAAAATAGACATCTCTCTTTTCTCTCTTCTCTATAGATAATCAAACTCTCATTTCTGATAAATAGAAGTTAAACTTTTGTTTGTTTAGCTATTGGTTTTGCTATTAGGGTTTTGAATGTCATGCCAAATAACTTTTGATATTAATTTTCTTACTTGGTTTTCATCTGCCTGAATGTTATTTTTGGTGCTCAAGATTAAACCCAATTCTTTACATTTGATAAGCACATATCACACAACTGAGCTATAACCTAGCCCCTATGCCAGGTAATTTTTACCAAAACATTTCTCATTAAAGTCAAAGAAGTTTAATATTTGTTGTTAATATAATAGGGTTTTTTTTTATCTTTTGAAAGTAAGAATATATTTTATCATAGTATTATTTTACTTACATAGTACATTTCTCTTAGCAGATAAAAATATTCATTTCTTTAAATTTACTGGATCAGAAATGCTATAATTTGAATTTAATATGTAAGTTTTAGCCATTGACATGATATATAAATTTCTGGCTTTTTTTCTGCTTAACATTTCTGGAATTATCTTTGAATTTTGTGTCAGGAAATGGTCAATGGATTGAAATATAAGATGCAATAATGTTCCAATTTTAATGATCACAGATTACATGAAACTGCATCAAGTACTTGCTTTAACCTGTGGTACATATCCTCAAAATGTTTACTCACATTTTTTCTTTTGTTTCCCTCACAATGTAAAGTGAACAAAGGTCTTTGAATTCAGATTATGACCATAATCTAAGTTTTCAGAGGAGGAACAACCCTAGATCTCATTGCTTAATAAACCTAGAATTACAGATAGAATATCAATACACAAAGCAATTGGCCAAAACTCAGGCAGAAATGTTACAAAAGAGATTTAGGAATGCTAAAGGACACTATTAGAAAGCCAATTTCTTATTCTGTTTCCCAATTCTTTATCATTCAGATGAGCTAGGTCTAGGTCACCTGGGTCTGTATCTTGCATTTAGAAGACAACTGCAGAAGTGACTTGACAACTGTAGAGGAATATTTAATCTTTTAATCCAGCAGCAGGGCTGCTCCATGGTAGAAAAAAAAATGTTGGTACATAACTTTAATCCTAAATTTAGAAAGCAGAAAAAGCAGAAAGAAGTGGTAGCACATACCTTTAATCCTAGTATTCAGAAGGTAGTGGTGGTACATGCTTTTAATCCCAGCACTTGGGAGACAGGAAGCAGAGCTCATGTAGATAGAAAGCAGAGCTCAGAAGGAGTCAGTGTCAGACAGGACGTGACGTCTGAGATGAGTCAGAGTGAAGGGCAGACAAAGTGATGAATCAGAACAAGAGTTAGCAGAGTGAGGACATGATATAATATATCATGATATAAAAGTAGGCTCTCAGCTTAAAGAGAAGCAGTATGAGGTAGGCAGTTTGAAGCAAGCAGTATGGATCAGGCAGATAGAGGATAAGATACAGAAACAATTAAGTGGTCTGATTGAGGATAGGTCAGAGAAGCAGAGGCTGACTGAGGCTGTATGGAACAGTGAGAGCTCAGAGAGGAACAAGACACAGAGGCAGAGACACAGGAACTTTGGCAGAAGTCAGTATCAGAAGGAAAGAATAAGTCAGTATGAAGCCAAGCAGAGAAGTTCAGTCAGAGAAGTTGCGAGAGTAAGCTAGAATCTACCGGATTCAGAAGAGTTTGATCAGAAACAGTCAGCCAGCTCAGAAAGTCAGTTTGAACCAACAGCTTGAAGAAGAGTTTGAGCCACAGCAGTGAGTGAGTTGAATCAGAAGAGTCAGAATTCAGAAGGAACTAGTCAGAGTGGCTCAGTCAGACTCAGTCTAGGAAGTTGATTTGATTACATGGAGGTTTAAATGTTGTAGATTGTACATAAGCTAAGGCTGTGAAGCCTTCTGGTTCTAGGTTTAAATGTTTTATATTGTACAGAGGCCAAAATGCTCTAGGGCTCCAGAACTAGGACTAGGAATTGAATTAATCAAAAAATAAAAAGCCTTTGAACCTGAACCTATGGCCACATGCTTTTTGAACTGGAATCTACCTATACAAACAATAAAATCAAAATTGTTTTACATTGTCCTCAAAATAAAATTTCATAACTTCCAAGCACACAACATATGGGTCATTGTGTGCATTTAAAGTCTAAATTTTAGCAATTCCTGATCTACAGGACACCATGGCTTAGTAGCACAGTACACTGAAGCATATGAGTGGCTTACCCTTTTGATTTTGTGACCCCCTGAAAGCTGAAACTCATTACTTCAGCCCACCCAACATCAGGACAGAAGATTATATTATGCGATAACCTGAGAAATGATCAAAATTCAAATTTTTATATGATGTCTTCTGGGTCTATATGACTTTCATATCATTCTAAAGACAAAGCTGTTAATTCCAATCATTTTAAATTAGGAGACATTTGTATTATTAAGTAATAAAATCCCACTTTATGAAAAGTGAATAGCAGAAAATTTTGATGACTGTTTTATACATGCTACATTATTTAAATTGTTTATATTAAATAATAATTACTTTTACAGTGATACAGAGTAATAAAGAGCAACAAAATAAACATATCTGATGAGAAAAATAATCTCCAATATGCTTCACAAATCTTTTCTCCAGTACACACAACTTTCTCAGCTTGGGCTTTTATCATTCTTTAGACCAGCATTCTTCAAAGTTGTGGTTAAGGACAAGGGCATAAAAACTGTGAACATTTCTTCTGCTGCTACTCAGTTCTTCAGTTGTAGCTGGAAACAGTTATAAATGCTGACTGAGTGAATGCATATGGTGGTGCTCCACACAAACTGCGTTTACACAGATAGTGGTCCAGTTTGGGCTGTTGTTTGACATCTCAGACTGCTACAGCTCTTAAGTTAGCTTTCTGCCTCTAATCCATTTCCCCCCTCTCCCCATATCATACACTAATTATAGAAACATAATTAGTTTTGCACTCCTGTTTCTGCTAAAGACTCAGGAGTCTAAATAATTCTTAGATTTCTGGAAATCTCAAGATTACTTTTTAAGACTCTTAACATCCTTCATCAAACATATAAAACACAGTTTAGTGTTCTCTCATTGTCTCTAGTCTCTGTGTATGTAATTTAAAAACTTTGCTTGTGTGTGTGTGTGTGTGTGTGTGTGTGTGTGTGTGTGTGTGTGTATCTGTGTGGATGCCTGTGTGGGTATGAAGATGCATACATGTGTGTGAAGATACACTCATTGTGTGTGTGTGTGTGTGTGTGTGTGTGTGTGTGTGTATCTGTGTGGATGCCTGTGTGGGTATGAAGATGCATACATGTGTGTGAAGATACACTCATTGTGTGTGTGTGTGTGTGTGTGTGTGTGTGTGTATGTATCTGTGTGGATGCCTGTGTGGGTATGAAGATGCATACATGTATGTGAAGATACACTCGTGTGTGTGTGTGTGTGTGTGTGTGTGTGTGTGTGTGTGTGTGAAGGTGCACGTGTGCCTTGGAATGGATACAGAAGTCAGGGGAAACTTCCAGGAGTCAGTTTGCACCCTTCACTGTGGGTTCCTGGGACCAAACTCAGGTCATCACTAGCTTAAAATTCTACCTCTTGAGTCATCTTGTTGGACCAGTACAGACCTTGATCGATATCTTGCCTTGTATGAATTCTGTATGTCACTCCTAGTTAGATGTAACACACCATGAAAGTGGAGACTGTTCTTTTGAATTCCGAGAATTCAAGACAGACTAGAGAGGAGATCACTCAGAAGCATTTGTTGAGTGGGGAAAAAAAAAGATATCTGTTAACTTTCTAATTAAATGCAGAACTCCCCACCCCTGGGCTTCACCTTCCCCCTTTCAGATCAGAACAATCAAAACTGACCACTCTTTCTTTTTCCCTCCTTTCTTTTCATGTTCCTGCATGATCCAACAATGACAAACATGGGTGTCCTCTTTGTTAAATCAGTATAGCAAGTGTTTATAAGTAACCATTCTGAGTATAATAATTTGTGCTCTCTAGTCCTAATTATAAGTAAGCTGAAGTTCCCTGGGTAATGAAACACCTGATTGCAAGTAGTTTTTTTTTTTTTAAAAGATTAAGAATATAATTGAATGAGACTTTAGGGCACAACCTTTTAGCTCCGAATATGTCCCACAATGTTTCAGACCATCACATGTGACTTTCACATCTTACCTGAACAAATATCAGTTATAGTAGGGCCACTATGTTAGATACCATCATTTACATTGTATCATTCAATCTAATCCTCCCTTGGCCCTTAAGATGGCTGTCACTAATTTGCTAGTGAGGAAACTGAGGTAATGAGAAACTAGAGTTGGGCTTCTCAAAGTTAGTGCTTCACATCTGAAATCCTGAGTGGATGTCCTAATTTCCCCTTGATTTCTAACTTTTGTAGGAAGACAATTATGTGTAAATTATCTATCACTATCTTACCTAGTCCTGTAGCTTTTTGGACTTGCACTTCTGCTAAGTAATAAAGCAATAAAGGCAATTTTGCAAACCAGTGTTAGAATGTTTTCCCAAACATTTCATAAAAACATTTAGTATTGACAGTTGAAAGTTTAGGCTACAGGTAGTGGTATATGTCTGTAGTCCCAAGTACTGAGGAGGTTGAGGCAGGCAGATGATAAGTTTAAGGCCAGCATGGGCACCTTACTAAGACTGATTCAAGGTGAAAATAAGAAAGGGATGGGAGCTAGAGACAAGAAGACTCACCTGGAAGCTACAGGCCAATTAGTTTGGCATATACAGGCAGAAACAGCAAGAGAGATGACTCTTAAAAGATGTCTTTGGCCTTCATACACCCAAATCACCAATCTCTCTGTCTCTGTCTCTGCCTGTATGTCAGTCAGTCAGTCAGTCCGTCTGTCTGTCTCTCACACACACTAATAATAAATAGTATTCTTAAAATAAAATTAAAATGCACTTGAGATGTTGGTCCAGGGATGAAGTATTTACTTAGCACACACAGGCCCTGGGTTTAAAACTCAGTATCAAAATTTTAAAAAGGAAGAAAGAAAGAAGTGAAGAGAAAGAGAAAGGGGGAAAAGGAAAGGAGAGAAGGAAGAAGGAGTGATGGAGGAGTAAGAAGAAGAAAGGAAGAGAATCAGTAGGAGAAGGAATAGGAAAGGAGGGGAAGCGGGAAAGCAGAGAGGGGAGAGATATGGAAAGGAGGAAAGGCAAAAGAAGCAGATAATAGGGAAGGAAGAAAAGGAAAGTCTAAGTGCAACTATTTATAAAGCTTTGTTGGGACAGTTCCTAGATTTTCACACCCAGGGAGATTGTAAAGGAACATTTTATCCTTTAATCTAGCAGCACGGCTGTTCTGGCAAAGGATCACATTGAAAGGTCTTTGTGATAGCTAGGAAGGGATCACATCCAAGGGCCTGTATAAAGGCATAACATTCATAGGCCTGTGTGATCTGGATGGAATGCAGAGAGAATGTTAGTCAAACTAATCTTGTCATCTGTTTGTGCTAATGCTAGGTGAAAGGGATTTCTGTGGTTAAGACAACATAGTACACATCTTTAAACCCAATTCAGAAGGCAGTGGTGACACATGTCTTTAATCCCCAAGACAAAAGTAGAACCAGATGAGGAAGCAAAGACAGGAAGCAAAGCTCAGAAGGACTCAGCGTCAGACAGGAAGTGACATCTGAGATGAATCAGAGTGAAGAGAAGGCAAAGTGACAAATCAGAGGAAGAGTTAGCAGAGTGTGTTAGTGTGAGGACATGCCCAACTCTCACAGTATAGAAGCAGGCTCTCAGCTCAGAAAGTAAAGCAGTTAGAGAATAAGTCAAAGAAGACACAGAGGCAGTTCAGCACAAGGAAAGTTTTGGAGAGTCAGCTAACAGAGAGAGTAACTTTGAAGCCAAACAAAGAAGTTCAGTCAGAGAAATTGCAGGAGTCAGCTGGTTTCAGCAAGAGTCAGAAGAGTTCAGTCAGAAACAGTCAGCTGACTTAGGTCAGTTTGAATTAGCAGCTTATAAAAGAATTTGAGCCAGAAAAATGAGTGATTTGATTCAACCAACCAGAATTGTCAGTTGAGTTCATAAGGAGCTAGTCAGAGTGAGTCAGTCAGTAGTAAGTCTTGGAAGTTGAAACACTCTAGATTTAGGTTTGAAGATTAGATTGTACAGAAGCAGAAATCTTCCAGGTCTAGGCTTAAGATTATAAAAAATATATATATATATATATAAACTGAAACTCTCTAAGGACAGGGAATAGCCAAAGAATAAACTGCCTTTTACATCTACAGCCACACACAGTGGCCCACACTTGTAATCTCACTGCTATGGAAGTAGAAACAGATCCCTGGAGCCTACTGGTCAGTCAGGGTAGCATAACAAGTGAGTAACTCACTCTCAAAAATCAGTGTAGTTGAGTTCTGGAATATGACACCTGAGGTTGACTTCTGCCCTCCCTATGCATGTGCACCACACACACACACACACACACACACACACACACACACACACACACACGGTGGTGGGGAGGGGAGAATAAAATGAAATTATATTTTAAAGTGTTAAGACACTGAAAAGCAAATACTTATGTTTTTAAGAAATCTAAACTGATGGGTATAATTAAGTAAAAACTTTAGAATATTAAGAAGATATGGAAAAAGAACAAAAATGTAGTTAAGTAGGAAGGCTGAAATGGTGAATAATATTTTGTCCTTGTATTATAATAGTATAATAGTAAAGGAAGCCATCACCATGGTAAAGTAGAATAGTATGGGTTTCTGATCAATCTCTATGATCTCCTAGTCACTACCTGTCTGAACTCTCCATCTTGTCTGTCTCCTAAAATGATGAAGAACTCTGTGACATCTGGGGTTTGAATTTTTCTGCCCTCCACAGGATTCCTGCAGAACACCCCAAATCTGTTTTGCTCTTTCTCTGCTTTCTGATATGCCATTTGGGGTTTCTAATATGAATATATTTAAACCCTCATAGGCTCATATATTTAAAGGTTTGGTTGTCAGTTGGTAGAACTCTTTGGGAAGGACTAGGAGATGTGGCCTGGATAGATTGGTGTGGCTTTGTTGGAGAAAGTGTGTAGTAGAATGAGCATTTGACCTTTTGATATTTTGATCTGGCAGCATGGCTGCTCTAGTAAGGATCACCTTCAGTGGCCTGTGTGATCTAGTTTTCTGGGTGTAGCTTTTTGGAATTGCAGAAAAAATGCTGGTCTGAGGAGCCAGTTATTGTCTAAGCAATTGATGTTCAGATTATCCGGCCCTCTGTTTGTATTAATATTAATGAAAGGGATTTCTGTAATTCCTCCTTAATGACTAATGAGGATATTTGGGAACATCCATGTCCCTTGATCTTGACCTTTGCCTAGTGGCAACAGGTCAGTCAGCCTGGCTTTTGGGGAAGTGGGTTATAGGATTCTGTTCACTAATGCAAAAGAAGACTTTGCATCTTGGAGCAGAGATTTCAATCAATAAATTAGCTGGCTGATCAGGCTCAGGGTCTGGCAGGTCATCTGGGATAAGTTCAGTTCAGTCCAGGGTTTAGCCCAGGGAGTTGGCAGGCCTCTGCCTAGGTCATTCCAGCTTGCATCTCAGAGAATTGTTTTCATTATTTACTAACCCATGCAAGACAGATTAATAACTATAATTGGCACTCAAGGTTCTGTCCAGAAGTTCAGCCAGAGGTTCAGAGGATGTTCCTTCTGCCATGGAGAAATCAGGCTGGAATAATGGAGAGTGTCTTCTTTGTTGTTATTGAACCCATATACGTCTGTCTACCCCCCTGACCAACTACAATTCAACACCCATTCAAACAACAAAAGTGTGTCACTGGGTATGGGTTTTGAGGTTTCAAAAAACTCATTCCAGGACCAGTCTCCCTCCCCTCCTCCCACCCTCTCTCCCTGTTGCTTGTAGATCAGGAAGAAAAGCTCTCATCTACTGCTTCAGTACCATACCATACCTGTCTGCTCTTGCCGTGATGATAATGAACTAATCCTTTGAAACTGTAAGCAAGGCCTCAACTAAATGCCTTCTTTTAAAGTTGCCTCTCTCACAGTTTCCACAACGATAGATTAGTAAATAAACACTTCTCTAGGTGCTACTCCTTGAGTACTGTAGAGTGGGTAAGACTGAAAAGCAGTACAGTGGTTGTAGTGGCTTGAGAAAGGTGCTCTGTGCTAAGTGCTCAGATGTGGTCATATTATAGAGCTCTGATGTCTTAAACAAAACATCCAGTTTTGCCTGCTGTTAGTATTTTATTTATCCTATTGACTTTATAATTTTTGTATTCTACATTTTCACTATGGTTTTTAATTTACACTTAAAAAGTTTTTTCTTCATATAATATATTTTGATCACATCCTTTCCTCTCCCCCAACTCCTTACTCTCTAAACAAATGGCTGTGTACATGTGGATATTTCTTTGCATCATTTGAAGGTGAGTTGTATTCAACATATATAATGAGCCTACCAAATTCATTTTGTATTTTCATGTTTCCTAGAAAGATCATCTTGAAATACTGAATAGATGTACATAACCCTAGTACAATTTGGTATATATTAAAATTCTCCAGTTTTATTTTATTTTTTAATGTTTTAATTGAAAGAAAATTGCAGAAGTTTTTAATTGAAATAAAATTTCAAATAAAATTGTTTTCTTCCCTTTTTTCCCTCCATCCCCTTCTCACTACTCTCTCTCAAACCCCATCTTCTACCTCTCAAGTTGATAGCCTTTTTGTTAAACACACACACACACACACACACACACACACACACATACATGTATGTGTGTAAGTTGCTGAGTCTGTTTTTGTTCTTTGTGCGTATTGAGTCTTCGGCTTTATAACATTATAAAGAGAATTAATGGAGCCAGATACAGTAGCACATTCCTGTAATCCTTGTATTCAGGAGGCTTAAATAGGTTCCTAAATTTGAGGCTAGCCTGCCATACATATCCACAATCTGTCTGTAACTAACCAAATAAATAAATAAATAAATAACATTTCTTGGTTAACTGACAAAATTGAAATGTAAATGAAAAATTAAATAAAAGTAGATTATTGTATGTTATTTACCATACTGTTAAGCTTTTAAAATATGGAATATTTCTACAAAATTCTTTGTCCTTTATGAACATATTTTTATGGTAGAGCCAACTGCTATGATTATACACTTATAGTAGACATTTGGACATGATATCAGGAGTCAGATCTAGAATCATCAACATATAAATGATATTTAAAGCCAGGGGCCTATCTAGTGAGTCATAGATATATAAAATTGATTTGTAGATGATTGTGGATTGATAGATACAAAGCCCAGCCCAACAACATTCCATAGATAACCTGTCAATAACAAAATGCAACTGAACTCGGGCACTCAATGTCTTCTGTAGGACTTTTCAAGCTGAGACTAAAGAAGACCTCATCTGTTGGGAGCACAACTGACCGAAGACTTTCTCAGAGATCCTGATGAAAGGGAACATTAGTTTGTGTCCTTACTCAGGAACAAATTTGGCAACATCCAGTCTGCAGCTGGAGTGTGGGCCTCGAAGTAGTTAAGGTCCTATTCCTGGGAATATGGTTTTCTCCCCTGAAGAGCTGTGGTTATCAGCTCTAAGGCACCTGTGTCTGAAGTATCTGGTGCTCTCTTGCCAACATTGCCTGATTTAACTTCCTACTGACCTTGGCCATGTCCCCCTACAGATAGTATATAAAATCTTCTTAATCTGTTTGTCATAAGTTATAGTTCATACAAGACCTCCTCACCTAAATTTCCTATAGTTTTCTTTATCTTCTCATCTCCTGGCCTCCTGCTTAGGACCCTGTCACTGAAAAGCAACTTACTGGTCTGGGTCACTCATCTTTAAAGACTATGAAGTTCCTGCAGGAGTACTACTTCATACTGGTTATTAAATTTCAACATGAAGCTCAGAGAGACAGAATCAAACCAGATTCAAACTATAGCAGACATTTACTTATAGTTACTTTATGTGTGCAAGGCTGATTCCTCAAGAAAACTTTGTAACATTTACATGACCACCCTTTGGAAGTTGAACTTGCTTTTGCAGAGATTGACAGAAGAAACAATGAATCTATTCTCAACACGGACTAAATGTAAAAGAAGAGGTTGTCTGGGAGTTTGTAACTGTTTTTTTTATTAATTTATTCATGGGGAGAGGGTCAGTGTGTGTGTGTGTGTGTGTGTGTGTGTGTGTGCGTATGTGGTGTGATGTGATGTGACATATGGGGAGGTCAGAAAATGACTTTCAGGTGTCAGTTCTTTCCTTTTACAATGTGGGTCTCAGGAATTCAAACTCAGGTTGTCAGACTTGGTGGCAAGTCCACCTGCAACAGTTTTACTACATGATTAAGTGGCTAACACAGGCTGGCACATGGAGGTTATTGCCATAATGCCATATGGTTGGTTCTGGGCAAGTCTAAACCCACAGTTAATACTGCTGGGTTATAGTTGCCTATTTTCATAGCCTCACACTATAAGTCAATATTATATATTTATGTTTTCATAAAAAGAAACACTATAATTAGCACTACACATATAATAAAAATGTTTAATCTTCCTCAAATAAGTATTTATAATTCCTTGTGTTGTGAAAGCTTAAAAGGAGAAATTCTCACAAAGAGCATATGTCAGCAATTATTTGTAAGGATTCTCTATTGAATGATTAATGTTACCAGGTCTGTTCAAAGTTTGCAAATTTGAGAGTCTATGTTCAGGCATGGACAGTTTTTCTCTTTACTAATTTCCCTAGTGAAATTATCACATCCAAAGGAGAAAATATTTCCTTTTATAAATAAAAACAAAATAAACAAATGATAAATTTCTAACCATGTAAGTTTCTAATCCTAGAAGAGCTGAACCAAATTCCTTGAGAAAATCGACTCTCCTCTCCATTCAGCAGTCATCAATTACCAATAACACCTCAGCTAGGGGTGGGAGTTCATGACTACCTCCCCGCAAACATGCTGGGATTTTGGCTCACTTGATCTTATGCAGGTCATGTGTATGCAGTAACAGCCACTGAGTTCATGGGTGAAATGGTAATGCCATTTCCACTCATTTTCATTGGATAGGTCCACTACCTCTGGCTCTTACAATGTTTCCACCTCCTTTGTGGTGCCTCATGGCAGAAGCTGGGTCCAAGAGAACTTGGAACCCCAGCCTGAAATGAGTTGGCAGGATCCCTGGCCCCTCCCTTTGTGCAGAGGCCACAAGCCATAGCAAAACTGCACCCCTTTCAAGGGGCAGGCTATGATTGTTTACCTAAGTGCCTACCCCAGCATTCCTGTTTTAACCAATGGCCTTACTTCTGAATACCAAAAAGACCCTCCCTTGCCCCCAACCTGATAAATGTAGGATCCTTGCATTAAACTGGAGAGAGAATGCTCCTCTGGTGGCATCTCCCCAATAGTCTCTGTCTCTGATCTCTCTTAGGCTTCAGGCTCAGATCAAAGGCAGATGCTTGCAAGGTAAGATGTTTGTGCTTCCCACACCATGCTCCCCCAATGGCTTCCACCTGGGAGCAGCCAGCCCTGGTTGGCTGTGGCTACTTGGCAGGACAAGGGAACCTGGGGAGAGGACACAGGTGGGTGAGATTTGATCCAACACTACTTTCTGTGATGATCTCTCAACTTGAAGGGTAGGGGGTATAATACAAATGTTTCATTTAGAACTGATCACTCCACAGTCTTATTCTCTGCATATTTGCTGGTTATGGATTTGTGTTTAATTACCATCTACTGCAAAAAAAGCAGTTTCTCTGATGTGGTAGTTGAAAAATTTACTACTCTATGGGTATAAAGATATTAAATTAGGGATATTTTATTACTATGTCCAGTTAGCAGAATAATAATATTGGGCTCTTCTCTAGGGTCTATAATCTAGCCAGGTGCAGATTCTTGACACTAGACATGAGTTCTGTCTTAAGAAGTAGGGTTATATCCAATCAGAAAGTGGTTAGTTAATCCCCTGCTATTGCACAAGCAGACATATTTTTTCCAGGTTGGTTGTTATTGTAGCTTTCAAAGTTCACAGCTGGGCAGGACTACTGATTATCTTCTCCCCCAGGGGCATGCATGGTACCTTCTGATACTATTAAAGCTAGTCAGTAGAGAGAAAGTGTCTAGGTCCATGCCAACTTAATTTCTCAATATCCCCAAACTCAAGTACATAGCATTTTTAGCAATAGGATCTTGCTTCCAAGTCCTAGAGCATAACCCAGAGCAACTGTAATGACCTGTAATGCTTAGAGAGTGTCTATGGGATCATACTGACCAACAACTCCAAAAGATGGTAAACTATACCTGGCTTTTATTTTTTTTAAGTTCTTACAGCATATGGTATCTGGGGTAGGCATCACACTTCCATTACAAGGTGGCTCTTTCTGTATATGTGTGTATATATTTTGAGAGGCTACCACAGTAGTAGGTTTCAAAGGTCTTTAGTGTTATCTCTCCCTATATTCAATCCTCCGCCTGTTCCTCCCACTTCCCACCCCATTTAACCTCCTGTTCCCTTACTCCCCATTCTCCCTTAGTACCACTTGTGTTCTATTTTTCTTTCCTTCAATCCCTCTCCCATGACCCATTACAAGTTTCCTGACATCTAAGGTACTCTAATTTAAACATTTCAAGGATTCAGAGTTGGCATCAACATATGAGAGACAACACTATGCATTTGCCTTCCTGGGTCCTGATTACCTTATTCTGAATGATTATTTCCAGCTCCATCCATTTATCTATGCGTTTCATTTTTCTTAACAATTGAACATTGTTCCATTGTATATATGTTCCACATCTTCACTATCCTTTCATCAGATGATAGACATTGAGGCTGTTTCCATTCCCTGACTACTGTGAATACAGGAGTTAAATAGGAATGAATGTACTCTCATGTTTGTTAGGAAACAGTATTTAACACAATGCCTGAAAAGCAGCAGATATGTATACTTGAGGTGGCGACCACCTGTGAAAGTCTAAACAATGTGCTATCTGCTACTTTTTTTTTTTTTTAACAATAACTACTCAACATATAGCAATTGGATAAAGGGATAATTTAATTTACAAATTAACCAACAGTGTTATAGCTACAGTGCTAAGGATAGCTTAGGTCATATCTCTTGGGCCATGAAATCAAAGTATCATACCTGATGTCAACCTTGCCCTTTGTGACCCATGACTCCATGATGGCTGCCTGTCTGACTCATGGTGTAACTGGCATGCAACCCTATGGTCTTGCTCAAGTTTCTGAAGTAGTATTTCAGACTCTAGTCTATTCCATCACCTTAAGTTCTATATCTTGTAGACGATGATGTGAGTGTTGAGTTATTTAATTATTCTCGTGGGTTCATGGCAGAGAGTAGTTTATTCTTTGCTAATTCAATCCCTAGTCCTAGAGCGTTTCAGCCTCCATGCAATCTAATATTTAAACCTAAACCTAGAACATTTCAGCCTCTGAGACTTACTGCTGACTGAGCTCACTCTGACTGTCTTCTGAACTCTGAACTGTAAATCATAAACAGTCTGCTTCTTATTCTCTGCTTTCTTTCTTAGCTTATTCTGGACTGGCTCTGCTCTTTTTGGCTTCTCCTTCTGAACTGTCTGTCTGTAAGCTGACTGCACTCCAACTGCCTGATCTGAAGAAACTCTCTGCTTCTCTGAGCTCTGCCTCTTGTCTGCTTCCTGTCTGCTTCCATTTTTGCTTTTACTTGCTTCTGTTTTGGGGATTAAAGGTGTGTGCTGTTGCCTTCACCACAGAAATCCCTTTCACCTAGCAATGCACAAAGGACAGGATTAGTCTGACTAACATTCTTTCTGCATTCCATCCAGATCACAGGGGCCTCTGAATGTTAGGCCTTTATGCAGGCCCTTGGACTTGATCCCTTCCTAGCTATCATACAGGCCTTTCAATGTGATCCTTTGCTAGAGCAGCCATGCTGCAATAGGACTAAATGTTCTTCTACAATATCTCTCTACTATATCTTAAGAAGAGCCAAAGAACAGCAGCTCACTTTATCAGCTTGGAACAACATTAAACCTATTGAAATTAACATTGAGAATTATTTTAACAGAAGCATGATATGAATAATAATACTTTCAGAATAACTAAAGGTTATTTTTGTTTTGAGACAGTCCTCTCATTCTGTTGCCCAGGATGGTCTTGGACTCTTAGACTCAAGCGTTCTGCTTTAGACTTGCTGCTAGACTATATATGTAAGTTGTATTATGCACAGCTAGTCAGACACTAAATCAGCTTTGCATTTGCTGTGAAGGTAATAGTGCTACAAGGGTGTCTCCTCGACACGCTTAGGTAAACAGAAAATTTCAAATTTACAGACAACCTTTGAGAAATTCACGATTCACTCTATAACTCCCAGAGAGCTTCATTCTTTTTAGGGGAATTTGGTACATGTATAGCCTAACATGCAAAACCAATGAATTGTCATTATTTAGCTTGACATATTTTCATTCATTGTCATTTCTGGCCTTATAAACTATTGTGGAAAATCTGTTGTTTTGAGAGGAGGTATTTTTATATATGTGTGTCTCTCTCTCTATACACACACACACATCACACACACATATATATATATATATATATATATATATTTCAGATTTGCCTTGAAACTCCAAATTTTATTTTCTAACTATTATATTTTTCTGTGGTACTGGAGATTGAACCAATGTTCTCATGTATGCTAGGCAAGCAGTCTACCATTGAGTTACATTGCCACTCCTGGGGTTTCAGACAATGGCTTTCTTGTTATGGAGCCCAGTTTGCCTTTAGATATTATGTGGCTCTAGGGTAGCCTAGAACTCATGATCTTTTTGCTGCTGCGTACAAGCAGCTAAATCTATTTGTTTGTAAAGTGCTGCAGGGAATAACCTCAGTAGTCTTCTCATATTTATGTATGTTAGCAAACCAGGAGTGTTGTGTTTTGGAAATAAAATTATCCCTGAAGATTCATGTCTTGGTCCTCGATGCAGCACTGCTTAGAGTGTACAGCCTTCAAAAAGTGATCTAACTTCAGATCATGAGGACTCTAACTTCACTACTGGATTGATCACTAATGAATTCATAGTGTGGGCCATTAGGAAGCGGATTCTAATGGGAAGAAGTAGGTCGCTGGGTATATTCTCTTGAAGCAAATATCTTGTCTTGGGTCCTCTACTCCTTCTGTCTCTTTTGGCTTCCTGGTGGCCATGAGGTGAGCAGCTGCCTCCATCCTACGCTGCTGTTACCATAGTACTCTTCTTGGCTCAGGCCCAATCTGATGGAGGCAGACAGCAAACTTTGAAATCATCTGAAACTGTGAACCAAAAACAACCCTTTCTTCCTTTTACAATTTTTTGTTTGCTTGTTTTTGTTTTTGGCATTTTTCACTGACTAATGAAAAACTGACTAATCAAGAGTCCTTTGCAATTTTAATCTCTTGTCAAATAAACCAATTTCTTCATAACCTTTAAGAAGTTTTAACAGTACAAACCTATGAGTTTAATAATTCAGAAAATAAGTTTTGATGATGAAACAAATTGTATTGGAAGCGACTTGTTTTCTAGATATGGGAGATTTGGAAGATATCCAATAAAAGATTTTATTTTGCTCAGAGAAGGCCTGGCTTTCCCTCAACCTCAGCTGTGTATGTTTCCTTGGGTCAAAGGGGATGGTTTGATGTGACTTGGGTTGAATTCTAGCCGTAGCCATGTGACCTTAGTGTAGAGGCTCACAACCACAAAAAAATTCACAGTATAACTAAGGATAGTAGTTTCAGCTTACACAATGTTAGTGGTCCTGAAGTCTGAGATTAATCAGATTCAGTTTATTAGTAAATCAATCAGGTATATATGATGATGTTCCTCCAGGAACTCTGGGTGCCAAGTTCTGATGAATTTCTCTGACAGTGCACTGTGCATATTATCTGCATAGGTGTCTGAACAGTACTATTTTGACTTCATGGCTTGAAGACAAATGAAACTCCATGTTTGAAACGCTCTGCTTGATAGTGTTTTTCAGCTCAAATGGAGACTGAAGGAAAGGTATCCTGACAATCAGGAGCCAAGGAACCACAGCTCTGAAGTGGGGAAGGTGTCCCCAACGGAAGTATTAACAGCTCTGAGAGAAAAGTCACCCTAGTAGTTGGGAGCCAAGAAACAACACAGCTCTGAGGTGGGAAATGTGACCCTAATTGAGCTCTGAGAGGAAAGGTATCCTAGTAGCCAGGAGGCAAGGAACTACACAGCACTGATGTAAGGAAGGTGATCCCAATAGAGCTCTGAGAGGAGAGATGCCCTGGTAGCTTGGAGACCAGGAACCACACAGCTCTTAGGGGAGCTTGCGGGAGATGCTTCCCCAGTAAAAATGTTGCAGCTCTGAGAACACCTCCCCAGATGGTCTGGAGCTTTACAGTGTAACAGCTTTATTCTGATCACAAAGACAGCTCCATGCAGCAAACCTCACAAATGAGATTTATTTGGAGGGAAGAATCCAGGAGAGTGGCTGCCTCCATTTGGGAGGAAGGCAGCAGCCATAGCTGTGCAGAACTGAGCAGAAAATGGCTTCTTATATAGCACTTAGGGGAGGGGGCAGTTTTCCAAGGTGGCCGGGAATTGATGAGATTTTGAGCTCAGGAATTGATGGGTTTTTAAGTTAAAGGATTGCTCAGTGACTGGTGTTTTTGTTTTATTTTGTTTTCCACTCCTTTTCACCCTAAACTAGTTACTTTCCTGCCTTTGGAGCTGGAAAGAGGCAGTTAGAATAGGTTTTTTTTTTGGGGGGGGGTAGCCACTTGTGCCTTGAGGGGCTTATAGTGACTGTTAAATATGTATTTGTTTGTAATATCAATGAAGATTCAACTTGCTCTGAGTTTTAGTGGTCATGAACTTAACATAAAAAACTTGAGGGGATTACAGTGCTAACTTGTATTTTCCTTTGAGCCAGAGCTTTCAAACTTTCCCCTTAGTAATTAGTTCAGAGACACTTCCAGGATTTTTGAGACATTCTAGAAAATTTTTACTTCAGTGGTTGTTTTGTTTCTTCTTAAACTTGTAATTGGTCTAAGAAATGGTTGTAGAGGGTGGAGACTGTAATTCTGACTTTGTAGTTGGCTGTATATACTTCTCACATTTTCCCTGAGATGTATCTAGGTTTGAGTCACAGAAACTTGGCTGTCATTATGAAAATAACAAGCTGTACAATGATGAATTATGAAAGTAAGACAGACCTTGCTTATCCTTAAGCACAAACTTTAAAGTCTGAAGCTCTGCAGCATGGCTGAAGTATATTACTGTAATAAAACATTTCCCACAGTTTTATTGGCGTCTTTAATAAGAAAAGACTTAAAAGACCTGAAGAAAAATGTCTTTCAAGTAACAAGTCACACACATACACACACACACACCACACGTGCCCACACATATACATCACACACACAGAGATAAATTAAATTAAAAATAACAAAATATTGAAATAATCTCTCAGTATAGACAAGTAGGTTGCTAGTTTTCTGAGTGCATTTACTTTTAGCTTTGCTTGTGAAAAAAAATTCTAGACACTCTATCTCCACCAAATTAGAAGCCATCTTCAGTTGATTGTCTTTCAGTAAACATGTTGAAAACCTTCCTGAGAATACAAAGGGGTCAAAACTAAGAATTTAGTGGGTGGATTTCAGGGGGCAGATCTCAGAGAGAGGGGAGATGGGAGGAACTGGGAGGAGTGACGGGAAGGGAAGGAGCGGGGTTTCAGGATGTATTATATGAGAGAAGAAAAATAAATAAGTGAATAAAGTAAAAATAAAAAGAGTTTAATTTAGTATATTTCCTGCTAGTCTAGGACTCTGTAAAAATATGATTCAAATCACCTGCACCATTTAAAATTTTCTAGATTTACATTAAAAAATTGAAAACAGCAGAAATTATTATATTTCATTTGGTCCAACCTACAAAAGATTATTTCAAAACAAAATTAAAAAATGATAGTTTACATTTATCTTCCTCTTAAATCTTTAAAATATGACAATATATATTTTTATTTATTACTTATCTCAATTTGGGAAAATCACATTTCTATTTTGCACAGCCAAATTTGGCTGGTGGCTCAACCATAGAACAGTGGCAGTTTCTGGTAGTATATTTTCAATTTTTATCTCTTCAAATCCTCTGCAACTCTGAAGGGATAATCTGAAATATTTCTGCCTACTATGGAGCCTCCTTTCGTTTTTTTTTAAAAACTCATTTATCTTGTTTCATTTACTGGGAAGGTGGGGGAAGTATATATATATAATATAAATATATAAAAAGTATATATATATAATATAAATATATAAAAAGTATATATATATATATATGTAACCTGACAGTCATGGCCTTTTCTAGTTGGACTATGTACCAGCCTGCTATTACTTTAGCTATACTCTATGCACATGTAATCTGCATGCTGCAGGGACTCTGAGACCCAAAAGTTCAGTGAGAAATTCATTAGAATCTCATTTATAGTTGCAGTTTTAATGCACATGCCACTCCTAAACCTCCATTTTGGTTCCATAATTCCATGTCTGATCAAACCACTCTTCTGTCCCTGCTTCCTAGGAATGCTCTCACAATTTCTAGAAAATTCCACAATTATGTGTGTAAGATTAGCAAAATATGTCTATCCAACTCACACCACCTGTACTTGGAATCTCAGTTGTCTACCCCTGCTTGGGAATGTGCTTCTGCTTTTCTACTGTAATGAAACTGCTTTTGCTTAAGTCTCTTTTGTGTCTCTCCTAGATTTTTTTCTCTTGAGAGACCAAGAATCTTTGGTATCACCAATTCTAGTCTGGGGGGGGGGGGGAAATGAAGCTTTAAACTCTTGAAAGGCTACAGATATCCAGACTCCTTGAATCTTGAAATTGGACTAATGTTTAACAAAACAAGCCACTAATTCTCTTGATATGTGTCTTTCTTGCTCCAAATTCCTATTATATAAGCATTTGGTGTCTACTTAGAGAAAACTGTAGAGGTTGAAGTGGTCATGAAAATGGCAGAACCAAGGCCATCTTAAACTGCAAAATCCATTTTAAAATAGAGACAAAGTTCAGGTTCCCAGGAAAATTAGAAAAGCCCCTAGAACAAAATGCTTATTTTGTACTTGTTTTGGAAACTGAGATGTGTCATTTCTGGGTTTTGGTGACTCTGGCCACAATTATTAATGAGTTTCTGACTGGCTAAAAATTATCACTAACTTTTATGTTGGCACAAAAGTTTATGGTTTTCAAGCTTAAATAGTTTGTAAAAATTTGAGTCAAGGTCGTAACTCTGAACTTTCCATTTCGGACTACGACCTTGGCTGGTTTATTTTTATTTCACTTATTTATTTCATTTTATTTCATAAAAATGCTTGAACTCAATAAATTTTTCTTTTTTTTCAACAAGCTGTGTGTCAGTATAATTGGATCAAAAGGACCCCTCAACAGTCATATATTCATTCCTTCTATGGGGCAAATAGTTCTTTGGATTGTGTTAGAGGAGACTCTCAAAACCTGAAATCTGTCATAAAGTTCAGGTCACACGAAAAGAACCTGAACCCATGATAGGTTTTTCATATTGCTGACACTCCAGTTACTTTTCCTCTTATTGAATCCTATCAAGTTTCATTTATACTTCATGATTCCTTTCGCTTGAGTTGTCCTCATTACTTTAATCTTCTCTGAAATAATTCTACCGTGATTGAGGTCTTCTTACCACCACTTATCTAGAGTACAGAACTTCCACTGGGTCTGGCAAATGATTATTATTCTTTGATCATTATTGGCTGCTTCTATAAAACCGGGTTCCGATAACTATTGGGACACACTATCTAGAAAAGGGGGCTGGAAGGGTAGGATGACAACGCCCACCACATTTGCATCCTTGATCATCAGTTCAAACTTACCATGCTCAGCTCTTTAGGTTAGCTTTTCTAAATTTGCCTGTTGCACTAGGCTACCCTCAGGTGTTTTTGTTTGGAAGGTCAGAAATAACTTCAGAAGTGCTAAGTTAGAATACACGAAACTTAGGAAAAGGAAACTTTAGACCTGTAGTAGGCGGGCGGAATTGTCGAGCGATGACGGAACTCTGACCCATCATGAGCCTCTCTCTACCTTTCATAGGAGCTGTGTCCTCCATGCAGTTATCGGAGACCAGCGGGATTTGGGGGTGGGGAAGACGCGGCCGCTGGAGGTCGTGGAAGGGAGCCAAGAGCCAGCTACAGAGGCAGGGCAGACAAGAAAGGCAGCCGGAGGAGTCGAGGTGCGAGACACACCCAACTCCACCCCGCGAGCCCCGAGTCCGCGCCCTCGGTGGGCGGGGCCGAGGGCGGCGGGGTGCCGACGCGTCGACGTTGGCGTCGCGGCCAGTGACGTGTAGACGGCGCCGCCCCGCCCCTTCCCGTCCCTCCAGGCCAAGCTGTGCCGTCCGTGGGTTAGTCCCAGCGGGTCAGTCGTCGCGCGCTGCGCGGCGACAGCAGACGACCCGGTGTGGGCTGCGGAGGAGGGCGGGACGGCCCCTCCGCTCCGCACGGCTGAGGAGAGCAAGCAAGGCTGCTGGGGGCGGAGGCGTGGGAGGCGGCGGGGCTGAGGTGAGCCGGGGAGAGGGAGGGCCTCGGCGGCGGGGCCGGAGTGTGCGGCGGACCGGCTCGCCAAGCCCGGAAGAGCCGGGCGGACGAGCTGTCAGCTCCCGGCTGGCCGAAGTTCGTGGGTGGGGGCGGGGACGAAGACTCCAGCGGGGTCGTCCACGTGTGTGGACACTGCGTGGTCAGGGGAGGAGATCTTTTTTCTGTTCTGTGCGTAACCTCTGTTTTTCTTTTTTAATTTTACAAAGCCATGGCAACATCGTTTTCTTGGCGTAGATTTTGAGAGGAATTCTGTTGGGTTGAGTTTTCCCTACTACACAGAAGAGTGACTAGGTTATGTTATGGAGTTGATGATTGTGGGTGAATTTAGCAGTCGAGGAATGTAGAATATGATGTTTTAAATAAATGCGTATCCTAGGTAGGTAGGTGCTCTGTGTAAGTGAGGTGGTTGTTGGTGCGATGCAGTGGACTCATACATTTGTTTTCCTTTGCTCTAAAAGAAACATAAGTTTAGCCTCGTCGGAGTTTGATAAGCGTGGTATCACAGGTGCAGTTTAATTGATAATTTTTTTTTTGTCCCTGGATTAAAATTAGATCGAATAGTCGCTATATCCTCTTCATCCTTTGCACATTTTGTTTCATAAGCCGAAACGTTTGTTTTCTGAGTTTGGGTTTTCTCAAGTTCATAATTCGGCTTCTTAGTCTAGCCTGACATGCTCTGGCTCATATTGTATATTTGGTTTTTCATAATGGTTGTAATATTAATGTTGCATTAATAAAAATGTTTGTAGAGATGTCAGTTAAGTGTATGTTATTGTATGAATTTGTATGAATGAATGCATTTTTCAAGACTTAGTTTTCTTGATCCTTGTCTAACAGTTTTTTTTATTAGTTGGTTCATTCATTTATTCATTCGTTCACTTACTCTTCATCCAAGCCCGGGGGACTATGAGAGACCTAAGATACAGAAAGACCCTGCTCACAGAACTTTGTATAGTTCACTAGCAAGCACACTTTTAGGAGAGATCTTAAAATTCACAATTGGAAATGAATTTCTGTCTGAAACACGTTTTCATTTTTTTTCCAGTATTTACATTGGCTGTATTGATTTCCTGTGTCTATGGCTTGGAATCTAGAAGTTTGCACACATAACATTTCAGCAGGAGCCTGTATGATAAATACAGGGTAAAGTTATTACTCTATATTTCTTGAGAAGAAAGTTTATATAAGCCTATTTAATAAAATACAGTTTTAAATTTTGAGGAGGTAGGAATGTGCCATTAAAATTTTAGCCTACAGAAATAAATGCAGAATTACTGAAGGGAGAGTAAGGAATTGGTTGAGCATCCCTAATCATAAAACCCAAAATATGAAGTACTCCCAAAACTTGTTAAATTTATATATTAAAAACTTTAAGGAACTTGTAAATAAAGAAAATATCTACAGAGAAAATAGCCAGATCCAAACTCTATACGTCTCAGTGAATATCTTCTACAGTCAAAGTAGCCATTCAGAAGCTATAGAGCAAGTCACGTTGTATTTTACATTTTCTCTATCAAATATAATTTTTACTCACTTATCCACCACAAAAATGAAAAATCCATGACAATTAAAACAGCAAAAGAAGTACATAATCTCTTTTCAAGACTCAGGGTCAATTATCTGAATTAATTTCTTTCTAATATTAACCTAATTTCACATAATATTAACCCTTTATTTTCCTTTTTACCTCTTACACTGAACCTGTGTTTACATTTGTACAGACAGGCAGACACACATACACACACACACACACACACACACACACACACACAGACACTCACAGACACAGGCTAGTAGTTGCATTTGAGAGAGAACATGTTCTTTGCCTTCTTTCTAAGATTATGTGATCTCATTAATGAACATTCAGAGCCATCTATTTTCCTGCAGGTTTTGTAATTTTCATTTTCTTTAAGAGCTGAGTATTCCACTTTATATGTACTAGATTTGAATTATCCATTTATTTGTTGATGGACAACTAGGTTGGTTCCATGTCCTTTATATAGTGAATAAAGAAAGAAACAGTAAACATGGGAGTGCAGATATCTCTGTGGTAAGCATGTGGATTTTGCTGAGTGTATGCCCAGGAGTAAAGTAGCTAGATCATTCTGTGGGTTGACTGTCCTGCTTTGCTGATAGTTTCCTTTGCTATGCATAAACCTTTTGGTATTTGGGACTTTTAAAACTGACATGACATCAGAAGTAGACAATTCCATATTGTGGGCAAAATTATTAAAATTAGTGAATAAAATTAGCTTCAGACTTGAGTATAAAGTATAAAAGATAAATTAATTTTTAAAATTGTGGATGTCCATTGCCAACATATTTCATTCTTTACATGCAGATATTATAAAATCCAAGAGCCTCAATCTGGGAGCACTTTAATTTCAAACATTTCAGATAAGGAATTCTCAGTCTGTACTTAAAACTTATTTAGCAGCCATCAGAAAGCATGCCTTACAATGTAAGTTCTTCCAAGGAAACCCTGGAGTAACTGTCTTTTATGTTTTGCCTAGCTCAACACCTAGCAGATAGTCCCTATGTGAAGCTTAACTCAGCACTGCCATTTAAGAAGTGTAAGTGGGCAATTGAGGTTGAGAAGTTACTTAGTTTCATTTTTTCTCCTTTGTTATAATGTTTTACAAGTTTTATTTCTGACATCTTTAACTGATTAGGAGATTTAAATTTATTCATCATCCTACTTAATCAAGTTTTAATTATTTAATTATTTTGAAGTATTTTTGTGGTTCTTCTCTTTTGCAGATTAGGAAACAAGGTTACTAAGAATTCTCTTTGGAGAGTGAATCACGGAAGTGAAAGACTAGCCAAATGAAAGACTAGCCTAATGAAAGCAGAAAGATAAATGGAAGTCTTAATTTGTAAAAGTTCTTAGCAGTCCAAAGAGGGGCGGGAGAGAGAGAGAGAGAATGACACACAGACTGATAGCTTTTGTTAAGTTTTAGCCAATCTTTCTTCACTTTTACTCTCCAAAGAAAATTATTAGGATTTGTGTTTATTGTCATTGATTTGTATTTGGCATGGAACATAAGGCTGGAAATTGGTAGGGCACATACATAAAATTCCTAGTAATAAGAAAAAAATTAATGGTTAACATTAAGTATTTTCATGATATGTGTTAGATAACTGCAGGTCGGTGAATATTGATATTTAAAGAAGAGAAAACATATATTTCAGTACTGACTAAATTTGTCAAACTTCTGGAACAGTTTCTTTGGATGATTACAGAAATGTGCTTAATGCACCCAGTTCATATTGTTGGTAACTTCTACTTTAAACCCATGACTTAAACTTTTTAATGTATATAATGCTTGTTCTACCAATCTGGAACTTCAAAAGAAGGAAAGTAATCTATCAGCATTTTTGAGTAATTAGGGTGGCACCTGGTAAAACATGACATTTTCAGAGATTTCTATGTCATTTTAAGTCAAGTGAATGGGTAGGAATATACTCACTTTTTGGTAGTTAGTAAACATACCCTATGAAATTGATGAGAGAAAACTCAATTTCTGTTCCAAAAGAAGAAATTTATGCTCACTTTTAAGACTGCTTATGCTTTTGGCCTTGTCAGATGGGATGGTGTAGAAGTGTTAAATTCTTTTATGCATAAATGGGAATAAATGTACCTTTTGTATTGATTTATGAAACTTAATTATAAACTTCTACATATTTTTCAAGAAATTAACTTTATGATGATAGTCACCATACAAAATAATTCCAGTGTGTCTTCTCCGGTTTGAATTTTATTTTATTTTTTAATGACCTGTTGTAGAGTAGAACCTTCAGGATCAGGAGGCTCACTAACCATGCTTTGTGAAGATTTTTAATTATGTGTGTGTGTGTGTGTGTGTGTGTGTGTGTGTGTGTGTGTGTGTAGGGATGTGCACATGAGTGTGGGTGTTGCAGAGGCTAGATCCCCTAGAGCTCAGTGTGGTGGTTTGAATAAGAATGGTCCCAATGGGCTCATATATTTGAATGCTTAGTCATCATGGAATGGTAATCAGAGAAAGATTAGAAGGTGTGGCCTTGTTGGAGGAAATGGCTTTGGGAGTTGGCTTTGATGTTTCAAAAGCCCATGTCAAGCCCAGGTCTCTTTCCTGCTGCCCTCAGGTCCAGATGTAGAATTCTCAGCTACTTCTCCAGCAACATGTCTGCCTGCATGCTGCCATGCTCCCCACCATGATAATAGTAGACTAAACCTTTGAAACTGTGAGCAAGCCCCAGTTAAATGCTTTATTTTATGAGATGTCATGGTCATGGTGTCTCTTCACAGCAATAGAACACTGACTAAGATGAGTTGTCACCAGTAGCTGTGAGCTGCCTGATATGGGTGCTGGCAACTGAACTTGGGTGGCTTTTAACAACGGAGCCATCCTTCCAGTCTGTTTGTGAACATTCTTAAAGGACTGAAAACGTTTTCAAAATTATTAGTACTGTATATTTTGGGGAGTGGACGCGTAAGGAATAATCTAATAATTATCTTCAGATAGGTTAATCCTCTAAATATATATCATTCAGTTAGAGGATGGTTTTTGTTGTTGTTGGGTTTTTTTTTTTTTTGTTTTTTTTTTTGTTTTTTTTGCCTCTGTAGTGTGGAGAACTAAGAAACATACTACTTTTACACTGTGGGATTAAATGGGCATGCTGAGACTGGAAGTATATTGATTTGTGGCAAGACCTTTTACCAATTGAGGATTGAGTGAGTTTAGCCTCCAGCTTAAAAAAGATGAGAGTTATAGGAAGTTTGAAGGTGGGCTAATCTAACTCCTTTTAAGAGATATGGTGTTCATACACTTTTAAAAGCTTTACTTTGGAAGAACATTGGTGAAGTGCCTCAGTAGGCATTTTACCACATATTTTTATAGTATTTTATGCAATTGACTGTAACCTCTTTCTGAGACCTCTGTTCCCTTTGTTTTGGTGACACTACACTCCTTTCCCTCTGGATTCCATGGTTTCCTGCTGTTAAATAATTCTTTATAGATCTTTTTCTCCTATTTATTCCTTGCAAGTTTGTTCTTAACTTTCTGCTGTCTTACTCCTCATACATTAATTTGTACATGATTTTTAAATCTATTCCTGTGATTTTTGATGGTGATTTTCATGTTTCTTTTTTAAAAGCAGACCTCTCCCTGAGGTATAAAACTACTTGAGAAACTGCTGTTTCTACTTGAATGTCATAAATGTTAGTTTTCTGTCAACTTGACACAAACTGGAGTCATCTGGGAAGAGGGAACTTGTGTTGAGAAGATTGGCCTGTTGGAAAGTCTGGAGTATTTTCTTGATTAATGATTAATGACGTGGGAGGCCCCAGCCCACTGTGGGCAGTGCTTCCCTCCTCAGGACCGGTGGGTCTTAGTTGTATTGAAGAGCAGACTGAGCAGGCCATTTAAGCAGCATTCCTCTGTGGTTCTGCTTCAGTTCTGCCTCTAGGTTTCTCCTGTCTTGAGTTCCTACCCTGACTTCCTTCATGATAAACTTAAGCTGTAAGGTAAAGTAATAATCCCACCCCTTTCCAAGTTGCTTTTGGTCATGTTTTAAAATCACAGAAACAGCAAACTAGAACATCTAAAGAGAATAAAACAAAAGTAATCACTGTGTTTTAGCCCTATGAATTGTTTTATCTACTAGCTTTATCAGTGTGGAAGTCGGCCACTTATTTGCTCATCCCCTCCACTATAAATATAGTTAATTAGTAAACCAAATAGATTTGACTTACATAATCACTTGGATTTGTCCACTTTCTCTAAATCACTGCCATTACTTGAATTATCACATCTTTCTTTTAGATGACTGCAGACTTCCTAATCTTCCTATTTTCAGTCTTGCCTTGGTTAGGTCTGTTCTTTTCAGTGTAGTCTTAATGGTCCCAATTAAACAGGTCAATTAAAAAATTTTTTTAGAATTTTTTTTTTTACTGTTATGATTATTTCTAAATTTAACCAGGTTGATGCATCTTTACCAGATGCATTCATTCTGTCAGATGTCATTGCTTGTGATACAGTTTCTGACTACTAGATTCTAGCAATATATTTCAGTTCCTTGAATGTGGCATATTCTCACCACAGAGCTAGTATATGTTTCCCTCTGCACCTAATTCACTCTTAACCTTTGAAGCATTACAGAGTCTTCCTCCATCTTGACCTCCTTTTGTGTTGTGTTAAGCACACCCACTCTGTGTTCTAGTGTTGTTCTTTATTGTTACTTTTAATATCAGCTTTAAAAAAGTTTTTTGCCTTGAGTTAGCTTGTTCAGTTGGTTTCTTTTCCCCTTTAGGCTGTGATTCACTAGTATGTGCACTAGATTGATTTGCTCACCATAACAAATATGACATTCAGAATACAGTAAAAGTGCTAATGAAGAAATATCAATTAAATAAACGATAAAAATAGGACTCCCATGTGCCCCAGCTGTTCCACTCCTGAGCATATATCCAGAAGACTATATGCTACTTACAGATATTCTTATTCATTTATGCTTATTGCTGCTCTATTCACAACAGCGGGAAAATCTGTTTAAATGTCCATCAGCAGATGAATGGATAATGAAAATGTAGTGTAAAGGAATGTTAATCAGCCATAAAAAGAAATCAAATACACTTCACAGAAAAACAAGGAACTAGAAAATACATTAAGTGAGGTAATTCAGGCTCAGACAAAATACTACCTGTTCTTGTTTATATGTATATGTATATCTGAGATACATACACACACACACACACACACACACACACACACACACACACACATGTATTTATGTGGGCACTAGTATGCATAGATGCCAGAAAACTAAAGGGGGAGGGGAGGGGAAAACATTTAAGGAAGAACTGTATGGAGGGTAAGAGAAAACAGATTATGAAAATGAAAATGGTCATAGAGATAATGGTCATAGAGATAAAAAGGTGTAGATTATGGAGACTTTTGAAGTTGGACTGAATACATTTTTTGCATTATGATATAGCTACCAACCTATGGTGGTCAGGGAGTGGAGTGGATAGTTTTAATAAGAATGACCGCGTTGACTAATAGATTTGAATGCTTGGTCATGAGTGAATGGTGTTATTAGGAAGTATGGCTTGCTGGAGGAAGTGTGTTGCTGGGGGCAAGCTTTAGAGTTTCAGAAGCCCCAGCGCTCTCTTCTTGTTGCCTATGGATCCAGATGTATTACTCTCAGCTACTTGTCTAGCACCATGTCTGCCTCTGTGCTGACATGCTTCCCACCGTGATGATAATGGACTAAACTGAAGCTGTAAACTAGCCCCAATGAAATGTTCCTTTATAAGAATTCAGGATACTAAGACAAAGGGTTAAATAGAATGGGAGATGGATAGATAGGGGAATAGAATGGACATGGGGAGGAGTAACTAAAACAAGAATTTATGAAAATACATGAAAAGGAAAAAAAGTAGAAAAAAATAAAATGAACTAGCAACGGAAAAACACAAATATCAGTTAAATGAGTGCAAGCTGTTGCTATTTCTACATTCATCTATTAGATTTTCCTTCTTAGCCACAAGTAACCTAGGACTTCTAGCAACTGTTGTTTTGTTTTTTTTTTTTTTAAAGAATTGCCTTTTCTTTCTGATAAAGTTCGAGAGTTAGAAAATGGTTGTCTAAATTTAATTTTAGAATTGAAAGTTTACAGGTATATTTTTGGTTGAGAGACTATTCTTTAACAGCTGAACTGTTTCAGGAGGCAGAGGCAGGTGGATCTCTGAGTTCAAGGCCAGCCTTTTCTACAGAGAGAGTTCTAGAACAGCCAGGACTATATGGAGAAACTCTGTTTTGAAAAAAGCAAAACAAACAAACAAAAAAGTTTACAGGTATAATTTTGAGTTCTTTGAAAATATAGTGTCATGAATTGACTAAATTGTTTTCAGTTTTGGGAAAGGCATAAAAGCTATTTTTCTCTTTCTTTTTGAAGTAGTTTGAGTTTATTAAGATATTTTAACATAATTTGAAAATCTGTAACTTACTAGTTTTCATCTTGAACAATTTCATACATATATATAGTGTATTCTGGTTACTCTGCCTTCACCCTGTAGCATCTCCCTCCCAAATCTATCAGTCCCATGTACCAGTCCCCTTAACAAGACTCTCACATGAATTCATGTTTTTGTTTTGTTCTGAGATGTACTGAGTTTGACCATTTGTAGAGCCATATTTTTTGAACTGTCTTTTGGGATCTGTTGACTTTACTTGTGGGTACACAAGTGACCACACTGACTGCCTTTTGCTCAGAATATACCAGAAGCCAGTGGTTCTGTAGAGCGGAGTATGGTCTTTTGAGTTCCTCTGCAATCCATGCTTGATGATGATAGGCCCTGTATAGATAACATAACTGCTGTGAGATCTCAACTGCAATGACTATGTCATGTCTAGAACACAGCAATTTATAGCTCTTTTCTCTTCCCTTTGGCTCTTCAAGTTGTTCCCTGAACCTTAGAGGGGATGGTATAAATATCTAGTTTAGGGCTGAGCACTAAACTGTCACTATTTTCAGCACTTGGAGTAGCCATAGATAATTTGCATTTATTGCAGTTCATTGAAATAAAAAGTTTTCTGGGTGAGCATGGGGTGTAGCATTTGTCTATAAGTGTAAACATAGATATCTGGGAGACAGTTTACCTAAACAACTATTGTACATTCCCCTCTAGGGCCTAAGTCACGTATTTTTGACTGGGTTTACAGTATCTGTAGAGCCAGCCTCAAATCTAGTCAGGGTAATTAATTACCACAATAACAGTCACGTCACACATATATTTAAGCATGTGGTTAATTGGAAGGGAAGAGCTCAGGAAAAGGAAGGTATACATTCGGATGTGGATGTGGGCTTCTCACAAGAGCCCACCCCTTACATGTCTTAGCAAGTAACTATTACTTTTGGAGATATTATTTTTGGTGTATTAATTTTGGTGACTCGTAGAAGTTTATTTTTTGTTGTGTTTAAAATATTGTTTTGTGCACTGTTGGGTGAGGAGCTGCCTAGGTCTTGGAGTTTTGAATTGTTTGCAGGTGTTGGATTTATGTGGCAGGTGTTTGATTGCTCATAATATGCATAATCTATCAGTAGAACACCTGAGGAATTCTGGATCAATAAATACACCTGAGTTCAGATGCTTGGGGTTCCACTTTTGAGTATGGCGCCTGCCATGATGGTAGTTCCCTCTGCTGTAGTCTGGTGAGGATTACACGTATGATTATGCCACCTTGTCTTCTTGACTGAGCCACCCAGCAGTATACTGCTACAGTTCGCTTACATGTCTTAACAAGTAGCTGTATATATAGTTTTAGTGACTACTGATATTAAATTGTTCAAAGGTTTCTAGTGAACATTTTTGTTTGTAAAGTTCATGGGATAGTTGCCTTGATGCATTGGATAAGAGTCAAGGGTGGCACAAAGGGGTTAAGACATATCTTTTACTTTATATATCTTGCTTGAGAGATTTCTAGAAAATTTTAGGAAGGAGAAAAACTTTGTCATATACTACGACTTATATACGACTCATTGCTATTTTAACATCTTTTTATTTGTAAAGTCTTCTTTTGTTTGTTTTGTTTTTCAAGACAGGGTTTCTCTGTTGTAACTCTGGCTGTCCTGAAACTCACTCTGTAGACCAGGCTAGCCTCGAACTCACAGTTCTGCCTGCCTTTGTGATCTGAGTGCTGCCTGGCTATTGTAGAGTCTTTATAAGAAAGGAATATTATCACTATGTAGACAACCTTCTCCATCAGGTAGATGCTTTTACCAACCCAGAAGGTCATCAAAACTTTATAATATTTTTATTTTTTATAGATTTATTTTTAATTATGTGTAGCTGCATGTGTCTGTATGTGGGTATATGCATGAAAGTAATGAGGTTCCTACAGAGTCCAGAGGTGTTGACTCCTTTGGAGCTGGAGTTACAGATAGTTGCGAGCTTCCTGTCAAGGGTATTGGAAACCAGCATGTGCTCCTAACTCCTAAGCCATCTCTCCAGTCCCAAAGCTTTTATAGTTTTAGTAAGGTCTTATCTACAGCCTTTCAGCCTCCTTTTTCCAGGGACTGGTGAATGGCTGGTGGGAAATCCAGCCCTCTAATCATTGTTCATTTTAGGACTGCTACCCTGTTACTACATTAACATAGCTCAGGTATGATCAGAGAAGCATGCCATGAAGACCAGGAGACTCAAGAAAACAACAGTATTGTTGGTGATCTGCATTTAGGGAACAGGGACAGACAGAATATTTCTAGCAACAGCACAAAGACCATTTCAGTAATTTAGGGAAGAGGCGATAATGGTGAAAAGTGGCCAAATTCAGGGTATATTTTGAAGGTAGAATTAAGAAAATCATCTGGTTAATGGAGTAAAGTGCAGCAATTTTAACATGAGGTAATGGACTCAGATGTATTAGGAGGTAATTAGGAGGTAATTACTAGTGTGAGATTTTAACATTTTAAGGTAAACATCTTGATGTGGAAAAGGAAGTGAGTATGAAAATGCAGTACAGAATAAGAAGTACAGGGTGGAAATAGGAATTTGAAATTAACATGTGAAAAATATTCAACACCTCAGGACTGGGTGGGATCACCTGGGAAGTGAGTGTAGATTGAAGTCTGAGCAGTGGATACATTTAAGGACAGGGACCATCAGGGAAGAATCAAAAGATACTAGTATCCAAGATGCCAAGTGAAGTTTGGTTCAAAACTTGGGGTGTGGGGGTGGTGGTGGAGCAGACTGGGAAGTAACATTGTCTTTCGCAGTGTTGAGATTATTTGCTATCTTGCTAATTCTTTATGTGGAATAGTAAAGGTAAAAGCATGCTAGAAGTGGAATTAATATTTCTGTAGTTAGGTAGCAGAAAAGCAACTGAAGAGTGTTGTGGAGTCAGCAGAGATCTGTGAGGATCACTCTCCCATTTGTTAGGCCTCGCAAATGATCTAATGAAAACATTACTGATATAGGGAATGTCTCATTACAGCAGTTCTTTATTGTAACTCTTGTTTTAGGATTTAAATACATTTTCCTTGACTGAATTAACAAATGGATAAAACAATCACCAGGTGCATTTTTATCATGTTCCTCGGGATTGAACCTAGAGCTTTGCTCATGTCTGGCAAGTAGTGAGCTAACTAGTGAGCTGTATTCTCAGTCTCAGATGCATTTTTTTAAGTTAAATTTTTTTTCATACAATATATTTTTATTATATTTTCTTCCTCGGTTTCTCCTAGATCCTGCCTATCCTTATACCCATCCATCTTCATGTTCTTTCTCTATCTTTCAAGAAAACAGACAAACCAAAAAGAAAAAAAAAACTCGAAGTAAAAACCAAATAAACTAAAATAAAAGAAAACCAATAATACAAAATTATTTTAAAAATTAGTGCTGGGTTAAAATTAGGATAGCAAACACTTGGTAACTTTTGCTTTTTCGAATATCCATGAGAATTAGATGCTGTTTCTTTGTCAAGATACAACATCTTGTGGGTACTCCTTTATCATACTACTTCACAGGAGTTCAGTTTTTACTTTGCTTTCCTTTTCCCACTTAAATTTTTAATAACTAGGTATTTTCAAAAATGGAATTCTCTTACTGATTATTATATTAAGAGATAGTTTCTTCTATACCTGGGACTTCTCAAATAGTGTGTTCAGAACGTACAAGTTACCAGACATTGAATTTGATGTTTTTGTAGCCTTTGTTTACTTAAAACTTAATTTTGGAGTATTTCAGGAAATAAAAATTTTCAGAAATAATCTAACACTTACCTTAGTAGATATTTAACAAATACTAATTTTTATCTTGTTTAATTATTATCCTATTTTTTCTTATTTTAAAATATGGCAGTTTTTCTTGTTGCCTTTTTCTGTCCCACAATCTTCTACCCTGAATCTAGTATTTCTGTGGCAGTGTACAGACCAAAGTATGAAAAGGGATTGATGGAAAGAAATGGAGCTGATTAACTTGAGAAGACTTGAACTAGAATGTCACATGCCTTTTACTCCTGGAAAAGAGAGCTTCGTTAGATTCAGTAGCTTATGGCATTAGACAGTACAAACGGTTTTTTCAAAGTATTCTTTTTTGTTGTTGTTGTTTTAAAGATAGGGTCATTGTATGTTGTCCTGGATGTCATGGAGCTAACTAAGTAGACCAGGCTGCCCTAGAACACCTGCCTCTGCCTCCCAAATGCTGGAATTAAAGGCATATACCACCATGCCTAGCCAAAGTATTCTTAATAACAGAAAGCAACATCCATTATTTTGCAATGCAGTTATTATGTAATCTGTGCTTTATGGAAAATGTAAACAGTGAAAACCATCATTGCCTGATTTATACAGATATCATCTTTATTAAAAAATCACCAAAAACTATGATATGCTTAATTGTAAAAACTGTTAACCAATAACCTTTAGAGGAATAAATGACATTATTGCTTAAAAGTTTTTAAAGATCCATTTTATAATTTTTTAAACAGCAGGATGTGCATTTAAGAATATGCAATGACTTTTTTTCAGTATTTTCGAAGTGTCATCCATGCATGAATGACAAAATCTGGTTTTACTCCCAATTGAGTTGGTTATTTTTAATTTCTTGCAAAGAAAAATGGCTTAGGGGTTAAAATTTCAGGGAGAATAAGAAGTAGGGGCTTGGCCCTTTCAAACGTCTTTCAGTTTAGAAAACTAATTGGATGGAGTGTGGTAAGGAACTGGCATTTCAGCTCAGAACAAGAAACAAAAATATTTTTGTCAGGTCATAGAAGCACCTTGTTGTAATTAGATTATTTTACATTATAAATATCAAGACAGTCTACTCAGGTCATGCATTGCATCCTTTTAGGCATATGAAGTAAAGTGTATACTTAGTGTGTTATAGTGGTGCATGTGTTTGTGCCTGCGTGAATTTATGTGCACTGTGTGCATGCAGGTGCCTGAGGAGGACAGAAAAGGGCATTTGATCTCCAGGAACTGCAGTTACAGGTAGTTGTGAACTACTGATTGTGAGTGCTAGAAACTGAAATCTGAGTCTTCTGCAAAAGCTCTTGACCACTGAGCCATTTTTCCAGCCCCTCATTTATCTATATTTGAGAGACAGAGACAGATTTCAACAGCCACCAAGTATGTGCTACCTTCATTTATGTGTTGATACTAGGATGATTTAAGAATATACACCATTACCCGTCAGGCAACAATAAATAATGAAGGACAGCACAACTTTTCATGAATTATTTTTGCATTTGGAGAAAATGATTTTTAGCTGCAGAGCTCATATTGGGAATGGAGAGATGTTTCAAACTCCTTTTAATTTCAAGCATTTAAATCTGTTCTAGAACATCCCTAGAGTTTTGGATATGGAGATATCTCCCCCCTCCCCCCCTCCTTCCCCCCCCCCCTCTCTCTATATATACATATACATTTTTTTTTGAGAGAGAGAAAATATTTAGGTTTTTGTTTCAAATTAATCTTTTTAGGGCTTTCTAGAGTTTCCTTTCAAAAACTCAAGAGTGAAATGAAAATTTTGCCTTTGAGCATAATTTTTTCCAGGCTGTTTTCATTGTACTAGACTGGGGAGAGTTAGAATACACCTGGCCTAATATGTACTGGTTCTGCTCTAGGGTTTTTTTTTTTGTTGTTGTTTTTTTTTTTTTAAAGAGGTAATGTATATGCTTGTCTTGTTTTCCCAAAGACATTTAAAAGAAAAGGTTTCCTTATATTTTGTTAAGAGTGGGATCTTCTATAATGTGAAGAATATTTGGCTTCTGGTTGTGAGCCTGTGTGGATTTTTTCCATTTAGTCTTTGAGTTGGTAATCCAGAGTTAATATGAGTGATTATGAGAATAAGAGCCACATCTAAATTTTGTTTTTAAAATACGTATTTGTATTGTGTGAGATGTATTATGTGGATGTTTTATGATCTGTTCTTGTGCTTTCTGAGTTTTCCATGTGTCAAATGTGTATTCTAACTTGTTTGGGAGCTGTTTAAGAACTTGATTAAGAGAGACAGAGGATCTGTCATCAGTTTGATAGGTACAAATTATGAGTAATTAATACAATGAATAATGAAACATACATTTCTTCAGATGAACTCCAGGTGAAAAAGTTGTTTTTTGTTTAATGGCTGTGTTGTGGCTTTACTGTTGTTAGTTTAGTTTTTGAAGGCATAGATGTTAAACATTGAAGCCATGCAGCACACAGTATGTTCCTAATTTGAGATAAATGCAGTAAAGGAAGACTTAAGAAATCAGTAGATTCCCGTTTGAAGGTTTCCATCATTATAGTTTGAAATAATATGAGCTTATTGTCAGGCCTTATTACACTAAAAAATATGTATATGTGTGAGTGCCTGCATGTACAGCACATATGTATCTGGTGCCCACAGAAGGCAAAATAGGGCATCAGATACCTTGAAACTCTAGCTGTCATGTGATTTCTGGGAATTAAACCTGGATCTTCTACAAGAGCAGCAAGTACTCTGAACCACTGAGCCGTGTTTCCATTGCCTAGACATTTCTTATTGAAGCTTGAGCATATTGTCTTCTTTGGAAGGGTTTTCTTTGTTTGTAAATTAGTGCAAAAATAAATGGAAATTTCCAGTTCTTTACAAGAAAGGACAAGTAATTCAGGGTATTACTTGACATAAGTCAAAATTATGTAAGTTGTGGTCCCAAGTACACCTTTTGTCCATAAGACCACCACTGAGGCAGCACATTCCACATATTTTGAAACATTTTGTATTTCCCGTTTTGATGTTTACTTTTTTTTCTGTTGAAGACATGGTTTCTCTGTTGTAACTGGCTGTTCTGGAACTCTGTATAGACCAAACTGGCCTTGAACTCACCTGCTTCTGCCTCCTGAGTTCTGGGATTAAAAATGTGTGCCACCACAGCCCGGCTAATGCTTACATCTTGAAAGCATTAGGTTATGAGGTAAAGAGTAGGTTCTGAGACAGAATATGTTCAGTTTACTGTCATGACCGTTGAAGAGTTCTGGCTTTTGTTACCCTGAAGAAACTGCATCTAGTGTTCTCCTAGTTTTGGTTTACACATTTGTGCCTGAAGGCATTCATTGTATGCCTTGCTTTTCTATTAATATTACGTATGTATAGTCCTTAGTAGAACTGAGGGAAAGAATGTTGTTCAGTATACTTTCAGTAAAATTTAATCTTCTCAGGAAATCCAGTTGAGAAAGCTGGTAGGCAGATTGAGCCTAAGTGGAGGCCATTGATGATAGATTTTTTTGTTTGTTTATTTGGTCAGTTTTGGCATGAGCAAACACTGAATGCTGATTTAAGAATACAGGACACCATGTCATTTTTAAAGTATAGGGGCTTATTTTTTCATTTGTGAATGTGTGGAAATACAAATTCTATACCCCATTTCAGGACCCGGCCATCTGATGAATCAGATAACTGGGAATAAGGAGGAAGGTGAGGAAGTTGATGGGGCTCAGTAATTTATGTTTTATGGAACTCTCAGGGCTGGAGAGATAGTTGAGTGATAAAAAGCACTGGCTGCTCTTCCAGGGATCCGAGTTTGATTCCCAGCATCTATACAGTGGCTTACAAACACTGTACCTTCAGTCCCAGAGGATCCAGCACCCTCTTCTGGCCTCTACAACCATGTGGTTCATAGACATATAAGCAAGGAAAACACTATAATAAATTTAAAAAAAAATCCTCTAGATGACTGCACAATACAATTTGAGAATCTCTATGCTGTCCACTAGCTCTTGTTTTAATATTTTTTCTTTTCAAAGGCTTCAAGGAGTATGTTACTTGATGTTAGAAACATTCATATGTTGCTTTCAGAATTATCTTGAGACAGGAGAATGGGATGTGAGGTTCAACTGAACCTCACACAAAAGACAGATTAACATATGAAAGAAAGCATTTGACAGAGAGACGTGCTGTAACATACCCAGCCTAGGCTGGTATATAATTAATAGAATATTCGGAAAAAAGTTTGAGAAATGTGGCATAAAAGTCCTGATCCTTTCTACAGCATTAGCCATTTTCTTAAAAGATTTTCTTTTTACAGTTTGTGTGTGTGTGTGTGTGTGTGTGTGTGTGTGTGTGTGTGCGCGTGTGCGTGCCTGCAATGTATGTGGAGACAGAGGACAGTAAGGGACAGTTGGTTTTCTCCACCATGTGGGTGGGTCTCAGGGATTCAACTCAGATTGTCTACTTTTGCAGCAGGCACCCCACCCACTGAGCTATCCTGTAGGCTTGCAGTTGTGTTTCTAATCTTTCTCACAGGTCTGGTCTGCTTCCTCCTTTGCAAGTTTATTGATTCTTAGTAATTTTTGTGCTTCAACTGCTATCCCTGTGTCCCTTTCCAAGCTTCTGTTCTGTAGCACAAGACCCTGGAAATCTGGCAGATGTTCAGAGACTTGATTTTCCACCTGTGTTACTCTTACCACAAGTGCTCATCTGTCTATATTCCCACTGGGTAGCTGAAACCTGAAGTCTTCTGCTGGGGAGTTTATTCACAAATATAGTCATTTTACTTTCTTTATTGAAATTCTCCATTGTGAGGTTCAGTTCTCTCCTTTAGCTATTTTTAACAGTTTCTCACTCATTTTTATGCAGTCTCATGTGTTTTTAATAACTTGCATTTGTTTCTGACTTGTAATTTAATTACATTTTGTTAAGAGAATGACTTCTGTCAGGGATCAGCAAACTAGCTTGATCAAGAGTAGATCTAATACTTTTAAAGTGTTAAGATTAAAAAAAGACTGGATGTGACCTGCTACACTTAGTACTTTATATTGTTTTTTCACAAAAAGTTCATTAATTCCTGATTTTTGTAATACTAGTTGAAGTTTGTTGAGACTTACTTTAGGCTGTTGTATGTGTGCCCGTTTTAAAACTGTTCCAGGGCCAGCAAGATGGATGGCTCGGCAGGTGAAGGATACCAAGCCTGATGACTTGAGTTCAGTGCCAGAAAGGCATTCAATGAGGATAAAGGAGAAAACTGCTTCCCACTGCTTGCCCTTTATTCTCCCTGTGTCATGGCATGTAAAGGGTTTTTCTTTTAAAAAGGGATGTATGTGGCTGTTTTCTGCCATTTGGGTCTGGGCAACATTTCCTAAGCTCTGTATTTAAGCTTTGAAGTCTTTGTAACTGTTACTTTTTCACTGGACTCCTAGCAGAACTCCACCCACTCTGGCTCAGCTTCTGCATAGCAGTTGCTGAGAAAGATCTAATATGTAACCTTTTTAAAACCCCAGTTAGTTCCACTTTATCTGAGCCTTATTTTTGTCTGTTTTCCTATCGTCAGTTCTGGAGCTCATTTTTTTCTGTCACTACCCAACTAACTCTGTTGCTCATTCTTCCCCTATTTTGCCCCAACTGTCATTTCCAACAGAAGCTTTCTTATATACCTCCCTCCAAGCCCAAAGTTCCCAAAAATCCAACTGGCATGTAACCATAAGGGTGCGTGGCTTTACAGCACAAAAAGCTTCTTCAGCAAAGCGTTCTTTTACAATGGTAGGTATATTTGCCTGCGCGCGCATGTGTGCTTGTGTGCACGCACGTGCACACACACACATGCAACGTAATTTTAAAAATTTAAAACTATTTTAAATGTGTATGATTATGTATTGGTTTCTGTGTACATTCACTGAATTTTGACAGGGTGGGGTTGGGGTGTGTCTTATGACTTGAGCTTTGTACAGTAGTCTTTGTATTGCACATTGATACTAGACTGGCCACATCCTTCTGATGTCTATGTTAATTCATTTTTAGTTTTTTTTTTCTAAATCATGCATATGAATTGAGAACCTTTATATATTAGCTGTCTTTTATTACTGTGTAGATTTTTTTCTTTTAAGTCCCTTCTACTTTTAGCTTTAAAGTCTGTTTTGTCTGATGCCATCAATTTGATAAGTTTCTAGCGTGTTTGGTTATTTGCTGGGAGATTTTATTGTATACTTAAACTAACATTAGTAGCAAGTGCTCTTGAGCCTTTTGTTTTTCCTTGTGTAGGTCAGTTTGATGAGTATGATTACCAGTATCATTTCTAAACAGATAAAATACTGTGTTTTGTTTCAGATTCGAGTTTCTTATTTCTATGGATCACTGATTGAATAGTAGATGGCTTTACCTCGGCTCACAGGAGCCTTACGCTCCTTTTCAAATGTCACCAAGCAAGATAATTATAATGAAGAAGTAGCTGACTTAAAGGTAAATGTTTTTAGGTGAAAACCATTAAAAACAAAGCTATGGGTGAATAGTTGACATTTCTTCTTTTAGTTGTATGTGGTCTTGCTTCTGTCTTGAGAAGGAGATTGAGTATACTGATGCTCTCATGTGACTGTACTTGGTTAAGTATCTGTGACTATTACCAAATACAGGGCCTTCATATTTTCTATTGTTTAGGCTTCTGCCACAGTTAATTTTGTGATTTAGTTTACATTTATTTTGAATCAGCTGGGCAAGTTTCTAGGTCTCCTGTTAAATTCTTCACACATGAACAGAAACACTGTACCTTAACATAGGACATATAAATACTAATTTCAAGCTCCATAGTTTGTCTCATAGTTGACTTGTACACATAATTGGTAAGAGTACATTCATGGCTTAAAGAAAACTTCTCTCTGTGCCCTGTAGCACCCTACCCACTGTATGTTGCCAGGACCTTTTCTCTATAAAAGCCTATCCCTGATATCCTTGAGTGTCCAGTTTGTTTTTCTCTAATGAAACAATCCGGTGGGATTATGGCCCAACATTACTGTCTTTCTGAGGTAGTGGGGGTAGTGGAGGTTAGGATTTCATTGTGAAGTTTGAGGAGAAGCAGTTTAGCTCATAATATAATCATAATATATAGATTTTGACTAATTGGAAAATGCAAGGAGTTCGCTTATTTAAATCTTTAAATTGTGATATTTCCTTCTGAATATGGTTATTTTATATATATTATACACACACACACATATATATGCATATATATACATATATAAATAGTTTTCATACTAAGAGTGAAACTTATGGACACTTAAATATATAAATAATACATTGGCTTCTGGTAGAAAAGTTAAATGTTTGGCGGCATGGTCAAGGTTTATAGTTCTCATGATGTATATATTATATGTGGGAAGATAGGAGGTAGTTTATGAAGAAACTGACCTCAATGCTTATTTTAAAAGAAAAATATTTAAAGTATTTAATTGTTGGTACCTCACTTGACTATATTGTAGAGTGAAAACATGATTTTCTTGTAGGCTGAGACTTCATTGATACAGTCTTTTAACAGTGTTATAATCAATCTCTTCACCTAAAAATTAACCCTCAAAGCAAAGATTATTACCAGTCTTTTCACAAACATTCCTCTTATGGTGCAGAATTGTGTCAGGCCACAAAATGCTTAATTTTCACAATGGTTCCTATAGTTCTCACAATAATTAATATAAGATTATAATCTATATTCTTAATATTAATATCGTCTACTTTGTTTTCTGCTTTTACCTTCCTAGGGCCTTGCAAATTATTCGGAACTAATGATAGTATGGAAGATTTTAGAATTTAAAAGCATAAAGACTACATACTTTTCCTCATGCCATTTCATTTTTTATTATAGGCTTTTAAATACTCTTTGCCTCCTGTGGAAGGAAAATGGCATGTATAATGAGCTTTATTTTAATGTGATTTCTTTAATCACAGAAAATGTCTACCATGTACAAAAGTAGGAATGAAAGTAAAGTGAATCATTGTACCTATGACCTTATTATAACACTTAATTCATTTTATGGCCAATCTATTTCAGATGTACCTTTTCCTGTTCTCTTCCTTCTCAATCCAGACTGACCGACCTCATTTTAAATTAGAAAATTGAAGCAGGAAAGTAATGAGTAATGAGCATCAGTAGAAGAGTGGAGTTACAGTTCTGTGCCTCGCTCACTAGTACTTTGTTTTGTTAGATTGCTTCATGACTTTTATTTATGGATCAAAGCCAGGGATCAGACATGAAATTTTTATTGTAATCAATTCTTGAGAAGGAAAAGATGTATAGTTTCAAGAAAAGAGTGTATATAGAAAAGAATGTATGCACCTAACCTTTAGTTCCAGGGTTAGTTCCAGGGTCAAACAAATACTGTTAAAATACTGTTTAAAATGTATTGAACTGATCAATCAGGGGGCTCTAGTAGTCTTTAAATGCCTTTTGTCAAAATGTTTTTTATGTTCATTATAAACTATTAAAAACAAGCAGTTAGAAAAAGGAAAGGAATGTGGAGGATGTTTTCATGTTAACTTAGAATGTTGATCTTTCTTCATTGCTATATGGAGGATCTTGTTTTATAATGAAAACATTAAACATGTTCATTTTAAACACTTTTTTCCTTGCACAGCTCAGTTTGTGACCTATGAAATCACATGTAAATTAAGCTCCTTCTGAGAATAGTTAATTTGTGTCTGAGTGGATACAATTTGAATTCAGGGTATTGTGAAATTGCTGTTATGTAGCATAAAATATGCATGATAAATAAGGGATTGGAGGCAAACTTTAACTAGAATTTCTCTATATTATACTCTGTTTTTCAGCTGAAGAGATCCAAACTTCATGAACAAGTTTTAGATTTGGGACTCACATGGAAGAAGATAGTAAAATTTTTGAATGAAAAATTAGAGAAGAATAAAATGCAAAGTGTAAATGAAGACTTAAAAGATATACTACAAGCTGCAAAACAAATCGGTATAGTCTTAAAAAATAAGGTTCTAAAATGGATTCCTTACAAGCTATATATTAATAGTATATAGTGAAAGTCTACAATTTCCTACTAAATATTCACAATTATATAAGAAGTCTTATTTGTTAATGAATTTAGGACAGTGTGGTAGGGGTAGAAGTAAATAGTATGCAATTACTAGCTCCAAGAAGCATTGAAAATTCAGTCTCCAGCAGGTAGCCACCTTGTGTATAAGTGAATGATGGGACATAACTTGTACTTTGACCACTTAAGTTCCCAATTTGTACTAATATTTTCCTTAACTGATTATATTTAAAGAAAATTGTTATTTGAAATTATAATGCTCTGTATTTAATGCAAGTATACTCTCAAAAGGTTAAAAACAAAGCTAAGTTACATAGTCTTTAAGTTTGTACATTGAAATTCATGGTATCACTCCAAATTTTTGATAGTTAACCCTGCTGTAGTTGTAAGGTTTTCAGGTTTATCAGGGTCAAAAGTTGGAACGCATTTTCTGTCCCTTGTATTCCTGCCACTGTCTCACCTCACCATCCTTGCTTTCTCCACTGAGCTGCCAACTGGTGGCTTTCTCTCACTTCCTTACATTGTCCGTGCCTGTCTGGAGGACAGCAGCACTGCTCACTGTACTGTGACAGCTGAGGACAGACCCTTACTGCAGACAGACCCTCTGAGTCTCTTGAACTCATTGCTTCCTCACTGTGACCTTCCTTAGTTATCCAATTCCAAGTTGTCATACAGCAATCTTTAAATTGTAAAGCTCTTCATAATATCTATCATCACGCTATTTTTCTTGTCTGTTTTTAATTACCACAAGGATGTAAGTTTCATGGTACTAGGATCTTATTTTGCTTGTTCATCGTCTCTGCTTAGCTTAGACTAGTGCCTTGTGTGTTTTAGGGTCTTATTTAGAGTTACTTGATGAATCAGCAGAAAAGTTTTCTAAGAGGATTTCTTTCTGAAGCGAGAGTTTAGATCTTTACCATACTTAGGTTGGTAATTTTCTTCCTTACTCCAATATTGGTGAGTGTTTATATTTCTCTGAAGACTTACTATCATCATCAAATTAAAAAAAATAATCTTGGCTTTAGTATATCATTTAGCTATTATTGGTCTATTAACCAGTGCAGTATTGAATTGAATATTCCCATTGTTAGACTGTGAAAATGCAAAGTAATATGCATGCTTTTGCCTTTCATCGTTTCCTGAAGTTCCAGAGCTGTAGCAATATTTAATTTGCGTGAGCCTAGGGAGAGAAAGTACAATGTGAAGACATTTATGATAGCATTTGGCAGAGTCACACTGCATTTTAAGAGTATTGAAAAAATAATAGTAAACATAGGAAATGTCTGGTTGGCCTTCATTTGATTTAACCTTCCTGCTTTCACTGTCTTCATTTATAAGGTATTGAGGCTATCAGGGTGGTGATAGACATCTTTTAAAATACTATCCAGAGTATTTTTCCTGTTTCTTAGCTCTATTATAATAATACTTGAGAATACTTAGTGAAAACACAAATGAAATTTTGGATTTACTAAGTACCACACATGATTTCTTTTAAAGTAAATGTTTAAAAACTAAAATTACATTTAGACTACTTGCTCATTTACTCCTGGTCACAAATCAAGTAGTTCAGGAGATCAGTAGGATTTGTACAGTAGAGATAGAAACTAGAGCAGGTAGATGATCAAAAGAATTTGTTGTTCCCTAATTATTCTAAATGTGTGTCCTCTTAAAGGCCAGAATAAAGCATTTGACTTTGACAGCACAGTAACCAAATGGATTTATTCTAGTGAGAGTATAAATCAAGACTCGGTGAGAACTGAACTACCTTGTTTCAGCATTCAAATTCCATCGCCAAGAACAGAACTGTTGGTTTTGCCTTCTGAAATTTGTAACCACTAGTTTGTTTGGGTTTTGACATTTGTGTGCAACTTACTTTTAGTAAAATTAGGAAAAGTGTTAATCAGATGTGGAGAGCAATTGAGGAAGAAACTCAGGCCTCCACTCTGCCATGTGCTGACACACATATAAACATATATACATATACATAATACTCATGCTTCCCTCCTAAAGAAAAACATTGTTCAGAAGGTAGGTTGGACAGCAGTGACAAAGTATTTTTTAGATGTATCCACTATGATTATAGATTATCAAGGAAATAAGATTTTACTATTAAAAGTCAAGGATCAGAACCTGGGATAGAAAAAGTTTATAAAGTAATGGCTTAGAAAGGGAACTATAAAATATTAACAGGGACTGGAAGAATATACATTTAGAGTGTAAAGCTTTGTTGTTATGAGAGTGGTATGATTAAATTATATTACGAAGGAGTTCAGTGTGTGAGAAACTGAAGAAGTACTAGATTCTCTTGACTAATGCCATATCTCAAAAAATCTTAAAGTAGCACATAATAATTATATCTATTTTCAGGGTAATAGCCAACACGTGTATGCACATGACTAATTATATAATTACATCATAATAATTAGCATTTCCATCACTTAAACATCTCCTTTTGCTTGAAGACTGAATTATTTTCTCTTAGTTCTTTATAAAATATGCTGGTATAACTTTAATCTTACTCATGTGCTTAGAAGATGAGAACTTACTTCTATCTAGCAGGATTTTTGTACTCAGTAGCCTACCATTCCTAGCTTCCAGAAATCATTCTCAGAAGCCTCTGACATTGTACCAAACAGTATATTATTCAGTTTTTTTTTTAAATTGATGCCCTTTCAAATTAAAGAAGTCTCTTTATATTCCTAGTTTGCCAAGAATATATATCAAAAAATGGCTACTCATAAAATGCTATCTCTTGAATACTCATGAGTATGTAAAGCTGTTCTTTATCATAAATCATACTGTACCCCAATTAATCCAGAATATTTTTATACACTCACATGAACTTATACTTCCTTCTGATTACATATCTACATCATCTATTTTTTTTTTCTCAATTTGATAATAGACTGAGTGAAGTTTTTTCTGTTTTATTGTAAATGCATCCCAGAAATTTAGAATTTCCTTTTTGTATGGACATAGCATATATAAGACCTTAGAACATTACCTAAAAATGACTGGTTCATAATCATGTTTTTCCAATTAACCCAAAAATGTCTTAGTAAAATTTTTTTTTGTTTCAGGAGTTAAGCAAATATTGTATATTACATTTGATTACATGCTTTTACCCTCTTGTCCTCTTTATCAATACCTTCATATGATCTTAAACTATATGACACTTTGTAAATGTAGCCATCCAGGTATATAAATTTCTTGTTAATGATTTAATTCCAAGCTTAATTTCTTTAATAGTCAAATATCCAGATTCTGTATTTCTTCCTTTGTCAGCTTAATTCATTTTTGTCATCTTAGTTCCCCTAATGTGTCAGAACTCTGTTCATTTTCTTATCCTCCTTTCTACCCAGTCTCCTCTTCAGAAGGACAGTCATCTCTAGGAAAGAAATGATCCAGAAGCCTGCATCATGCTTTCTGGGTTTGTTTGTACCAGATCTTGGTACTTTTTTGTTGTTGTTGTTTATATCTTATAATTTTCTAATTATTCTCAACAGATGCTTGTCCTAAATTACTTTATTAGCCATTTTATGATATGTATAAAACTCTTTGAACTGTTTTTGAATCCACAATTTTCAAAGTAGCTATTTTTTACAAATTCTCCCCCAAACCCACTTTTATGAATGGCTTCTCCTGGCCTCTCACAGTGCCAAGCTTCAGTTGCTCTCCATAACTCCTTCATGTCCTCAAAACTAGTACTACCTAGGTGACTCTTACAGTACCAGTTCATCTACCAGCACGAGATACAACCTCGGCCAGTTCTGGAAGACAGCTACTGTGTGCTTACCCTGAGGTAACACTTTCCAGATTTTAAGATCGAGTCTGGTTTGTAGGAAAAACAACTTGTAACCTTATCTGCAGGAAGGGTTCCCTTGTGGTGTTCTCATCACCATAGCAGATGTGTCTTGTCAGGATGGCCTCACCAGTATCTGGATCGCTTATGGACAGGTTTGCAGGAAAAACAAAACAAAAAACCAAAAAAAAAAAAAAAAAAAAAAAAATCCAAGAAAAAAAGAACTCTGAGGTCAGGAGTTTATCTTTCTTCCTTGTCTCCATGTTGGATGTGCTGGCATGATTTCTGGCCCCAAGTTGCAGGACCACTTGTCACTTGTCATAGTATGTTGCTGTGGCGACTCAGCAAGGATGACAAGGAGGCATTTTTCATTGATGTAAACTCTGCCAGATCTCAGCAGCAGGAACCACTATCATGACAAGCACCATCCTGGACAGTGGAACCTGAGCGTCTGGGCTCAGGTGTTTTTATTGATTCAGAACTCCTCAGGTGTTCTGCTGATAGCATTTGTAGATCCTGAACAATCAAACATCACCCACATAAATCCACCATCAGCAGACAAAATAATACGCCAAGACCTAGGTAGACCCTCACCAAACAGTGCATAAAACAATAATTTAAACACAACTAAAAATAAACTTCTACAACATCTCGTAGTATAACCTAGGCTGGCATTAAACTCAAAGTGCTTCAACATCCTTATTCCTAAGCGTTACACAGATCCATCACCACACTTAACTTACTACGCTCTAAAATACTAAAAATTAAATTTAGATAACTTAAAATGTAACAGAACAGTTATAAATTGAGTATTTACCAATACTCAGGATTGGAAGAGGAGTAGGAGTTTGATAGTTTTAGTCATCAATTTATATATTTTGGCATGTATGTCATATTCTAGAAAAGTTGATGGTTTGGACATTTTAAAAAGAAAATATAATTACAAAAACCCTCCTCAAAAACAGGTACCTATTCTGTATTTTTGTAAACATGTTTATGCCAAGTTGCCTGCCTTGGTGATTTTTTTTTTAATCTTTAACTTTAAAAAAATTATTTTAATTATTTTATTATTTATTATTTTATATGCATTGGTGTTTTGCCTGCATGCATATCTGTGTGAGGATATTGGATCTCTTGGAACTGGATTTACAGACAATTGTAAGCTGCCATGTGGATGTTGGGAAATGAACATGGGTTCTCTGGAAGAGCAACCAGTACTTCTAACTGCTGAGCCATCTCTCCAGCCCCTGATTTTTTTTTTTTAATAAATGAAATGAATTTAAGTAAACAATGCAGGACTATAATGTAGTTTTCACATTTTCAATTATCAGAAGGTAAAACTATCATTTGAAGTTTGAACATAAAATACAAAGCAAAATAAATTTGACTGTTGGACATTTCATTATTAAAATATAAGCATAAAAGATTTATTACTTTATTAAATGAATCTCTTAACTCATTAGTGAACTCATTTGTTGAATATTTTCAATGCTCATTAAAGAGCACGAGTCTTGATAGATATCTTAATTTGATTTTTAAATTAAAATTTTCTACTTACTTTTGAAGAATTTCTTGACTACTAAGGAAGGCTATTAAGTGAATTTTTAAAATTATTTGATGTAAACATTCTTCATTCCAAGGAAAATACTGATGTGTATTTTGCTGAGGATGATTTAATATCGTAGCTATCACTCCATTATTTGACTTTAAAAAGATCTATTATTTGTAGTAATCAATGAATAATTGTATTGCTTTATATAGTAGGGTTCTACATAATGTTTATGAGAGCACCAGCTAGACAGGCTGAGTTCTGCTTGTTCTCTGCCGGGTAATAGTGATTCTGAGAAAGACTGTGACACTTTGACTTTTTCTAAGTATTTGGGGTTGTGTTTTATAGGTTACTATACATTTCACATCTTATTTGTTCTTGTCATAATTGTTAGGTAGGCAGGGCAAATATTTATTAATACAGTATTCCTGTGACCTTCTAAACACCTCTTTAAATTTGTTGCAGTTGATGTACAGGGTCATAGAGGAACATTTGATCTTCTAATCCAGCAGAATGGTTGTTCTGGCAAAGGATCACATTCAAAGGCCTGTGATATATCTGGGAAGGGATCACATCCAAGAGCCTGTATGAAGGGATCACATTTGGAGGCCTGTGTGATCCAAATGGAATGCAGAGAGAATGTTTGTCAGATGAATCCTATCCTCTGTTTGTGCTAATGCTAAGTGAAAGGGATTTCTGTGGTTAAGGCAACATAGTACATGCCTTTAATCCCAACTCAGAAGGCAATGGTTGCAGGGGTTGAGTCCAGCTCTAGTTCCTCAGTTTCCATGAAGAAGGATAAACAACGAAAGCTATGACAAGTGAACGCAGTATTTCACTCTTTTTGGGACCCCGTATGGCACACTTTTCATGCTTTTAATGACATGCATAGACACACTTTTTGTATGATGATGCGCTTCTTTTAATAATAAAAATAAAGAAGTTAGAAGTTAGAAAAGTTAAGAGAGTAAAATTAATGTACACATTGGGGAAAAATTACAAGACTCCCCTCCAACTAAAATAGCAAAACTGCTAGCTTCTTATCTAACGGAATGCAGGTGTTCAGGCATACATCAGTGCAAGAGTGTTCATCTCCTCCCAGTTGCAGGCCTCTAATCTTCAAGGTTAATTGTAGTGGGTAGTCTTAGCACAGTAGTCTATTAATAAGTAGCTGATTTTAGGTCTGTATACTTACTACAATAAAGGGGGGCAGGTATTCAGGGGTGAATTATCTATTTGCTTTTTTAAGCTTGCTGACCTACTGTCTAGACTTTGTTTCTGATCTTGACTATGACTTTGTCTCTATGGGAAGGTCAGTTTAACCAAGAATAAGTTTTTATATGTCTACAGAAAGCATGAATAGTTTTCACACATGCCAAAAACTTGAAGGTCAGTAAGACTGTTACAGTTACTTAGAGCTGAGATGGCAGTGTTCTTTTCCCAGCTAGCCCAGGAGTTTTAACTATTAGGTCAAATAGACAATATTATTGATGAGAGGCTTTTTTCACCATACAATAAAGATGAGAAAGGGGCAAAGCAGTTGGTGGGGTTCAGATTCCCAACTAAGGGAAAAACCAAGATCTTTGTCAAGCTGGTTACGTCCACAGGCCAGGTATCATCGGCCCTCAACAAGTGGTGGCACATGCCTTTAATCCCAGCTCAGTAGAGATAAATAAGCAGGGAGTAGAAGTAGAGTGTGGAAGCGGAGACAGAAAGTATAGCCAGAGAGAAGCAGAGACAAGAACCAGAGTTCAGAGAAGAGAAGCAGAGATAGAAGGGAGGTGAAAACAGAAGGGAAGACGACAAGAGCAGAGCCATGACAGAATAAGCAGAGGAAAAGCAGATGGAAGCAGACGGTTTACAATTTACAGTTCCAGGTTCACAGTACAGCCCAGAGGTGGTTCAGAAGACAGCTAGTCAGTATAAGTTCAGTTAGCAGTAGGTCTCAGAGACTGAAACATTCTACGTTTGCAGATTGGATTATATGGAAGCTGAAGCCTTCAAGATCTATGTTTGCATCTTGGAGACAAACCCTCAAGGACCAGGGATTTGAATTAGCAAAGAATAAACTGCCTTCTGCCATGAACCCATGAGAATAAAAATAAATCAATGCTCACCTCTATGTCTACACAGGGTGTATAGAAATTGTTTCTTGGTTTACAGATTATCCTTTTTATTATATAGCTGTTGTTGATTTGTGTTGATTTAAATGACAGTGGTCCCTATAGGCTCATATATTTGAATGCTTAGTCACCAGGGAGTAAACCTGTTAGAGAAGGACTAGGAGGTATGACCTTGTCGGAGGAAGTGTCACTTGGGAGTGGGCTTTGAGGTTTCAAAAGGCCACATCAGTCTTAGTCTTTCTCTTTCTGGCTGCAATGGATCAGGATGTAAAGCTCTTGGCTATTGCTCCACTGCCATGCCTGATACTTTCCTGTCATGACGATTGTGGACTAGCCCTATAGAATTGTAAGCAAGTTTCCAATTAAAAGCTTTCTTCTATAAGGTGCCTTGATCATGATGTCTCTTCACAGCAGAACAGTAGGTTAGACGGTATCTAAATGGTTTTGTTTCCAGACTAGCTCTTTTTACTTAAAATTCTAAATTTTCATACAGAAGCTTGACAGTTGATTAGCAAATAAGTTTTATTGAAACACTGTTTTCAGACATTTCCCTTCAAATTATCAGGGAAATATAGGGAAAACCTGCATATGTTAACCAAAAAAGCATCAGCCTAACCGCTTTAAAAGACCATTTAGTAATAAATTCTATGTAACTGTAAAGGGAATTGAACAAGGAATTATTTGGGAGCAAATGTTCATAGTTAGGAAACATCTTTTGGGTGTTTAGAACAACATGATAATTATCTGCATACTCCAGAGGTGCACCCCTCTCAATCCTGCTTTTTTTTCCCCCCCAGTAGAGCTTCTTAAATGATGGTTCTCCAGAAAACAGGAATGCTTAAAGATTTCCTTGCCAATTGTGTTTTGTAGAAGGAAGATGGAAACTTCTAGACAATTTTGGCAGTTAGATTGTGCCTTGAAGACTTTTTTTTTAATAGACAACAAAAATGCTGATTGCTGGCTAATAAGTATAGGTACCAGCAAGTTGAGGAGGTCCTTTTTCCTCCACTATGCCAGTTTCCTTCCAGGACTCCAGTCCTAAGCTGTGCTTTTGTAGGTCCAGTTGGCTAATAGCTTTCCTTGGTTCTCACATGCAGCCAGAGCCAGGAGACGTTCCTGTGTACTATAAGGAAGGTAGGTAGTACAAATGAAGTCATTTCAGTGATTCATTTCAGTGAGCTGGAAAAATCCATTGTTTCAGGATGTAGTGATCATCTTTATCATCTAGCCATGCATAACCAACAATGCTACTTGCCAGAGTTCTCAAAATTTGGAACTCCCAGGGTGGCACTGTGTGATTCCTAACACTGTATGATGTGAAGGTCTGTTTAGCCAGTCGTGGACATCTAGCTGAGTAGGTTACACAGGAGAGGCAATGGTATTCACACTTATGAAACACCATGACCTAGCTAAGTTTAAAGTTTTAAAATAATTTGTTAGTTTTGAAACTTTGTATACATAAGTGAATTATATTTGAAATATAGGAGCACTATTTGAAAGGATTAGGAGATGTGGTCTTGTTGGATGAAATGTGTCACTAGGGGTGGGCTTTGAGGTTTCAAAAGCCCATGCCAATGCTAGAGTATCTTTGTCTGCCTACTGATCAGGATGTATCTCTGAGCTACTGCTCCAGCACATGTCTGGGTGCCGCCATGCTTCGAGCCATGATGATAATGGAGTAAACCTCTGAAATTGTAAACAAGTTCTCAGTAAATACTTTTTAAAAAAATAAGGATTGCCATGGTCATGGTATCTCTTCCTAGTAGTAGAACTAAGATAATATACACGAATTCTGCATATTATACCAAGATCATAACTTTACCCAGTAACTTACCTATTATTTAATTAAGTTAATTCCACTTTTAGTAATGTAATGTTTCTTCTATATGTTCTAAAATGATTTACTTATCATTAAGATTGATTTAGTAAATAAGAATTAGAGACACATCTACTTTTTAGGAACTTAGAGAAAACCTAGTATAGTGGGAAAAATGGGAAACAAATGATTGTTGTGAGTCTTATTTAGTGATTTATTTGCTGTTTCTTACATATTTTCATGTTTTAGTTTCCATTTTAATATGTACAAGTCGAGATTTTTTTTTTTTTTTGGACAAAGTAAGATAACTTTCGAGGAAGGTTTATAAGGAGGTGTATGCTGTAATGTTGGATATAGGTATGAATTCCATTAGGAAGTTTAAATTTTTTGAGTATGGGTGTAATGTGTACCTCTATGTCTGTACATCATGTGCATGTAGTGCCCGTGGAGACCAGAAGAAGGCAGTGAATTCCCTGGAAGTGAAGTTGTGAGCTGCCATGTCAGAGCTGGGAATCAAAACCAAGTTTTCTGCAAGAGCAGCCATTGCTCTTAATGGCTCTGAGCCATCTCTTTAGTCTCATGAATTTCATTTTTTTTGTTCAGAGTGTAGAATCAACAGTGCCAACCTTGTTAAATTATCTGTAGAAATATCCAAAACACAAATCTATAAGCAGTGCACACAATAGAAGTAAAACATATGCAAAGAACCTTTTAGTTTTTAATCACTGTATAATTTATAGACAGTTTTGGTCGTATTTTCTTAAAAACTAGAAAAGCATGTATATAACAATGTTCTGTAAGTTATAATATAGACATACTTGAAAAGCATTGGGATAGGCATGGCAAAACTGTTTATTCATACACATATGCTATTTGCATTCTAAATACCTAAGTTACATATAAAATTTACTGATTCCTTGTGATCTAATCTAGGGATAATTAGGCTGATGTCTGTGTGGGCTGGGTTTAGTTTAAATCAACTATTTTTTGTTGAGCTATCCACTTGGGTCAAGTAGATTAAGAAAGTACAAAATAATCGCAGTGTTGCTCTTCTTGAAAGAAGGAACTGAGGCCTGGAGTTGAAAAATGAGTAGGAATGAATAGAATAGGAATGAATAGAAATGAATAATTGAGAACTCCAGGGAATGATAAATAAAGATATGGAAGTAGACACAAAACAGGACCTGGCTGTTTGTTTGTTTTTGTTTTTGTTTTGCTTTCTTTTTCAAATGACAACTTTGGAAATATTTTGGGAGCTTAAGCAAAACATGTATTGTTGGCTGGTCTTAAACTTCTGGGCTAAGGTGATCCTCTTGCCTCATTCTTCTTAGTTATTGGCTGTATAGGCTCCATGGTATTTGGCAGGACCTACTCCTGAATATTAAGACATCTAGTTTTGGTTAGAGTAGAAAATGTGTACTAGATAGAAGGGCTGTAGGAAACCAAACAGTGACAACAAGTGGGTCAGTTCCTGCTCCTGAAGGAATTTCAATCTAGCTATCTAAAACTACAGTTTTTTGAGGGATCATTCAGCTGTGCTTTCAGGCAGATGCTGATGTTATTGGCAAGTTTATTAGTATTGTTTAGATAGGGCACATTGATGCTAGGACCTCTTGAAGACTTACATTCTTTCTTTTAAAAATTTCCTGCTGTTGCCTGGCAGTGGTGGCACATGCCTTTAATCCCAGCACTTGGAAGGCAGAGACAGGTGGATCTCTGTGAGTTCAAGGCCAGTTTGGTCTACAGAGTGAGTTCCAGGACAGCCAGAGTTACATCAGAAAAACCCCGTCTCAGAGGAAAAAAGGAAAAAGAAGAAAAATTTTTCCGGCTGTTTAAATTTCCCCTAAATTCAATTGTTTCCCTTTTTATTTAAGATAATTGTATATGGGAAGTTGATGCTTTAAGTATTGAGTCTGATCATTTACCTCTTTGAGGTTTTTCTTCTTCTTTAAACAGTGTCTTTCGTATTTTATAGTAGGTGAATTTCTTATTTTAAACACATACACATATGTATGTCTAGACACATCCTGGTGGTATGATATGATTTTTAATGAGAGCTGTATGAGTTTATATATATTTCTTGTTGTGTAGGTGTCTTGTACAAGTTGGGAAGAAAGCTATGAGTGTGCAAGGTTTCCTTTGAGTTTTATGTCTAATTCTGAGTTTTCAAAAAATATTACTATAGTTAGTTCATCATCACATTAATATAGACTAATGATTGGTTGAACAAAATATTCTTGTTTGATCAAACATAATTCTTTGGGAATTTGGGAGTGGTTTTATTTTGGTCCTAAGTAGATTTAATTTAAAAAACAAAACAAAAAATGTGAAAGGATCTTTTTTCTTTGAAAATGCTAAGTTGACAATTAAGCTAATACTGTTTTTTTTTTGTTTTTGTCTTTGAATAGTTGGAACGGATAATGGGAGAGAAGCAATTGAAAGTGGGGCTGCATTTCTGTTCATGACATTTCACCTGACGGACTCTGTTGGTCACATGGAGACAAAGGCTATCAGACAGATGTTTGGTCCCTTTCCATCGTCATCTGCCACTGCAGCTTGTAATGCCACTAATCGAATTATTTCTCATTTTAGTCAAGATGATCTCACAGCTCTTGTCCAGATGGCAGAAAACCAGTGTAATGATAGAGTATGTTTTGGTAAAAACTTAGCATTTTCCTTTGACATGCATGATCTGGACCACTTTGATGAATTGCCAGTAAATGGTGAAGCCCAGAAAACTATAAGCTTAGACTACAAGAATTTCCTGAAAGAACATTTTCAGGAGCATTACACCCCTGAACTCAAGCCTGTAGAAAAAACGAATGGCTCCTTTTTGTGGTGTGAAGTTGAGAAGTACTTAAATGCAACTTTAAAGGAAATGACTGAAGCACCGAGAATTGAAGATCTTTGCTGTACCTTATATGACATGCTTGCTTCTGTTAAAAGCGGTGATGAACTTCAGGATGAGGTACAGTTGAAGTTTTTGAAGTTGTATGTAAACATGAAGTATCTTAATGAATAGCTCTTTAAAACGTAATTTCTTCTTACAGTGTTGGAATTGAACCCAGAGCCTTGAACATGCTAAATGTATGCTTTAACACTGAAATACATGCTCAGTCAGGGATAGCATTTTAAACATAGAAAGCATAAAAGTACTTCCTCTAACACTCTGCTCTGTTATTGGTACTGAGCTCTCCAGCCAAGTGCTTTTACATAGGGAGCACATGTACTTACCCAGTGGGTTCTTACAGGAAGACAATGTAATACTCTTATTTAAAAGTGTTGTTTCACTGCTGTAATTAGTACTTTTTCTCTGAGAAATGCATAGATTTAACTGGGAAATTATGTGATTTCTTTAGGAATAACTGCTTATATTGTTTGTATTTCTAAGCATTATGTGCCATATATCCTCAGAGTATTAGACATTTTTATTTTTATGTTAATTGTCAATTGATTAAGGAAAGTTTTTGACCAATTTCTGTTTGAAACAATAACTACTGACTATTGAGAGTCAAATTAATCTAAAGTAATTGGTTGACTAGATATTTTCAAAATTTATTTAAATTATTTTATGAAATTAAACTATGATTACATTATTTCCCTCTTCTCTTTCTCCTGCCTTCCCCTTCTCCCCCCTCCCCCTGTTCTCCTACAAATCCATGGCCTCTTTTCTTTAATTATTTTTTACACACACACGCACACACACCCCTCCCCCAACACGTAAATATATAAATACAAACTGTTCAACCTGTATATCACTTGTATATATATTATTGTATTGGTAACCACTTGGGGGCTTTCAGCATTCCTTAGTTGCCTGTAGTTCTTTGTCTAGGATTGAGGCCCCATGAGATTTTCCCCCTTCCATGTTAGCATATCATCTTTGTTCAGGACTCTTTTATGCAGTGAAGTTGATGAGACTTCATAGGTGTAGCACCTCAGACGTTTCTAGGAAACATAATCTCACAGTAAATTCCTGTTCCTCTGCCTCTCACTGTCTTCCTGTTCCTCTCCTTCATCCACAATGATCCCTCAACTTTTGGTGCAGGAAATGTATTGTAGCTTTATCAGTTGGGACTGTGAACACATGATCACTGTACTCTGCATTTTAATCAGTTGTGGTTTTCTTTGAAGGGTGAGAGAACAACATTTACCTGTGGATTTTAGGGTGCATACTTAAAATGTAGTTAGGAACTACTACATACTACTAAACTAGTTTAGTAAAATGGCAATTGTAGTTTCTCCATCAAGATCATGACTTCACTAACCCCAGGTCATTGGTTAGATTACCAGTACCAGGCATGATTTTTCCTATTTTTGAGTGGGCCTAGAATCTAATTAGAGAACTGTTGGTTACCACCGAGGTATGTGTGCCACTCTTCTACCCTTGAGGTTCTTGTGCCATAATGGTTGCTTTAGTTCATAGGTTTTATAGCTGGGTAGGACTGACTAGATCTTTGTGTGTACACATGTAGGTGTAGGTATGTTTACCCATGTATGCATGTGTGGAGGGCAGAAATTGAAGTCATTTTGCACTCTCCATCTTCTGTTTTAAGACACTCACTGTACTTGGAGCTCATCATTAAGGTTAGACAGCTGGCCAGCAAAGGCCCATGATACACTTGTGCCCCTACTCCCTACCAGCTCTGCTGCTGTGCCTGGTTTTTACAAACTCAGGTCTTGATGTTTGCATTACCTGCTGAGCTATTTCCCCAGCCAAGACCACTGATAGTTTATGCCATTTGTTCAATATAAAAAGTCGTACCTTTAAATTTTTTTTATCAGAAGAAGGAAACATTATTGTAATTCCATTCTATGCTGTAATTTGGTTATATTATTCAAAGTGATGAATTACTCTTACTGCCACATGAAAAAGGGGGCTTTAGTTTTGTCCTCAACACTGACAATCATTTCATTCACAAATTATATGTCAAAGCAGTTTTAGTACTAGACAAATTGAGTGGTAACCTGTTGCCAAAAGATTAGGGGATATGGTGTACTATATTAAAAGGAGCAGAGACTGTGAAGTCAGATATTTCTATTCTACTCTTCCACTCATTGTGAGATTTGAATCTTTAAGAAGCTCGGTTTTCTTGCTCCTTTTCTCAAGGGGATACTAAAAGATTGGTATAAAAAAGTCACCATATATATGAATTGTCAATAACATATGGGAAATATTCAGGTGGTAGATGTCATTATTTGGCTTATTATTATTATTATTACTACTACTTCTAAGAGTTTTTAAATCATATAGAATGTTATAAATGCAAAGAATATTTTTGATTTAGAGAATTAATGTTAACGGTTTGGAAGTAAGTGATCATGCTTTTATTTGGGTGGTCAGCCTCATAGTCCTCGGTTATTTTTACATGGGTTAATTTATGTCAGATCTGATACACTTTATGTGTGTTTCTCTGAAATTGTTCCTTTATCATGTGAATATCTAGTAAAGATTATATTATTTATTGTTCTGATGTGCACTTTTGATTTCTGTGTATATCCTGGGACTGATCCCCTATTAGATGGATATCTAGTAAAGAATCTTTTTTCATTATGTGTACTGTCTTATTACTCTCTATTGATGATTTTCATTGCTGGTTAGAGCTATTTTATTCATTTTATTATTTTAGTGTCTCAAGGCTATTTTTACTTTTTAAATTTTCTTAGTCTTTCATAATTTCACATACACACACACACACATATACGCATACATACATACTTTGATCATATCCTCTCCCCCTATTACACTCTCCTAACCCCCCTTTTGTCAAACTCCTTCATTTTCCTTAAAAAGTCTTCTACTTTCATGTCTTTCTGTATATGTGCTCCGCTGCATTTAATTAGGGTCGCTTTTATGAACATGAATGAATGGTTACAAAGACAATTTACCAGAGACTATACTACTGAGGATTATGGCTGCTCTCATTCAGCAACCATTAACTGTAAAGCTACCCAAGGAGGGTGGAGCTTTACAAGCCCATTCTTGTCTATGATGGAATGTTGATGGGTCCAGTCTTGTGCATTTTTTGTGCAAGAAACCACTAGTGCTGTGAGTTTGTAGCTGTAACAATCAAGTCATATCTAGAACACAGTGTTTCACAGTATTCCTTCCCATCCTTTAACTCCTACATTCTTTCTATCCCCTCTTGTGTGATTTCCCTAAGCTTTGGAGGTGGTATTAAAGATGTCCCAGTTAGGGCTGAGCATTCAACAATTACTACCTTGAACAGTTAGGAGTTTTTGCATTGACTGTTGCCTACTGCAAACAGAAGTTTCTCTGCAGTATAGCAAAGCAGCACTAATCTATACAACTATACGTAAATATTTAGAATGAAGCTTGACACTATATCCATTTTAAAAGCAACAGGTTATCCTTAGGGGCTATGACCTTCCAATCATGGGCATTTGACCAGGCTTATAATAAAAAGCATGAATTCCTCCTGTGGAGTGAGCCTTAAATTTGAATAGAAAACCAGTTGTTACCCTGTGGCAGTCATACTATTGTTTTACCAGTTTATGCTATTGAACACTTTTAGAGCTTTTTAAAATTTTATCTATTTTTTAGTATTAATCTATTGTGTTTTATGAGTGTTATGCCTGCATGATAGTTTGTGTGCCATGTGCATGCCCAGTACCCATGGAGACCAAGTTACAGGTGGTTGTAAACAACCACATGGATGCTAGAAACCTATCCTTGTCCCTCTGCAAGAATTGCAAGGTTTCTTAATCTTGAACCATCTCGGCAACCACAAGTTAAAGCTTTTTAAATTATTTCCTAAACTATTGGGGTGTGTATTTTTGGCTCTGGATATTGAATTTAGATCTTTCCGCTTTTTGCTTTTATGTCTCACATAGGCCTGTAAAAAGAAGGCAGTTAAAAGGCTAATTATATGATAGCAAATTTAATTTCCTTTTCTTTTATTTATTATTTTATTAGTGATTCTGGTGATCAAACCCAAGGTCTTTAACATGGTTGTCAGGCCCTTTACCACAATGCTTTGTCTCTAGCCCTTGGTTTTGTGAGGAAGGATTGCATTAGGTAGCATTGGCTGACTCTGAACTTTTTTTGCTTTTTGTTTTATTGTTTGTTTTTGTTTTTGTTTTTCAAGATAGGGTTTCTCTGTTGTAACTCTGTAGACCAGGCTGGGTTCGAACTAAGAGATCCACCTGCCTCTGCCTCCTTAGTGCTGGGATTAAAGACGTGTACCACCATTGCACAGCTGACTCTGAACTTCTAATGATCATCTTGCTGCCTCCTCTGGAGTGCTGGGACTGCATGTCACCCCATGTCCAGCCTTTAAATAAACATGTTACCTACTTTTGTAGTAATTTAGCAGAACGATGTAGACATATTTTCATGTGTAACTTAAGCATGTAAAAAGCTACTACTACTTCTATACTGAAGATAGGTTTTTGTTCCTTAATGTATGCTTTTCTATTTCTGAATATAGGTTATTGATCTAGTAACTAATTTACCTGTGACTGAGTAATTTTTCTGTTTAGACTTTTGTCATTATGATTAGAAAAACTTTAAGTAAGATTCTTCAGTTGTTACAATTAATTATTTTAAAGATTGTTAAAAATGAAACTTCTCCCCTAGAGTTCTTTCTCCCCACTGTTACATTAGTAACAGTAAAGCTACTGTGTTCTAAATGAGTATTATTTATGAGTCTGGGTATGGCTATCTCTCTTGACATAACCGTTTTTCTGTCTTTTATTTTGTCTTATGTATAAAAATGGAAACAAACAAACAAACAAAAAAATCTAAAAAAGGGCCCCAATTAAAAATTGAAGCTCAAGTCACAAAACAAGACAATGTTAGAAATTCTGGCATGTTTCTCTATATCAGACTTTCCATTCCTATTACATGCTGTAAATTAGAAAACATTTGTTTATTTATTTGGTATCTGTGCAAGTCTATGCACACCTGTGTGTCTGCACCTTTGCCAGAAAAAGATGTAGAGTATCCTCCTGTATTGCTCTCTGCCTATTTCTTTGAGTCAGCATTTCTCCCTGATCCTGGGGCTTCTGTTTTCTTTGCTAGGCCAGAAGCCAGGAAACTCCAGTGGTCCTTCTATCTTTGTTCCCCTTGGAGGTGGGGTTACTGGCATATACCAGATTTTGTGGATCTTGTAATCTGAAGTACAGTCTTTGAGATTTCAGTCTTGTGCTCTTAACCACTTCAGCTTTTGTTTATATTTTAAGAGAATAGCATAAATTGAAAAATTGAAGATTTTTTTTTTTAATGCAAAGTCAGGTAAATTTGTCTCTATTTTTTTGTGGTAGGCAAATTACTAAGCCCTTATGAAACTACATTTCAGAGTACTTCATAATGTTGTGGGGTTATATATATGAAACATCTGACACAATGGTTCCCAAATTGTTAGCATCATAATGTTTGAGCATTTAATAATAGTTTTGACTTTGTTCCATATAAATTATAAAATAAATTCTTATCTGTGCCTTCAGATGAGTACTAAAGGGCTGGTTGAAATACTGAGAAATGTAAGGTGACATCTGAAAGCATGTTCTAGATCTGTTGAAGTATTATTCCAATATTAAATGCTATGTGCAGTACAATTAATGGCAGTGTAAATATTGATGGAGTTACTGTGTCATCAGTTCCTAAGAAAACAGTGAGTTTTTAATTTATTTATGATCACGGCTTGCTCTCATGCAGATGGCACTTTCAGTAGCATTGGTAACCTGACATTTGCTGTTAGCATTATCCTTTGCAGGTGTGCAGATGGTGTTTTCTTGACCTATCATAGCATGTTCATTTTTGCACCTATCCCTTTTCAGATTTTTCCTGATCCCAGGAAGTGGGAATTGTTTGGTTATATATTATCTTCTCAGTGAAGACTGATTTCTTTTCTGTATTTATTTGTATCACACACAATTCTGGTGTCATTGAAATTTTTATGAGAGTAATTAGCGTTGTTTAATGTATTAGTCTAAACTTTATGTTCTAAAAACACCTTTATGTTCTTTAAAGTTATTAGGACTATACACAGAGATATTCTTTGATATTTAGCACTATAGATATTTATTTTATTAGAAATGAAAAGAAAATTTAATATTTTAATTGGTTTTCTGCATGTTTACAAACTAATGTTAAGTATATTAAATACTATTTTGTATGAAATACTGTCAATAGCTGGGGAGACTGCTCACTGGGTAAGAACACTTGAGATATAATCTTAGCATTAGAACCTGAGTTCAGATCCCTAGCTCTCACATAAAAAGATAGGCATGGCCACAGATACCTGTAACCCCAGTGCTGGAACATGGACACAAACACAAGGATTACTGAGGCTTCCTGGTCACTAGTCTAGCACCACAATTAGTGAGAGACCACTGTCTGAGGAGTAAGTGGGAGAGGGACAGAGCATGTGTTATGCGAGAAGACTTTTCCTGGGGCTGCTCAACACCTGCTCACTGTAGATGGACAGCCCACAACAAACCAAAGTATGGATACCATATTGACAGTTTCCTGATTCGTAGAAAGAAAACAGGCTAACTTTGTCTTGAAAGAATTGTTTACAGTCAAACATGTGAATACAGATAACTGAACAAAATTGTCTATTGTCTTACATATTTATCTGAATGCTTACATCATTTTCAGGTTTGTTAAAATGTTATGTTAGATTAACTGCCTGTAAATAGTGGCTATGAATTATTATGAAATATAATTTAATTCTCTGCCGGCAGCAACAGTGTACATTGTTCTTTTCCCCTAGAGATAAACAAATGCTGTCCTACTTTTCATGATTATTTTCTTATGACTGTATTTGTGATTATATTTATTTTTTGTTGAGACTGTATTTCACAGTGTATGGATATTTACTAATTTTTTATATCACAACCAGATGAAGATTAATTTATAAAATTTTAAGTATTTTTACTTATTATAATCATTCAGTATTCAATCTACATGAGCCATAGATTCAGAGTCTTATCGGAGTTGCTTGGGCTTTTTGTTATGTCAGTATTATTTGTATTATCACTGTCTTAGGGTTTCTATTACTGTGATAAAACACCATGTCCAAAAGCAACCTGAGGAGGAAACAGTTTACTTCAGCTTACACATTCCTAGTTTCAGTCCCTCACTAAGGGAAGTCAGGGCAGGAACCTGGAGGCAGGAATTGAAGCAGATGATTGCTGCTGATTGGCTTGTTCAACCTGGTTTCTTACACAACCCAGAACCATCTGCCCCGAGATGGCACCACTCACTATTGGCTGGGCCTTCCTACAACAATCATGTATTCAGAAAATGCTCCACAGACTTGCCTACAGTCCAGTATATAAAAAGGCATTTATCAATTGTAGTTTCCTCTTCTCAGATAACTAACTTGTGTCAGGTTGATGAAAGGAAAAAGAAAGAAAGAAACAAAAACCAAAATCAGGACAATCACATTGTCTATACCACATGCAAACTGAAAATTGTTTATTACTCAAAGGCTTGAATAATTTTGCCTTCTATACTATGCTTACTATAATGTGTAATACCTGTTCTTTACTAATTTAATGTGTAGAACATTCCCAAGTTTTAAAATGCTTGTCTGTATAAGTAAAACAGAAATGGATGAGGTTTTTTTTTAATTTACGAGAATCAGAATTCCTCTTTTTTGAGATAGTATTTATGCTGTAAAAACTTGTTTTCAGATCTTTATACATTGTTTTACTAGCCTGAGTGGAGAATTTATAATTTATCCACTTTTAAGACCAAAAATTGCAACTTTATAAAAGAAACATGAAGCTTTCTTCCATTTTTAGAAAGGTTTCTATAAGAAAAATAAATGTTCCAAGGACATTAGTGCTCATATGTCTCTACATTGCATCAGAGGTCAGAATTCCATCTGTAGTCAGTTCAAACTCTCCAGTACTTACTGGCTTATTCAGACATTCTTTCAGACATTGTTAAGTTAGGTTTGACAGCTATATTTTTTTTTTACATAAATAGCTACTTGATCCTAGTATTTAACCCTTTTACTACAAAATGATTCATAGCTGTGTTTCTTTCTCAGCAGCTTTCAGTCATTATGCTCCTAATTTACTTTTCTCCTCTTTAAAAAATTTTTTTTTAGTGTTTGGTTTTAGAAAATCAGCTTTTGGTAATGATACACACACACACACACACACACACACACACACACACACACACACACACACACACACACACACACACACAGGCACTCAGGCTGGGAAATCATAATGTGATCCCACAGTGCAAATCTACTGTGATAAACAAAACCTCTGGTGAGACTGGCTTCAGTGTAAGGGGAGCTTTTGTCCAAGTGCATTCTTTAGCTGTGGCATTGTTGCCTTATGAGGTCTGCTAGCAGAAAAATTTGCTGAAAATTCATCAGTCAAGCAAAGCCCTTGGTTAACAGCAGTAAACAGTCTATCTAGCACTTTCTGTCAGACATAGTAATTTAGCAGATGAGAGAGTTAAAGATTTCTCACAGTCAAACAATCAGGAATTGACCGTGTTGTTGGCTAAATCCACCTTTCAGTAACTCTAGGTTCACATTGTCAGCTCTCATGTTATTGTGCTGTGTGGAATGGCAGCAGTGATTCATGTGTCTCCCAAGATTCCTTCCAAATTGAGCTTAGCCCAGTGTGATTTGTGTGGCTGGTGAGTATATGTGAAGCTATTAGTTACTTTCACAAGCTGTGACTAAATACCCGAAGAGAAACAACTTAAGGGAGGGAGATTTTATTCTGGCCCCCAGTCCCAGGATGGGGCCTGGCTGCAGGAAGAATGACCAGGCTGCTAGTCACACTACATCCTCATTCAGGAAAGCGGAGAGTGAACCAGAAGGTGTGCTTGGGCTGTGAAACCTCAAGGCCTGCTCCTAGTGACCCACTTCCTCACACAAGTTTCCACCTCCTTCAGGTTTCCTCACTTTCCCAATGTCCCAGCTAGGGACCAGGTGTTCAAGTACATGAGCCTGTGGGAGACATTTTACATTTCAACACATCCATAACTATGAAGAAGATTCCTCTGATTCTCACACATAGCTAAAGTGTGATTTAATGCTTTCAACAAGAAGGCTAAATTGGAATCTGATACAATGGATGATCGGGTTTTAGTTGGAGCAGTGGTTTCAAATCTTTTGTTAGTTTTTATAACGCAATATGAAATAATTGTATTAAATTTCATCATATAACCAGTAGAAATTTTACCAAGATAAAATAAAATTTATATATGCATGTATTACAATCTAACATATGTCCTTGGAAAAAAATTCCTGAAGCAAATATGAATGGTATCAGATATTTTTTCTTAAAATTTGTTATGTGTTAATTTATTTCCTAACAAGTAATAGTTTATTATTAGGAAATGATTTTGTGTAATTTTTGTGTAATTTTGTATATTTTTATCCCCCACTTGATTATGATTCATTTATTTTAGTAATTCTAAACATCTAACGGTAATTGCTTAGTATTCCTGTGGCATCATGTCAGAGATAATTGCATGCATTTTTTAGCCTCTACCACTCTGTCACTGTGCTGTGAAGAATGTGTTCTCTTGACAGTCCAGGAATAGTGCATACAGAAGAACTTTAAGGCCCCAAGGCTGGTGGGTAGTGGTCTTACATCCCGTGTGCTGTTCTGTGCTAACTGCTGTTATTCTAGCTCTCATAAATTTTATGAGTACCTTTACTACTTTGATGTAAAGTGTAAGAAATAATGAGCTGAGTTAACTTAGAATCAGTTACAGAAGTTTTGAAAATAAAAGCAGTAATGTTATCAATGGGCTACTCCTAAATTGTATAAAGCAACAATTTTTAGAAACATTGTTCATTTGAAAAAATTTCCAAAAAAAAATTGAACATAACTGTGACTTGTAGTATATACCTAGATCAAAAGACTATTAGTATGTTAATAAACTTTCATAAACAATTGTTCTCTAAACTTTCTTAAAAAGTTATACTACATTACATAAAGGCCTTTTCATGCAAATATATAGTGTGCTTTGACCATATTACCTCCTTCCCCTGCTCTCTTCTCCTTGCTCACCTTTCGTCTCTCCCATGAGTCCCTTTTGTTCCCAGTTTAGTTTTCTACTTTGAATATATGAGGTTTTGTATGTATAGAACTCTAGGAGCCACAATGGGAGAAAACATGATTACCTGTCTTTGTTGGTCTGACTTGCTTCACATAAGATGTAGACTTGCATTTACATTAATTTTCCTTCAAATGGCATAGTCCTATTTTTTTATGGCTGATAAAAGATGCCCATGTGTGTATATATAACCTACATTTTCATTATCCAGTCCTTTCAACTAATAGTGGTAGCAAAACTATATATTCACATATCGGTAAAAGTCTTAATCTAAATAATTTTGAGCACCTTCCAACCATGTTTGATAATATGGCTTTTATATGTTTAGTCATTTAATTTGAAATTATATACATATATTATGTAACTATGAATATTGTAAAACATATACAAAAGTGGAACAATTTAAAAGATATTATCATAAAAATGTTTTGTAGTACTAGGAATTGAACCCAGGGCCTTGTGCATGTTAAGTTAAGCAAGTATTCTACCACAATGTTACATTCCCACCCCTAACTTTATTAGCAATATTAAAATCTTTCTCATTAGAACAGTATGTCTGCATAGTCTTTAGTATTCTTGAATCTTAATATAATCTTTGCGATGTTTGTTACTACTTGTGTGATTAATCCCATTTGGTAATTAATCCCAATTGGCTTAGAGCAATTAGAAATTGTTGGAGGATTTTTGACAAGAAATGGAAAGGAGGCAACATACGTTGATCAGATCTGAATTTTATAAGTAGGTAAATGATTTGGAGCATGTGATAGATGGATTTAAAGAAGCTATTTACAAAACCTTTTGAGTGCTCTAGGCAGCAAACGTTTTGGAGCTTAAAGGAGACAAACAGAAAGGCCTGAAGGCCATTTAGTTGTTAAGAGGCCTTGGGAATGGGTTCAGTGACCAGGGTGAAATGGGTAAAGTAGGGTAGAGAGTGTTAAAGATGCTTTGGACTTGGGTAACTGGAAGGATGGCAGTGCCGTTCATGACTATACAGAGTTCTTGGAAAGGACAAAGTGGGTAGAGATCTGTGGACAGTTTTACACATGAAGCATTTTAAGAGACTTTTAGCCCTGCATGTGGAAAGGGTAACTGGTATTTAACAGAGTGCTCAGAGTGGAAAATTTCAGCTAAGGGTTTGTTCGTGAACAAATAAGAGGAAAGATGAAGTGAAGGTCACCTTAAGGAATGGATACTTACATTTAAAAAAAAAATTGAGATTGAGCCTAAAGAGGAGACCGCAATCATCCAGAATGCTAAAACATGTATCAAAAGAACAATATATCAACAATATAAAAGGAAATGTTAAATTCAGTAAGAATAAGGGATATTTAACAGTGTGTAGTGTTGCACTGAACAAGATTGGGTTGATAGAGACAGAAAAAATTGTTTTATCAAATCTGAGTTACCATCCTTCAAGTAGAACTACTTCTAGTAGACAATGCCAGTTGACTAGCCCTAGCCCCAAACTGTAGTATTCAAACATTTGAAACTTTTGAGAGCTAATATGTTACCACAAATTGGAAGGTCCATACTTTACCTCAAGAGATAGATTGAATTCATAATGCAGATGTTCTAAAAATACTATACAAAATTACTATGAGGCTACATGTATGAGGTATATGTGTAACAGATGACTTTCATGTTTAAACTTTGGTCTTGTTCTCAAGCTATTTTATCATGCATATGCAAATTTTCTCAAATCTGAAAATCGTAAAATCGATCCACTTCTGGTCCCAAACATTTTGGACTGGGAATACTCAGAGACAATAAATCTTATCCTGAAAATAATGAGCTTAGGTTTTCTTCTGCATTCTATACTTAAGTTTCTAAAAGCATTAATCCAAGGCTACAGAGACAGCTCAGTTGATCAAGTGCTTGTTACAAAATACTGAAGACCTGAGTTTCATCACAGAGACAGATTCCTGGAGCATGCTTGGAAGTTCCAGACAGAGAGAGCGAGAACTTGTCTTAAAAAAAAAAAAAGGACAATGGATTCATAGGCAAAACACTGGAGATTGACCTTTGGCTTTCAGGTACCCCATTGCTGCACTACACGTGTACAAACACACACATGCATACAACAGGTGTTTAGACAATCTGGTTTCTAAATTTAAAACAAAACAGGTTCTAGAAATTTTTAAAATAATACTACAAAGAGCCACAGATTCAACATATAAATGACATGTGTTTATGCATTTATCATTCCTGTTCAAAGTGAAAAGCTTAAACAGTCTGTGGCATTATTTTGAATAAGAATGCAGAAGCATTGTATTATTTCAGTAGATTTTCTACTTATTGGAACACAGCCAGTCTGTTACATTTTCATTTGATCACTTATCCCATTGTTGTGGTTAGTCATACTTACTTGCTTAAGTATTTTCATTGGGAAATTATGTGATATGCCTGTTTCAGTATTTTCTGTAAGAGCCCTTCAAATATTTTGAAGTTAAGTGGATGTCTTCTTGTAGTCTACCTATATTCCTTCTGTTATGTCACAAGTCATTTTAGTTTTCCCTCATAACACCTTTTGTAAATAAGATCGTTTATACTGGTTCATTTCTTCTTCTTCTCTCCTAATGTGCTTTGATTGTTCATTGGAATTTTCTTTAAAAGTATAGGTTGGATTTAGCTCAGGACTTCAAGTGCTTCAATCAGTGTGCTGTACTTCAGCTTATTAGGTGAAGTGTTAGGAATACATTGGTTAAATTTACTTTTAGCCTAAATTGCATTTCTTTGTTCATGTTGAGTGGGCCCAAAAAAAAAAAAAAAAAAAAAAAAGTAACCATTTGCCTTTTCAGGCTTTCCTAGAATTTATCTATAAAATCAGTTTTTATATAACTGCACATGACGTTTTTGTGTTTTTTGAAATCCGTTTGTAAGTTTTTTATATACTTAACCCTAATATTTCTTAGACTGACTCATACTATTTACAAAAATTTAGAACATTGATTTTGTAATGTTCCATTTAGCAATATACTTGATTTCTTCTAGTTTATATATTATAAATAAAAATGTTGAAGAAATTCTGCAGTTTCCTATTTTCTGCATGTTGACCAGTTGTTGATCTCTGTGTTGATCATCATCTGCTACAAACAGAAGTGTAGCAGGTTGCAACCGTACTTCCTCTCATTGAGAAAAGAAAAAGAAAAGATAGATAGAAAGATTGACTGCCCTTGTTGGAGGCCTGAAAAGATAGGAAGAAAGAAACATTGACTACCCTTGTCGGTATCCTGAGTCTGGGAGAGAAGGAGTTGATAGTGAGCTGAACTAATGTCTCAATGCAATATCTCTGAACCTAATTCCCTCTCCTGCTTCTGAGCCTCTGAGCAAAGTTCCCAGAAGTCTAAGCTGCACACAATCACAAAAACAAGCTGAACATAACAAAATTATGTTTTTCATAGCAGCATATAAATAAATCATAGCTATCAGTAACAAATAGTCTCAATCAAACTCACTCTCATCCACTACACCTGGGATGGGCACAAAAACCATTCTGTGTTTTTAGAGAAACCAAGATCACAAAACTCCCTCAAAATGTCTCACTACACAGAAGTTTCTCTAATGAGGGTTAAAGGAGTTGATTTAATAGTATGTCCATTTAGCAGAATAATTGGAGATTTCTGTCTGAGCATCTATGGTCTATCTAGCCATAGGTTATTGACCCAATAGTGGTGCTAGGTAGGGGCTTTAGCTTGTGGAGCAGGCCTTAAATACAACCATAAAGTGGTTTGTTACTCCCATGATGTTTGTGCCACTTTTGGACCAGTTGGCGTGTCTTCTCCGGACATTATAATTGTAGCTCACAGGATTCCCAATTGGGTAAGATCGATTACTTTTATTCTTTGATGTGCAGAATATCCATCTCCACATAGAATTATACTATATACTGTACCTTTCCCCCTCGAAAGGCTCAGGAATCATTGTGAAAGAGGGGTTGGAAAGAATATAAAATCTAGAGGTGGAGAATGACTCAGAAGAGACAGCTGCACATAGGAACTCAAAGTCATTTTGACACCATGCACAAAGACTGATGTAAGTCTAAATCAGACCAGATCTTAGCATAGAGAGGAGAATTGGACATCAAAGTTTGCCATTACTTTTGTTTCCTTTTATGACAATGTAATTCTTGTTCCACTTTTGGTAGTCATCTTGGTAGTTTCGTATCCACTGTAAATAGTGATTATTATTGGGATGATAATGGTCTAATGGTCTTATTCACTAGTTGGTTTATTTTTTTTTTAAGATTTTGATTTTAATTTTCTGTGTGTGTGTGTGTGTGTGTGCGCGCACATGTGCACATACACACAGCACATGAAGTGAGTGCATGCCTGTTGAGGCCAGATGAATGCATTGAATCCCCTGGTGCTTTAGTTACAGGAAGTTGTTGGCTGCCTGATGTGGGTGCTGGGAACTGAACTTGGGCCACATCCAAGAGCCAAGGACAGTAAATACCTGTTCTGATTTTTTAAAAAAAAGTTTTGTAATCTAAGGAACATAGTTTTTATTTATTAATTTAAGGGAAAAATAGTATTGTATCCAAAAATATTTTATTCTAGCAGCAAGAACATTGAGAACATTTTGTCCATTGTCAAATAATTTTATAGATAATATATGATATAACAGTATTCACTAGCACTGGGCATTTTAGCCCATATGTTTGCAAGTTGGAGGCCAGATTGATTTATAGAAAGACTTGCTGTTTTTACAAAACAACAGCAACCTGAAAATTCTTAAGAGGCATCTGTTGAGGAAACGTATTAACTGATCTATTATGTCTTCACTAATTCTCTGATCTTGCAGCTTCACTCTTTCATTGGTGGCTGCATTCGTCTGGGTTTTACAAACTTCTTTAATAGATGTCTCCTTTTGTACTTATAGCTAACCTCTCCCTCTTTCTTTTTTAATTTGGTGGCCCTATAGCAAGCAATGATTCAGACAGCTATACCTTTGCACACAGTGACTGTCAGTGCCAAGTTAGTTTGTAGTGCAGATCTTGACTGTGGAAGCATACCTGCTCCTAGAGTGGATGAATGTGGCAAATGTTATGGAAAACATAATTTTCGGTTGTTGTTAAATCTGATAGCAGATCTCTGCTAAGATTCTTTTTCTGGGAGTTACAGAAACCTTGTGTTCAGAACAGAGTGGTTTTTTGTTTGTTTTGACAATCACTGAGCTTAAGATTGTTATTAAGAAACAATTGACTGTCTTGCTATTATTCCATGTTCTTGCATTAGAAATTAGCTTCCAAGTATTCTAGTTGTTTCCTGAAATTGTTTTTGTCTAAAAAAGTTCTCACTAGAACTTTTGCCATGTGTGAACAACACAGTTGAGTTTAAGTAACTGAGTGGCTAAGAATATATACAAGGGTAGATCTGCAGGGTTAAGCATTTTCTTATACAAAAAAAAAAAAAGACTTTGTTTTAAAAATTCAGTGAATCTTTAAGATGTGATGGAATTTAAATAGTAGTCCATTCTGTGTGTATGTATGTATACGTATATACATACATACATACATACATACATGTGTGTGTGTTATGCACATTGGGGATATAATAGATTTGTTGCAATTATTCTTCTTTTCATCCCTTCTTACTTCTTCTCTCTCATTCCACCTCCCTCCACCTACCCCCTCTTTCTGTAGAAAGTTCTTTAATATTACCTTTGATCTTTGAAGCAGGGCTTATGTTTTACCACACTCCAAAATAAACATTTAAAGTCCTCTATAGAAAAGTTGGCATGAATGTAGAGATTGTTTGGTTAGGGAGGGAATGAGTTAAATGGGGAACTGTTTATCAGTGCACACTGTATGCAATCATTGAAATATCAGTGACCCTATTAACTTGTATGAAGAATACAAAGAATATAATGACAAAGGTAATTTTTCATACAAGGAAGTTTTCAATCATATTTTTCAGCCTTTAAGCAATATTTTAATTATTCTGAGCATTTCAAATAATTGTGACTCATAAGTATCTTTTTTATAGCTTTATTGATATAATTTCTATATATTTAGAGTATATAAATCATGAGTTCTCATATGCGTAGATAATGCAGTTATACATTTTTTTCTACTCTTAAATCATCTTAAGAAGAAATCTTAGGCCTTTGTCAATTTCCTTTTCACTTTCACCATCCTTACCTGTGATGATTCACTAATCAAGTTCTGTCTCTAAAGATTTCCCTATTTTCTACATAACTATAAACAGGATCCATTGTATGCATATACCACCTTTTGTTTATCGAGTCATCATTTGATAAGCTTCTGAGTGATTTTACTTTCTGACTATTCAGAATAGTCATATTTATATATACATTTTGTTTGGCATCATATTTTACTTTTCTTGCTTATATCCCAAGTGAAATTGTTAAGTCCTAAAGTATTTTTATGCATACTTTACTGAGGAATCAGGAAATTGTTTCCACAGTGGCTGTGCAACATACGAAGATTCCAGATTTCCCACATACTTACACTACTTGGAATTTTCATTTTGTAGCCTTTCTAATAGGTGTTAAGTGGTAGGCCACTATGATTTCTGTTTGTGTTTTCCTGAAGATTATATCATTTTGGGTGTTATCATGCTTAGTTTATACATACATTCATAGAGAAATTTAAATGCTTTGTGTTTTTGTTTTCTTTTATTACTCCTGAATTATGATTTCTTTATATGTTGTGGACAAAAGCTTCTTGTCAGATGTGTATTTGCAAATATTTTTCCTATTCTGTGCCTTGTTATTTGTTGAATGTGTTCTTAGAAGTATAAACTTGTCTTACTTATTTTCTGTTGTCTTTCATTGCTCGTATTTTTGATGGAGCATTTAAGTATCCTTTCCATGAAAATTCCATTATTTTCTTTTAAGAGTTTTAGACTTTAAGACATTTAGTCCATTGATGTATTTTGAGTTAATTTGTGTTCCTGGTTTGAGATAATGGTCTAGCACCCTTGCCCTTCCCAGTTCTCTCTTCCTTCCATCTCCTCTTTCCTCTTTTCTCTGGTTTATTCCATTGTTGCTTGTTAAAAGACTGTTTCTTCCACTTAGCTAGACACTCTTCAGAAATCAGTTCAGCATAGACATGTGAAGGGTTTTTTATTGTTGTCGTTTTCTCTTGTTTGTCTTTCAGAACTTTGAGTTCTGCTCAACATTGTGTTTGTTCTTGTGCCAGTCTGGCACAGTTTTGGTTTTGCTTACTTTGTTGTGAGTCTAGAAATAGGGACCTATGAATCCTAAACTGTCCATTTCCTTCTCCTCCAAAAATTGTTTTCATTATTCTGGTTTCTTCCAATTCTGTATGAATTTTAGAGTCAGCTTGCTATTTTCTGAAAGTAATTCACTGGGGGTTCTGAGAAAGACTGCAGTGAATCTATAGACTAACATAGGTTGTATTAAAAATCTTAATGTTATGTTTACTGCTTCATACATGTTGATTTTAAAAATTTAATTAGTATTTCAGTTTTTTTTTAGTTGTATTTTGTAGTTTCAGTGGAAAAGTCTTACTCTTTCCTTGTTTTATTTATTCCTAAGTAACTTTTGATGACATTATGGAAGGAATTACTTCCTTAATTTCATTTTCAGATTAGTATAGTATACAATTAGTATAGGATACAATTGATTTTTAGATATTGCTCTTGTGCAACTTTGAAGAAAATACTAGTTCCAGTAGTATATTCGCTATGCAAGATTATGTCATCTGTGAATAAAATAGTTTTATTTCTTCTCTTTCTATCTAGATGCCCTATGTTTCTTTTTCTTGCCTAAATGCCTTGGCTAGAACCTCCACTACAGTGTTGACTAGAAGTGGTGAGTTGAGACTCTCTTGTCTTATTTCTGATCTTTATGACTAAGCACTTAGTCTTTTACCTTTATGAAATGATGCTGTAGTTTTCTGTGAGTTTTCATAGGTGTCCTTTGTGAGACTGTAGAACTTTCAAGTACAGGTACTGGAGTATTGTTTTCTCATGAAAGAATAAAATTGTCTTTTTCTCATCTGTTGAACTAATGTGCAGTTTGTTTTAATTCCATTGATATGGTATCATATTGGTTGATTTTTTTTCTGTTGTACCAGCCTTGTATTGCTAACATTGATTTTACTTTGTCATGATGTCTATTATTTGTCTTCTATTCATCTGTCTATAATCTAAGACCTTTGAATATGTTACTGGGTTTATTTAGCAAGAATTTCATGAATACTTTCTGTTTCCATATTCCTAAGTCATTGGTCTTTAATTTTCTTACTATGCATTTGGGGTCACTTGTATTGGCTTTGAAAAATAAGCTTAGGAATATTTTTGTATGATCTTATTTTGTTCATTTTGTTAAGAATTGGTACTAACTTTTTAAAGATTTAGTAGAAGCCATCTGTAAAATTTAATTTTTCCAGTAATTGATTGGCTATCAATTAATTCTGGACTTGGAATTTCTGTGGCCAGGTTTTGGATATTTATCATCCTTTCCCTTGGTACAAGTCTATGCATGTGTTCTGTAAGTTCTTGAGTTAGTTTTTGGACATTGTGTCTTTGTCATACGCAAAATATTTTGCAGTATTTTTTTCATTTGGTTAGTCTAGCTAAAGTTTTAAAGTTTCTTGGTTTTCTTGATTGTCTCTATTGTTTTTCTTTGTACAAGTTAATTTATTTGTGCTCAGTACTTATTTTCTTTTCTTCTGTGCTTTTCTTTTTCTGGTATCTTAAGGTGGAAATTGAAATTGTTGATTTGGGTGCCTTTTAACAGGGAATGTATGTTTATAGCATTTTTTAAGTACTGTTTTAACTACTTTTCATAAAGTTTGCTCTCTATTTACTCTTTGACGTTTTCATGCTTATGTACTTGATCATATCTACCTCCAGCTATCTCTTATTTGTATTTGCATCCTGATGTTTATGCTTACATTTTCATAAATTTTGGTTCTATTGATTATTATTGTGTTATTTATTTTCACATATTTGAGAATTAGTTAACTCTTTTTATTTTCTTGGTTTATTGAGGCAGGGTTTCTCTGCTGTAACTCTGGCTGTCCTAAAACTCACTCTGTAGACCAGGCTGACCTTGCACTCACAGATATCCACCTGCCTCTGCCTCACAAGTGCTGGGATTAATGGTGTGTGCTACCCACCAACCAGTCTGAAAATTCTTTAATTTATCTTATTGATTAATAGTTTTATTTCATTGTGTTTACTGGACATACTTTGGATTACTTCTTTTTGGAATATATTGAGGCTTATGCAGTCTGTCATATGACCTGCAATGGCAAACAATTTCATGCATATTTGAAAAGAAAGCATTTTCTTCTCTTGTTTTGTGGTCTGTTAGATAGAACCTTGTTAGGCTTAGTTGGTTTGTAGTATTACCCAAATATCTATTTTCTTATTAATATTCTGCTTAGGTTTAAAATAGCACCATTGTTGAACATGTGGTATTACATTTGGATTTAGTGTTCATTCTACCTATTGATGAAGAAACCAATGAACAGAAATGAGAATTAAACCTTTAATGCGCACTTAATTTATTTTTTAATGAACTGAAGAAGGGCATGTTCTAAAAGGAAGGATCACCTTAACTACTGCCTAGGTAAAGATATTTGCTAACTAGTGCTGATCATTTGTTTGGTAGATACTATTGCAGACACTTTAATCAATTTGTTGTTGAAAAACCTGCTGGCTGTTTGATTTCATGAATGACAATGTTTGCACTATCAGGAGCAGAATACTATGGTTTGAGTGGGTTGTATCCCCAAAAGTCAAGTGTAGAGGTTAAGATCATCAGGATAATGCTATTGTGGGGTGAGGACTGTAGAAGGTCTCCAGGTATTAAGATTGCCGAAGGACAGTGTGGGAGCTCCATTCTTGTCTCCCTGTCTGTCTCAGTTGCTGTACTTGTGGAGTCATGGTGGCATTGGTCTTGCTGTCCTACAGAATTCTTTTGTGATGTGCTGTTCTCATTGGATGTCAAAGTCATAGTGCTGCCAGAAGTGCAAGACAAATTCTTTCCCTTCCCCAGTTAGTAGCAGGTGGCATATAGATTGGAGAGTGTGGGCTTAGTTGTATCCTCAGATGTACAGCGTGCAGTCCCGGTGGTCATCCGCTTGGCCATGTACCTGAAATTTGAGTAAATATTTTTGTTGGGGAGGACTTTCCCTGATCCACAGAAGAGCTCTTGGAAATTAGAAGCAAGAAAAGCTGAGAAAAAGAGAGTTGTGATCAGAGATATCTTAAAAGCTATGGCTAACTTTACACTTACTACTCAGAAGAAGAACCAGAGGCTTTGAAAAGAAAAAAAAATCAGTAGCCCTAGATTCATGTAAAATTTGATGATTTAGAAACTCTTTTCTGGTGATAGGGCATTAGGAACTTGAAGTTTTCATTATTTTGTCCAATGGCAAAATAGTAGATATTATTCAAAACATATCTTATAAAAGAAGACATTTTAATCCCTTCTTACAATGCTGACTGTGATCATAGAACAGTCTTTATGGTATTTGTGAATACTCTTTTGCTAAGATGAGTACTTAACATTCTTAATACAAACTAAACACATCATATGTGTGTGTGTGTGTGTGTGTGTGTGTGTGTGTGTGTGTGTGTGTGATTTCTGAAAGTATTCTTTTTTCCAATAAAACTAGATTATTTTCTATGTGAACATATTTTTGCTTTTCTGTCCACTTTTTCCTAGGTTTTTATGACAGTTGCTTTTGGTTTATAAATCTCTAGAGAATATTAAAGTGCTTAGCCTCAGCATTTTACAGGATGCTTCTTACTAGCTACATATTGTAGTATGGCTCAAACATGGATCCTGTGTTAATTTTTTTCCTGATCATTTGTCTGTCTTTAGCTTTTTACATAGGTCAGTATTTCTTTTAGTTGATTAGAATTATTATGTGGATTTATTTATATTTCTTATTCTTGTCATATGTTAACCATTTTCCAGATGTCCAGAGAGCCCTTAAGGTTTTAAAAGTCCTAGTATTTAAAGGAGGTCCTCACTATGTCATCATCATCGACAACAAATCCCCTAATCTTTCTTCAGACAAGGGGACCTTGCTGTATAGCCCAGGCTGACCTGAAACCTGTATTTACTCCTGAGTTCTTGATTTAGGCACACACTACTTGACCCTGATAGTTGGACAGCATATTTCTGTTCATTGCATATAACAACACTTTTCTGTAAAGTATTCAATTTATGTTCAGATTCAAGTAGGTATTATTTGAAGCTTAGCTTTTCTATTATCTGTGTAACCTTGGATAATTTAGGTAAATTTCCTAAATTTAGATTTTATTTAAAATTAAATAATATTAGTACTTGAATATGAAATGATTGTTAGGTCAAGTCTTATAGTATTCGTGCTTATCTTAGTTTTTGACATATAGTAAATGTTTGTGTACTGCTAATATCTTTAGAGTTGATAAGACAGGATCATGTTTCATAATTCATCTTATTTTACTTTTGATTATATACCTATTAAACAACAAACTTTTATATTTAATAAATCATATATAGTCAACCTGAGTTTTTGTCTTATGATTTTATGTATGGATTTTACAACAACAAAATTTGGTTAATTAACTTCCTCACATGCAAACTTATAGTATAACATTTCTGAAAAGGAAGTAGGTGATATATATTATCTCAGCTCATAAAAGTCTGAATCCTTTCTAGAAGAGGCATATTATACAGTGAACTGATTGTAAGTCTCTGATTCCTAACCTTTGTTCTTATTGCATGACTGAAAGCAACTTAATCTTTGACAACTCCTTCAAAGGAAAGTAATATATACATGAGAACTCTTCTGTATTTACATAAAACATTTGTGTACTGTGGTTTAGAGTTACAATTTATTCTGTATTTAAAATACATGTAAAATTTGGTATACAGTGATGATTGATTTAAATGTTCTAAAAATTGTTTTAACTCTTTTCAATTTGTAATTATATTTAAAAGCAGAATCATGATCTTTAATTATGTAATCACAAGTAATCTATATAAAGGTACTGGATGTTCCTTATCATTGTAAAGACAGATTTTTCTTTTACAAGTTTATTCCTTTCTTAAATATGTGTACTTCGATTGATTAGTTTGACTTCATTTTTCACATGGGAATTAATGTGTAAAAGTTCATTTTATTATTTTCTTTCCAAGCTGTTTGAATTGCTGGGCCCTGAAGGACTTGATCTGATTGAGAAGCTCCTCCAGAACAGAATTACAATTGTAGATCGATTTCTTAATTCCTCAAATGATCATAAGTTTCAGGTTCTTCAAGGTAAGAATCTAGAAGTAATTGTAATTTAAAAGAAAAGAAAAAAAGAAAACCCAAGCACATAGGGGCAGTACTAACTGGATTTAGTGAGTTATCTGAAATACAGAAAGTTTGGAGGGAGGTGGGTGTTTGGGAGTCTATGGAGGAAGGTGAAGGAGAGAAATAGGGAATATGTGATCATGTTTCATTGTAGCTCTATGAAATTTAGGATAAATAAAATGTTTAGAAAGAAAGATTTGTTTGCTAAACAAATCATTTAACTATAATTGTGCTTTTTTATGTCCTATGGTTTGTAGTATTACTGATACCATTCTATTATATAAAATTGAGACATGGCATATCATGAAACAAATACATGACACAAAAAGTAGTACATTGTGCAGCAATGAGTCCAACAGAGTGGCCATAACCATTTTGACATGTAATGAATAAATGCCTACTGAAAAATTAACCAAGGAGCCAATCTATTTTATCCTTAACCTTGGAAACCATGATCTGTTGATAACTTTTCAGTTTTTTCAAAAGGCTTCTACTTTGGAAATGTTGATTTTGAGTTTACAGAAGCAACCTAACCAACTACCATTATGTTTGGAACTAGGGAATATACCTTTCAATAAAATTATTGAAGGGGAAAACAAACAAAAAAGATTGGTAGAAACTTGGATGTTTGGAATTTAGCAATTTGATCTTTTTATGTGGCTCTGAGCTCTTCAAATATATGGGCAGCTAGCTTTACACTGGCCTGCTCCACAAGAACCCCACCCACAGAGTGTTGTGGAAGACACACTGGAGGAAACCAGTCGGGACTAAAAAGTTAAATTTGTTTCTACCATAAGTAATGAAATAAATTATTGGTCCAATTCTGAAATTTTATACTGAAAAGTTTGTGTTTTCTTGGTTAGTATTCTTTATGTTACTACCAACAAGCTCTACATGTCAACATAAAGATGAATTAGTACTCTCACTTAGGCTCATATTTTATTCTAATTGTACACATTTTATTCTAGAATGATAACAGAGAAGCAACATACCTTTTAATCAACATTAAACACTAATGTATTTTCCAATGTTGGAAGTTGAACCTAGGGTCTCACACATACATGCTCGACAAGAATTCTGCCATGGAGCTATATTTTCAGCCCCCAAAGATTAAATTTAAATTGTTAAGAAGTATATTTGAGACATCAATCTTACCTGAAATGTTTTCTACTCTCAAATGGCTTTTACTTTTATTTTGTATTAGATTGTTGTTTATGTTGCTAATATTCATGACTATGCTCTTGAAATTTTATTTAAGCAGACTTTAACTTGCATATTCTTAAAGTTTTTGTTGTTGTTTTAGTTAACTTTTGTTTTATATTCATGAGAGTTTATTTTCCTTAAATTTTTTTATGGGTTGGGTCAGTGAATGTCTCAATGGTTGGGAAACCTGTTCGCCACCAAACTTGACCACTTGAGTTGAATATCTGGGACACATGTAGAAGGAGAGAACTGACATCTACATGTTGTCTTCTGACCATCATGTACACACACGCATGCACGCATGCATGTTCACACAACACACACACACAAATAAACACATGTAGTTTTTTTTTAATTTTTAAAAATTTTTAAATATTTTGAAGAAAAGACCCTTTTTTTCTATTTCACCACTGTTAACACACATTTCTGTATTTTGATATGATTTATATTTAATGTTGCTTCAGAATTCTCTCCTAAGTACCAAATTAGAATTTTTCATTATTAAAGTATCTTATTGAGAAAGTTACTAACCATAGCCACTTGTATTTTGTTTTCCAAAATCACCATATATATAGAATGGCTTGTTTTCATTTAGCATTTCTAGCTTCATGATGAATTTGAGGTTTGTTGCTGTTGTTTGTTTGTTTGTTTGTTTTTTGTTCTGTAAGACTAAACATTTACCCTAGTTCGTTTCTAGTCTTAGGACCAGGAATTGTAAAGTGCCTGAGAAGTTACAGACTTCTACCCTGAGGATAGTTATGAATTAAATTCTTTAAGGCTTAGATTTGTTTTTTTTTTTTTTTTTTTTTTTAATGAGAGAGAAAGAACATGAGGCTGGGTATCAAGGGGTATCTGGGAGGAGATTCGGAGGGCAAAGAATATATTCGGTATATTGTAAAATGTTTATTAATTAAGAAAGATACATCAAAAATGCAAATTAACTTAGCATATTCTGTCATGTGACTCTCCCTTGAAGATTACACAAGATTCTGTTATGGCATAATTAGTTTTTATAAGATCATAAACTTCTACTTTATTCTTCAGTAACATTTTATGTGATAATTGCTCTTATGGTTATTTATTTTGTTTCTGCTTATCAGTCTTTACAGATAGTACAACCAAAAAGAAGAACCATACATTTAAGCATTTAAAACTGACTTTTAAAAAATCATTTTTATTATTTACTATGTTCAGTTTTATAGGTTTGCAGTATATGTTGATTCAGACTTTATAAATTTTTCAGTGAGTTACATATATTTTCTTATATTTTTAGTTCCCTTCTTTGGGTGATAACAAATATAATGGTATTTTGTGGCTATCAATTTCACGTAAAATATTAATTACACTAGTATCTGTTATGTTATCCAAAATATGGCTTCACATTTTAAAATGTTTTAGCAGTCATCTCCTGTAAGAGGATGACATTATTCACATTCTTGAGAAATCTTCATGTCTATGTTACCAATTTATTGACCTTTCACACAATTTCACTTTTAATTCTTAGTGTACGTGAAAGCTTTCAGATACGGATTTTTTGACATTGAAAGTTAATTATAAATTCTATTATGTAGAAAGTAAGTTGTATAAGACAAATAGAAAAATATTTTGGTGAGTTCTGTAAAGTTTCAGCTTATTATAGATCAAATTCTTTTTTATTTGATACTTTTGAAACATAATCTCCTTTCTAATGCTGATAAAGCCACATTGCACGAGTTTGTTTCATGTGACTGAGAATTAAATGGCTTATTCTAAATCATGTAAGGATGCAATATATTCAAATTTCAAAATTTGACTAAGAGTGAATTTGAACCACATTTTTCTTTCTTGGTGCGTTGTGTAGTACCTTCCCTGTTCTGCTTTAATTTTGCCATTTGATAAAATAACGCGTGCCTGTGCTCTGTTCAGAATATGGACCAAGTTTCTTTTGGCATCATCTGTCTTCCTAGCCTAATTGTTCTGAGAGTTCAGTATTGTAAACGTCTACTGACTTTGACTCCTTTTAGTGGTAGTTCTTTTCGCGCCTTTAGGACTGCAGATACTCAGAAAGAGTTTAATTAAACACAGAAGGCAATCTTGGTGGGAAAACATCCTGAATATTGAGGTGACTACACGCAAATCTAACTCATATTTTGTCAACAATGAGTTTTGGCTGATCTGTTTCTCTCGCATTTCTATAAGAAGATGGACAATACTGTTGCTTTCACTATTGTCTGTGAATATATCCTGAGCTATTGATTTTATTTCACTGTGAAAAGTAGTAAATGTATAATAACCTAATATAGTAAGGCTAATTGCTTAGAGGAAAGTTGTGTTTAATATATTACTGATTGCTATTTATCACACAAGTGGTAAATGACAATCAATATTGATAATTATGTATTTGAAATTATATGAAGAAATTATTTCAAAATTATATTTTTGCATTTCTGGTGTTAAATCAAAAATTATATGATTCCAGTATCATTACAATATGGAATCTTTAAGAAAAAAATTTTGCTGACTTTTCTTAACCTACTATACAATATTATGTAAATATCATGTTTCTAAAACTACTCTTACAATATGTAATTTAATAAACCATTTATTAAAAGTGAGTTGTTAGAGAATTAAATTGTTATGTTTTTGTAGTGGCAAAATGTTTTTTGCAAAGGTTAAATTATATATGAGATTTATAATTTATTATATTTTTAAATTACTTCACAGATAGTTGTAAAAAATTTTTAGGAGAGAATGCTAAGCCTAATTATGGTTGTCAAGTCACCATTCAGTCTGAACAAGAAAAGCAGTTAAAGAAACTATATCGCCGTGAAGAAAAAAAAATTGCCAGACGAGAAAAGAAGGCTGGAGAAGATGGGGAAGTTTCTGGGGAAGGACTTTTGTCCTTTGATCCTAAGGAACTCCGGATTCACAGGTAGTGAAAGTCAGATGTTGAGAACATGCACATGGTGCGATTTTACCTCAGAGTTCTTTGGGTTTTTAGTAATTCGGTGAATTTCTTGTAACCCAATTTTCTATGATGATTAAAAACAAACAAACAAATATCTCCCCCCAATCACTCTTTAATTAGAATAAATCTTGGTTGTATTCACTTAAGTAAGACATTTCTCTTCCAGGGGTGGGCTTTGTGTAACTTCAGTTAAGTTACATAAAGGCTACATGGATACAGTTTGACATCTGTTTCCTTTTCCAATTTAGTGATCCTTTATTTCCATGTTATTTATAAGTAAAAAAAAAAAAAAAAAAGAAATGACTGATGTATTCATTTAAATATTTAAACATAGAAAAAGTAATTTATATCTTTTTAAACATCTTTGTGTTGTAAAAAGTAAAAATACAATACTAAGTTATCCTTCCTGATTATTGCTGTGTAAATGTAGCAACTAGAAATATACATAAAACCTTTTTACTTTCCCCAAAACTTCTGGGTTGCTAATATCTTCCATCTTTAGTTGAAGTTCTTCTCTATTTTTTAATGAGAGCACCTGAAATAACAGTTATAATGACCTTGTTTTAGTATATGGCTTCATTTTTAAAAAATAATGTCAAATCTGGCCTGTTACTTTTTTATTTGCAGAGAACAGGCACTTCTGAATGCTAGAAGTGCTCCAATTCTGGGCAGGCAGAGAGACATGGATTTTGAAAAAATCCGTTATCCTCATGTTTATGATTCCCAGGCTGAGGCCCGAGAAACATCCGCATTCATTGCTGGTGCCAAGGTATGTCATTGTAAGATAGCCACTTTTGGAAATAGTTATTTTCTGAAGAAATGACAGCATAGATTTTTTTTCTTGTTTCCTTGAACACACCAGTAGACAAAGCATGCTAAATTATATGTTAAAACAATAGGAAAAATGGGATAGTGCAGTATGTCCTAAGTTCCTGAAATATATTTTATATTCACAATATGTTAACTTTTTTGACTGCTTTAGTTTGTACTTACGAGTTTTATCCATTGTATCACTGAGTGACTAAACTTATACCTTATTGCATATTTTTTTTCTGGTTAAGAGAGTACATTTGTCTTCAGGAATACTGTGTAGCTGGTGTGTACTTTAAGTTCATCAGTATACTTTGGGTATCCTATGAGACAGCTGACTTCTCACTGTTTTATGGGTGTAATTTTCCTTTATTTTGATTTCTTTTCTTTAAATTAGCTGGGTTTATTTGGCAGTACTATCTCATTAAACCAGTAACATTTTGTCTTTGTCTCTAATTTAGTTTAAAGTCTTACTGAAACAGTCTTTTACTTTTTATTATTGGAATTTTATTTTTGATGCTTATAGATGATATTACCAGAAGGAATCCAAAGAGAGAATACCAAGCTGTATGAAGAAGTAAGAATTCCCTATAGTGAACCAATGCCGATTGGTTTTGAGGAAAAGCCAGTTTATATCCAAGACTTAGATGAGGTAAGATGAGCTTTTTATGAAATAGAAGCTTTTGAGTATAGGATTTGTAATTGGTCAATGTAGTTAAGAATATAGATAATTGGTTGCTTGAAAAGTAGGCTGTTGGAGCATATATGGTCAAAGTATATGCATGTATTCATTCATGAAACACATTGCCTTTGCGTTGTATGTGTTTAGTCACGTCAGCTAACCCTTTCATGTACATGTTAATGTCTGTGTATATGCATATATGAGTACAAGTACACGTGCTTGCGTGCTTGTATGTGACTGTGGAGGCCAGAGGTGGATGTCATGTGCTTTTTTTCTATCACTGTCTACCTTAGTTTTTTAAGATGGGGGGTCTTTCACTGCAGCTGGAGCTCATCAATTCAACAAGGATGATGGAGAGTGAGCTTGTGAGATCCTCTTGTCCTTACTTGACCAAACTAGACAACAGATGTGTGCTACTGTGCCCTTTTTTTTTTTTTTTTTTAATGTATGTGCTAGGTTTGCAAACTCAGGCTTGCGCAGCAAGTATTTACTGTCTTATCCATCTTCTCAGTGCTTATGCTGACTTTTTGTTATTATTAACTTTTATGAGCTAACATAGTTCAAATATTGTAAAAAGTGATAATCTGATATGTGAAATGATCATTATATAATAAATCACTTTCCTTGGTGCAGGGAAAAATTCTAATCTTTTATTTTTCTGTAACTTTTGAGTTTTGAGTAAACATATCTAGAAGGTTTCTGAATAATGTACTTGTATCAACATTTTTTCTATTTCAAAGAAAAATATTGCTTAATGTGTGCATATTATTTAATCTTTTCTATTGTCAGGATAGATTTGCTTGGGGTTAGTGAGTTTTTGGTTGAGAAGAGCACTTGCTGCTCCTGCAGAGGTTGCAGGTTCAGTTTGCAGCGCCTGCCCAGTTGCTCACCAATGCCTGTAGCTTCAGTTCTAGGAGATCCGATGCCCTTTTTGGGTCTCTGTGGGTACTATGTACACATGTGATGCACATACATGCATGTAGACAGTCACATATACATATAAAATAAATCTTAAAGATGTATATATATATGTGTGTGTATAATAATTATAATTGAAGAAAAAAAGGCCATGAATTTGAGTGTGATTGAGTGGAGTGGGGACATAAGAGGAGATAGAGGGAGTAAATGATGTAATTATACTTTATTTAAATGAATTAAATAGAAATAAAAATTTTGATAAATTATTTTTAAATAATAACAAAACCGTAGCTGCTTGTTTTAATGTATAAATAGTGTGTAGATATTCAGAAATTCAAATACAGGCAAATCAAGAGGACAACATAAAGTAACAATATACCCACGGATTAGCCAAAATTTTTTCAATATATGAATGTATTTGTGTTGTTTTTAAGTGGGATTATATGATGCACAAACACACTCCCACATACATTTATATTCTCTTTCTGAATCAGTTGTTATTTCTGCTCTATCATTTCTAAATTACTATGTAACATTCTATTTTATGTCTTTATTGATTTTAAACCAGTTTCTTATAATCACAATTTTTAGGTTGTTTTCTACAATAAGACTTTACAGCAGAACAGAGTTCTTTTTACAGCTTGTATCATGTTTTTCATCCCATGTGTCAGGATGCCTATAGGACTTTCCAGTATCCCAGGACTTGGTTTCTAATTAATTCCCAATCACTAAAGGAACTTATATATATCATGAAGATGTTTGAAGCTCTGTAGATAATGCTGAAAGATGTACTAGTACTGAGAGCCTATAGAATTAAACAATTAAATTTAGTTTGTTGTACAAATTAAATCTTTAATGATTTCCTATAAAAGTACCACTTACTATTATTTATAATGATTCGTGAAACAGGATTTTTTATTTTTTATATACTTATTTCTAAACTAATATTATGTTCATATTTGTATGTAGATCTTTTAATTCTATCTATAGCCTTTGTATCTGCTCCCATCAGTGCCAGTGGAAGCCTCTCTGATGAAGATTGAGCTAGGCACCGATCTATGAGTACAGCAGGCTGTCGTTGGAAATTATCTCTGGGCTATCCTGTCTCTAGTTCTTGCCCTGGCCTGCAGTGTCAGGAATGGGCTCCCTCCTTTAGCCTGGGGTTCTGCCCTTCCATTGTCCTAGCATATCCTGCAGGCTGGATAGGTTATAGGTCCAGGGTTTTCTGGCTGGGATAGTGTCACAGTGCCACCACTGGAAACCTTGCCTGGTTACAGGAAATGTTCTGTTCAGGTTCCTCATCCACCATTACTTGGGGTCCTTGCTAGGGTTTCCCTCACAGATTCCAGTGAGTTTCTACTGCACTGGGTCTCCAGATCACCCTCTACAAGTCTTCTAATTTTGGTATTCTTTCCCTATATTCTCTCCCTGTGTCCCTCTCCTCCCAGCTCTTCCCTTCTCTTCCCATTCCCATCCTCCAGTCTACCTGCAGTGTCTGTTCTGTTTTCCCTTTACCAGGGAGATCCATATGTTCCTACTGGAGCCCCTCTTGTTGCATAATCTTTCTGGGTCTGTGGATTTTGTCCTTTGTTTAAAAGAAATATTCACAAAAAAATATGGAGCGTTTCACAAATTGGTGTGCCATCCTTGCACAGGGGCCATGATAATTTTCTCGGTATTGTTCCAGTTTTAGCATATGCACAGCCAAAGCGAGCACCATAGTTTTTTTTTAAGCGATTTATTCATTTCCTCTTTAATGACCTTTATCATATTCATTATCTCTGTTTTAAGGTCTTTTTCTTTTGCCTTAGCTGTGTTGGAATACACATAGCTTGCTTTGTTAGGATTGCTAGGCTCTGGTGGAGATACATTGACCTAGCTGTTAATCAATTAATTTATTTTTTATGCTGACACTTGTCCCTCTGGTATTGGGAAGATTGTGTAGTTCTAGGTGCTGCTATCTGGTCTTGTCTCTGTTGGATGAATGTTTTGTTCATTGGTTTTGTTGTCCCTCCTGTCCTTAGGAGAGTATGGTGGCTGTGTGTTGTGGGGTTGGAAATTCTTCTGGGGCCCTTATAGGTATGAGCACTGGGAGTTCCTGGAAAATGTGTTTCTGTGTATTGGGAGCTGATGCTTAGGAAAGGGAATTGGCTGGCGGTGGGACTGAGGATATGATTGCTCCCCTGGGAATGGGGATAGAGATTGAGGAGAGTCCATAGCAGAAGGCCTGCTGCAGAGCTAGGGATTAGACTTGGGGATTGGATCAGGAGGAGCAGAGGGAGAATTAAGATCTGCTGTTATCCTACCTGCTTTCCTGGCAGGAATGGCCTGTGGATTCCCAGGGAGTGTCTGCTGGTGTTGGAGTCTTGGACAAAGAAATGAGTGTTGGGGGTCAGGGGCAGGAGTTAGTGAGGGATGATCTGTGTTTTCCAGTGGAAATGTGGGCAGTGTTGGAAGGGAGGCTTCCGTAGGTAGTCTGTTGCAGAGCTGAAGATGAGATTGGGTGCTTGGATTTGGAGATTCTGAGGGAGAGGTGAAGATGTGCAGTTAGCCTGTCTTCTTTCCTGGTGGTCAGCATTTAAATCTTAATAATACTCAACTTCTCAAATGTTGAATATCATATTTGGTCGAACATGTTTGCTGAACATCCACATTTATGTAGCATACTTTGGTTTTTAACACATCAATTGTGTATGTAGCTGTTTTAGTAACGTTCTTTTGTGGCTACTGCACGTAGAACTGTGAGTTTTCTTAACTAGTGCGATCAGCCAACAATCGTCAGTTATGTGAAGTCCAGTTTTTATTTTTATTTACTTTTTCTTCTTACCTATATTCATCAAGACCTTCAGAATGCTGAATAGATATAACTCTTTTTTAAAAAGCATTTTTATTCATTTTAAAATTTAGTATATATTGTGTGTCATTGGTTTGTGTACCTGAGTGAATATCTGTAGAGGTCAGAAGAGGACATTTTTATATTTCCCTATGTACTCATTGACAAGTTTATAATTTCTTAAACATATAATACACACACACACACACACTAGATTACTCCTTTAAAATCAGAGTCCATGTTATTTAAAGATATTTATTATGCTTCTCTTTATAAATTTGAAAAAAATGCTTAACAATATCTATTAAATCAAGTTTGAATTCTTTTGAAAGCAAAAGATTTAGTGAAAATGTTTATTCTTTTACTCATCTAATGTCATATTCCAATATTTTCTTATATTGCATATTTAAAATATAAAGAATTTAATATCATCCATTAAAATTTAAAAAACCTGTCATCTTTGGGATGACAATATCAATGATATTAAGCTTAGATTTTGAAATATACATACAAACATATTAGTACATTAAACTCACCATTCTAAGTCATTAATAATTTTATTCATGTTATATTTTTGATGTAGTATTTATAGTAACTGAATTCCTAACTTGAAATCATAAATTTTTCAAATGTAAGATTAAGTGCTAGTGAAATAGTTTTTTGTATCTAAGGCAATTCTATTGGGAATTCTTTAATAATGGAATTTTCTTCTTTAGGAGGTATATGTTACAATGAAATTTCTTTAAATAAGTAGTTTTAGAAAACTTAAAGTTCTGTGTACTATAAAAATTTTAAATTACTAAATTACACATCAACATCTGTAATGTTTAGCTGATTTAATTTTATACATGCCCAAATACTATGCTCGTTCTGAAGATTTTGAGCAAACCTAGAGGACATGAAGGTTAAAATCAGCTGAAACCAATTAATTACCACAAGTAAGAGCCAAGAAACTGGACATGACATTTCCTTACTAGCGGCAACAGAATTTCATAGAGGCTGTTTTTCTTATATTTTATTGTCATAATTAGAATCACAGCTGTTTATCAGACTGCAGATTCTACAGTTGAGGTCAAGACCAGTTAAATAACTTTTAGGCTACCACACTTAAGTATTGCATCCCTGGAAGGATAGATATGTTATACACAGGCAGCGTAAGTTCCTCTCTTTATGAAAATAATATGTTAGGTTCATATTATTATGTTATGTTTTCAACCTCCAGGTTTAGCTTTGAGTGTCTGAACTTTATATACTTAGTTATGAGGCTGATTTTGTGAAATTGTCCTCATTTGTGGTGGTTCTGTCTAAGGATAAGAAAAATAAACCTAGTGAAGTCAAAGGTAAAACTAAGATTAAACTGTTAGTGTACATGTTAGCATAGGTTTAGGAAGTCATTTTAGAGTGAGATTGAGCATTAATAAGAGTGTGCTGGTGAAATAAATGCTAACATGGAAATGGGAAATCTCCTGGGACTCCTCCACCCTTAGACAAAGAACTACGGAATACTGAGAACAGAGAGAATAATCTTCCCCAGGAAGAGCCTCTAATTGGTTACCCAATACCAAGTAGTCAGCTCTAACATAGTATGCATACTAGTAACACACTAAAAAACATTCTGAGCAGGTTGTATTTATATATTTAAAGGGTGTGTGTGTGTAAAACAATAATAAAGAAAAAGAGGACATGATTTTGAGAGGGAGCAAGGTGGAAGTGGGGGTGGGGTTTTGTTACCAACAATTAATTTCCTGTGTCCAAACCATCTACTTGAAATGAATTATCATCATGAGACATGAAATACCTGGCTCTTTAGTAAAGAAAAATTGACAGTAGCTCTGCAATCTTTTATTTCTCAGTTAAGAGAATTAAGAGAAAGCTGTTAATTAGACAAAATTCAGTCATTTTCAAGAGTAGGTATAAAGTTTAAATCCTGAACACTGTAATGCCGGGTTTCTGTGGCGTCTGTTGCAGGGCCGCCTTCCACTTCTGCTTTTACTAGTATGTGTCTTTGCTCTTTCTTGTGCTTACCTTGGTTAAAGCATCATTCTTGTTTATATTTTCAAAGAAACCACTCTTTGTTTTATTGATACTTTGTATTGTTCTATTATAAAGATCTGTTTGACTGTTTTTAAAGAGTATAGAGACATTAGTTAAGTGGCAAGATTGAGCCATTTGTTGTTATTTTAAACAGTAGATTTGATAATGATTTATTTGTATGTGAGGTAAGAACTGAATCCAGGGCCTATCATAGTTTATTAATAGTATAAGTATGTGTGAAGTATTTAGCTTTTTTACATTTCAGTTTCCTGTAATAGCTTCTTAATCTTTTTGCAAACATTCTTTAGAGACTTAAAAGAGTTTCTAGTTTCCTTTAATTATTTTGGACTTTTTTCTCAATTTAAATTTGTCTTAAATTTAACTCTTTTTATGAGAAAGGAAATTATATCTAATTATTAAGTTTTAAATGTTTTCCCAACGTATTTCTAATAGGATTATAATATGCTTCATTCCTGTTTAAATTGTATTTGCTCTTTTCTTCATTATTGTAGCCCCAGAAATAGTCTTCAGGCTCTTCGCAGGAATTCATTCAGTGGATGGATGGATGGATGGATGGATGGAGAGAAGGAGGGAGAGAGAGGAAGAGGGAAAACAGAAGGGAGGGAGAGAAAAGAGGAGTTGGGGAACAGGGGAATCTCCTTTTTGTAGTCTGGTCTTGGTGTACTTTTTCTTTAACATTATCCCTGCCCACCCTTCCTCCTGTGTCATCAAATAACTGCTAAGTTTCACTATTTCTAGGAGTTGTTTGTGACTTTTGAGATAGGGTCTGCTTATGCATCCCTACCTAGCCTTGAACTTTCACTCTTCCTACCCCTCCCTTGTATAGAGTGCTTCGTACCAGAATTCTGCCCAACATTTCCGTAACACTTGGTTTTTCTCCATCAAATGCCACTCATAGTGGCTCTTTTGTGTCAGATCCCTCAGCACATAGTTCTTATTTTTAGACTAAATTGGCACAGTATAGTTTTGATATTCTTTTTTCCTTCCATTTAAACAGAAAACCAATCTATAAGTATAAAGTTGATACTCTCACTATTGTTATAAGAACAAATATACCAAGCAGAAGTTCTTTGTGTGGTCATATTCATATCTTCTTTGATTCATTGGTAATAATTGTTGAATTAAGTTGAATGCTAATAAAACTTCAGATAGATAATCGATCCTTAGGCACATTTTTCTGGTGCTTTAGTTTATTTCTTAACCTCTAAGAAAAAAATGTGTACGTTTCCTTTTTTATTTAAGATTTATTAATCTTTGTTTTACATGTATGATATTTTGTCTCCATGTATGGTTATTTACATGTGTGCAATGCCCCTGAAGGCAGGGAGAGGGTGAGAGATCCCCTGAAACTGGAGTTATGGATGATTGTTAACTGGGAATTGAAGCAGCCAGTGCTGCCCTTAACTTCTGAGCCATCACCACAGCCCCTAAACATGTTTCTTTTTGAACTTGTATAGCATTTTATTTCCAGATTGTTTCATGTTATAGATTCAGTTTGCTTTTTTTATTTTTGTGGGTATTATGTTTATTTATATTATATTATTTAATTTTATATTATTTATATTGTATATTATTATATTATATATTATTATATATTATATGTTATATATTTATATTATTTAATGTTATATAAATATATTATCTATATTATTTATGTTATATTTTTATTTATATTATTTATATTTATTTATTTCATTTAATTAAAACTTTTTGCTACTAGTCAACATAAAAATCATTCAATAAAAATTTATTGAGTTGCCTCTTATATCAGGGGCATAATAATAATGGACTACTCAATAATATGAAGAGTTATAAAATGGAATCCTTGGATTCAATGCAGTGGGCCAGATAGACATAATAAAATTGTTTCAGTATGTCAATATTTATTTCACTATTTATGCTTAGAAGTGGTAATGATAATATATATGTAATGAAGGTTTGTATGTCTGGCTCCTGAAGAAGTAGGGATTCCTTAAATCTTTTGAAATATGCTAGATTGTAAAGAAATAAATACAGTGATTACTTAGGGAACTAGAGGAAATCAGAGGTCACCTGTGAGCTTGAACTTGAATGATAATTAAAAGCTTCCAAATGTAGAGAAAAGTTCTGGGAGCAGTGCAAAGCCATGAAGGAATGCTGAGAAAGCGAAACCTAACAGGCTCAGTGCTTGAACTCTGTAACTATATTTTGTCTTGAAGGATGTCTGTCTCAGCATCAATACATCTTGAAGGGTCATACATACTGCTAAAACATTGAGAAAAGCTTGGAAAGTATATTTTCCTTTCGAGTAAGTGTTTGTATGTGAATGTGCTAGTGTGTATGTGAGTGTGTATGCTCATGTGTACACTGCAGTGGAGCTAGAGCTGCCATTTCTCAGACGCTGTCCAGTTTTTCTTTTCTCTCTTCTTTTTTCTTTTCTTTTTTTCTCTCCTCTCTTTTCCTTTCCTTTTTCCTTTCCCATTTCCTTTTCTTTCCTTTTTCCTTTCCTTTCTCTTTTCTTTTCTTTTCCTTTTCCATTCTTCTCTTTCTAGTCAGAGTCTTTTACTGTCCTGGAGCTTACCCATGGATATATACCTGTCTCTGCCTCCCAGTACTGAGGTTGCAAGTGTATGCTACCACTTCTAACTCTCCTTGAACTTATGTTCTGAAAAATTTAACTGCAGTTATCTATCATGCTTGTGAGGTAATCCTTTTACTGGCTGAACTATCACGCCTGACAAACATTGAAAATTTTAAGCTACACTGTGACGTGATTAGGTGTGTAATCTGAGCATAGTATACTATTCCTGGACATGAATCTAATGAAACTGTTTTGAAGTTGGCTGGGTGTCTCATAAATAAGTTCCAGAACTCTGGAGGCTAAAACAGGAGAACTGCCATGAGTTCAATGCCAAATGGGTTACATAGTGAGTTCTATGTCTTAACCTCCCCTCCCAGACCAGCCTGTCTTAACCCCCCCTCCCAGAGCAAATAAAGGTATATTTGGAAATTGCTGTATTTATTTGCAGTTCTACTTCTATGATCTGTATATACGAATGAAAGTGACATAACTGTAGGGTAATATTTGTTTACTTCAGCATCTTTAACAAGTATCAATTCTGCATATGTATGTAAACATTAACTAATCAATGACTGATGTTTGCAGCTACACTCTCTGACATTGTATTTTGGATATACCATTTACAATTGTGTGGGTTTAAATGAATCCTTTAAAGTCTAGTTTCCTTACCTACAAAAAGTGGGTATAGTCATTAGAAATAATTAGAATAAATCATGTAAAGAACTTACTCTGTAGCCAGCGCTTTGTGATTTTATTTGTTTTTATTAATCTCTGTAACTTACTCATGTGGTGTTACTCGCCTTTATGTAACAATTGTGGAAGTAGAATTCAGAGATCTTTAGTTTCTTCATTGTTATATTTATAAGTAGAAGCAAAGCCAGTATTTTATAAGGTTGGAAATATTGTTGTACAGAATATCTTCACTATTTTACACTTCTGCCCACAGTATGTGTGAATTAAATTACCTGCAAGTGTCCACCAAAGCTTGGGTTTGGTTACTTAATTTGAATTTTGAAAACTTTTCCACATTTAAATGTTGCCTCGTCATAGTTTCAATTCCCAGTGAACATTGAGGTTTACTGTGTCTGTGTGTTTGTCATCTGTTTTACTTGGTGAAATGGCATTTCAAACCTTCTGCTTCTTTTTAAAAGTTAACTTGGTGTTTTATTACTTTATCTAGAAAATTTATTACTCTGGATACAAATACTTTACATGTTCCAACCAAAAATGATCCTTCCAGTCTAAGGCTCTCTCCACATTCTTAGCAATCTCTTAAAATCATAGGTGCTTAATACCAGTTTTTTTAAATAATTATTTTTATAATTCTAAAACAATAGTTACATTATTTCCCCATCCTTTTCCTCCCTCTAAACTCTCCTGTATATCCCCACCCTTTGTTCCTTTTCAAAATCATGCCCCTTTTTCTTTAGTTGTGACACACATACACACCCCAGTTTTTCAGTTTCTTCATGCTCAGTTCATTCATGCTTTATAGGTTATTTTCATAGGCTGTTCATGATGTTTTCCACCATCCTTCTAACATCTTCAGTATCTGCAGTGATGCTGCCTTTCTCATTCTTGACATGGCTTATTTTCTCCTTATCAGTTTGCTTATGCCCAGTTTGTTTAAGTTGTATATTTATTTCCATAGGGTGAACATAGTGCTTTCTGTCATTGTTCCAGTGTCAGCATCTACAATGATGCTTCCTTTATCATTCTTGACATTAATAAGTTTCTTTTTTTCCTCTGATCTCTTTGCCTCTCAATCAACCTTTTTTTGTTTTACAGATTTTATTGCATCTTTTGCTGTATCTATATTGGTTTTGATTTTCTCTTTCTCTAGATTTTTTTGGGTGAGGAAATGAAATAGTCATTTATTTTACATCATTCCTGTAAAAAATTTTCTCTTAAATACTGCCTTATAAACATTCACAATTCTGGCATATTGTATTTTCATTTTCCTTTAGTTAAGAATTGACATCTTGTTTGATTTCTTGACTCATCAGTTGGTTACTTAGGAATGCCATTTAGTTTTCAAAACCTGGTTGAATGTCTTATATTCAGAATTCATGGGATCAATGTTAGTTGGCCCAACCTGGGAAGTCTTTCCAACTGTCTGGCACACACCATGAGGAACATATTCATCTACAGAGACTGACTCTAACCTCACTAGGTTTCCACCTTTCTGAATACTATGCAGTTCTGATTCAAGGTTTCTGTCCCACTGTGGCCAGGCTTCAGAATAAAGCCCCATGATATTTGTTCTGAGACTTTGTGAAAATGCATCATGCTGCTGCTCAAGAAGTGCTGAGAAGAGAGGGTGCTCCTCTATGCCTTCTCCCCTTGCCAGTGCCACAGCAACAAAATTCCTGTATGTTCTCCTCTCTTCACCATTTTTTTATCTTTATTTTTTAAAGATTTATTTCTATTATTTTTTAAATTATGTGTATGTATGTATGTTTGTATAGGTGTGTGTGTGTGTGTGTGTGTGTGTGTGTGTGTGTGTATCAATCAGCAGGATTGGATCCACTGGAGGGGGTGGATCCCTTGAGGTAGAATTATAGGTGGTTGTGAGCCAACTGACAAGAGTACTAAGAGCAGAATTCTCATACTATACAAGAGCAGTGTGTGCTATTAACTGCTGAGCCTTCTCTCCAGCCTCATTTTTGTTTCTTAAATTATTACTGATAATACAGTACAGATTTTCTGAGCCTTTCTGTTTTAAGCTCTGGTTCCTGTCCTCTGTAATTGGTGTTCTGCCTCTCACTGGGAGCAGAGAGTACCCCAAACCAAGCCACGCTTCTGGGATTGACTCCGAACGTCTGCTGCTGTGTAAAGTTCCCTCTTTGACCTTGGTATTAATGCTGGCATCTCACACCTCTTCTGGTTCTTGTCATCCAACTCTTTCAGTTTGTTCCCTGGAGTTTCTAACACACTGCCTATGTGTCCTCTATCACCCTTAAAATCTCAGCGTTTTTGTTTTATTTTTTAATTGAAGAGATGTAATAATAGTGCACCATAGAATTATTTTGAAGATTAAATGAGGAAATAGTATGAAAGTCCTTAATAACTTCACACGTTGTGGTATAAACTATGCGAAGTATAATCTGTTATGTTTTCTAAAGATTTCTTGAGGGGTTCCTCTATATACTCACTGGCCTTGTACTTAAGATTCTCTTGCTTCACCCTCTGAAGTGCTAGGACTGTATGTATAAGCCAGCACCTCTTTTTACCTTCAGTCTAAACTAAACTCTCATGATACAACTTGGAAATGTTTTGAGCTTTGAAAGATGTGTTTTCATTTTGTATTTCCATATTTACATTGTTTTGTGCTCAGAGAAGTTGTGTGTATATTTAAGTTTAGAATATTATTTTCATGTTTAGTGTGTTGTAATTTCCAAATTAGAGTCAGACTTAGTTCTGGTCCTTTCTCAACTGTGTACACTTTTAAATACAGGATGTACTGACAAGGAAAGTCTTTTTTGAGGTAGATGTTGTGCATGCTTGCCTTGCCGTCCAGAACTTGTGAGGCAGAGGCAGAGGATTGTGAGGATAAAGTGAGCTTTGGTTACATAGTGTAACTGTCTCACAACCATCCATTCCCTCTCATGGCCCCCTGGCAAAAATAAAAAGTCTCTTTTTAACTGGAGAGATTTAATGATTATATTCAGTATTTTATGACTCATTTATATTCATGTCCCTTACTTAATTTAGATTGGACAGTTGGCTTTTAAAGGAATGAAGAGACTCAATAGAATCCAGTCGATAGTATTTGAGACAGCCTACAACACCAACGAGAACATGCTGATCTGTGCCCCTACTGGAGCTGGGAAGACCAACATTGCGATGCTTACAGTCTTACATGAAATCCGCCAACACGTTCAACAAGGTGTTATTAAGAAGAATGAGTTTAAGGTAGGAGATTACAAATCAGACAATAGTTTGTTTTTTATTTTTTTTTAAGTTATAGAAATTAAGATAAGCTTTTAGTTCTATGAAACCTGGGAATTCTTGAAGATATTTATTATACTAGAAGCCATGTAAAGAATGCTACTTTATCGACTTTGTTACTATAAAGGCAGTCCCAATTTCTGTTTTGAAAATCTCATTACTCTTGGGGAAAGTCATGAAAATACATTTAGCTTTGAATCAGAGCCTACTTTCTAAGTGATGAGACAGCGTAAACAAATTTCGTAGTCCTTTAAATAACTATGCACTTAATCTGTAAAGGTAAGTACTTTCTGTATATCATTAACATTTTTTACGGGAAGTAGTTAGAATCATGTCACAATAAATTGTGACTTGTATTGGCTACTGTGAAATAAATAATGTTGTAGTTTTTGCTCATTCATCAAGCTAGTGTTTGTTTGGTACAGATTGTGTATGTTGCTCCAATGAAAGCCTTGGCAGCTGAAATGACAAATTACTTCAGCAAACGTCTAGAGCCACTGAGCATCATTGTGAAAGAATTGACTGGTGATATGCAGTTGTCAAAAAGTGAAATTTTACGAACTCAGGTACGTTGTTCACCTGTATCTTTTTACGGTTATGAAAAGTATTGTATAACTGAATTCTAATAAACTATTAACACATAATACAGACATAATATAACAAGCTTATTTCTGATCACAGCTTCACTCAAAATAACTTCCAATGTTGCTTTGTCCTTTGATAGCCTTCTTTTGTGGTTCTAACTGTGTTTTGATTATTTGCAAGCATAGAGTTTATGTCTCTTGATAGTTTTACATTAGAGAATGAGAATATGAGTAAGATTGTAGTTGACTTTTAAGAGGCACCACTATGGAGATCTTGAAGTAATCACATTAGAATTTTAGTCTATTTCTTAAGGATAGCTTAATATATAAGAGTAATTGTAGACATTTTATTTTTATCAAATGAGAACATACTAATTAGTGCACTGTATGTAGACCCATATTAGGAAAAATGAATAACAAAGAGAAGATTAGACCTAGTAGGAAAAATACATTTAGGGGTTATAACTAGGTTAATATTAATAGTTGCAGTATATAAACAAGGTACTATTTATTGTGTTTTTAAAAATAAAGTAGGAAGCCCTGTGGTGGTGATGCATGTTTTTAATCCCAGCACTCGGTAGGCAGAGGCAGGCAGATCTCTGTGAGTTCAAGGTCAGCCTGATCTACAGAGTAAATTCCAGGACAACTGGAGTTACAACATAGAAACCCTTTCTCGGGGAAGGTGGGGGGAGGGGGGACAACAACAAAAACAAAACAACAACAACAAAAAAACAATAGCAAAACAGTAGTGATGATCGACTATTAATGGGGCATTTCAGGAAATTTAAAGAAAATTAAAAGAGACAACTTTAAACAGTCTATGGACATTGAATTTAAAATGTGATTAGAAAAAGTAAGTTACTCTTTTAGATCTGTCATACAAAACTACGACAAAATTGTTGGTATCCTAAAATAGCAGAATTTTAATTCCTCAGAAAAGGTGTTGTGTGAGAGTGTATTTCTGGAGCTATAAAAGACTATGTGTCATGTGACTCTTGGATTCTCATGACTTGGTAGTTGTTGGCCTTGCTGGCTAGAACACACTACCCACTGCAACCTCTACATTTATCTTCACTTGCCTGTTTCCCTCATGTGTTCCTTTTTGTCTTTTTTTCTTTTGTTTTGTTTTCGAGACAGGGTTTGGCTATCCTCATTCTCATTCTATAGACTGTGGCCTCAAACTGACAGAGATCCGCCTGCCTCTGCCTCCCAAGTGCCTTATTTTGTCTTTATCATGTTTTTATTCTACTCAAATCAGATAACTTTTTTTCAAGAATCTCAATTTAAAGTCCTTTTTTCAAATGAGGTTGCACTTAGAGTCTAAATATTTCTACACACCCCACTTTCCAAATTCATAGTGTAAACCCACATTGTAATGCTGTTTGGAAGTGGGCCTTTTGGGAGTCCATTATGTTTAGATTAGGTCAGGAAAGCAAGATATGAGATTAGTGCCTTTAGATGAGGAATTATATAAATCAGTTTTTTTCTTTCCACCCATCGAGTAAGGTCTCAAGTACATACAGTGAAAAGACAACTGTCTAGCAAGCCAGAAAGTTAGGATTTAAGAGGCATTACATTTATTAGTGCCTTGATCGTCACTGTCTGTCCTCTAAATCTGTGTAAAATGTTTGATTACACAAGCACTTTGTGGCATGTTGTATTATAGCAACCGTAGCTATAACCACAAGCTTACTGAAGTTGCTGGCTGGACACAGATACATTTTTCAATCTACTTCAATGGATATGCCAACTTTTCTGAAATACATGATGAAGATGGAAAAGAGTCCATTGCTTTATAATCTGCACTTACATCATTTATAGTGATAGTTCTTAACCTTTAACCTTTCATGTGCTCTATTGAAAAGATTAATTGTAAGATTTATTATTATGAACAGTTACAGGATTTGTTTTTAATGTAGAAATATTAAGGAGATATTAAATTTCTTTAAGTGCGAGACTTATATACTTGATTAAATTCTTTAAAGTCAATGTTCTCTAGGAATTTTTAATGACTTTAGGAATGTTTCTTTGAGGGAATAAAAAACAATTCTATACATAGTCTAACTCAAATATATGAAATGTATAATAACCAAAGAAAGGTGGAACAGATTTGGAAATGTTTTATTATTTCTTCAAATATTATTTCTGCCTTTTTAAAATTTGAGTCTTTTCATTCTGTGATCCTAATTATATTTATGATAAGAGAGCATTATTTTTTTATAGTTGATTGAAATTTTGTTTGTTGTTTTCTCATTTTTCTTCTGGTTTTTAAAATTTAGCTTTACATTCATAGATTCTTTGATGATTTGAACATGGTTTTGTTTCCCTCTAGGAACATTTTCCTATCTTATTTTTAAGTTTAGGATACGCCTGTCTCAGCGGTTCTCAACCTGTGGGTCACTTCTCCTTTGAGGGTTGGATTACCTTTTACAGGAGTCACCTAAGACCATCAGCATAACAGATATTTGCATTATGATTCACAGCAGTAGTAAAATTACAGCTATTAAGTAGCAATGAAAATAATTTTATGGTTGGGGGTCACCACATCATTATTTTAGGAACTGTTTTAAAGGGTTGCAGCATTAGGAAGATTGAGAACCACTGCCCTATTTGTTAGTGATCTTCCTTTCAGTTCTTTATAAAACTATCTCATTATATTTATACCATGTACATTAAGGGGATTAATTACATTACATTACATTAGGATCTAAGATAAGCCTAGGTTAGACTCATATTTTATTGGCTGTCTTCTTCTCTCAGTTGGATACCACTTTTCATCATTAAGTTATTTATTTGAGATCTTTATGATTTTTTAAAATGTGAATACTGCTATGAATGTTCCTCTTAGAACATCCTTTTAGTATTACAGAGAACATGGTATATTGTGCTCTCATTGTCATTTGGTTCTTTTTTGATTCTTTCAAATTTTATCCCTGATTTCTGTTTAGTCCTCGAGTATTTGTGTATCTTCTGATTTCATTTTGCTTTGGATTTCTAGTTATATTCCAAAATGGTCTGATAAGCAGAGAATTACTTCATCTTTTGTGTGTGTGCGTGTGCTTGTGTGTTTCTAAGATGTTCTTTGTGGTCTATATAGTGTTTTGGGAATTTGTATTTCCTAGCCACTGGGTGGGATGTTCTATAAATATAAGTTCATTTTTTACTGTGATGTAAAGAAACTGAGGTTTCCTTCCTAATTTCTAGATAAGAAGATACGTCATTTGTTAATAGCTGGCTGTTGAAGTTCCGCATTATTATTGTGTCTGGATTTATGTGGTCTCTTTTATACTGTTTCTTCTTTATGTTATAAAAATTGAAGCCCCTGTGAGTCAGCCAATACTACTTGGAATTATTACACCTTGATGAATTATTCTTTTTTATCAATATTTAGTGGCACTTTTTTTTCCCTTTGCTGACTAGTTTGGTTTGATATCTACTTTATCAGGTATGAGAATGCCTAACACTTTGTTTAAGGCTTCTATTTACTTTATAGTTTCATTTCCAACTATTGACTGTTGACCTGTGTCTGTCCTGTGTGAATTTCTTAGAGACAGGAGATAGTTGGATTATAATATTTAATCTAGTTCATTACTTTGTGTCCTCTAATTTGTAGGTTAAAGCCATTTTTTTAAGATTATAATTAAGATGGCTTTGCTATTTTCTATGTTTGTTTTATTTTTTTTTTGGTTAATTGGTAGTTCTTCCTTTTCTGGTAGTGATGAATGTTCACTGGTTTATTGTATTGCATGATTGATTCATTGCCACATATCCTTTGTTCATCTGTTGTTTTCATGGAATGTATTTTTTGCTGTGTTTTCTCATATAAAAACTCCAACAATAACTCCTCCTCCTCTTCCTCTTCTCAATCTCTTTTTTTTCTTCTTTCTTATCTTCCTTCTCCTTTTTCCCTCTTTCTTCCCACCTCTTTTTTCATCTCATGAATTTTTTACAGTGCTGGCTTAATTATCATGAGTTTCCTTATTTTTCTTAAAATATTTATACTTTTCTATTCATTTTAATAAATAGTTTTGCTGAGTAGAGCAGTCTTAGTTGGCAGTTATTTATTTCTAGTGGTCAGAATTTAGCTTTCCAGGCTTTCCTCAGTTTGAAGGCTTTAAAAAACAGATGTATTGTTATTATGTTTCTGCCTCTGTACAGTAGTGGCATTTTATCCTTACGGTTGGTATTATTGTTTCTTAGCTTTGTGTTTTTTGCTATCATAATTATTATATTCTGGAGAGGTGTTTTTGGCCTTGTCTATTTGGATTTCTAATGCTTTACTTGTTGTCTCTAAGATTGGGAAATGTCTGCTGTCATTTCATTGAATAGCTTCTGTAGGTTGATTTTATTTCATCTGTCCCATGAATTCTTAAGTTTGGTTCAACTTCCTAGAAGTTTTTGTCATCTTTATTTGATGCTTTTCTCCTTTATATGTTTACCTTATTGTTATCATAATCATCCTCATTATCTTTTATCCCTTAGATTCATGGCTAGGTCTGGTTTACTGATGATTTTTTTGCAGTTATTTATTCAATTGATTGATTCTTTTATTTATGTGATTTCTGTTTATTCCTTTTCAGTTTCTCTATTTCGTTTCAGATTTTTTTCCTCTGTATTTTACAGTACTTCCATATTACTGATTCTTTCATCTGCTTGGTAGCATTCTTGTTTGTACTTTAAATGCTTTTAAGGCTTCTTTGTAAGGCTTGAATACAATTTCTTAATTGTTCATTAGAGTCCCCGGTTTCATTTTGTATCCTTTAAGAAATGTGGCCCTGCAATCTTTTCTGGTATTCCACTGTCGTATTATCTTTGTGTTAGGGCATGGAAAAAGCTACCTCTTGTCAGTTGTCATAGTGTAGTGCTGTCTTATATTTTTTATGTTTCTCTGTTGTATTTTGTGAAGCTATTGGAGTGTATATATCCTTTTGTAAATACCCCCCTCACACACACACACACACACACACACACACACACACACACACACACACACTTTTTGTTTGTTTGTTTCATGTGCTGTCCTGGAGTTTTCACTTGGAAATTTGTATAGTGGTGCAGTAGGGGTGGATAGAATGTTGGGAGTTGAATATATGTAGTTTGACAGAAACCTCAGTGTTGGTTGCAGAGAAGATAACATCCCCTGTTTATGTTTCTTAGAATATTGGTAAACAGATGTGCTAGAGTCCTGGTTGGGAAAATATACTGTCTTTATATAATGAAGTGAATGGGAGATGGAGTGTTGGAGTGTGGGATCGGAGAGGAAGAATGAGAAGGGAAGTATATGGCTTGGAAGTATGAAGAGCAGTAGAAAAAAATAGTATTAGAAGAGCAATAGATTGAAATAGTATTAGATTTAGAGAAGAAGGTGCAAATAAAAACTTTTTCTCCAAGAAGATAAAAGTCATATCATTTGAACATTTAAAGTATAAGAATTATACATACTAACAGAAAATTTTAAAATAATGCAAGATATGTTTATACATAAAATAGAAAAAAAGCTGAAAATTTTCTAAGCACAAGTGTACAGTAAAGTAAGTATCTATTTTGTTCTAACTTAGTATTTTTTCCTAATGAGAGGGAGCCCATCAGTCCTCATTACCTTTCTTCTGTTGGGTCACTGTACCATGTTCCACTCCAACTGTCTGTGATGTCTATAAGTCTTCCTTAATGCAGCCAGATGGTGGGTGTAGAAGATATCTTGTTTCACAGTTCCCTACTATACTTCTGGTGTCTCCGCAGTTTGTGTGTTGTCCCATTTCTGACCATGTACTTCATGTGGTTCTGAAGAGTCTCTTGTTCCACTGGACACTAACAGGTATAGAGTGATGAGCAGTTCAAGTTGCCCAACTTCAGGGTCCCTAGAATTGTGATGGATAATGCTGAGCCCTGTTCTTTACTGGTGACACTTGTGGGATGATCAGGTGCTACAGAACACTGAGGTCCTCATGCAGTCAGTTTTGTTCCCATGGATTTTGGTCAGGTCTCTTGTTCCTTCAGAGCAAGAGGTTGAGGCTGGGACTTGTGAACAACGTGAATCTCTGAATTTATATTCCTCTATCTTCCATCTGACACTTGCCTGATATCAACTAGACTAGTTTGAGTTTCTGTTAGTGTGCCACTGCCTTGCCTGGTGCTGGGGTCTTTTGGGACACTTTCCTGTATGACTGCTGGATACTCAGAATTGGGTTTTAACACCACCCTTGCCTATAGCTGCCTGGCCCTGTGGGACTGTAGAGGAATATTTAATTTTTTAATTCTGCAGCATGGCTGCTCTAGCAAAGGATCAGATTGAAAGACCTGTGTGATAGGTAGGAAGGGATCCCATCCAAAGACCTATATGAAAGGGTCACATTCAGAGGCCTGTGTGATCGGGGTGAAATGCTCTGAAGGCAATGGTAGTGATGCCTTTAATCCCAAACTCTTGAGATTGAATCAGAGTGAAGTCTGAGATTGAGTCAAAGTAAGGACACGCCCAACTCTCAGGATATAAAAGGGGGCTTTTAGCTCACAGACAGTTCAGTTCAGGAGAGTTGGAGAGAAGAGAGTTAGTTTAGTCAGGCAGTCAGCTCACAGAAGAACCTGAGAAGCGCAGGGCCAATACAAAATAAGCAGAGAGAAAGCAGAGAGTCAGAAACAGACAGTTTACAATTTGTAGTTTATGATACTGATCAGAGTCAAAAAAGATAGGTCAGAAGATAGCTAATGAACCCAGTCAGTAGTAAGTCTTGGAGGCTGAAACATTCTAAGGTTAGGTTTGCAGATTAGATTGTATGGAGACTGAAGCCTTCTAAGTCTAGGCTTAAGATTAGATTGTACAGAGGCTGAAACCCTCTAGGACCATGGATTGAATTACCAAAGAAAAAACTGTCTTTTGCCATGAACCCATGAAAATAATCAATAAATCATTGCATACATCTATACTTATATCTGGTGCCCACTGTGATTGGTAATAGGCAAAGAAGTATAAGAAAGGCACCAGTTACATGGGACTGTGATTGTGTTCCCTAAATAAGTTTTACACTAAGTAATGTCAATTAAAATTAAACAAAATCTTAAAATTCCCCTGTCGTATTTCCCAGTATCCTTAGTACAGATACTTTATTTTTGGAAATACAATTTTAAATTAGAAACACAGATTAATCTTCTTGAAAAGTTTTGGTCATGTTACTCTCATCACAGAGTTCCCTTGCTTACAAACTTACATTGCGCCTTTATTGTGTACTGCATTTACTTAGCTACTGTGTGCAGTATAATCGTGTATACTTAAGTATAATGGAAGGTTGATCTATTTTGTGGTTTGCCTGGTTTAGTACCAGTTATTATCTTAGCTGTTTGAATGCAAAACTTCCTTTTATAAGACAGAATTACATTTATTATCAGTGGGAACCATCTATATAAGCAATTTTATTTTATTTTATTTTTTTTGGTGTTTCACTAAAAATTAGTTTTGTGGAACTGAAAACCTCAGTTTGTCATTGGTTGAATACTTGATCTAATTTTTCATTATTCTAGATCAATGTTTATCCTAAGCTTCTTTTTTGATATTCATGGTGTTTGTTCCTCACTCCACTGAAAAATCTTAGTCTGCCATTGATTAATATACTTGTGCTCATTTTTTATAAATTCTGTATGTTTATTCTAAGTATTGTTTCTTAATATTCTTAGTACAATGTTCCCTTTAACCTCACTGAGAACACTGGGCAGGTGCTTTAGAATAACCTTTGCTTCTGTGCTGTAGTAGCTAAGTATCAACAGGAGGCATTTATTTTTGTCTGTGTTCTGACATTTTTTCCTTGAAAGGGCTTTGATTGGAACACCTTTGTTTGTTGAGGTGGATGAGATGGACCAATTTCAGGTTTTAGTTTAGAGAGGTTATATTCAGAAGTTTTAGGCCTGAACACTAGGAAAGTGAAATCTGAATTTCTTGTGTACTACTTACTCTTTTTGGTCAGAGGACATTTATGGTATATGTATGAGATCTCAAGTCATACTCAGTGTACACTGCCCTGCTCATCTCAGGGAGATTTCCTAGTACTTGTTCACTCTGAGAATATGTACATACTTGGGTAAGAACAACCTCTCTGGACATTGCAATTTTAGGCTGAAGCTTATGACTAACATTGTTTCCTTTTGGATAAACTGAGAATGTCTTCATTTTATTTGCATTCCTGAAAAACATTTTTGCTAGCTACACAGGAGTTTTCAGAATTTTTTCTTTCATGCCTTTATAAACTTGTTCCATTCTTCTCTGACTTTTCTATTTTCTGAAGAGAAAACTGTCTCTGTTCAAATTGTTGTACCGTTTATATTTACAAACAATACAAATATATGCTATATTGTTACTCTTGGTTGCTTTCATGATTCTTTTCTAGCTTTTAGTCTTTGGAAGTTGATGATGGTTTGTTAATTATAGATTTATCTCAATTTACCATTTGATGTTGTTTAGTGCCTAATTTTTATGCTTTTTCTCTCTTCAACTCACTGCTCTCTTTTTCCTTATTGGATCAAAAGCCTTTTCACTCTTTAGCTATTGTCCTACCAGATTCTGGTATTCTCTAATATTTTTTTTTTTCCCTCCTCTGTTCTTGGCCTCCTCTGTTGCTTTTTCTCTGGTATCAGTGATTCTTTCCTTGTTAGAATTTTTAACTTAGTCCTTTAAGATAATTGATAATTTAAGTTATTGTATTTTTTCAATTCAAAACTTTCCATTTAGTTTTTCTTTTATTTTCTATTTTTTTGCTGAGTGTTTTTTTTGTTTCTTCTCCATATGTTCAAGGGTGTTTCAATGATTTTATAAGTTGTATCTATGGGCTGGCAAGATGTCTCAGTGGATAAATGCACTTTCTACTAAACCTGATGACTTGAATTCAGTCCTTGGAGCAACATTGTTTAAGGAGAGAGTTTAATCCCACAAATTGTCACTGACCTCCACATTGTCTGCTGTGACTGACACACACACATACACACACACACATACACACACACACAAAGCACAAGTAAAAGAAAATATTAAATCTTTTTCAGCATCTTTTCTATGCCGCTGTTAGCATCTTCAATAGGTCTTTTCTCATTTGAGTACAGATTCTTTCTGCCTCTTGATAAGGATGTTATTTTTGTTTGTACTAGCTTTCAGTTTCCAGCCCCCATTTTTTTTTTTTTTTTTTTTTTTGCTATATTTCTTCTCAGGTGGCTTGGTAGTCAAGGGCTCTCTACACATACTCAACCCTTCAGTGTCAGTCTGGTTAATTAGAGAATTGAAGAAGGGGCACTTTTCCTCTCTGGATGTTTGACTTACTGTCTTGAAGACTCTTTATGAGGCTGCCTCCTCTTAGCCTTTTGTAGTAGTAGTTTTCTCTTTGGTGTTGATTTGTTTATTGTTGCTGCTGTCTTGGGAGTGAGTTCCACTTCCATCTGAGCTTCTTCTCTAGTCTAGGTTTTACAGAGTTCCTGCTATATCTTTCCTTGTTCCTAGTTTTATTGTCAGCTGGTGTCTGCTTGATACATTTTGCTTTTAATTATAATAGGCAAGAGAAATATGAAATGTGTCCACTCCATCTCGTTCAGCCATAAACATAGATTTTAAGACATTAACCTCTGATTGTATTTTTTTAGTGGTTATGGTTTCCTGGAAATCCTAGTTTACCCCATATTTATGAATTCTGTTTCTATATTTTCTTGTAATAGACATTATGTTCTGTTTCTTATATCTTGAATCTCAATAAATATTTATTTATAAAAAATATTTATTATTTTTCTGAGTCCAGAATGTGTGGTATTTCTCATTCCAGCCTGTCCTAGTGACACAGTGCTTTATCATATCTCAAAGCCTGTGTTCTCTTTGAGCTATTGCTGAACTTTAAAAATGTTATCTTTATAATTTTGTGCTGTTCTGCCTGAGGACTACACTTTTAAAAAATACTTATTATATTTTTGGTGTGTGTGTGTGGGTGTGGGTGTGGGTGTGTGTGTATGTAGGCATGCATGTGCCTCAGTGCATGTGGAAGTCACAAGACAACTTACAGGATTCAGTTCTTACCTTCTACCATGTGGAGCCTAGAAGCGAGATTCAGGCTGACAGACTTGATGCCAAGCGCCAGGTGTCTCTATCTACTGAGCTTTTTGCCAGCCCCAGGACCACACTGTTTTAAATGTGGTAATTTTAGAAATGGTCTTGATATATAGCAAATACTGCCCCCTCAATTCATGCTTACTTTCAGAATGTCCTTAGCTGTTCTGTTACCTTTATTAAGCATTTTGATTTTGAACTGAAACTGTTTTTAATGCCAAAACATCTGCTGAAATTTCTGATAAAATTACTTTTGAGTTTCTGTAAACTGAGGTGAATTGACCTGAAAAAAATGTTTTATAATTTTCACAATAGATCTTAAACATCTTTTAAAGGTCTTTATCATGTATGTTGTATTATTTGTTGCTAGCCATTCATTTTTGTTACAACATTAATGGCATTAGAGTTTAAGTGCAGTGTTGTCTTTCAAATCTTACAGTTATATTGCAAAACTCTGATGAATGTTCTTACTAATACTTATAGCTCATATATAAATGCACTTTGATTGTCTTTGTAAGAATAATATAATATGTGAGTAATAGCAATTGTTCTCAAAAAGGCTTGAAAAGTCCAGAATAAGTTTTTGGATGTTTTTAGTCATGAATCAATCTCAATCCCTCCTCCCCTTCCCCACCCCCTGTCTGTGGAGTGGAGTGCTGGGGACTGAGCTCAGCGCATTGCACATTCTGTGTAAGTGTTCTACCACTGAGTTTTCTCCTCAGCCCATATTTTTACATCTTTTTGGTAATGAGGGGAGGTAATGAGAGTTAATCTATTTAATCTGCTTTAAGTTATTTAAGGTACAGATTAATTTTTCTTTTTTGAAAAATTATTTTGTTTTTAACTTTTTGACTGAGCATCTGTTTGTGATTATGTGAATATGAGGCCAGGGGACCCCTTGGAGGCAGGAAAAAAAAACAAAAAACATAAAAACAAACAAAAAAAACAAAACCTCATCTGATCCCTTGAAACTTGGTGTTACAGGAGGTTATGAGCCTTCAACATGGGTGCTAAAATCTGAACTCTGGTCTTTTGTACACACTTTTAACAGCTGTCTATCTCTCCATCCCTCAAATTGATTTTTCTCATGTGAATGGGTAGCAAGGAAAAGGGTAATGATTGTGCTATGTTTCCATGTTTAGTGGATTGTTTGAGATTCAGCATCTCAAGTACATAATCTTTTACTCTACGAGGAAGCATACTTGGTAAACACATATAAACAGGGGAAATAAAGCACTCAGCCTATCTTTACTTGCAGAAAAAGAAACGGGTTGTTATTATTGTGAAATTCCCATTGTCAACCAAAACTGTAGCTAATTGAAAATAGTAATTCTGAATTTTAAATCACTGGATGTTTTTCATTAATAACAGCCCCCCCAAATAAGGAAAAATCCTGAGTTAACTTTTTGCATTTTTTTGCCTTATATTAAGAAAAGCAAACTTTTATTCATTTAGTTTTGAAACCTTATCTTTTTTTCATAAAAACATTTCTGTCTCTTCTGTAGCATTTGGATGTTATCTTTTTTCAAATTAAGTTTTCATTTTGATGTTCTATGATATGCAATGTAAAGTATCTTTTTTATAGAATTTTTTAAGAAATTTGTCTTGACAATTTCACTCCCCCAGCTGCCCCTGTGTGTGTGTGTGTGTGTGTGTGTGTGTGTGTGTTTTAACAGGGCCAACTATGTGATCTTGGATTTGGAACTATCGATTAGAGCCTGGTGGACTCCTTAGTGGTTACTCAGCTGAAAACAACTTACTGCCTCTCCCTCAGAATCTATCAGTCGGCAGTTCAGCAATGAGGATAGAGTGCTGTTGAACCTACAGAGTTGGAAATTTAACGTTGGCTGGCCTTATCTATTCAGCTTCTGCTGATCTCATGGTGGATGCTATAACTGTGATGGTTTTATGATGCAGGATCAATCCAAATTCTGAGAAACTAACTGAGGCCCCCTGAGAACTATGTCTGTCTCTTCAAAGGCGATTCCCCAGTGACTTGAGTTAACTTGCACTGGGATCCATTTATTAAAATTCTCATTTCTGACAACTCTACCACACCGAGAGACCAGCTTCTAGCACATGACGTTCTGGGTGACCAAACTTTAGCACCTGGAGATAATGCTTCTATTTCTCAGTGTAGTGAAGATGACAGCTTACATTCGTTATCAAAGACATTATTTACCGAAAAGGCTGTATTTTCTTCTGTTGCATTGTTACAGCATTTGGACCTATGACCCTGTTTTTGGACTCATTCCGTTCCATGGTTTTTATGTTTATCTTACACCAGTAACACACTGTCTAGATTATATAATGTCCTAAAAGTCAGGGTATGTCAATCTTCTATCTTCTTGGAAGTTATTTTGATTATTTCTTGTCTTCCCATTTTTATCTATATTCCCATATATTTCTGGTTATTTTTCTTTTATAAAATGTATCCATCTTATTATTCAGTTTTATATAATAAACATTTTAAAATATGAGCTGTAAAAATATGATTTGAGAAGATTTTAACTGTATATTTCTGTTTTTATTCTTGTGCTGTTTGAATTTCCTGTTAACATTGATTCATTGGTAGCTCAACCTTAAGTAAATGAAAAGGGACTAAAAATATTTGAAAATTATAGAAGAACTACAATATTTTAGGATTAGTTCTAAAATATCTAATTCCTTTTAATGATTATAATTTTTACTATTTTCATTTTTTTCAATCTTTAATCACAAAAAAATAAGTGCACAATACAACTGATATGTTTAATCACAAATTATTAGAACTTCTTTGCATTGTTCTTAGTGCTAAGATAGATTATAGTCCTATACTTTAGTCAGAAGCATTTATAAAGTGGTTGAGGGATAGTCTCCAGGTAGTCATTGTGGTTGTGTTAGCTACTCACTTATTAGTTGCTTTTGATAAAATTAAAATTCTGTGTGTCTTTATTTCTGTATTTTTTAAACTTTTTTCTCAAAAATTGAATTGACTTTGCGTGACAGTTAACAGATTTTGTATTTGTGAGGTATTTAAAAGAGTACTTAATCACATTTTGTAGGAAAAGGCATAGGAATTTGGCCTAACAAGGTGTGAGTGGCTACATTATAAACCAAAAGCTATATAAAATTTAAATATCAGATGTAGAAAGAATTTGTTTTGATTTCTCATTAGATAAGAATATTTAATATCAGCATTACGGTGTTAAGGGGGTTTATATAAAAAAATTAGAAAATGTAACCTAATTCATCAATTATTATTTTACTTGTATCAAGGTTCTTTGGGGCTTGATGGATATGGCAGCCTACAGGAGATTTTCTGTTCTGTTTGTGAACTCATTGAGGGAGAAAATATCCAAGCAAACATTATAGTGTTGTAAATTCTTAGGTCAGAGATTTGAACACAGAGATGCCATAGAAGTATATGAAACTGAAATCTTATAGGAAATTACAGCTTAAGAAAAAACTTCTAAGACATTTAAGCTTAGAGCTGAAAAATAGAATGAAATATCTATAAGTAGTAGTTTTCTTTTAATATAAATGGAATTTTATTTTACATGCATGTGTATTTGTAGGAAATGGATTGTATTTTGTCATTTTTACTTAATAGCTTGCAGAAATCCATTTTATACTTTTGGTTGTAAGCCTAACCACATAGATCCGTTTTTTTTTTTTTTTTTAAATCTGGCATCAAAGAAAGCTCACGTGTGTGTCCTTTACTGGAATTCTAAAACTGAGCTTCCTCCTTTTTTAAGTTCAGGTCTTGTTTTATAGTCGAGGTTGGCCTTTTACATAATTCTCCTGCCAGTTCCCCAAGTGCTTGTATTACAGATGTGTGCCACCACACCTGGCGTGCATGTTCATTTTATATTGCCAAGTCTATCATTCAAAATTCCTATGATAGTTGTATTTGCTAGCTCTGCAAAATGTAGAATTCAGGCTAGGGAGGTGGCTCAGTGGTTAAGGACCTGAGTTTACATCCCCAGCACCCACATGAAAGTCAGGTCTGTAATCTCTGTAGTAGTGATGGTGTTGCTGGTGATGGTAGATGCTGGGAAGGGGTGGGATAAAGGCAGGGATAAAAATAGTAAAAGCTATGAGCTGACATTGTCTTTTTTATGGATTTTGTTGATTTTATTATCATTTCTTCTTGTGGATTCATGGCAAAAGGAAGTTTATTCTTTGCTAATTTAATCCCTGGTCCTAGAGTGTTTCTGCCTCTACAATCTAATCTTCAAACTTAAGAGTGTTTCAGCCTTTGAGACTTACTACTGACTCAACTTTGACTAGCTGTTTTCTGAATTATCTCTTTTCACTCTGAGCTATGTTGTGAACTCTGAACTGTAAATCATAAACTGTCTGAAACCTAAAATTTAAGTCCTGTTACAGTTCTCATTTTATAGATGAGGCAGAAGGAATTTAAGTGTGCTTTCATAGAATGTTCTACTGAATGCTATGTGAAGACACAAGTCAGTCCAATGTTATAATAACTACCCAGTATGCTACAGCAATACAATTATTTCAGATTGTATGCTTGAGCCCTTGAAGTATGATACTTAATTTCCCAAAATGTTAACTAAAGTTAGTAGCACATCAAAGGCAAGGACAAGGGATTGAAAGTTTAAGTCCAACATTGCCATTGCGTCCCATTTGTTCATGGAAACTAGGTCATACTTGCAGCATGTAGTTTATTCTTTCATGGTAGGATACATGATAAACAGCGGTTACATTGTAGGAGACAGATGGGGAAGGCCTGAGAAAAACTTCGTGTTCCATCTTCCTACGTGATTCAAGTGTTTTACATTGTCATGCGCTTTGTAATATAAAACTAGTTAACAAGCAAGTTTTCCAAGGATTTGTGAACAGTTGTCTCAATAGATAACTCTTGTAGTTGGTCAGGAATGTTTTGGACAATGTTCTGTTGTGTCACTCAGCCTGAGAATAGAGTTTTATAGAAAACCCTGCTCTTAAACTCAGATGCCAGAGTAACACACTGTATCAAGGATCTGCTTAATCCTTTTTTCACTGTGTACTGAATTTTCTTTTTAAACCATATCAAGAAAGCTTAAAGCCAGATTATTCTTAACCATGGATGCTACATTGGCTGATTTGGTAGAGGGGCTATTTGACTTTTTCCTTTTCAAAAAGCCTATTATTGTTCTTTCTTTGTTTTTACTATGTATATGGATATGTGATGTATGTGCACATATATGGGACAAACACATACAGAGGACAGAGGAAGAGTTCATGTATCTTTTTCTTCTGCTTTACATCTTAGTTTCTAAAATAGTGTCTCTTACTGAAACCTGAAGCTTGCTACTGTGGCAGGCTGGATGGCCAGTGAGCCTCTGGGACCCACTGTCTCATCCCTGCAGTGCCACATCACAGGCACACAGCCATTCCTGTCTTTATGTGGTGCTGAGGTTTAGTCTGGAGTCCTTTTACTTTCACAACAAGCTCCCTCCACAGCTAGCCATCTCCCAGAAAGTTGAACAGTGAGAAAATTTGATCATTTGCCCTTGCTTTTTCTCTCTAAATTACAAACCACTCATATTCTGGTCACTGCCCTAATCATAGTCATACACAATAAGTCACCAGCCTTTCAGATAGCTCTCAATTTGTCTTATAAACTGTAATTAAATTGTATACATTTCTTGCACTGTTCACCTTCTGAGGAAAAGAGGATTCAAGTAATACAGATGATTGATCCATAGCTGCAAAAATTGCTGTTTTCTTAATTGTAGTCAATTTTAGCAGATTTTTAACCTGTCATGATTTGTTAAGGTTTTAGACTCTTCCCTTCTTTTGTTACTTTATCTCCAAAGTAGGTCAAAATAAGCTTTTGGTATGATTTTTGTAAAGAAAGACTGCTGAGGCCTATGACATGGCCTACCCAAGTTGTCTGTTTTTGACTGAGAGAGGAATGTAGCCATTTTACCTGAAAACTTTGCAGGCTTTTAAGTCTTGGCATGTGCAGGAGCTATCTATGCATACTGCTAGCTTATCATAAAAGTCATCCCTGGGGCTGGTGTAGGTACTTCCAAGAAAAGATAAATAAGCCTTTAACTGATCGAAGCTAAAAGGAAAATTAGCACACCTGGAAAATGAATCCACACCAAAAGAGCTGAATGCAGCCAAGTGGGTCATTGTGTCAAATGTTCTTTGATAGTAAAAATAACCTCAAAGCTTGCAGGCCACAGGAGGAAGGACACTGGCTCCATCCTAAACTGACAACTGCATACCAAGATGGCCCCTGCAGAGAAGATTGGGATCTGCCTGTGATCAGCAGCTGCATACCAAAAACCAGCACTGGCCCTTTAAAAGTTTTTACCAGCAGCAGCTTGCTCTCTCTTTTTTTGGTGCAGGGCCAGTTTCCCCCCTGACAGTGTGCTTTGTCTTTCTCTCCTCTTAATATGTACACTGTTAATTTTCTTATTAAAAACGCACCTGTGTTTTATTTCTAAAGCATGATTGTGCATATCATTTTTTAAAGTGTGAAAAGCGTGTCATATTGGGTCCCATAGATGAATGAACTACTGTGTTCATTTGTCATAGCTTTCCTTTATCCTCCTTCGTGGCAACTCAGGATCCCTCTTGCATGCCATGTGTAGTATTCATGCTTCTTTTGATTTCTTTCTGAGTGAGCTTTAAGTGACATGCCTTTCCAAATGCATACATCTTCTAACCTAAGACATTGTCTTTCTTAAGTACTGGCTTGTGCTCCGTAACTATGCACAGTTGATCAGACATGTCCTTAGCTATGAATTCTTCCCAGTGCTAGGATCCAGAAGCAATTGCTGAGTATAGCAAAGGATGGAAATGAGAATGTGAAGCCAGTTCTTTCCTAAATAGCTCGGTCCTGGTAAATTGTGGCCTGATTTCTTTCCACCCACCCTTCTTTCCTTCCTTCTTTCCTTTCTTCCTTCCTTCCTTCCTTCCTTCCTTCCTCCCTCGCCCCCCCCTTTCTTTTCTTTTTATGGGAAATGAGTTTTAGGGGTTTTGTGATTAAAGGAGACATGGCATAGCTCTGCTCTACCTCTTGTATTTGCAAAAGCTTGAGAAAGCTGTCATGTCTTTCTGGGTTTGTTAGTGACGTGGAATTTGGGCTGCAGTTGGTAGGCTTGCTATTTCCTTTGGACAAGTCCCTTCCTTTTTTATGTGTATATGTGACATCTCAGAGGTACAGTCATCAGCAGGAGAAAGGTCTTAACTAATGAAAAAATAAAAGCAATTACTTTTGGAAGTAGTATCTAGCATAGCATTAGGGAAATTCAGGAGTTACAAAATTTAAATTTTAAGTGTCTCATAAAAAGATCTGTAGCAAATGTACTCAACCTCCTCCTCTCTGCTCTTGACCATCCCTGTTTGAGAGGAAGATTGCTAAGATACAAAGAAATTCATCTAAATTTATAAGTTTTCATAAGTACTCTAAAAAATACTTATTAGCTACAAGCTGAGGAGTACAGATTGACACGTGAAGTTCCAGATTTTGTTCTTGACCTGAGGAACATTGGGATATATATGGTAACCCCATTTACACACATGATGGCACCAGAGATAACATGTGATGAAAGTAGATTTACCTTCTTGTCCCTTAAATTTTATTTTCTTTTTAAGTAAATCATGTATTGTTATTGAGGCATATAGTATGTTATTGCACATACTGCTGTTATTGAAATAAAGTCTCAAAAAGATTATACAAACTGCTTGGTGAATTTTTCCAAAGTAAACAAACCTGCATAACCACCACCAACACTGAGATGTAGACTATTCCATGTAGTCTTCCTCTGCCTGCTCTTTTTTCTCTCATGAGTAACTTGGTTCCACACTTGTAATACTTTTATCTATTTTACAATTCTTACTAAGTGTAATTGTATATGAACTACTGTATTTTCACATAACATTAAGGTTATGAATCTTCTGAACATAAGGTTGAACATTTTCATTATGTAGTATTCCATTGTATGAAGATTTTAATTGTGTTTAAACCTCTTCGTTGTTAAAGAACACTTGACTTTCTTGTTATGGAGTATCTTAAATTATCCAGCTGTGAAAATTCTTTGATGCATCTGTGTATATGACTATGGGAGTGGAACTTCAGGTCCTAAGGAATGGCCGTAGGTGTAGTACAATGTGTTACATTATGTATAATATGTAATGTGCATTCAGCTGCAGGAGATACTGCTAGGCAGTTCTTCACAGTGGTTGTGTGGCTCATCTCAGCACTTTCTCTTATACATATTCTTTCCTGACTATTTAATATTAGTGACAGTTTAGTAGTGCAGTTATTTTCTTTCTTTTTCTTATTTATAGATATGAACAAAATGTATTAATATTTTGTTCCTTCCTAAGTTCACTTAGTATTATAGCGAATTTATATTCAGTAAAATATTTATTGTTAGTTGTTTTTAGTGGAGTATTGCATTTGTAAATTTGGTTGTTACTTTTGATTCAGACAGCGTAGTGTTACAATTGCAAATATGTATATTTGGTGAAGAGAAACTTATTTTTAGACTTTTCTTTATAATCAAATACAAGAAGTATAATAAGCTCATTTGCTGTTAGATGAGCATAATAATCTTGTATTTAATGAGTTTTCATGTTAGTTTTATAAACATTCTTGGGACACATTTAACAATTTTTATTGGGAATACAACAATCTATTATGGGAATATAATTATATTGGGATATATTATATGAGAATATAACAATTTGATATATAATGTGAATAAATAGAATTTTAACTTTTTAAAAAAAGCTGTTAGAGAACCAAAAGAAACACTAAACATTTTGGAATTTGTAGTTGTTCGTTGCTGCTGGGGTAGCTCAGGAAAGAATACACAGAGGCATTTTTCATACATGCAAGCCCTGCTAGACCTCAGCAGAGGGAACCACTGTCATGGCCAGTGCCATACTAATAGTGGAACCCAGAGCATGTCCACTCAGGTGTTTTTATTCTTTTAGGACTCCTCAGGTGTTCTACTGATAGCACATGCAGATCATTAGCAGTGAAACAACCCCCACAGAAATCCAAAATCTGCAAACAGTACAAAACGCCAAGTTCTATGCATCCCTTTTTCCAACAGTGCACAAAAACATTTTAAACATAAGTAAAAGTAAACTTCCCTAAGGGGAGATCAAATCCGCAATGAAGAGGTATAGCTTTTCAGTAGGACAACTTTGAATCTTATAGGCATGACCTTGATTTACTGATTTCTTGTAGTGAGGAAGTGTGAGATAATGTCATCAGGGAGAGAGGGGTTAGAAAGGTGCAGAGACAAGAACTCATGTGTGTATGCCGAAATGCTTGAAATGTGAAACCACATAACCTGGTTACGTGGGGGCATTAATATAGAAGGTGTCTTTAAGTTGTAGCCTTAGTATTTGAGTGAATGGTTGTCTAAGTTAAATAAGATTTTGAAGTTTACCTTTTTTGGAAGGGATCTGGGTTCAACCCAAGCACTCATACATGCTAAGCAGTCACTCTATTAAGATCATCCCTATCCTGAAAGCTTGATATTTGTAAACATTGTTGTTTTTGTTGCATATTTAATATTAGGCTACCCATTTAGGGTTTTCCCACTCCAAGCAAGAATTATGTCCTTTTTAACTATTGCTTTTACTTTTTTTTCTTCCTTTTTTCCTGAGACAGAGTTTCTCTATTGTAACTCTGGCTGTCCTGGAACTCACTCTGTAGACCAGGCTGGTCTTGAACTCACAGAGATCCGCCTGCCTCTGCCTCCCAAGTGCTGGGATTAAAGGTGTGCCAGCACTGTCCTGCTACTTTGGGTTTTTTTTTTTTTTTTTGAACATTTGATTTATGCATGGAAGTATATCTGAAAGAAAGAATGTCTAAAAAATATATATCTATGATTCCTTTATTGAACTAAATAACTTAAATAGTATTTTCCTACTATTATGTCTTATGTTAGTCTTTGTCTGTCACGTCCCCTTAGTTTCAATTGTAACTACACACTCACTACTGGGTTGAATTATCTTTTAGGACCTGTTCTTTTCTGAAAATTTAAAAAAAAAAAAAAAAAAAGGTTTACATAGCAAAAATACTCACTGCAAAGGTCTAACTCAGTGAGCTCTTACAAATGGGTCAGGCACATTTCTATTTAGTACAGAAACATTCTTTCCTGATCATGACCCCTTTGCTTTTTATCTGTTGGTCCTTCTCCAAACCTTTTTTTATTTTTATTTATCATCGTGGTGTGTATTGTTTTTAAATCAGACCACTCTCTGAAGTTACTTTTCCTTGATTGTCTCTTTAGTAACTATCTGTAGAGTCTTAAAATATTGTAAAGATGTATTCAGTAACAATATAATTTCTTGATGCCTGAGCATAGTTCTGCAGTATAGCTTTGGAGCAGACCTTCTGCCTGCAATAGCTGGCTGATGCAGGAACAGCCTGTGCCTCCTGAATTTTGCATTTTCTATTCCTCAAGGAGCACTCAATTCATTCCATCTCTTAATATATGGGGAATGTAAAATTCACATTCAAAATCATTCTTTTTCCAGATGTTATTTGATGGGAAGCTTTGTATTCTCTCAGTTCTTAGCTCCAATTTCAAAGAATTCTATGTGGTACAAATTTCTGAGTACTTGGACTCCTGAGGGGGATTCTTCATTTGGTAATGCGTGCTCTCCCCTCTTTGCTGTAATGTGCTTTATATTACAGCAAAGAGTAGTTGAGTTAGTCATGTAAGTTTCGCTATAAATCTTTCTTTGGCAAATCTGTGTCCTTTGGTTTTGTAGTCAAATTGATGAGCATTTTAAAAATGGAATACACATGTTTTTAGCCTAATGGTAGCATCTTAACACTGCTGTTTTCTCAGTAGGCAGGATAACATTGAAACGGTTCCAAAAATAATTTTTATACTACTCAAGGACTGATAAAAATTTAAGTTTAAGTGAAAATATTGCCAGTTAACCCATAACCTAATACAAGAGCAGATGGAAATGCCTTTTGTGAGTTCCAGTTCATTAAGTGAATGTGACACTTTATTTTCAAGTCATTTTAGTTCAGGGAACTGAAGTAGTGAAATAGTGATATAAATGAAGCCACTTATTAATGTACTGAAGTAAACTATAGAAACAGTATGCTAGCAGGCTTCTTCAGATGTGGTGACTCTAAATTTTGATTTTACACTTTGGTTGGTATCACATTATTATCTCTGAAAGGGTTAACTATAAGAATGTGCCAGGGCCAGGCTTGGGGAAGGCTGGAGAGATGGCTCATAGGTTGAAGAGCACTTGCTGCTTTTGTAGACCAAGGTTTGATTCCCAGCACTCACATAGGGGCTCATAATGCCACCTCTAGGGAATCTAACACCCTCTTCTGACTTTGATTGGTAGCAAGCATGTACATAGTACACAGACATACATGCAGGCAAAATACTCATACATGTAAAATAAAATAAGTAAATCTTCAAAAAGAAAGAAAATGCCTGTAGATGTTACAAGTTCATTGTTAGGTACATGCCAACTTGGAGTTTATTGTATTTTAATAGTGTAGTTTGTAGCTCTCTTAATTAGCACAGATAATAAAATAACTTTTTTATATTTTGATGTGCTCTGGTTTTATAGGTTGGGCAAATTGCTGCCTTTTAAAAATAAACATATAGGTTTGTTTTCCAAGAACTTGTGATAAAAAGCAGCGTTAGTAAGTTATCATTACTTGTTTATAATAAACTTTGGGTTTTGAATCTGTCAACTCAAGTTGAGTTAAAATTGTTACACTGTGATGAAAGATTTTAATATACAATGGATGTTTCTTTAAAGTTTAGATTTCCATTCATTGTATATCTGCTGAATCTGGCAGAATGTATCTTTGTAGCAGTAAAGCTTTTTGTAATAGTTGCTGCAAGCCAGTATCACCTCTTTCTCTAGTATTTTGGTAATTCGTGGAGTTTGTAACACTGCATGCTTTAGATTTGCCTTTCTTAGTCTGTTTCATTTCTGTCTGCTGATTGATATTTTTTTCAAAGAAAACTTAAAATTTGCGATTGTCACAGTTCATTTTAAAATATAGCATTGCCATCTGTAACAGGTCATCATGTCATACTGATGAATTTGGATTGTGCATTTGTTAGGATCATATTCATCTTTTGCAGTCTGAAGTAATATTGACATCCCTTACAGTGACATTGGAGCAGCTATGGAATTATATTAAGATTATGAGAACAGTTAACTCATGCAGAGGAAAGCACAATTTAAACACTGTTTATTTGATCTATCTGGAAGTGCCCATAAGTATTCTTTGATTGAAATAGTTGGTAAGTAATCTGTGTGACTTTTTCACCATTTTTTTTTCTGTCTTTTAGATGCTTGTGACCACACCAGAAAAATGGGATGTAGTGACAAGGAAGAGTGTTGGGGATGTTGCTCTTTCCCAAATTGTGAAACTCCTGATTCTTGATGAAGTTCACTTGCTGCATGAAGATCGGGGCCCAGTGCTAGAAAGCATAGTTGCAAGGACCTTACGGCAGGTAGGAGGCAGTTACAAACTTAGAAGCTTCACCAGTCTCTGTCTCACTCTTTCCCACTCCAGCTTCCTCCTATTTACTTTACTTACAGTATTTTTCACTAAAAGGAAATGACATCCTTCCTGTTTGAACTCTTTTATACTCCAATTTTTTTCCATTAGTGTGTGCTAATTGTATCGGGTAATGGATTTCATTATGGTAGTTCATACACATAAATAAATTGATTTGGTCATACTTATGGCTCCATTGCTACCGTTATCACCCCTTCCTCATTACACTTAGTTCCTTTTCTATTTTCCACTTCTACATTTCTTTTTTTATATCTGCTTTATTTTTTTTCTTTAAGATTTCTTGACAATCTCCTACTTTCATCCTCAAAATATTTACATTCTCTAAGACTCTCACACTTGCCTTATTTTTGGTTTCTACATACTTATTTTTGGAAAACAGCACTTATGTCTGGGTCATATATACATGCACACATTTGTTCAGTTATCTCTTATAAAAAAATATTTGAGACTAGAAGTGTTTCAGATTCCAGATTTCCTTTATAAATTTTTTCTTTTTCCTTTTTTTTTTTTGTAGAACTTTAGGGGTAAGCGCTGTATTTATATAATTTACCCCATCCATCTTCTTTATCCAATTCCTCTCCCCTGGCAATCCCTCTTAAATTTATGGCTCCTTTTTATTTATTTATCATTGTTGTATAGAGACATATTAATGTATAAACACAACCTGCTGAGTTCATTTAGTGTGGTTCATGTGTATATGTGCTTAGAACTGACCACATGGGATTTGATAACCAATTTGGGTCTTATCCCTGGGGTAGACCGATTTTCCCTCCTACAAATATTTTTTTATTTTGGCATAGCTACACATACATAAGGAGATGTTTTAGAAATGGGTGTTTTAAGTCTAAATGTGAAATTCATTTTCATCCTACATGCATCTGAGATACATAGCCTGAAGGTAACTTTAACTATCATTTTAGTGCATCAGAATTTTGATCTCAGCCTTTCAAATGAGGTCAGATATGGAATCTCCATGTATGACATTATGTAAGCACTCAAAAGTTTTACATTTTAGAACAATTTAGATTAAATATGCTCACCTGTCTTGTGTTGGTCTGTGCATTTGCACGTGTCTACGTGTATGCTTTTGTTTGTATGTGTGTCTGTATGTTTGAGTCTGTATGTCTGTGTGCATTTTTGTTTGTGTATGATGTGTGGGAATGGGGAACGGGGTGTTTCTGTTTGTAGCATATAGAGCAGTGGTTCTCAAACTTCCTAATACTGTGTTCCTCATGTTGTGGTAACCCCAAACCATAAAATTATTTTGTTGCTACTTCATAACTATAATTTTGCTACTGTTAATAAATCTTATATACACATGGTCTTAGGTGAGCCCTGTGAAAGTGTCATTCAACCTCTGTCGGGGTCTGGACCCACAGGTTGAATGCTCCTTCATGATTTTTGGCCATACCTGGGTTTATGTGCTCAATATTCAGTTCTGCCTTCACATAACAATGCCCATGATTTCATGTTTTCCCTTCACCTATATATGCCACTGCACTCCACTGCATTCCCAAGTCAAACATTTTCTTTTCCTGAAAATTCTTCTCCACCCAAATATATAATTTAATGTTAGTAGTTTTATAGTTCTCATCTTAAATATATCTAAAGAAGATCCATTTAAAAATTTTAATACAAAAAGGGAATTAATAAAATTTGGAAAGCTGTTTTTAAAGCAAGTTTTAAAATAGATTTTTTTTCCATAAATGGACCATAAATTTCTAGACAGCTTAATGATTGAAATGTGTTTTAAAAATCTTAATGCACTGAAAAAGATATGTGTAGTAGTTTGAATAAAAATGACTGTCATAGGCTCAATATGCTCGTCAATAGGGAGTGCACTACTTGAGAAGGATTAAGAAATATAGCCATGTTGAAGTGTGTCACAGGATGTAGGCTTTGAGGTTTCAAAAGTCAAGCCAGACCCAGTGTCTCTCTCTTCCTACTGCCTACGGATCTGGATGTAGAACTCTCAGCTACTTCTCCAGCACTGTGTCTGCCTGTATGCCTCCATGCTTCCCACCATGATGATTATTGGACTAAACCCCTGAAACTGTAAGCAAGCCCCAGTTAAATGCTTCCTCTTATAAGAGTTGCCTTGGTCTTCCAGGTGTCTTCCTGGTGTCTCCTCACAGCAATGGAATAATGACTAAAACAATATAGGGACCTTTTTTTGAGATTGTAATACATGTCATTTTCTCCTTCCATATCCTCTCTCCAAACACTGCCTTATGTTCCCACCCCAGAGTCTCTTGCAGATTCATCACCTCTTTCCTTTAATTGTTGTTGTTGTTGATGATGGTGGTGGTGGTGGTCTGTGTGTGTGTGTGCATTTCTAAAAGTGAAAATAAAACCTGTCCATATAATGTTACTTGTATATGTGTATGTTTTCAGGGATGACTGTTTTGTATTGGATAATCAGTTGGTGTTCCTTTTCCTTGGGGAAGACTTATTCTTCTACTCTCAACATTCCTTAGTTGCTTGTAGTTTTTTTTGTAAGGCGTTGAGGTTTAGGAGCTTCCCCCTTCTGTATTAACATGTGTAGTGGTGTCACCCATGATCAAGTCATTTTTAGGTAGCCATGTTGGTAAGACTTCATGGGTATAGTTTCTCACAGTTCTTGGAGACTCAATCTCACAGAAAACTTCCTGTTCCCCTGGTTCCTATAGTCTTTCTGTCACCTTCTTCGCAATGATCCCTGAGCCTTAGGTGAAGGAGTTGTGGTATAGATGTATCTGTTGGAACTAGGTTCCACAACTCTGCATTTTCCTTGGTTATGGCCTTCTGTGATGGTCTATGTGTGTTGCAAAAAGAGGAAGTCTTTTTAAAAATTGGTATTTCGTTTCTGTAATTTTGGAGTGGCAATCTAAGCAACTTGCAAAATCACAAAAGTTATAAAACAACCTGTGTAGCAATTAGATAAAAGTATTGCAGTATTCTGGCCCCTAAAGATAGAACCATTAAAAGTTAAAAGAAAAGTAACTGAATAGCAGAAAGTACTTGTAACACATAAAATCAATCTCTTCTATTTATTTACAATAGATGTTTCAGGATTATAAAAATATATTTAAACAAGAGTTTATTTTAAAGTAGAAATAAACATGTTCAGAAATATAGAGAACATGTATTAAATGAACCCCAATCTGTCTTTTTATCAGGTCAGCAAAAGGGGAATATAATTTGAAAGCATCTGCTTTTGTAGTTCATTTCTGGAAACGTAGTCTGTGGAAACAGTAGCATAAACTCAAAGACATTAATTCCTATAATCACTGCTCTATTTAAAAAAATTAAATAGTTGGAAAATAGCCAGAATGTTCTGCAATAGGAAAAATGATTTGATAAATTGCATCTTGTTTATCCAATGATGCAGGCTTTAAAAAAAGTGAGGTAGAGCCACATGAACTGAACTTCAAAGATACTCGATGTTTTTCATGGAAAAATAATCTGTCTTGTTTGTGGAACATAAGCTAATTTTATAGGAAGAGGAAGTATGCAAATATATTTGCATTCATTTATTGTTTTATCTAATGAACTTTATTAAACTCAAACCATGTGCTGACTAAATAGTTCTAAGTTCTATGAATTTAGTGGAAAATAAAATAAAGTTCTTGGATATGTTTTGGCTTTAACCAGACAGCGAAATACATGTCTGTGAGAGCAGATACTGGGAAGTATTTATGCTGTGATACATTTTAACATGTATATAAATGTACACACATTATTGCACCTACATAAACTACAAAGTTCAACGTGATTTATAAAGCCAGATATATCTTATACAGTTTCAGAATAACTTCAACATTGCATGCATTGTGACAGAGACATATGAAAGGTCTCTAACTGCTACTGCTCTCTCCATCCTCTCTTCCTCCAATTCCTGCTCTCTGCCCCAGGTTTTACATCTAACATCTTTTACAACAAAGAGAATGATTTTGATCCTGATTGTTTTCTGTTTTTTGTTTTGCTGTTTTTTTTGTTTATTTGTTTTTGTTTGTTTTATGCCTTGATAGTAGAGAATTGGTGACTTTTTTCAGGGAGCCATGCTGTGTGAAGCCATACAGTTCATACTTATTTGCAGTGAGCCACCTTCACAGTCCAGTCTGTCAAGCTAAAAGCATTTCATGATAAGGGTTTTCTTGCAATTGGAGTTTTAGAGGCCAAGGAGATATAATCTACATGTTTGTTAGAGGAGTGTGGTTACTTGTTCTTAGGGGAATTTAACTAGCTTGACTTTAGCTTCCCATAGTAACAGGGAATGGAATGTGGTATCATTGCCAGTCCTTTCTGTGGTTGTGGCTGTGGCTGTGTATGCTGCATCATATGTGTTGTTTTACTTCATATAGTTTGTTTCAGAGAACATGCAACATATTCCACCCTCCTACTGTCATCTTCACGTTACCAGTTTTTAGTTGTTTCTCTCACTTTCCTCATTTTTAATCCTAACAGAAACTTCCAGATTTTTTAGCTAGATATTAAAAATTATTAACACCTATTCATCTCATTTTAACTTCTATAAATCTGTCATTTACTGTGGGTTCCAGTCAAATGAAACTATTTTATTTTTCCCTATGTCTTTACAGCACATTAACACTGTATTCTAGTGTACCTAAACTCACTTGTGGTGAAATGTTGGTTTTTCCTGTGTGAAATTAAGGCTTCTAAATATCAGTGACTTCATTCTTGGTCATGTGTGAAAACATTGATTTAAAAGACACTGTTCTTTTGAACCTGTCACATACTGCTTGTATAATTAAAATCATTATCTGCCTCCTACATGCTTAAATGGGGTGTGTGAAATAATATAATAAAGGGGTGGTTTTCTCATATTGCTATATGAAGAGTTTCCCTCTGCTTAATTATTTGCATGTTTGTAGCATTTATCAGTCTTAAGAATCACACAACTAGCTATACTTCAATATTTTCATTTTCTGTATTTCTCAGTACATTTTAATCTCCTTGATATAAATGTATCTTTGATTCTCATATATTACCAAAACACTAATGTAGTGCTCATAACTTTTTGTATTAAAAAGCATGTTTCTGTTTGTTCCTGGTGCTTACCAGATGTTCCCAATAGATGGTAGTGTTGCATATCATATGTAACTGTGACTCTTGGCAATGTGAGTGATGCAGGAAGCTATCCCAGTACAGCTTCTGTTCATGGTCAGAAATTACATGCTAGATTAAGGACTACATTCACAGCACATTTGGCATGAGAGGGAAATATGATAAATATGTAAGAATTCATAAATTACTACACTTAACAACATTAAACTAATATTGCTTCTTAACTTTTTCCAGCAAGAAGGCAAAATGTCCAAACTTAAACTTGATGAGATAGGGATCATAAAAGTTTGCTGTGGAAAGCCTTGGCTTCTATTATCAGCACTGCCAGCACCTACCTCCCAAGAAGTTAACTCTGTAGTTTTTGGCCTAAACATAAAGGAGAATATGTGAAACATGGTTTTTGTAGTGTTCAGCATAGAATACATGGTTTCATCCCTCTCTGTGATTCCCATAGTTTGGAGTTATTTAACTTGGGTGAAATTTGATTTGGGTTTTTGCTGTTTTATGCAAGATTTCTTCAGTGAAACCAAATTCATGTATATTTCTTTTTGTGTGTGCAATAATTTTCAGCCAATTTCATCTTTTTTTGATCCTCACATTTTTGCTTCAGTAGTCTCTGCAAGTGTAGATCTGTGCTCAGTACTCAGTACTACATCACCTAATTGTCATGAATTATGCAATCTCCTAGTATAAGTGACTGGTGACTCTAGTACTACAAAGTTATCCGCAATGACCTGCTTTGCTTATTTCATCAAATTTCTCCAGGACTGAACAAAGATACAATGTTGACTTTGATAACAGCATCATAGCAACATAGCAATATATCTTAATTCTCAAGTGTATGGAGGTTTTCACCATTCTTTGGTTTTATTGTTTACACATAATGTAATATAATCAGAATTTGGCCTCTTTTATTTTGGGTTTGGGTGATTCTGTCTATCTTCTTAGGCAACACTGAGGACCAAACCAAGGCCTGACAGTTACTAGGTCAGCCTTCTACTAGGGAACTAAGTTTCCAGCCCCAGTTTTTGAAATTTACTAAATTTATATCATTGTTATCAAGCTTTTACAGCTATTTAGTGTCAATTCCACAAGTTTTAATGAAAATAAATAAAGGATATGGTGTATGTGTTTGTGTGTGTGTATGTGTGTATTAAACACATGTTCTTACACATGCTAGGAAAAGTATTCCACCACTGAGTCACATGTACAGGGCTTACATCTATATGTCTACAGTTTTAGATGATAAGACCCTCTCTTGACCTCTGACTTTACATCCATTTGCCTCATTATATTTTTTAGTAGTTCATATTAATAGGATGGTTCTTTTTGGTTAATTTGCATAAAACTTGTTTGTTTGGTTTTTGTTTTGTTTTTCGAGACAGGGTTTCTCTGTTGTAACTCTGGCTGTCCTGGAACTCACTCTGTAGACCAGGCTGGCCTTGAACTCACAGAGATCTGCCCGCCTCTGCCTCCCAAGTGCTGGGATCAAAGATGTGCAGCACCGCCTCCAGGTACATAAATCTTATTTAATTAAATAACTTCCCTTTGAAATTATCTGTACAGGTTGAATCTACACAGAATATGATAAGAATTCTGGGACTGTCTGCAACCTTACCCAACTACCTCGATGTTGCTACATTTTTGCACGTTAACCCCTACATTGGACTTTTCTACTTTGATGGTCGTTTTCGACCAGTACCTCTTGGACAGACATTTTTAGGAATTAAAAGTTCAAATAAGGTAAGAGCTCATTTTGATGTTTATATTTTTAAAAAAATATTTTTGTTAACTTAGTATTGAATACTTAATTGAGGTTAAATACTACTGAGCACCACTTCTATAACATACAAGTGTGGCTTCTAACAAAATCAGGCATGCTTCTCACTGTTGGTAATAGAAGTCCTCCTATAGAAAGATTCTTATAGTAGCTTGCAATATTTTCAACATGTATTTTTTATTTTCAGCTGTTAAAAAATTTCACAAGGTTATTTTGATTTAAATGAAGGGCAATGTAAAATATTAAAAACTAATTAAATCAGTAATATATATTTTGATATAATGTTCATTTAAAATGAGAATTTCAGATGCAATTGAAAAATAATTTCCTGGTAGCAACCAATGAGGGAGAGTTGTGCTTAAGAAAATATGTTTTAATTATCATATTAATTATATAAAGAGTATTTTTAACATTTAATATAGTTCTTTAAAAAGCCATTTCTTTAATAGTACCACCATATGCCATTTGTACTATTAGTGTGCTTATTACAGTTTTATAATGTAAGAAAAATCACTTAAATATTAGTCCATTCAACTCATATTCCTCATTAGAAGACATAGTTTTAGGATAATATTCACAGTCCTTTTGACCTCTTTTCTTAAAGAGAACAAATTGGAATTGTATAATACTAGGTAGAACTTGGCCTTCTATAATTAAATTAGATTTTCTAAAAATATTTATTAGTAAAACAGCCATTTTTGCCTCACACTGTTGGAATGTTGGAAGAATACTCAGTAAATTTTTTTTTTTAAAGAATATTTAATTAAGTGTATGTGAGTGATGGTACCTGAGGCAGCAGGGTTGTTGGATCACCCTGAAGCTGCTGACAAGGGTACTGAGAACCAAACTTGGTCCTCAACAAGAACAGTCCATAACCTTAACCACTAAGCCATCTTTGTAGTTCCAATATTCAGTTGGTATTATTATTGCAACAAATAATGTGTATCATCTATGTAGTGTAAAAGTGAGGTGTTAGAGCTGAGCACAAGACTCAGTGAGTAAAGAGCTTGCTGCAAGCTAAATAAATCTATTTGCCTTAAATGCCAGGTAAGCCCAGTCATGCCTATAATGCAGTCCCACAGGAGGCAGAGACTGAAGATACCCCAAGCGGGGTGGCTAGCTAGACCAGCCACACACACGAGCTCTGGATTCAAATGAGAGACCCTGCCTCAGTCTGTATGTTAGAGGGAGTAATCTAGGAAGGTACCTAAGATCAACCACTGACTTCTACATGCACATGCACACAAATGAATGTTCTAACTTGTACACACACCGTGGCCAAATACACATGGCAAAGAAAATCCCAGTGTCTTACCTTTCTGATTATAGGGCTCCTTTCTAGATTTATAGGGGAAAAAAAAGCAATAGTTTATTTTATGGTAATGGTTGTGACATGCATACTTAGTTGTCGTCAGTTACTTCAAGTGATTTGAGACACTATTAATACTTGCTATTTGTTTTCGCGTCATTTCTTAAATATATAGTTTAGTATTTAGTTCATTTCAGTGTATCATTAAGATGAATGTAAGCATTTTCTAGATTTGCAGTTTAAATTATAGCAGGTGCTTATCACAGAGATGTTTTAAAAATATTTCAAATGCATGTAGGCCTTCTTAAATCTTACTTTCTTTAAATTGCATCATCCAAATTGGTAAATCACTTAAGGCTAATTAACTACAAAGTGTTTTCCATAGCATTATGCCAGATGTATTATCATAAAACAAATGTTGAATGAAGAACTGATAGGATTATTTTGAAGGCTTAAAAATTTGGCAATTAAGAAAATTATATAATATACTAATTACTATGATATGTGACTAGTAAATTTTGTGTTATAATTACTGATTTTTATATTATTAGAACTAACTGACTTTATATTCATTTGAAATACACAGCTAGTAAGCATGAAGATTTCACCAGGGTTTTGTTAAGCTGTTTTATAGCAAGTTACTGGGAATTTCATTCAGAAACTCAAGATACGTTCCAGTTGTTACTCAAGAATGTAAAAAATATTAAGATAGTATGTCCAATTTGAAATGAATCCAACCCAGAGTACACTGAAAATGTTGTTGAGATTTAGCTGGAGGATAGAAGAAGTTAGATTTAGTTTCTAAATCATTAGTAAGAATATTTTCCCTATGATCATCTCGTCAAGCGTAGCCATAGATTGTCAATCATAAGTTTTCCAGTTTTAAAGTGTTCACACCATTGAAACAGTGAATTAATTTCTTTCCTTGGGTTATTCTTTATCATTCAACCTGTTTTCTCTCAATTTTCATACAAACATGAAAGCTGTATAGTACATGGAAATTTATATGGGAAAATAGCCTGAAAAATGAGGTTCTGTAGGGAAAGCAAAGAACTCTAAAATGTTTTCTAGATTATGATAGGTAACTGGTATAATTCACAAAAAGACACAAATTTGTTTGTTTGTTTGTTTGTTTTTTTGTTTTGTTTTTTGAGACAGGGTTTCTATGTTGTAACTCTGTCCTGGAACTTATTCTGCAAACCAGGCTGGCCTTGAACTCACAGAGATCTGCCTGCCTCTGCTGGGATTAAAGGTGTGCGCCACCACCGCCTAGCTGACACTAATTTTTGAACCATAGCATTCTTTGTACTCTGAAAATGTGGTTGAGCTATTTTATTTGTATTTTTAAAATTTCATTTGGTTTGTTCTGTTAGGTACTTATATTTCATTTGTTGCTTCTCATTTTAACTATTTTAACTAGTCTGAAAGGTTTTTGTAATATAATTTGCAAAGTTTCATTTGTAGTTTGAAAATTTTTCATTTTTATCTCATAATTTTCATGTTTTAAAATCTTTAAGATGCAGCAGTTAAATAACATGGATGAAGTGTGCTATGAAAGTGTTTGGAAACAAGTAAAGGCTGGACACCAGGTACACCGATCTTTTTATATCGTTTCTAGGAAATACTTAATGAAAAACTGAAGATTTTTCTATATTCACTCAAAAGTTTTCCTGATTCTGAGAATAAGTTTTGTTTCTTAATTCTTTTATTCTAATGGGTAACTATTTGGGTCATATAAATATTTTAAGTGATCTTGATATCCTGATATTGATAGGTATGCTGTTTAATTAAGTATTTAAGAAAAAAATTTGACATTTATATTTCTGTTTCTTTTAATCTTTTTATAAAGCACAAACCTCTTAAAACTCAATTCATATTTTTATATATTGTAAAGGTTTTCACAATGTTATTCTTACTGTTTTCATTAAGTATATTTGAAATGTATTTAATAGTTTTTGTATTGTTTAACTGTGCTTGGAAGTTGAACAGTTTTGGTCTGAGGGGTGGCTCACGTAACTAGTGCATTTGAGGCACTGAGATCTATCCCTTGGTGGAGTAGGAGGGGAGAAAAAGAGTTAAGCAGTTTAGTTTTTATTAACATCTCCATTTTCCCAAAATTATTTAAAGAAAAGCAATAGAATGGTAATATTAATTATATAAAAGTTAACCATTATCCATTTTTGGTTGTTCTTTGGGTAAGTTATTTTTGTTTTTAGAAGCATGTTTCTTTATGTAGTCTTGGCTGGCCTCAAACTCAGCTTCCTTTGTGTTGGGATTTCAGGTATGCCCACCCACACCGAACTGAGTAACCTGATTTTATTAGGGAAATTCAATTTACTTTTGACAGTTTTTGCCTTTTGTGACTTATCAGCTGTTTTTTTTTTGTTTTGTTTTGTTTTCTTCTGACCCTTAGGGCATTTTATTTTTTAGTTTTTAAGAGATTTGCCATATCTAGTCATTGGTTGATAGACAACTCAAAGCCATTGTTAAGAAAATGCAACGAAAAAATACTTATTAATTTTGCAAAGTATTTTAATAGCTCTTTTAGCTGTTCATGATTTTCCAAGCCTGTAGACACTTTTTTATTGAGACTGTAATATAATTACAATATTTCTTTCCTTTCTTTCCTCAATCCCTATTATAAATCCTTCCTTGCTCTATTTCAAAGTAGTGGCCTCTTTTTTAATTGTTATTACATGCATATGTCTATATTTACATATATACATCCTCCTAAATATAACCTGTTCCATCTGTACATAATTACTTGTATGCATGTTTTCAGGGCTGACCATTTGACATTGGATAATCAATTGGTGTGCTCTTCCCTGGGGAAGACTATTTCTCCCATGCTTCAACTTGTCTTACTTGCCGGTAGTTCTTTGTATAGTATTGAGGCCTCACGAGCTTTTCCTTGCCCACCTTGGTGTGTGTTGGTGTTGTACTTGTTCAGCTCATGTTTAGGCAGGTATGTTGGTGAGACTTTACAGGTATAGCTTCCAGTATTACCAGGATATATAACTTCACAGTAAACACCCTGATACTCTGGCTCTTACAGTCTTTCTGCCCTATTCTCTGCAATGTTCCCTGAGCCTTAGGTGCTGGAGTGTTTTGTAGATTTATCTGTTGGCACTGGGCTCCACAACTCTATGTTTTAATTGGTTGTAGTTTTCTGCAGTGGTCTTCTTCTGTTGGAAACAGAAGAATTCTCTTACCCCAAGGCTAAATCTTATTACAGCTCCTGTATATGAGACAAGTCAAAACTAACCTGGACCTGAGACTAGGGGTACATGCTACCCAATGAACATTCTTGAAACATGCCTTTTTTAAAGAAAGAGTTTCCAAATTTGTTTTTCTATTAATCTTACTAGAACGTGGTTGGTCTTAAAAATGCTTGCTTGCTTGTTTGTTTAAACTTAGTCTCTTTTTTGAGTCTTCATTTTCTTGTTTATTTTTATTTATTGTCCAGTTTGCTTTGTATTGTTTTGAGAGATGGTCTTATGTAGCTAAGGATAACCTTGGCTTTCTGATCCTTCTTGTTTCCCAAGTGCTGAATCACAAGCATAGCCTTGCCATGACTGGGGGTCTAACCCAGGGTCACCTACATCTTAGGTAAATCACTCTACTAATGGAACTGCATTCTCAATTTCTCTATTTTTTGACTATAAAAATTTATTATTGTCAGTACTACTTTTAATTGGAAAATCAAGAAATCCTGATTATTTTAAATTAATACTTTTTTTAGTTCTTAATTAATACCTGAAAATGAAAACATTGTCATACATTTATTAAATGTTCTTAGCATCTTATGAGGTACGTACTGTTATAAATAGTTGATAGATGAAAATAAGGAGCTGTGCAAAAAATAATATTCATTGGGGTGCTGTTTTCATTTGATGTCTATTCTGGGTCTACATTTTTTTAGAGCTGTGGATTAGCAAATTTTTACATGATTTTTTTATTGTGTTTGGCAGTTCTTCCAACACAATAGGATCTTCATCAATTTATAGTAGATTCCATTATAAAGGGACCTAAAGATTTTTTTTAAATAATAGAAGTAAAATTATAAATGTATTACTGTGAAATATGCAGTAAATATGCAGTACACATGAGCTAATGAGCGAACCAGAAAGTTAACAATGTTCCATTATGGTTTCTGCTGTAGTTCCTGCCTTGATGTACCTCAGTGGTAGACTATGCCCTGGAAGCATACGCCTCCCCAAGTTGCATTGTTTATCACAGCAACAGAGATAAAACTAGATCATTCTGTTACCCTAGAACTAAAGAAATTAATTTTTCCTTTTCTGTCATAGTACTTACTGACCAGAAAACTGGTACAATCACTCCTTGACAGCCTTGCAGGATTATTTCTAGACGCTTACCCCAAAGGACACTGGAATCAAGAGATTTTCAAGGCTTTCATTTAAAATAGCATGGTTATTTGCATATAACCTATGGACACCTTCCCACATACTTTAATTTTTTTCTAGATTTCTTACAATATCTATTACATGATAGCATCTGTGTAAATAATTATTCTACTATATTGTTTAAAGAATAAGGCTAAGACAGGAAGGCTTCATGTATTTACTGCAGATGGTAGGGATTTGGAGGTTTGTTTTTTTGGGGGGGGCTATAAGTTTGGGTTTTTGTTTTTTTGCAATTGTTAAAAATATCTCCTATAAGTAATTTGTTAAATCTGCGGTAACAGAACCCTTGGATAAGGACTCCGCAGATCACTATGCTGACTGTACTTGCTAGATTATTATGGAACACAGGAGTTGTTCTCATTGAAACACTTCATTTTCTAGGGTTCAAAGAGTGCAATGTTTGCACATTCTTTTTTTGTAAACTCGATTAATACATATGCCCATATATAAACGTGCACACGAAACATATGCAGTTGTAAGCTCTGAGTTATATATGTAATGGATTGATTGTCAGCACTATAGCTATCTTGAGGCTATTGCCTGTGAACTATTCCATTTTCAGGATTATAGCTGTTATGCTGTTCATAGTTCTTCAGATATACTTATTAATGCTAATTTATAACATGATTTTTATTTTAAAATATTTCTTTGAAAAAATAAAATAGTCTCATTTTGTGTATTTCTTCACTATAAAAATAAAATAATATTGATTTTCTAGTTTTATTTATAATCTTTACATAGTTTACTACTATTTTACCATCTTAATATAATGATAATTTGTATATATTTCCCACTAGTATTTTTTTCTTCTCATATGTATGTGAGAGTGTGTGTATACATGTGTGTATGTGTGTTCACATGTATATGGGCAGGTTCACATGCATGAGTGTGAACATGTGTGAGGAGCTGAAATTTTACCTCCATTCTCTTCTACCTTACTCTATGAGACAGGGTCTTTTAATCAAGCAGCGCTCACAGATGAGGTTGTTCTCGCTAACCAACTTGCTCAGTGGATCCTGTCTCATTCTTCTGAGGCTAGAATTATAGGAGGGCCACCACACTTCCTCGTATTTATATGTGTTCTAGGGATCTGAACTCTCTTTGATCCTCTTGCTTACCAAACAAACATTTTAATCACCAAGCCATCTTCCCAGCTTCTAATAATAAGTCTTTTATACTTTCATACTTGCAGTTTAATTTTGATTATTAGCTACAATCAATTATTAAGTTACAATCATAATGTTTATGTGGTTGTATATTCACTCTTTTGCTTAATGGACAATAACAGTTTTAAAGTATCTACATGGTTTTCATAACTTCATTGTATGCAAGAGTTTACTCTGATTCTAATTTTCAGGTACCGTGTGAGTCTATTTAGACTTTTTTTTTCTATTTAGACTTTTAAACAAACATGTACCTAGATACTTGCTTTTGATATAAGGAACAGTGAGCCTCAGACATTAACTCAGAAGTTAAGCAGCTTCCCAAGGTCATATAGCTAGTTAAGGAAAGCACCATGACTGAAATACGGGAGTTTTTGTGGATAACATTTTACATTGTTTGTTATTATAATTGTGTATCTCGTAGCTATATGAAATAGGTAAAAATACCTAACAAAATGCAATTTAAGGATAGAATGATTTATTTTGGCCCACCACTCAAAGGGATTCAGTCTACAATACCATCACAGGCATGGCTATGGGATTGATTTGGTTCATTTATTTCTCAGCCAGGAAACAGTAAAGTGGAAGGGTCATAATTTTCTGGCTTTCTCCTTTCTTCCCCTTTACTCAAAGAACCTTAGCTCATGAGATGTTTCCACCCACATTTGGAATGGGTCTTCATATTCCAGTTTAAACATCTTTGCAGTCACACTCATAGACATTCCAAGATGTGGGCATCCAGGTGACTTTAAAGCCTGTCAGTTTGACTATGGAGATTGATTGTCACAGCTATTAAGCTAAGTAGCTTTAGAGCTAATTATTCAGTTATTATTTCTCCATTGCTAAGTGTTATAATTGTTTTCAGCTATTATTAGAGATTGTGTTTATTTAATTACTATATTCTTTTATTTTGTTGCTGCTTTTCTGCTTAACCTTTTGCTTAGTCCAATCCCTAAAATGGACTCAGAACAAATGTCATATTTTGTTGTTTTGCTACAGTATCCTGTAATGTTTTCCAAGTAAATAGGATCATTTTGTAGTCAAAACAGACTTGAGAGCTTAAAAGATCCAAAAGCTTAAAAACTAATGAAATTTCTTCTAAATAATGTTAACAATGTAATTTGATATAAGGTTGTGACTTTCATGTCTGTATGTTTGTCACTTTAAATCTTTTCTCTCTCTTTCTCGCTTTCTTTTTTTTTTTTAACAATTTGTAGCATATAAGACAAAGTAGTGTTATAATAGTGATTATTTTTCTTAATTGGCAAGTATTTTCTTCCCAGGCATTGCTTACTGTAATTTTAGGCTTTGGTTTAAATATGCACTTAATTTCAATTATAAAAATGCTTCCACCCCACTTGTTTCAACCTGTGACCATATTGTCCTTTGGCCTCTATACTTATATTTTTGAAATAGACTTTAATATGACTAGTATACAACAGACTGAATAAAAGCTTAACTAATTTAATGTACAAACGTACATATATGTATGTATTTTGTACACACACACACACATATGGAGGGGGGGTTAAAATAATCACTATTTCCTACAGACTGGCTTCTGTTGGCCTTCATATTTACTATTTTAATGCATTTCATGGCCTCAAATTCCCTATAGTTTTTCCTGGTCTTTTTAATCTATTAGATTTTAATTGTTCAAAACAATAACAGAACCATAAATAGAAATAATAATATTAAAATGTATATTGTGTCTAAAAACCTTAAATCTAAACATTGTTTTTAGTATGCTTCATGGAGTATTCTTTTATACTTTTGTTCTGGTAAAGATAGGTCCTATCTAGAAAGACTGGATGTGAGGGACATGCATTGTTGTTTTCATGAACTTTGTCGTAAGTGCAGTTTAATTATGATAAAACTTTCTTGTCCTCACAAACAGTATGTTCCTAGTTGGGTAGAGGAAGTAGGAATGCACTAGAACTTTTTCTTGCTGGTTGAAATTTGCATTTAGTATTGGTAGTATTACAAATATTATATTATAAATATTCTCCTGGGAAAATTGTAGGTTCTTACATTAAATCAGTCACAGTACAACTGAGAATTCTTTTATAGCATAACTTGAAGCTCCATCATTTCATTGTCAATGTTTTCTATACTGTATTAATGCCTACAGGCAAAGTGTACAAAGCAAATATTTTCACTGTATCCATCTTTTAAAATGATTTGTTTATTTAATTTTTGTGTTTGTAAGCTAATCTGTGATCATTTAGTTTGAGAAGTGGCAGCATTCTACTGAGTGCCACTGTAGTGTGGCCAATTGCTGACAATTGCACTGTGGGTATTTGGAAAGCAAGGTGATACTGGTCTTTATTTTGGAAGTTGGAGTTAACAATTTGAGCTAGTTAGGCAGTCCTTGATTGATTCCATTACAGTGTTTGGTTTGTCATGTTAGTGTCTGATACTGAGACTCGTGGAGGAATTTTTTTCCAGGGGCTTTCAGTCTTCAAATGTTCTCTTTTCCTTATTAAATCATCTTAAGAGATACCTTAACTAACCTGTAGTGTTATTTATATCCTATGTTTTCAGTAGAAGGTCAGCAAACAACCTCAAGGTGCAGTAGAGTTGCTGAATTGTGCTTTTCACTCATGATTAAGGTGGAAGTTAGTTTCACTGCTTTCATCAATTTTCTTTGTATGAAGTTCCAAATGATAAATTTAAATACATGAATTTGTATGTATATGAAATGAAGAATATGGAGTTCTAACTTTTCCTCTAATCTAAAAAGTAGACAAACACATTAAATCTTTAATTATAGTATTCTGTCTACTTTTGCTGATTACAACGCCTAACTATATGTGCTTTTTTCCTAAGAGACTTTCTACCTAAATATTTTATTGTGTATGTCAGTGTAATAAATTATAGACTTATGGATTTATTTATGGATTAGTAAGATTTGCTTCTGGCACTCAGGTAGATGTAACTGCACATGAGTGTATTATTAATGAGCAGCCAGCTACATATTCAGTGAATATGCTTTTCTTTGTTGTAAGGAAATAATCTAAATTTTATTTCTATTTTTCCCTTTAAATATAACTTATCAGTTGGTATACCATAGTAATAAATATGTAAACCAGTCTTTTCTGGTCCAAGATAACTAATTCAAATTATAATTCCTGGGTCCGCCTCTTGTCTCCCTCATTTCCTAGCTTAAAACAATAGCAACAAACAAAAACACAAAAAAATCTTCAGTGAATACACCTGACTTTCTTTCTGTCAGGTTGTCTGGTATCCTGAATTTTTCCCTGGTTTGGTTTTTCTCAGTCCTTTGATTTTATTAGAGCTGTTATTTTTCAGATCAATATTAAGAAGATCAAAACTGAGTCACTTAAAAAAAATGATGATTCTCAGACAACAAAGAGGTTTTCCTCTTAAATAATTAACATTTTCCTCTTAAATTTTTCTGTTTGGAGTAAATTATAATAGAGAAGTTCCACGTTTAGAAGGCATGCTGATGTTCTCTTGCCATGCTATTCTATGGGTTTCAGTACCCCAGTCATCTTAACTTGTGCATTCATGTACTTAATAGACTTTATGTGTAGCTTAGCCTCAAAAGCATTGACAGCGGTAGGAAGCAGTTATGTTCCACTCAGGCATGTGTGCTGACAGATGGAGAAAACCTTTTCCCATTGATTTTCAGCATTCCTACTCTGCAAGACTTCAAGTTCTTCTTGGCTACTGGGAAATTAAAAGTTGGCGATTCTGCCTTTAATTTTGATCCATCTGCTCAAACTAATGAGCTGTCTCATTTGTAAGCTTCTCTTTGTGTTACCAAATGCAAGTGCAGCTTTATCATTCCTGTTAATAATTCCCCTCCTCCTGTGTAACTTGCAGAATGGGAAAATAATTGATGCCTTAATCCTATTGAGATTTTCTTTTTATAAAAACTTTGTTACAATGATAGGAAAACAAATTAAGTAACTTTTTCCAACTATAATATAATTAATAAGTGAACTTCTTTTCATCAAACTTTCAAAAGCAACTCAGATCCTTATGTGGTGGCTTCATATCCAAAAATCTACTTCCCTTTGACTGAAGAAAATATTTAGTTAGAGAGGACCAAAGAACTTCAACTTGGGGTTAAAACTGAATACTAACCTTATTTATACTGTATGTGCATCTTATTTTCTTTTCCTTCATTGTTTACAAATGCTTTTATTTCTAGTTTTAAAAATCCCTTAATATTGACTAATAACTAGATGAACTTTCTATCTGAAGAGATTGATTTTGGGGGTATTTGTGTGTGTTCATATCTGTATGCATGTGACCAAAGAGATTAACATCAAGTGTCTGCCTCAATTGTTTTCCACCATAGTTTTTGAGACCTTGGAGTCACAGGCTAGGCTGGTTGTTCAGGTCAGTTCCAGAGATAAACTCATTCTTATTTCCTCTCCTGCCTGCTTAACAAGCACTTCACTGACTGAGTGCCTCCTTAGTCCTCGTTTCTTAACACCCTCAGATTTATTCATATACAATCAAAACAAACTCTACTGTGATAACTTTCATAATGAAAATTAGCAATGACTATTTTGCCTATGAAAGTTTTTATCTTCCATGTGCAAGCATCTCTAATTTTGGTAATTTTCTGTCACATCAAATTTATTTAAAATGATTTCTTTGTGTATGGTTTTGAATGCTGTTTTCTTTGTTTCCCTTGACCTCGTGAGATATAGTCCTAAAGGTGTATATGTAAGATTCTTAGAGATACTTATTCATTGTAAGTATGAATACTAAAATATTTCTCCTTCATATTTACTACTAAAGATGGTACTTCTAAAAACAAACAAACAAACAAAACTAGTTTTGAGCTGTAAGAATCTAAAGAAAGCATTTCCTAGACTTCTACTTTTGCATTGTACTCCATTTTTGTTGAGTCTTACATAAAGTTGGAATTTGCTTATTCTCCAATTTATAAGTAAAGTTTTTAGTATTTATAGGGTCTGTATTTTTGTCTTTAATTAGCATTACAATAATTTGCTTAGAATTTTTTTATTTTCTGTCTCTAAGCTAAAAATTTCTTTAGTATAGCAATGTGCAAGCACTATATAAAATAGTTTATAATTTGTTGCATATACTTCTCTTAAATAAATGGTATTCCTGACTAAAAGTAAGAAGGACAAGGGGTTGAGATTATCCATTTCTCCATTATATTATTAATTTGGCAATCACTAACATAGACCTTGGAATTAATAGTTGGAAGCACATTAGCTCTCCAAATGCCAGGTTGTTTAGAGGTTAGATCAATATTTAGCTAATATAAAGGCAAAGGGAATATTAACACCATAAAATATTTTTCTAGTATATTATTATGAAATTTTATTTTAACAGTTATAGTTTAATTATAAATTTATTAGTTACATTTTAAACCTTGTACTTGACTCTTGAAGACATTGATTTTTAATACAGTCAGTTACTATACTAAGTCTTTGAGCACTGAAATGTTTTGATACTGAGAAATGCTTGTGTTAGCTGAGATTAACTGAAGAACAAGACACATTTTACTAATTCCTTCTGTGTAGAATGCTGTACATTCACAAGTCACTATGCATTCCTTCCTCTGTGATAGTGACAAAATGTCTCTTAACTGTTATTCTAGATTTGCATAAAAAAATCTTTTATTGAGGTAAACTTCCAATCCGAAGTTATGTTCAGTGTTAAAGGATGTTCTTTGTGAATGTTTTGATAAAGACGCTGTAAACTCCTCTCTTATGTTTTTATTTTAAATGTTTTCACATTTACTTTTTGTGTTGTACAATTATTTGAAGAGCAGTTGCTCTTTACCCTCTGTAATCAAAACAGTGGTCTAGGATAGGATTGATTTTTTTTTTTTTTTTTTTTTAGATGAAACAATTGTCTTGATTAATGGGGATTAGATTAGTGTCTGTTTTTCATGCTACCAGACTGATAAAAAGAAACACACACACAAAACAAAACATAAAACCATGGTTACAAACTTTACCACATATGCCTAATCAGGAATATGAAAACTTATGTTAGCTAAGAGATTTCTGCTTTTCAGCTCTCCAAAGACCAATGCTGGGTTGATTAACAGAGTTTTACTGTAAATCATACATCTTTAATAAAAAGGTGTTTTGATTTTTTTAAATAGTCAAAATGTCCTGGTGACCATGAAAATAAGAGATGTAAAGGTTTTGTTTGTCTGTTTTCACATAGATTCTCTTGTGGCTCAGTCTTTGAATACCCAGTGTAGATGGTTTTGAACTTCTGATTCTTCTGCCTTCATCTCCCAAGTTCTGGGATTACAGGTGTTTACACTACAGTGTTTGTGTGGTGTTGGGCATCAAACTCAGAATTCCATATATGCTATGCAGGCAGTGTATAAACTGAGCCACATTTACAACATTACACAAAGATTTCAGAAGTGGAACTACCTTCAAATTTCTTTTTTTCCCTCTGACTTGTGTGTGTATGTATATGTATGTGTGTGTTTATGTGTGTTAGCATGTTTATGTAGGATGTTCATGCATGTACCTGAGTGTGTATGTGAAGGCTGAAGTTGACATCAGGAGTCTTCCTCTGTTTCTCTCCACCCTATTCATTGTTGCAGAATCTCACCAATGTGGCTACTCTGGCCCTACAGCTTGTTCTGGAAATGCTTTATCTCTGACTTCCAAAGCACTGGGCTTAGAAGTAGAAGCCACGCCCACCTGGTGTTTATTTGGATTCTGGTGATTAAAGCTTGGGTCCTCACACTTGCTTGGCCACAGGCTTTTTATCTGTTAAGCATTTCTCCAGCCTAGAATTCTGATTTTACATTTTTAAAAATCTTACTATATTGCCCAGATTACTCTTAAAATCCTAGTATTCAAAGGATCCTATCCTAGCTTCATGAGAAGCTAAAAATACAGAGGTGTGCCACCATGCTTGTCTAAAAATTTTTTAGCCTTTTTTTTCTGGTTTTTATGATCCAGATTCTTATTCTTTTCCCCTCCTGTAATCTCTTTAGTCACTTGTTTGTTTCTCCTTTAAAACCTTCTCCTCTGTTTGGCTTAGTCCTAGACCCTTTTAATTCAGCATTATTTCTTGTGCTTCACTTCTGCCTCAGTTATGACTGGCCATTTTAAAAATAACCTAATGTGTATATATTCTCACAGAGACCTCTTTTCTGAACTCTAGACTTATGTGACCCTATGTTGTTTTCCCCCTTAGTATCTCAATGGAATTCATCTGTACCAAATTTATAATCTTCATGCTGTTCAAAGTATTCTGTTATTCCGTGGATCAGTGAATGACAGACTGTAGATTTAATTCCATAGACTGGAAACCTAAAGGTCACCTATATCACTCTCCCACCAATGCCTGTTTTGTCTTGTAGGACTCTTCTAAGAGCTGACCATTTCTCTCTATCCCTTCAGCTCCTGCACGTTCCCACCCAGTGCTAACAATCATTGATTATTCTGGGACTTGCATAGGCAATTCACAGCTTTCTTCCTACTCCTATTATGGCCCTCTCCTAGTTACTCTGCACACTGAAGCTCCTTCAGAATAGGCCTGTGAGACAATAAAATACTGTGAGTGTCCACTTTAAATGCTTCATTATGTACATTACCTTTACTATTACCTCACCTGGTCCTTTCTGTCAGAAATGTTAAATTATCTCATTTCTCTGAGTTTAATTATATCATCTGACATTGCTCCTTTATGATAATTTATACAAGTTATTTTTGTTTAATATCATATTCTTTTATTTCCATTAATTAAGCCCTTGAGGAGTAACTTTTGAACCCTTTTAACAGTTTACATATTATAGAGGGAAGATTTTCATTTTTCCAAAATCTAGTTTATAAGAATACCACATTATGATCTTGAAATTTTATATATAACAATTTCTTTATTAACTGCACAGAGTTCTCATTTTCAAACAGAATACTTCCTTTAGGGAGTGCTAGTCTTATTGTTGATCATATGGTTGTCCTACTAAGTCTGATGGTCAGTGCCTTCTTTTAATAAGCAAGTAGGTGCACTGATAATGAAAAGAAAGACTAGGAGTCACTTTCCCTTTAAGTCACTCACCCCAGCACTCTTCCCCTGAGGTGTATTTAATTTATCTTCTGACATACTCAAAAGTGTGTGTGTGTGTATGTGTGTGTGTGTATGTGTGTTTAGTTATTTCAAGGCATTCTTTCATGTATATCTGTGTGTGGTGTGCTTGAATGTGTGGATGCATGTTTGTATATGTGTGGATGAACTGTGTGCCTGTGGAGGTCTGAGGTCAGTGTGGGAAATCTTCCTCAATTGCTTTTCACCTTTTTCTTTTAGAGGCAGAGTCTCAGTCAAACCCACAACCTGCTTTTATACTTTTACTAACCATTTTGCTCCAAGGATCCTCAGGCTCCACCTTCCATGGCTGGAATTACAGGCAAGCTGCCACATCTACCTGACATTTATGTGAGTGTTAGGGATCTAAATTCTGGTCTTCATGATTCTACAGCAAGCTCTTCATCCACTAAGCCATTCCTAGCCACATTTGAATTTTTTTGTTAGTTTATATTTTGTCTTTAATGGATTTTAACCCAGTTTTAAACAGTGATTTCTGAACACTTTGCAAAAGTTCGTCATTTTAAAAGATTTAGCAATTTTGATGCTCTAAATTCACTCTTGATCTACACTTATAAACTGCATATAACTTTTTTGATAGTAATGTGTGGCTGGGGAAATTCTCATAAAAATCTAAGAAACGTGTGAGCATTAAAGACAGTATTCCTTCCATTATCAGCCTCAGTGATGACAGCAGTTAATTATTCTTCTTACACTTTGGCTACCTCAGTTTCACTGGTCAGTCATTGAGAATTACACTTCCTGGGTATATTTGTCATAGCATTTATTTTCCTTTGTATCTAAGGTTTAAACTTTAAGATCAAAGGGGAAAAGTGCTGTATAAGCTTAGGAAGAAAACTAGAACTAAAAGAAGGAATTTTATTTTTATGAAGCTAGTTTTCATAGAGCACAAATCTTATGTTCTACCCACATCCTTTGACAGAGACTAACATTGTCTTTTTTTATCCTATAAGCATAACACCCTTTAGGAAGGACCAGGTCTAATCTTTTTTGTCTTCCTTTTTGTTCTTCAGTTATCCTCAGTTACCCTGTTTTAGTTAGGTTTCTGTTGCTAGAATAGAAACCATGACTGAAAGCAGCTTGGGGAGGATAACCTGCCCACAGTGGACTAATTCCACATAAGTGAATTAATCAAGAAAATGCCCAATAGAGTCTACTATGGGCTATCTGATGAAGGCATTTTCTCAGTAGAAGTTCCTATCCGAGATAAATCTGGCTTGTGTCAAGTTGACAAGAAACTAACCAAGTCACCCTCTTCAAATGCTTATCTGTACTTTTAGAACAGAATGTGCAGGTAATGACTTCACTGTGTACTGTGTGACCTGCCGCTGCACTTGTCTTCACTTGGGCTGTTTCACACAAGCCCGTGCATTAAGGCAGTTCTTTCCACTGCCCCTTAGCTGGCTACTTTCTGTGCATCTTGCCAATCATGAAAATATGTTTTCTGATGTTGTACATGAAAGGAAAGCTAGCTTAATTATTTATATTTGTTTTAAATTTTGGTTTTGAAAGATTTAATTGATTTGGGTAAAGTGTTTCTGCACCAGAAATGAAATATACTAGGTTATTTGCTAATTTATTGATTTAAAATTGTAACTTTGTTATTAGACTATCTAGTTGATCTAAAAAGTGAGCCAAATATAATTTATATCAAGTATTTTATATTTTTTATTAATTTTTGTATAAATGAAACCTAATCTGAATGCATTTTTGTTATAGGCTGTTGAGTAACTTACATTGATGCTACAGTATAGACTTAAGCAGCACTAAAACACTTGATACTTGTTATAATTCTGCTTTAACAATGGCATAGACAATTCTTTGAACAGTTTTTCAAATATTTTATATTTGAAATATATTAAGTATCAGAAGCCCATTATTTATTATCTATATATTTCATGGGAAATTATGCCCAAATCTCTTTTTTTTTTTTTTAGCCATTTCTACCTGTTACTAAGCAGTTCGTAGCTATATTTAGAAAGTTAGTTTACTACTGTAAGCATTATTTGATGCATTGCTATTGAAATCTCTGAGTAAAATTATATAGCCTCATTATAAATTATATAATAAAATATATACATAATATGCAACATTATGCTATATATTATTATACATTGTATATTATATAATATATGTATTATATAGTATAGTATATAGTTATATATAATATAATTATACTTAGCATCATGGCTAAGTATAAAAATTTTATGTTCTGATGACATAATTATCCTTATTTTTGTCAAAATTCAAAAATAAAAAGGAGCTAAATATTTAAACATAATTAGTTGTTGTGGGTTTCTTTGTTTTTACTTAGATTTTTGTTTCTTTATATTCATGGTATCATTTTGAGTAATAAGGGATGGGAAGTAATAAATTACAATTAATTTTATAGATAGGTTTTTTTGTTCGTTTGTTTGTTTGGCAGGGATAACATAACCCTCATCTACTTCCATTTTTCTTGATATGATGGATAAATGTGCTAGCAGTCAGCTAGCTGGGGTCCTTTTGCTCCAGACAGATAGAAAGCTTAGGAAGTCAAAGAGTCTTTGGCGTTTTTGCTTTGGCACAAGGAAGAGGAACACTGGAAAGGTGGGAACTGTAGCAATGGTGCTGTCTAGTGCTATAATCCTCCAGTGCTGGGACCCTTGGTCTTTAAGTGTTGCAATTTGCATTAATTACTTTTCTCTTAGTATGACAAAGGCAACTTATAGAAAACAAGGTTTATTTGGGTTTATGGTTCCAGAGGGATAAAAGTCCATCATAGTGGGAAAGCATGGCAGCAAGCAGCAAGCTGGAGGAGGATACTGAGGACTCATATCTTGATCCACAAACAGGATTGAAGAAGCAAAGTGGGAATGGCTAGAAACACTGAAACATTTCCATTCCCCACAGATTGCTTCATCTGGCAAGGCCATTCCTCCTAAGCCCTTTCAAACAAAACCACCTACTGGGAATCAAGAATCCAAATGTCAGAGCTTATGGGAGACATTCTCATTTAAACCACCACAGCTCTTGTGTAGGAAGTCAGGTTTCTTCAGCCTTTGTGTGTGGCTTATGTTAAAGTGGACTTCAATCCTTGATGGCTAATAGTAAGCTCTTTTGCAGGCCTCTGAAGGCAGCTCTTGGCCCAGATTTTGAGACTCTTGGCCATAAATACTTGTCCTTTCACTGGAACATCAGGGTTTGCCATTTATTTTCTCTGGATTTTTAATTGCTTTTTTTTTCTCTATGTCTCTAATTTCTACTCTCTCTTTCTTTCTACTTCTGCTATCTTCTTTTTTGGTGGTCACTCCTCGGGTGTTCAGCTGCTTCATTTTCAGCTGTTATGCAACTAGCCTACCCTACTACTTTGTACCAAGGCCTTCTAACTTCCCTGATCCTACCACTGCAGTGACTTTGTCGTTGCTATTCTTCTGCCAACTTTGTTCCTCTTGTCCTCATGTTACCAACTCCACCTACAGTACTGAAAGTAGAAAAGGCTGATAGATGCCTGTCAATTGGTATTTAGGAATTGGTGTTTTGTCTGTTTTTCTCCATCAATTTCATAGTTTTGCATCATATATTGAGCATCCATTTTATATTTGATCCATTTTGTCTAGATTTTTTTACAGATGACGTATAATTGAGCTAGTCTGAATTTCACTCCACCATGTGTTAAAGAGAGTGCTTCTTCTCAAATGAATGTTTCTCACAACTTGTTAAAGTTTAGGCAGCTGTAACTGTGTGGATTTATTTTTGGATTCTCAATTCTATTCCATAGGTGTATGTGTCTGCATTTTTCTTGGTATGGCTGGGTAATAGAATATGATCATTTATTGTGATTCCCCCAGCATTGTTCTTTCTATTGAGGATTTTTTTTTAAGATACTTAGGGTCTTTTCTGCTTCCATGTGAACTTTAGGATTTTTTTCTGGTTACTTGAAGACTGTCATTGGGATTATGAAAGGGATTGCAGTAACTGTAGGGTGCTTTTGGTATTTTAGCATTATTCACAATGGTGATTCTGTCTCCATGAACATGAGAGATCTTTCAGTCTTCCAATGTCTTTTTCAGTGTGTTAAAGCTTTCATTATACAGACTTCCCAATTCCTTGGTTGTGTTTTTTGCTAAATTTTTTTTTTCCTTTTTTGTGACTATACTGAATGGGACTTTCCACCTAATTTCTTTCTTAGAAAATATGGTTTTGGTAATAGAAAAACTACTAATGTTTGATTCCTTTTTCTTACATGACTATAATTATCTCAGTTGTGGTTTTGCAGATAACAGCCATGTTTTCCTTGTTTGTTTGTTTCCTTGTTTGTTCCCAGTTTCTTTCTCCTTTTTATCTTTTTTTCTAGTGAAGAAGATAAAATAAAAAGTATATTTTTATGAAAAACTGAGATATTTTTCATTTATATTTATGAAAGTGACCTAAAAACTAAAGGAGATAATCAAAAGCCCATTTAAGAGGTCTTGGAATGTTGTAGTTTTTCTCTTTATATAAGCCTGGTAGTAATTAATCCAATAAAGCTGACTAAGAATATATAAGCATACTAGTGTATATTCTCCTCACCTAATTAAAAATATAATGTCTACTTTGCAATAAAGATTCACTACAAATTTATTATTTGAGAAAATTATGTTTGATTGTTCAGGAATCATAGTAACTATTATCTAAGAATGAAAAGGAACATATTCAGAGAGATCATAGGAATACATTTCGTTTTATTTTCCTGAAATCAGAGCATCTTTTATAGTGTTCAGATATAATTGGCTTCCAAGGCCAGTGGTATCTTTAGAAATGAAATTGTTGTCATCCAGCTCTCTAATGAATTATATTTACATGGTTTTGCATAATTTGTTCTACACAGTAGATATTGCTGTTCGGGGCTGACAATAACAAAGTAGATGAAATTTGGCTGTTTTGGATGCCAGTAAAATTTTTCTGTGTGATACTGTTTCATAATAAGGAAGCCTTCATTCTTCTGTTTATTATCCTCTACTGTATTGACCTAGGTTGTACAATGAATTTAATATTTCCAAATTTATACTATGGCAACAAATCAGAAGCTATTTTTAGTTTGGATCTTAGTTTGCAAATTTCAGATATATTTGATACCATATAAAGCCAAAAATCAAAGGTACTTGGAATTTTAGAATTGATTTTTTTTTTTTTTTGATCTTCACTAAATTAACCAGTGCAAGTAGATTGGATTCTCTGTATAACCACTGAGACACTCACTTGCATGTTTTCTCCATGAACTATAATAATTAATGTAATATATGAAAACTGAAATTATGAAAGATCAATTTCCAGAATTATAGTTCTCTTAAGTGCTGAGATTTTTTTATCTTTTTTTTTTTTTTTTTGCTTTTTTGTCTCTGAATTCCAGACTTCTTCACATACATGAAATAATATCATATCTATTTTTTATGTCTCGTTTGTTTTACATACCCATGTTGTTGCATAGATAATAACTTGTGGCATGTAGACACTGTTTTGTTTTTGCTTGTTATGTATTGGTGGACACTTGTAGCAGAACACCTGCTGTGGCCGCTCGGCAAGAAGACAGGGAAGTGCTTTCATAGTGCACAGCCTGCCAGACTTCAGCAGAGGTCTGTCATGACAAGCACCATGCTACCATAGTATCATACTGTCATGACAAGCACCGTACTGGACAGTGGAACACTGAGCATCTCATCTCAAGGATTTTTATTGATACTCTGTTGATATCATGTGCAGATCATGAGCAATCAAACATATTTTACATAAAGCCAACACTTACAGACAATACAAAATGCCAAGGCCTAGGCAGCCTTTCACCCAACAGTGTACAAAACAGCAATTTTAAACATAACTAAAAATAAACTTCTGCAAAAGACACTAGTATTCTTAATACTTCTTGGACATCCTTGAGTAAGTTGTGTGATCACTTGCATATACAAATGTCCTTTGAGGTACTTATTTTTAGTTCTTTCAAATATTTACCTAGGAAAGAAATGCAGTTCATGGTAATTCTGTTTAATGTATCAAGGAATGCAAAACTTTTTGACAACTGTGCCAATTTATATTTTCCGTAGCAGTGTGAAAGTGTTCATGTTACATGTGGTTAAATAGAACAGTGCAGTTCAAAACAGACCTAAACATTTTTCAACATTCTTAGTGAGCCTGTTCCTGTTTCCTTGTAAAAGTACAGCTATTCCAGTTGCTGTGAAGTAGTAGCCCATGTTGATTTTGATCTTATATCCAACCCCAGAGAATAATTATGCAAAACATCTATTGGCCATTTGTACTGTATACCCTACTTCCAGAAATATTTTTTCAATTCCTTTACACCCAATTAAATTTTCATCTTGTCGAGTTTTATAACTGTCACAACACACAAGATTTGCAAATATGTTGTGCCAGCATGTAGGCTTTCCTTTTGCTCACTTGATGATGTCTGATGCACAGAAGTTTTTAAGTTAATGTCCAATTTTTCTATTTTTGTTGTATTACTGTCTTTTATTATACTTAGGAAACCAGTGCCAAATTTGAGAACATGGAGAATTGTTTCTGTTTTCTCTTTTCCTCTATGAGTTGCATAGGTTTAAGTCTTAAATTTAGATCTTTGGTCTATCTCGAATATTTTGTAGATGATTCAAGGTAAAAGTTTCATATTTTTGCATGTGGCCATTGGTACGATTTATTGAAAAGAGATTTTGTTCTTGCCTCATGCGAACATCCAAACAAATGGCAACTATCCATCATCTTGATCAGAAGTACTATTTCTGTGCATTGCATCTTGTATTAGAGTCAGTGAGGGTGACAACACAGTCATGATATGGGCCAATGCTTCACATGTATAGAAAATAAGCAAAGAAAATTGGGCTTTAGTTGTGGGTGCCAGTCTTCCATGGCTAGTGGATCTATAGATTTATTCTTTATACACCCCTTTTGTGCTTCAGGAAAAGGATGTCTTCCTCTAGGGAAAGGATAAAGTAGTAGGTTTGCCTAGGTTTCTTGACAAACATGATTAAACAGAACAAGGCAGTTCAAATTGGGCTAGAAAAAGAGAAAGAGATTCCTACACAAAATGAAAAGCCCAACATAGGCCTGTATACTCTTTGGGTAGAAAGTTATTCCATACTGAAAGTTAATTCTTAAGTTGCTACTGTTGTACCCCGAAGGCCCAAACTAGGATGCCGCACCCCACAGAGACACGCAGTCAGGAGATCAATGCAAACAGCAAGAGGATTTAATGAACCAGCGCTCTGGGGTCACCCTCACATAAGTGAAAATAGCAATCCCCAAGAACAAACTTCCATCAATTTTATACAGTACAGGGACAGTATCCCAGATGCAGGTTGAGTTGGTACATTCCGATAGGTTCTGAAGTTGCCCTCTACCCTGATTGGTCTCTTCAGATTGCCTGACAATTTTTGACACCTAGTCACCGTACTGTGGTATAGTGGTGAGCTAGTTCCTGGAACAAGGGGGGGCTGGAAAGTTCCAACTAGCTGATATTTATTACTTCCTTGTTCCTGGTTCCTGGTGTTGACTGCCAGGAACAGGAAACAGGCCTAGTAAAAGCTGACTCACATTCTCTCACATTCTTTTGCATTCCTTCACACAGCCATTTGAATCTATTCCTTGGACTCAAGAACAGGGTGGGGGGGCACACGGGGGACACACACTACCTTGAAGGCCAAAAGTCTTTTTCAAGAAAATGATAGATAATGTATTAAAAAATAAATATCAGAGAGTTTGAGGAATGGCTCCGTAATTAAAAATGCTTTCTGCATAAGCATAGGCATCTGAGTTTGGATCCCCAGAAACCATGTAAAACCCATGTAGCAGCACTGTGGAGTGGGAGTGCAGAGACAGGCAGATCCATGGGACCAGCCAGAAGCCAGAACAGTGAGCTATAGGCTCAGTGAGAGACCCTGCCTCTGATAGATAGATATAGATAGATAGACAGACAGACAGACAGACAGACAGACAGATAGATATATGAATAAGGCAAAGAAACAATGGAAGCACACATCAGTGTTGACCTTTGGCCTTCACTTCTGCATGCATAGACACAGAAACACAATAAGGTACACAATAAGATATGGGGCTTTATTCTATTGGCTTTCATTCGTGTCCTATTGGTCTATATTTCTATCTTTATACCAGTAACCATAGATTTTTATTGCTATGTAGTAAGTTTCAAGATAAGGAACTAGGGCACCCTCTGCTTTGTTTTGTTTTCAAAATGAAATTCCATGCGAATTTGCCATGCTTCCCCATTCTTCTCATTTAATCCTTCTAGTTTAGTTTTCCCTCTATCCTTTTATATACTATATTCTACTTCCCCTTCCTTGGAAGATCGCCATTCTTCATTACTATCCACTCAAAGTCTTCGAGTATTCAGAGTAAAACATATCTAAACCATCTAAAGCTAAGAGCTAAATCCACATATAAGTCATGAAATGTTTGTCTTTCTAGGTCTGGGTTTCCTTACTTAGGATGATTGTTTCTAGCTTCATCTGTTTACCTGGAAATTTCATAATTTCATTTTTCTTAACAACTGAGTAATATTTCATTGTGTAAATATACTACATTTTCATTATCCATTGTTAGTTGGTAGACATCTAGACTGTTTCTAATTTCTGGATTTTAGGAATGCCACAGCAACAAACATGGTTTTACTTGTCTTCTAATGATCTCTTGGTGGAGCCTTTTTTATTCAAGTCCGTCAGTGACACCTTATTTTTGTTAATGAATTTGATTCATTGACTCATTTTGGTATAAGTTGTGCTTTGGAGACTTATCTTTAGAATCTGAACTAATGCAATGTAAGCCCTGCTGCTGGGCAACATCGGGGAAGGCTTTTGAGGGCATAGCATGTGGAAGTCCATCCTAATCACTCCCCTCTCTACATATAGTGGCACATTATTAAACTCTGAGCTTCAGTTTTCTAATTTATGAAGTTCTGATAAAATTATCCAACTACTTGTGTGGTTAGAAATAAGATATATTTCTATTGTGCCTCATGATGAGCCTACCACATTGTTAAACACTAAATATGGGAAAGGCACTCATATATCTTAAAATAACGCAGGGCATAAGTATGAGCCATATACTGTGAGAACAATGAATTTTCCTAGGGGAAATTTAGAGAAGGATCATTAGAGCTGAGCCTTGATGTTTTATAAAATTACACAAATGGAGTTGGCAGAGGGATAAAGTGAAACCATGGCTAAAGGTGTAGAGACTTCGAAATATATGGTGGCTTCAAACAACTGGAACAGAGACTCAGAGATAGGACAACCAAATAGTTCTTTTTAAGAAAATTATCCTAGTTTATTTTGCAGCCCCCTTTCAAAGGTTTTACAAGTGTGTTGAGCTGTTTTGGGTGGTGTTAGATATTGTTTTGGGTGGTGTTAGATAACATGTATATAAATGATGAATGAATATTCATGTAAGTATCAATTTATAAGTCATCCTGTTGAACCCTTTAGTCATCTGGGCAAAATTAATTTTATTTACAATCATAGCATAGATATTGATGCTTACAAGCAATGATAGTGGCTCTCGGAATATCCTTAAAAAGTTGTAGCATATCCTTGGAACTTGTAATATTTTAGGCTTGCCCCAGACCTGGTTAGTTGGAAGTGGTAATGGGAAATGGAAACAACAATTTCTGGGTTTTTTGTTTGTTTGTTTGTTAGTTGGTTTGGGTTTTGTTTGTTGTTTTGACAAACCAAGCCAGGCAGGTGAATTTGAAGCTTTAAAATTTTGAAATCAATTTCCTTAGTAAATGTAGGTTTTATACATATGCTGTGGCCTTTGATGGAGGGATTAAATAATTTATTTGAAATCACACTACTATTTAGTAATATTCTGAATATACTGAGTTTTTAAAATCTTTTTCAAATATAATATGCCTTTCTTTGACTGCATTGAAACAGTTTTGGTTATTTAAGAGTTCTGCATTTTCTAGTAATCACTGTCTGAGCTTTCACTCTCTTACTGATTTTAATCATTTAATTTGAAGATTTTGACAAGTCAAATGGCAAGTCTAGGATTCAAATTCATGGCCTGTCCTAGTACAGAGCAGTTCCTATCAGACATTTTAAAAGTAAATGGTAGGGCTGGAGAGATGGCTCAGTTTTTAAGAATGCTCCCTGATCTTCTAGAACTCATGAATTCATTTCCAGTTCTAAATCAAGTGGCTTACAGCCAACTGTAACTCCAGCTCCAGAGGATCTCTGCATACAGTGGCATATACACATACGTGAAAAAGTAAATGTTTTAACTGAAAATAAATGAGTAAAATATTTTAAAATATATAACCTAATATCAAATTTAAGAATGAATAGTCAGGTAGGCAATGATTGTTCAACATCTTTATGGACTCCACTCTTCTGATCTTAGTTTAATGACTTATGACTATGTAGTTGCTTCTCATTTGCCAAAGTATTTCTAGGGTTAATTTGGAGTTATTTCTGCCAGATGAAACAGTGTTGTCCTCTCTGCTCTTTGGTCTGTTTGGTAGGAATGATTATTTCTGATCCTGTTGTAAGACAGAAGGGCATCTTGGTAAGAAGTAGATGATAAATCAAAAGTATTTGCCTCATGTTTGCTGGAAAGCAAAAAGAAAAGGGACGAAACCAAGAGCCCCGTTTTCCCCTCCGAGGGTATGCCCTATCTCCTAACCAGTCCTCTGGCTCTCTCTCTCTCACAGTATTAGTCATCATGAGTAGTACCCACGCTGTAGATTCTTAGGCCTTTTGGGAATGTTCAAGATCAAAGTATAGCATTCCTACTCTAGGCCCCTAAGGCTCTTACCCACATCACTATGCAAAATATGTTCTATATGTTTGCAGTAATCTGTAATATTTAACGGTTCCATTGTTGCTCAAAAGTCCATGTCTCAAATCTCCTTCTATTTCCAAGCAAAATACAGCTGTGCATTCTTATAAAAATTAAAAATAAAAATTATAAAATAAAAATAAAGTTATAACACCAGAATATAATTGTAAACGTTCCCATCCTAAAAGCAAAGAATGGGAAAAAAGGAGACTATGACACAAATTGTATCCATTACTTTATATAGATAGATGATCTTTCTTAATTTTATATGATGTGAATAAAAGCACAATAAATCATGTTTTCAAAAGAGAAATGTACAAACTACACTCCAGATTTCATAGAATATATACATTAGCATGTAAGTCAGATCATGGGTCTATAATGAATTAAGTCATGTTGCTGAATTTTAACTTGCCTTTATCTTGTATCTTTTAAAAATAGATGTTGGCTAATTCAGAAATTCGAGATTTTCTGTTGAAACTTTAATAATCATTTCTATATGATGGTTTCTAGTCTAGTATTAAGTTTTAATGAAAGGAATTGAAATGTTAAATAACCTATTTTCCTTCATTTTAGGTGATGGTATTTGTACATGCTCGAAATGCCACTGTAAGGACAGCGATGTCTCTGATAGAAAGAGCAAAAAATAGTGGCCAGATTTCCTGTTTTCTACCTACCCAAGGACCAGAGTATGGACATGCATTAAAACAAGTGAGTACCAGTGCTAAAGAAAACACATGAACCATTACACATGATGTGCGTGGGACATAGGTCTCAACGGAAGTTCTACAGTTGCAGATTCTAAGAAGTTAATTTTAAAGATTTATTGACTTTTGTGATTTATTCTTTTTAAACATTTTAAAATAGCATAAAGTATAAAGAGAAGGGTTTCAATGGAATGTTTTCATTTAAGTAAATACTTTGTTCTTAATTATCCCCTTCAACTAATGATTTTTTTTTTAAGATGGGGTTTTACTTAATGATTTTTCTAAAGGGTCTAATTGAATCATATATCCGCTTATCGTTTCTATGCACGGGTATAATTGAAGTATTTATTTCTACCTTTTAAAATGTAACAAAAATATAAAATGTATTACATTCATAAGATATGTTAATATCTAATGGGTTTACTATTATTCTTTAAAATTCTCAGGTTTTGGTTTCTTTTGTTTTGTTTTGTTTTGTTTTGTTTCCCACTTCGAGACAAGGTTTTTTCTGTTGTAACTCTGGCTGTCCTGGAACTCACTCTGTACACCAGGCTGGATTCGAACTCAGAGATCTGCCTGCCTCCACCTCCCAAATGCTGTGATTAAAGGTGTACAACACCACTGTCTAGCAAATTTCTCAGTTTTACCTTCCAAAGTTAATATTGCCAAATACAGTCTAACTAAACAAAAGATCTTTAAGAATATAAAGGGATCTGAGAACAATGTCTTACTGTTTCTTGTATGTGCAAAGGACTTCCAAATCATGATGTCACATGCATCCTTGTTAGGAAAGCAAAGCTTCTAGATCAGAATCTGTGTGTCACTAACATTCCTGTATAATTTTGTGCCCATCACAGTTTTAAAAAGGAAAGTTCTAGCTAGGCAGTATAATCCCAGCACTTAGGAAGCAGAGGTAGAAGGATCTCTGTGAGTTCGAGGCCAGCCTGGTCTACAGAGTGAGTTCCAGGACAGCCAGAGTTACAACAGAGAAACCCTATCTTGAAAATCAAAAAAAAAAAAAAAAAAAGAAAAGAAAAGAAAAGCTCTAAATTGAATAGCAAGAGTATCTTTTTTAAGCAGATCTTACTTAAATCAATTCACTAACAGTTTTGATCAAGGGTAGGCAAATTGCAGCCTTGTAGTCAAGCATAGCCCTGATTCTTAATTAAAGAATTTTTAGAACACAGCCAGTACTATCCTATTATTATTTATGGCTGTTTTTTGTGGTATTTATAATAATTATAATATGTTATAATTATATATATAATTATACATAGATTTTTATAATTATATAAACTATAAGTTTAATTATAATATAATTAGATTATATATAATATATATATAAAATAGAGATGGCAGTGTACTTTTGTTCCCTAGATAGAAATGTGTTGTGACCTGAACTTAAAACTATGAAAATAAATTTTCTATTGGCATAAAGTGATTACTTCCAAATGTATTTGTGAGAAAATATAACAGACTATTTGCTTAATGGCTCTAAGTGCACAGACCTGATACTATGTACTTTTACACGTGCTGCCTTACTGTATGAGACTTCTCTAGAGAGAAAGGGGATTTATTTGAGTGGCTTACTATTGGATTTCTTCTTATTTGTTCCCCCTCCCTTGGCTAAGCTTTGGAAAGAAAAGCACAGAGGAATGTCCAAGCCAGATCTTTGACCAGAGGCTCTAAGAGCTGGCGGGAAGCAGATATCAATGTATGCAGCTCAGTTTATTAAGGGAATGGTGGTCACATTTATAGGGAAAAGGAAGAAGGGTCCTTGGCACTCAGGGATGTCAGGGAATGTCCATTGGTTAGGGCAGCTCAGATATAAGAGTCCCATTTGCATGTGGGAGCCTAACAGCTTAGACCTAGGTAGTCATATTGTCGTTGGCTGAGGCCAGAGTTCTGGGGGAGCCTCTTTTGGGTAATCTCACTGGGACCAGAGAGATAGATCTAACAAGGTCATATAGGGAGAAGGGAGTCCCAGCCTGAGGCCACAGCATAGGGTAAACATTACCCAGGTTCATACCTTTGAGGGGTGATGCCTTTGAAGAGGCGGGGCCATGCTGTGAGAGCAGGTAGCATGGCTGTGACTTGTCAGAGCAAGGAGGGAGGAGCGGTGAATTCCTTCCATTTTCAAGAGTGAGAGTTTTTGGATTCAAAGCACACTTCAAACCCCTCTTATCTCTAGGACAGCCTCACAGCTTACGGAACTGATAGAATGAGCCTCTCTATATAAAAAGGTTATTAATTGGAGTGGCTTATAGGCCATGATCCAGTTACTCCAATGGGAAGTCCAGGAATTCAGTAGTTTAGTCCACAAGAATGGATGCCTCAGCTAGTCTTCAGTATACACTGGAATTGCGAGGAGGTAGGCTCTAATGCCAGTGAAGGAATGGACTTGCTAGTCAGGTGAGAGCAAGGGCAGGCAACATCAGAGAGAGCCAGCTTCCTTCTTTTATGTCCTTTATATAGACTACCAGCCAAAGTGTGGCTGAGATTAAAGGTGTATCTTCCCATTTCAGAAGATCTGGATTAAAATTATATCTTCCCACCTCAAGGATCTGGATTAAAAGTGGGAAGTGATTTAATTCAGAAAAAGAATCCCTCACCGGTGTACCTAGCATCTTGGGGTTTAGTTAATTCCAGATGTAGTGAAGTTGACAGACAAGAAAAGCTATCACACATAGTGGACACATCTCTCATGTATTGCCTTAGTGAACATATTTCACATGTGATGCCTTGGTGAACATATTTCATAAGTACTGCCTTAGTTAAAGATAATCTTGTCATTCTAACCACACTGTGGATTTTACCATTATCTTTTAAAGTTGTATATTCTCATTCCAATCACATGATGCCATTTGTTTTGAACATCAGATTGTCTTTCAGTTCTGAGCTACACAATGTACTCAATGTTCATCTTTTTAAAAATACCCTATTATATAGCATTTATTTTGTAGTTTGTGTTTTTCAAGTTATTTCTAAATCATGGATATTTGAGAATCTTTAATAGTCAGCTTGGTATCCATAGTTCTTGCTTTATATAAAAATAAACTCTGTTGTGTTTAAAAGCAAAGCCTTGAGAGTCATGCTGTAGATTATGGTTACTTCCACCTGTTAGTCCCTAGAGCTACTTGTCTTGTAGATAATTCACACTTACTATTTAATAGTTATAATATTGTTCAGCATTTATGAAATGCTGAGTAGTATCAGGCATTCTTTTATTGCTTTTTTAATTTATCCAGTCCTCATGCCATAGTGTTGTAGGTTTGTACTACTTCTATCCTTTGATACAACATGTCTGTAAGAAATTCACATACAGCACGAAACACTCTTATAGCTTGTAGTTAATCGCAGATACCTATTCTGAAAAAGAAATAATACTGAGAAATTGAAATTTCAATATAGTTAAATAGATACAGATCAGTAGATGTGCAAATCCCTATACTTTTAGATATTTTTGTGATGCTTGGTATTCTTACTCTAACTCAATTGTTATTGAATTTGGGGCGGGGGCAAGGTGAATTTATTATTTTTTCAAGGAACATTGTCTGAGCAGCACTGTTCCTAGCCCTTCATGTCCAATAGCAGGTACCCCAAATTGCTTCTTTTTTTTTTTTTCTTTGTACTTTTGGTCTTAAAGGAAAAGCAATATGATAGCTGTTTTAATTTTAATTTTCTTATTTGATTGATAGTATTATACTGACTTTTAAAGATGCTGATTCTGAATCTGGGAACATACTTTGCCAGTGATTTATGTGTCTTCTCATCTTTCCCCTCCTCTTTCTCTCTCCCTCTCCAACTGGTCCCACTCCCCTACATCTCTCCTTTGCCACGTGATTTCTTAATGCTTAGGTTTCATGCAGTTCATGACTTTCCTAGAACGACGTTAAAAGCACTTTTTAAAAACTAATTTAGGAGCCAGGCATGGCGGTATACACCTTTAATCTCACTCAGGAGGCAGAGGTAGGTGGATCTCTGTGAGTTTGAGGACAACCTGGTCTACATAATCAATTCTAGAACATACAGGAATACATAGAAAGAAATCCTGTCTCAAAAACAACATCAACAACAAAAAAGTAACTTAGTATATATGTGTGGATTCTTTGCCTGCATGTGTATCTGTGTGCCACATGTGTCTAGTGCCTGCAGAGGCCAAAAGAGGGTATCTTATTCCCTAAAACAGTTACTGGTGTTTGTTATCCACCTATGGGGTGCTGGGTATTGAACTTGGGTCCCTTGGAAGAGCAGTAGTGCCCTTAACTGCTGAGCCATCTTTCAGCCCTTTAAAAACATTTCTTTATAGTTTTATTTTATATGATTATTTCAGTATAAATAATAAAACCCAGAAGAAAACTCTCTCTTCTTTTCTCCCATCCTCCTGTCCCTTTCTTTCTTGTTCCCTCTTACTCCCTCTCCCTTTCCTCTTCTCTCTCCTCCTCTCTTCTCTTTTATACATGCTTGTATATGTATATATGTAGTAATGACAATCTATGTCTCAGCCACTACTCAAAGGAAATCTCACCAGCCTGTGACAAGTGTGTTGAAGGACTTAACTTTCCCATCTTTAATATCAGTTGTAACTGATATTAAGTAACAAATTTACTGCACTTCCAAACTGTCTCCTAAAACAGGAAGGGGGGAAAGTAAAGTGAAAGGTGAGAAGCTCTAGATATAGTGCTGGGAGTTTCTTCTGGGCCAGGGGTTGTGCTAAGAGTTCCAGATGAGGCCCAGAAAAAACCACACAGTACAGGAAGTTTCGTGACTCCACTTCTAGACCTGTCAGACATCTCATCATTTCTGAAACTTGGTTTCCCTTCAGTCCAATGGAGTGAGCTAGAGTAGTCCTTACTAGTTCCAGTGGCTTTCTATGAGAAATAAATGGAGTAATGTGTTAAATTATTTTATAAACTGTATGAAAATTACTATTTTCAGAAACATACATGAACTCCTGAATATAAAATGGTCCAATTAATCCTGCATGTTATTGCTTTATTGCTATCCTGCACAAAGAGAGTATTTCAGAAAAACTCAGCTATTGTAGAACAGAATGTACCTCAAGGAACAGTTGCCCCTTGTGTGTGTAGAAGTAAGCAAATTATTTAGGATGCAAATATTTTTGTTATTAAACCATTGTTTTCAGCTGTGTTTCTCATTTTATGTTAAATGGATATTTTAATTAGACTTGTCACACTTTTTCTCATTCAAACACTTTTTTAGGGACAAAGGTTTTAATAGACTTTACATATTCAAGCGCTAGACTGAGTATTTCCACCCACTTCTGTACTTTTTCCTATGGTCTCTGATCTGAGCCCAGTTTTTTTTTTTTTTTAGTATCGTGTATGAACATGTTGAACATTTCTTCTAGTTGAAAATGGCCCACCATATGTAAAACCTAGAGAAGATTAACTAAAAATTTCTGTTGAACAAATTAGAATAACATGAAACTGAAAGTCATGATTTTATGACTTTATTATCTCTTTCTATCAATAAACTTGTTTTCCTAGTCTTTGCTGAATATTTGAATATTTGAATTTGGTATATCAGAAGAGTGTTCTGGTTTGGAAATGGGAAACCATATGAATGGATTTTAATGACAAAAGAGCCAGGACCAATGCCAAAAAACCTCCAAAACATTGAGCCTCCCACACATAAGGGGAAGTGCAGGTGAGTATAATAGAACTGTCAGTCAGGGAAGAGTTCAAGTAGGCGGATGTGCTCATCTACATTGTGTTGCTGTTAGATCCGGGAACGGGAACTACAAAATGTAGCAAGGTGGAAGATGCTTGTAAATTTATTTAAAAGCCTTATGGGTCCCATTTGGGGAGAAAAAATTAGAGTTGCCTTTGGAGTATAGAAATAAAACATTCATGTATAGCAGTCAATTTTGAAGGTTTGTCTTTTATTGGTTTTGGGGGATTTCTTTTCTTTTTTTGTTTTTTTGGTGTGTTTTTTATTTTTTATTTTTTTTAACAAAAGAAAGTAAATAGTATTCAGAAAATAGCAACTGATATCCCCAAAACAGAAAGTCTCATTTATTTTCAAGGCAGAAGTGATATGTTAGTATTCTGTAGTAACTCTTCAGGAGAGGCTAAGTAGAATCTGAAGTAGGTTAATTATGTGTGTGAGAAAGAGAAGAGAACATGAATGATATAAATATAAATAAGTCAAGGGACAGTAGGATCCAGAGAATTAGTGGATTTTCCTTCAACCTAAGGAAGGACACTTGTGTTATAATAAAAGGGAAGTTGAAAAAGTAATGTTATGAAGCAAATGAGTTTCTGGTATATTAAATTATATCTCTTGGGGAAATTCCTACCAGAGAAATGTTTTCGTCACATAATAAATTAAGTTTGATGACTCATACCAATATTATCTACTAGAGAATATGTTCCTTTAACAGCTACTTTCTTTTACTTAACCTTGGTAGCACTACATAGTGTCAAATTTACAGGTTAATAATAAATTAATAAAGAAAAACAATTTTTTACATTTATTTAGCATGCAGGCCTGAGGATAATTTGCTAGAGTCTGATGTCTCTTTCCAACAAGCAGGTCCCAGGGATGAAACTCAAGGCATCAGGCTGGATGGTGAGAGCCTATGCGTGCTGAGCCATCTCACCGGCCCTTCTGTTTACATTTTGTTTGTTTTTTGTTTGTTTTTAATGGGGCCTTAAGTGTCTCAGGCTGATCTGTAACTCCTTGTGTAACTAAAAATAACCTTGAACTTATTTGTAGGTCTCCATGCCTCCATCTCAGGAGTGCTAGAATTACATAAGGTGCCACCGTACATGGCATGGGGTAGAACCCGTGTTTCCTGCATGCTAGGGGAGCACTCAGCCAGCTGTGCTATGGCCTGTCTCTGTCACTTCATTATCATTTTTCTTCACTTTGTTATGCATGAGTGAAATTGAGCATTTTCTGTCTTAGCTATTTGTATTTCATTTTACTTAAATTGTTAGTTTGTTTGGTTTGTTGTATATTAAATCACATGTAGTATCAGATAGGTTACAGACTCTTTTTTGCATAGCCTTTGATATTTTTGTATTCATGAACAGTTTTCCATGTAGGTATTTTTTAAGTTTATGGTCTCTGCAGCATGTATCATATATAGAGATCATGCCTGCTTCCTCCATGATTTCTCTGAGCCTTTTAAAAATTTATTTCACTGTATAATCCTTGATCACTCTGGAAATTTTTTCGATTATCTCATTCTTCCTGTATAATTCCTGGGTTTTTCCCTGTTGGCTTCAAGATTAAATACAGAAATGCTCATTTTTACTTGACTCCATTTCTGAGCCTTGTCTGTGCCTTTTCTCATCAGGCTACAGTACAAAGACAGAGCTTTGCCTACATGCCACTGTCATAGATTCATTGTATCGTAAGTAGTTTGCGTATTTGTCTTTTTCACTAGTCTACAAATAATAACACTGCTTTAGTACTTGCTTTACTTTTATTTGTTCTCCTTTCTCAATTCTAGTCTGAATTCCCTCCTCTTTTTCTTAGTCTCTACTGTGTTTCATTATTTTGTTATAGTGACTCTTTTTTTAAGAATGTAATTTCAAATGATAATGAATTTGAGTTTGCTTGGTATGAGACAGTCTCATGGGGTCAAATTATTCAGCTATGTGGTATGTAAAATATTACTGCAAGATTCTTCCTGTGAGAAACTCTGATCCTTAATCTTGTGTTTGTATTAAAACAATTTGAGTAACTAATTAGATATGTTCATCCAAGAATATAGAAAAATATTTAATATCATCAACTGTTAGAGAAATACCAATTGGAACTATGCTCAGATACTACCGCATACCTTTTACAATGTCTAAAAGTTTTTTTAAATGTCAGTGTAAGTGCAGGTGTATACAAAAAGCCGTGGAAATTCTCATTCATGTCTGTTGCAAATGGAAATGCTGCCCACGGGTTTGATGATTTCATTAAGTTTAACATGCAGTTACTATGTGACAGCTCCACTATTGACATCTACACTAGGGAAATGAAAACATGTGCTCACAGATACACAAAATAAGTATTAATGCTTGTAGAAGCTCAAAGTACCTAAACTGTAATCAACCCAGATATCATATGTTGTGAAATTAGATTAACAACCTGTGAAATGTCCGTCCACACCAGTGAATACGACTCCAGTAAAAATTAGAATAAGTAGTGAACCATTCACACACATCAACTTGAATGAGTCTTAAAGACATGTAAGATGGATGTAAAACTGTTTGACTCCATTTGTATAACATTCTTGAGGTGGCAGTCAGCCTGTAAAGCAGACGGGGAGGGGAGCAAATCAGTGGTTGTGGGGAGTTTAAGGAAAGAGAGTTTATAAAGAAATGTTGCATGGGTCTCTGATATTGTAAATTAACATTTTTATTCTGAAAGTGACAGTGATTACAGAATCAATGCCTATATAAAAATAATCATGGAAAATTCAGATTCAAACCTTAAAATTAAAAATAAAGAAGCCAGGCATGGTAGCATACACCTTTAATCCCAGCATTTTAAAGGCAGAGGTAGGCAAATCTGTGTGACTTCAAGACAAGCCTGATGTATAATAGCAGTGTCACACTACTATCAGGACTACATTGTAACACTCGGTCTCAAAAATACAATATAAAATGTAATAATGACTCCAGAACCACCCTAGGAATCTGTCAATAGAAGAATGAAGTTACAATATCTGTAGGAATTAGATGTACCTGGAGATTCTCAGCGTTTGAGACTCAAGTCCATTCCAGACAAAAAACCACATTTTCTTTCGTTTGCATACCTTAGATTTGTATATACATACATAAAATCAGTGTATATATTGCATGAAAGTTGAAACAAAACTGTCCAAGATCACAAAGGCTCTGATTGGTTGCAGGAGAATTGGGAACACCTGGGATATGGGGGTGAAATATGCTCAAAATGTATTTGCAAGGAAATGTCTTATGAAACCCAGTACTGTATACTGTGAATATATGCCAGTTAAAATATTACTTTAAAAAGAAGCCAGAGAAACTTGAAATGACAATGAGGACTATACTTCCCCTCAGGAATGGCAGAATTTGACAAGAGCTAAGTTTAGCATCATAGGATTGCAGGGTGGAGTGTACTCACTTGCTCTTAGAGCTATGAAATCATTACATAATTTTAGAACACAAATTGGCAGCTTTAAATGAATTTAAAAATTATTTTCATCCTAGTTTTTTTTTTAATTCTTGGAAATATGTTCCAGAATAAGAAAAAATGTATAAAAATATATTTGATGACTTTTATTGTTATATTACCTCCATAGCAGCATAAATATCAGATGCAAAACAAATGTCTACAAAAAATGGAATGTTTAATTATATTTTCTCATATATGTCGCAAAGTGCTGTCCAGATAATAAAGAGTATAATTTACAAAATAAATAAATAAATAAATCACACCAGGCTTATTTTAAGATTATTGTCATTGTATGTGAACCAATAAAAGGAAATGCGCAGGATATGCTAGGATGGAGTTAAAGAGGTGACACTTTAGTGTTTCCTCGTTCCTCACAGAGATCTGATTGATGCACCTGGTGGTGATGAGTGCAGCTGGTTATTAGACCCACCTGGCCACAGTAGGAGGCCCTAGGTCAATATTCCAGATCCACTCGCTACCTGGAGAGAATTCTTTCTGCAGTTACACACTTCCTGTATCCTTGGTGTCCTAACTAAACTAAGGTTCATCACAGGATTTTACATTGATAGCAAGCATGTATGGATATTCCAGTGCAGACACACCACAGGCAGGCCTCAGCAGAAGCAGGCAGCCATCTTGCAGGCCAATTATATTGCTCTGTTAGCTCTGAGTACCTATTTTTGAATGTTAGAGAAGTGGAGCAGGTCAAGTGGTCTCTCTTCTGTTTTGTCTTCTGAAGGAATTCTGTTATCTCTTAGCAAATACTTCACAGTCTTTGAGATTCACAAGAGATGTTTTAAGAAATTGTCAGCTCTAAAAAGAAAAAGGCAATGTGATTCAAGTATAGTACATTCATTACTAGACATCTCTGTGACCAGATACCTGACAGAAATAACTTGTGGGAAGAAAGATATTTCAGCTCAGTTTAAAAGAGTTTCAAACCATCATAACAGGGAAGGCATCATGGAGTTCAGGGCAATTGGAGTATACAGCAAAAATTCCTCACATGGCAGTGGCCTGAACTAGGGGGGCAACCACACTGACCAGCTCCAACCAGATTCCATAACCTTCAAGGTATCAACAGATGTGGTCCAAGTAGTCTGAACATTGCCTGTGGCAGACATGCAAATTCAAACCATAAATATGTAGTTACTCATAATTGTACTACACAACAAGAAATAAGAGTGCATCACTGATGAAACATGAAGAAGATAGTCTTTTGTTAGGTGTGTGTTTATTCAGATTGGGCTCTCAAACTACATAGGTTATCATTTATTCTGATGACCACTAGATGGTGCAGTTTACTAGTTTATTGTAAACCTAATTGAAGCTGACTTTATAAAGTTATATTTTCTTTAGTTGATTGTTTCGAAATTTAAAAAAAAAAAAAATGCAATCCGTTTGGCAAGGTCTGGACAAGGGCCAAGGTCCTTATCTCTCACTCCCTGCCATATCTACATATAGGGACAAAATAGTAAAAAACAAGCTCTTATTGATAATGAGATTTTTTTTTCCAAAACAATAAATAAATACATGATTTAATATCCCAAGAGAAACTCCTTTATTGAACAACCTTTAAAAGTATTGCACTAACATCTGCAGTTTTACAGAAATATTTCTGTAGTGAAATTGAGTGAGTTTATAAAGCTTTTTGTTGTAAAACTTCTGCAGATCCCAGAAATTGAAACCAGGCCAAAGAACAGATACCAACAGTGAAATTAGTGCATTCAAAGTAGTTGTAAGGTTGCAGGGATGTTAAAGATCAACATGAACACCGCTGTGTGTGAACACTATTGGGTTTCTGTGCTCTTTGCATGAAGAAGACTAAGGGGAGTCAGTAGGCAACCAGTAAAAGGAAGTGTAAATGTTGGGTGCGTTGTTCAGAAGAGACTCAAAAATGCTGACTTAGGTGACTTCTATCAGTATATGAAGGTAAAGGTTGGGGTGAAATGCTCTGCAGCCTCACATTTTGATGACATTGATTTTACTCTTAGAGAGGTGAGGTAAAGATGTGCTTAGTTTTAGTCAAGTGTTTCGAGAAGTATACAAAAAGTATGTAAAATATTAATTGATTGCCAGAAGGATAGTCATGTCAGAGGTTTATTTTCACTTCATCCCTTTAAGATTTTGCATCATGTTTTGATACTGCCTTTTTTTTTTCAAGTTTTTGGGTTTTTTTCAAGATAAGGTTTCTCTGTTGTAACTGACTGTCCCAGAACTCACTCTGTGGACCAAGCTAGCCTTGAGCTCACAGAGATCCACCTGCCTCTTCCTCCGGAGTGCTGGGACTAAAGGCGTGCGCCATCAGCGCCTGGCAATATTACTAACTTTTAAAACATAACAAAATTATTTTTCTACGTAGCACTGTGACCAAGTTATACCTTAAGAAACTTCAAACAATTTTTGCTTTCTTTGATAAACTCATTCAACGTGCATGACAAGCAGCAGTTACTGTTAAACATTAAGTAATTATCTTTTTATGTTTTTAAATATCTAGGTTCAAAAGTCAAGAAATAAGCAAGTGCGAGAATTATTCTCTGATGGCTTTAGCATTCATCATGCAGGGATGCTTCGACAAGACAGGAATTTGGTTGAAAACTTGTTTTCAAATGGCCATATCAAAGTCCTAGTCTGTACAGCCACATTAGCCTGGGGTGTCAATCTTCCTGCACATGCCGTTATTATTAAGGTAGGAGCTTACTTCCTTTTGCACATGGATTTGTGTGTCTGTTACAGCAAGTCTCTGAATTGATTTATTTAGAAAAATGTTGTGGTTTGTCTGTTTTATTGACTGTGAATGGTGTTTTAGCCAGAATTATATTCTCCAGTAAAAGTTAAGTTTATATTACATAATTTAACTCTATCCCAGCTGATGAAGGGATTATTTAAAGTATACTTTTGAGATTTTGCCATATTTACCTAATTTCATGTTCCAGCTCTTCAGGATTATATGTGTGTGTTTATGTAAATTTTATTAACTTTTCCTCATCTAGGGAACACAAATATATGCTGCCAAAAGAGGATCCTTTGTTGACCTTGGAATTTTAGATGTCATGCAGATATTTGGCAGAGCTGGAAGACCACAATTTGACAAATTTGGGGAAGGAATCATTATAACAACACACGATAAACTCAGCCATTACCTCAGTTTGCTCACTCAACAAAACCCAATCGAGAGTCAGTTTCTGGAAAGCCTTGCAGATAACCTAAATGCAGAGGTAAGAACTTAGAAGTAAAAGTTGGGAAAGATTGAGTTGGTTGTTTATTTGTAATATTAGGAAAATAGAGTGTGTCAAGAGACAAAATAGGGGCTGGAGAGTTGGCTCAGTGGTTAAGGGTGCTTACTGCTCTTTCAGAACATCTGGATTCTAGTACCCACATCAGGCAGCTCCCAACCACCCTGAAAGGTCAGCCCCCAAGGAATCTAATCCTCTTCTGGCCTTTACTACCATCTGTTTGCATACACACACACACACACACACACACACACACACACACACACACACACACACACACACACGAATGCACACATACATACAAACTCCCTTAAAATTACATCTTTAATAATAGACAAAATAATAGGCTAAGTAACAAAATGTAAATTAATTCACAGCACTGTAAAGTGTAGACAAGAATGAAAAAGCTTGCTGCTAACTATGAGATTTACTCTAGATCAGAAATCCAAGCTTAACTACACAGGTTAGGCAAAGAAAAAGCAATAGGAGTAATGTGTTTGTATTTTGCTTTTCTAATAAAATTTTATAAGATTTATAAAGCTATTTTATTAGATCATTTGATAGCTGTTATCAAAAATTTGTATAAAACTATAATTTGAGCCTTAGTATCATAATTTGTTTTGCATACATGTTTGTGTAGCTTCTGTGCTCAAACCTAACTGATTTCAGCAATCTGGATATCTAACATCTTACCTGGCAAAGAATATAAACATTTTTAATTATTTAGAATGTATATGTCAAACATTAATTGTGTTTTCACTGTTTTCCTGACATTTTAATTATTTCTGTGGTATTAGCACATTCCTATGCCGGTTCCCTTTCTTAGCCTAAAGTTGTCTTAATTATTTCAGTAGCTAGTATATAAGCATGAACTTAATGAAGAAAATACAGTCACAGTATATGCTAGTCTTCTACCATGTACTTCCTCACAGCTTATAGAAATGTCTGTTCCATCCTGCTCGTGTTCTTTACATTCCCTTTCTAGAGGATGAAAAGCAGACTCACACAGTTCTGTCTGTTAAGAAGAATAGTGGCCAAAGAGGGATCAAACTCCTGGAAGCATAGTGCACTGGCATCCAAAAAGTGGCAAGTTTTGCACAAAGGTTCAGAAGGTGAAAATTCATTGGGTTCTAGACTGCCACAAAAAAACTTTGTGAAAACTGTCTGAGGTTAGAAGGATAGTTAAGTTTGGGAAGGCATGATTGGAGATTAGAAAAAAAAGGCATGAGGGCCAGTGAAATGGCCCACTGGGTAAAAGGCACTTGCCAAAGCTTAGTACCTGAGTTTGTTCCTCAGGACCCACATAGTATAGGGCAATAACATTGTCCTCTGAATTCCACATGTATGTCATGGCCCATATGATGCACAGAGATACACACTAATAAATATTTTTTAAGTTAGAAGGCAGAGGGTAATGAAAAGTACTAGATTTTATTACCAAAATTACAGGATACTAGGAGATAAATTTTTGCTCAAAAGCTCAATTTCAGCCCTTGTTGTTGAATATGATTGAATAGTTTAAATAACTAGGTATAAATAACTCAAGTGCCTCATAAGCATTCTCTTATTTTCTCAGTCATCATGCCCAGGGATATCCTTGGATATCTGTAGCACTTCTAGATCACTAACCTGGTATTTGAAAATTGTATTCAAACACAAGTCCATTAAGCTCTAAATCTAGTCTCTTCAGTAGGCTTACATTTCAGGCATCTTAGATAAAATGTAGTAAGTTAAAATGAAACCCCAAATGAAGACAGATGTCTATAAAGCTTTATTTTAAAGTTTGTGGAGACTAAATTTTAGTTAACTTAGAAACAAAGAATCTTTGACCATTGTTTAAGTTGTAAACCCACATGCTGTAAACAGATGATACAAACTAAGTCAAATACTGTTCTTATCCTTTAGAATAATAGAATAGCATCAAAGAATCTGAGAATCAAAGTAAATGAGGGTCCATAACTACTTAATAGATATGCCATTTTCAGAAATGCCGCCTAACTGTGAGCATAAGTCCATTTATTTACATAAGTGACATCTATACTTTTAAATTTTTACCCTTTATAATATAGTGAGGTATAGTCACTGCTAATTTTTAACCTTGGTCTACTGAAATATATTCTTGTCAAGTTTCCTGATAATAATGCAAGCTAAATGTACAATTAAATATGGTAAAACTGGAAATGAAATATAAATCAACATACAGTGTGAATCTGCACTGTCTTATTAAGATCATAGATTTGTGCTTAGCACGTATTTGTTAAACTGGGCATTGGCAATGATTAATGTAAAGATCAAGTTAAATTAGAAAAAGAATTGCTATCTCTACTAATTACTTTGAATTTATTAATATAATTTTAACTAATTAGACAAATACATTAAATATAATTTTAAAACAACTGTCTTATGCATATCTTGACTCCATAATCCTAAAGCCTAAGTTCATTCTCTATATAAAGCCACTTGAGTTTGCACTAACAGAAAAGCAAGTTTGAAGCTTATTAACATGTTTTCAGAACACATCTCTATACTCCTACTCTGTTCTAGTAAGCCATTCTTCAAAGCTGGGTCATTTTCTTTTATTCTAACATTTATTCTTAAGATGAATTCCATCATTACTCAGACTATTGTGCAGATACTGTGCTTATGGATAAAGGCCTTTCTGTAACTGTGCTTCCTCAGTCTTCCTCTTATTGCTCTCCAGCCCAAGTTCTTTGCCCCAAAAAGGCGTTCCTCTTCCCACATCACCTTCAATGTCTTAATTTTTTTTCTTGTTCTCATTTTTCTTACTTATAAAGTAATACTCGTTCTGGTTTGTGAAAAATCTATTAAGTGCCTATTCCACTTTGATATGTAGCTCTTAGCACAGTTGATTTACTGATTTTTGATGGTCTCTTGATACTCAGCCCTATATGCTTTCTTCCAGCCTTGAAATAAAATAAATGAGTGGTGGAGTAAACTTTTTCCATATATTATAAAGTGTATATGTGGGTGTGTGTGTGTATACACATATATATATATGTATACACACACATATATATACATATATATGATTATAAATGTGCTTGTTTATACTTTATATGGTTTTGGCTAATTTTGAAAAAATACGTATAATACAAATAGTCACAATATTCTTACATACTAACTTGAATATATGAGTTAGGCATGAAGTGTTTCTTAAGTCTTATATTTAAATTCCCAAATGGGGTGAGCTATATTTTCTTTAAAGGACTGTATAATGTTAGTTGCATTATGCACTAATAACATTTTCATCATTCACACATTCAATATTTGAAAATTATTGTTGAATGTAAGTCAACTGTGAGGCATGGGTGTTGGGTTTGCAATAGTCATCCCAGTGGTTAAATGTTCCATCTTCATGCCGAGGGACCTTTAAGTGACCAAGAACCTTGTTTTGTGCATGTGTCCATCTACAGAGTGTGCAAGATTACTGCTGAGTTATAAGATGAATGGATAAATTCTAAAGATACACCATGAAAAACGTCACCAATGGCAATTTATATTTACAAGAATTTTTTCATTTCTGTCACTAGGTGGCGATGAAGGACTAGCCTCAAAAAACATGTATTATGAAATAAACATGTATTTTTCTGTTTAATGTCTTTTTGTGAATGATTAGAAAATTTGTATTACTTGAACAGATAAGTGATGCTTCCTTCCTCCCTTTTCATCATATCAGAGGCAGCAATAGCAGGTTACTCAAGTTAATTTACTGATCAAGCTTATTTTGTGTTTTATAACATCTTCCATTTCTTTAGTTTTAAAATAGTATTATATGATCATATAAGTCAGACTTAATATGACATTACAAATGTATATATATTCATATACATATTCATATATATATAATTTTTTTATCTAGACTAGGAAGACTAGTTGGTTGGCCATAGGAAGGAAGCAGACTGAGCAACACCTTAAATACTTTGTTGTTATTGTTAGTCTAGTATACTCGCATTTAACTTTTCAGAAAAATTAAGTGAAACAAAAACAAATTGAATACTGAACTGAATAAGAAATTAACAAACAACAGGAAAGTCTTAATACTGTATAAACTAAAGTTCATACATAGAAAATAATCAAAAGCTATAAAATTGAGGAAATTCAGCTTTTAGACATTTCTGTACTATTTTTAATTAAATGAAGTAACAGTGATGTTTAATAAAACTGAAAAATCATACCTGCCAATTCTGCTTGCCTTTAAAAAAAAAAACAGTACAATGAACTATTTTTAAAACTTAATTTCTGGCAAAATAGTCTTTGCTATAATATTTATGTTGGTCTTTAATGTGTAACTTTAATTTCTGCTTCAATTTTGATTTGCAGATTGCTCTCGGAACAGTTACCAACGTGGAAGAAGCAGTGAAGTGGATAAGTTACACTTATCTTTATGTGCGGATGAGAGCAAATCCATTAGCGTATGGTATCAGTCATAAAGCATACCAGGTAGAAAGCTCATTTGCTGGAAAAAAATAAAAAGGCTTGTGTGATCCTTTCAGAATGTGAAAATAAATATCTGTTACTCTCGCCTCATTTGAAAAAGAGTTAGAGGCCTGGAAGAAGATTTCTGAGCTTTAATGTTTTTTAGAAAGGACTGAGGAAAATGAAATTGGCCCTGATAATTGCATTACTTTATTTAAATCTCTTTTACCTCTAATACCATTATATTTCTATTCATGTTATGATCAAGCCATTTTCATTTGCTATTACTATTTTTGCTATGTTTTCTTTTAAACACATATATTTAGTTTTGTAATAAACTGAGCAGGAAAGTTAATGGCCATGTTTTAATAACAGGCATATGTTAAATATAATATGTTCCTCTTAGTAAGTTTCTTTATTCCCTATCCTGAAATTTTGAAGTGGTGGCAGTGATGAGTTATCATTGTAACTCTTTGGAGACCAGGATCACTTTCATGAATCAGAGCACAGGCAGACTGAGAATTGGATACATGTGGTAACAGCTTTTCCTATGAGCTTTATGGTTGTGTGGTCCATATGGCTTACAGAATCCATATGATCTTGTTTTTTCTTTAGAACTTTGCTTATATGCTGTAAGTGCTTCCTAATTACAGATAAAATCTTGTTGTGCCCTAATGAAAACATTATTTCACTATCATCATGGATATTCACTTAAAATATTCAAGTCAAAATTATGGAAAAAAGTTGAATTTTACTCAAAATGTTTCTCCATTTACTTACAGCACATATCTGATTCTGTTACCAAAACCTATCTTGGGGCTTTTCTTCTGTTTTTCCTTTTCCTGTGCGGCTGATTTCATGTCTTAAATTTTATGAAATCAGAAGTAGTTCTTTTACCAAAGGGGTAAAACTAAACATGTTGCATACATGATAGTTTGAATGAACAGTATTCCCCATAAGCTCCTTCATATATTTGAACACTTGGCCCACAGTTGGTGGTGCTGTTCAGAAAGGATATAGCACCTTTAGGAGATGGAGACATGATGGAGTAATTATGTCACTGAGGGTGGGTTTAAAGGGTTTATGGTGTAGCATCACTTCCTATTCTCTTTCTCTGCTTCCTATGTTGATGAATGTAATCAGCCTGCTTCCTGCTCTTGTCATGTTTCCCTGACTCTTTACATGCCTTTTCTGCCATGATAAACTCTCTTCCTCTGGAACACTAAGCTGAGATAAACTATTTTCTTCCTTAAAATGTTTTGGGCATGGTATTTTATCATTAAACCAGAAAAAAAATAACTAGTATAGCACATATTTTCAGAAGCTAAGAATATCAAGTCTTAGAATATGATAATACTTTTATTTTAAAGTAAAAGGTTGATATTGTCATTTTCTATAGTTCTCCAGTATAAAGAATACATTTGGTATAGTTTCCAGTAACAACTTATTATTTATTATAAGGGAGGGCTTGTGTTGCAGGATAACTTGAAGGAATTGGTTCTCTCCACCATGTTGGTTTTGGCTATCAAGTTGAATACTGAGATCTAGTGACAAATACCTTTACTCTTTGAACCACCCTGTCAGTGTCTTTAACTGTGTTTTATTTTGTTTAACTATGTGTCTTTTATTACTCGACATAAATTTGTAAGGATAAAATTCTTAACATAAATCGAGTAGTTTAACATATATTTAATGGATTTGTGTTTTTTTAATACTCTTATTCTTTGTTTCTATTGTTATATTCATAAACAAAATGGATTTCACACCAGGAAATAAAAAAAGTACAAACATTTATCCAAGTACAATTGAACTACTTTTGAAAGGATAATATGCATTTATTTTTGTGGATCTTGACTTGACTAGGGATCTCACCATGTTTTCTCCATGAAATACTGATAGTCATGAAACACTAATATGGCTCAGTAATTTTAAATCCTTATTTATTTTAGCATGAGGAAGAATTTTTATATTGAATCTCGAGCATTTATTATCTGGAATACTACAGATATTCTTAGATTCTAGAATATTTGGAGATAATGTACAGATTAATAACATGATTTTTAAGCTTTATTTAGTACATAAAATTTTTCTATTTTTTAATATTAAAATAAAAATGCATACACACATATAAAAAAAAGAAATGAAATCTGATACCCAAGAAATGAACACAACCCATTTGTCCATCAGTTGATGAATAGATAAGGAAAATGTGTTACATACATTCAGTAAATAGTATTGAGCAGAAGAAAGAATGAAATCTTGTCATTTGTGACCACATAGATGGAGCGGGAGATGGTGGGTGAGATTAAATAATCTAGACATAGAAAGACAAGTACTACATGATATGTGACTCATGTGTGAAAACTAAAAATGTTGTGAACGTAGAAGTTGAGAATACCATGGTGATTACCATAGGCTGACAAGAGCAGGTGGGGGAAGGTTTGGTCAATGTGTATGGAGTTAGTTAAAAGCAGGTAATTTTCACATACCATAGGCGATGACAGATAACAACATGCTGTGTATCCCACAAAGCTAGAAGATAGGTTTTGTCATAAATGATGAATGTTTAAAGAGATAGACATATTTAACATTTGAAAATTTGTTTATTAATAAAAACAACATGCTATACCTTTAACATGTATACCTTTAACAAACAGTTTTTGTGTTTGTATATGCCATTTTAAAAATAACAGTGTATTAACACACACATATAAACAAACACGAGAATATGGCTAAACTAAAACCATGTCAATTTAAAGAGGCACCTCACCTGACACAGGATCAATTCAAAAGGCAGTAAGTAAACCAGACATGTTGGCACATGCCTAGTACACAGCGCTTCTAAGTCCTCAAGAAAAAGCATGTTAATTTCTGTAAGTAGGCATGTGTGATGACTTTCTAAACAGTTTGATACATTTATATATACTGACTATTTCTTCCCTATAGATTGACCCAACATTAAGAAAGCATCGAGAACAACTAGTCATTGAAGTTGGACAAAAACTGGATAAAGCTAAGATGATTCGTTTTGAAGAGCGAACTGGCTATTTTTCTTCCACCGATTTGGGTAGAACTGCCAGCCACTACTATATTAAATACAGCACCATCGAGGTATTATACTGAATGGAACAAATACAGCAATATCTTCATTTCTAGATTAAAATAATTTCTGGTCTTCAGAATATACTGGTAATGCTAAATAACAAAAGCAACTAATACAACAAAATATATTTATACTAATTTAGCAATACCCTCAATGTTGACAAGATACAAATAAGATTTTAAGTAATCTGGGACCTTGGCTAAACCAGTTAATGAACCTGTAAAGCATGTAGAGTATTGCTTGGTCCTAAGAAATGAATGCAGGAATTTACTAAGTTTAATATTTTTAATTAAAAAGTAAAAATATTATTTGCATCTTATTAGGAACAGTGGGTAGAATCAGGTCAAACTGACTGGAAGCAGTTTGAAGGTTAACATTTAAACATACAACTACAACTTCTTGCCTTTTCTTATTTTTTTTCTTTATTTTTCCAATTGTTTGTTTTTTAAGAATAGTTATGGGTAAAGGAGTTTCATTTTGGTGGCCAGTCTGATCTCTTAATTTCTAAATTCAAGCGACAGCTAACTCCTCCTCCCAAGTGCTGTGTACTAGGCATGTGCCAACATGTCTGGTTTACTTGCTGCCTTTTGAATTGATCCTGTGTCAGATGAGTTGCCTCTTTAAATTGACATGGTTTTAGTTTAGCTATATTCTCGTGTTTGTTTATATGTGTGTGTTAATAATACATGGTGTTGCACACCTGTAATCCCATCACTCAGGAGGTGGAGGCAGGCAGATCTCTGTGAGTTCAAGGCCAGCCTGGTCTACAGAGTGAGTTCCAGGATAGTCAGAGTTACAACAGAGAAAGCCTATCTCGAAAAACAAAACAAAACAAGATTTGAGAAGAATGGTGGAAATTAACAGTGATCACTCATGAGACGACATAAATTTGCTTATTTTATTGTCATATTTTGAATTTTATATTCATTTTTAAGTTTGTACTTTTATAGACTTTTTAATGTAAAAAGAAATCATTTCAATTAGATTTCTTCAAATGCAGAAACACCAATTTATATGAAATTTAGCTTTTGTACTCATTTGTTGTTTCCTTATACATAAGAACAGGTTTTAGAAAATACTTTTTATGTGTTTACTAGTTTGTCTTTTTTTTTCTAAAATAACCCGTGTGTTTGTGTAACAGTTAGATTTCTTTAAAACCTTTGACATCTTATAGCTGTGATCTGGGGATTCTTCAACCCAGCACCCAGCCTTTCACTCCATCACCCACTCAACATCTGCTCATTTTCTCTTTTACATAATAGTTCTTGCATGTCTGCATACTGCTACCAAGCCACTGCCTAAAGCCGTTTGCAGTTCTTCCAGAATTTTTATCCTCCTCCTTCATTTTTAATTACCTCTAGCTGCTTTTCTTCATGTCAGTTTCATTGATAAAAATCAGTGTTGTGAGAATCAGATTACTGTTTTCTACTTACTTCTCTGAAATTTACATGTTATATAATTAATTTATTGTCAGTGAATGATCTAGATTAGATTTCTGTAGAAGTCTAAGCCAAATCCAAGCCAAAATGTTTTAAGGAACATTTTTTAGACATGTAATGCAGATTTTGGTTAATAACTGCTTTGGTGATTTCTGTGAAGCGAGGATTTGGAATACCATGCAACAGATAGCTGCATAGTCTAGGGCTCCATTTCTCTAAGTGTGTGTAATTTTAGTAAGATATGTAACTTAGAACTCTTCATTGAACTTCTCATTTTAATCAAATATAATATTTATTTTGACAGACATTTAATGAACTTTTTGATGCACACAAAACAGAAGGTGATATCTTTGCTATTGTCTCCAAAGCTGAAGAATTTGATCAAATTAAGGTAAGGTTTTTGAGGTTAGAATTAAATGTGTATGACATAAATATCAATTCATTTATCAAAGCTTGTAATTAATTGGTATTTTTCATACATATGAATTAAACAGCATATTACACTTGGAGTATCAACACATCAATAATGTCCACTGTCCTAAAATTATACCTTATATCATTTTTTCTTTTGTCCCAAATCAATAATTTTGTAGATTTTATAGTATTGAAACTATCAAATAAAGCTGTGATAGTGGTACATGCCATTAGTCCTAGCATTTGGGAGACAGATGGGAGTATCTCTGTGAGTCTGAGGCCAGCCTAATCTACATGGTGTAGGGTAGCAGAAGAGAAAACTATTGAATAATATAAGTGAGTAGCCTTTGGACTATTATAAGGTAAACTTCATTAAAGAAAATACAAAATACATGCACGATTTATATTTATATTTGAATATTTCTGTACTGTCCGTGTTGTAATTTAATCTCATTAGCAGTAAAAACTTCAATACTTTGAAATGTAGTACTTTACAACTTTAAGCTAGAAGCTTTAAGGCTATGTTATGCCTTATAAAAATCTATAATGAATGCATTTGAAGTTAATCAAGTTTACTCTAATCTAGTTGGGCAGAGGTTTAACTCTGATCAAATAAAAAATGAAATCTCATCCATAGAAGGATGGTAAGTTTAGATGATTTAATTTTTATGGCATAGCAAATTTTTATATGTCAATGGCAACTTTAATATTAGTTATGAATATTGTATTTTATAACTACCTGTGTAAAAAGTAATAATTACAGCACTACAGAAGGAAAAATACTGTCTTATACAGTGGGAGCTTGTACAAACATATGCTAAAGTTTAACTTGAATGAGAAAATTTTCATTAATTCAATCAAAGTATTACTATAAAAACATTAACTCCTCTAGGTCAGAGAAGAGGAAATAGAGGAATTAGATGCCTTGTTAAACAATTTCTGTGAACTCTCAGCTCCTGGAGGTGTGGAAAATAGTTATGGGAAAATAAACATCTTGCTTCAGACTTACATCAGCCGAGGAGAGATGGACAGTTTCTCCCTCATATCAGATTCTGCATATGTTGCCCAGGTAAGAATCTTAACCCCTTCCTATTTTTGCTCATCTTTGAAAACGACTAAATTAATTTCATACTGACAATATTGCCTACTGCCCTTTTATCTTAGACCTGTTTCCAGTCATTTGTACATCTTTTATGCAATATGTATGTTTACATAGCTCAGGACTGGAATTCCATTTGGATATACAAATTTCTTGTTAAATATGAATTAATAAGTGCATCTCACTTCGTAATTTTATTTTTGCTAGGTCTCTGTTTTAAAATAAGTAATGTTGACAAGTGTGGTATCACATACCTTAGGTGAATCTCTGTGAGTTCAAGGCTAGCCAGGAGTATATTAGAAAGGCTAACCTGTCTCATGAGAAGGAAAAAGGAAAGGAAAGGAAAGAAGAGGAGAGGGGAGGGGAGGCGAGAAGGAGAGAAGAGAGAAGGGAAAAAGAGGAAAAAGGCAAGGAAAAAGGGGGAAGGGGAAAAGGAGGAAAGAAAAGAGAGGAAAAAGGAAAGGAAAAAGGAAGAAGAAAAGAACAGAGAAAAGGTTATTTTCTCTACTTACTGTTGATACTTAAAAGTTGATAGCTGAAAGGCAACTATTCCCTCAACTACAACTCATTTACTTCATAACTTTTTAAATTCTGGTACAGTATGAAATAAAGTAAAATACTTATTTTTTGTGTCTGCTACTTGCCTTTCAAACAGATGCAGCTTATAAAACAAATTATGTCATTTTCCTCTTAAGTGTGCATTTATAATATATTTTAGTAATGCCTCCCTTAAAGTGATACAAAATTGAAACTAAATCTTAGAATGTGTGATTTTCTTTTATTCACACACACACAATTTTGTTTTCACACAGATCCACCTGCCTTTGCCTCCCTCTCCCCAACACTCCTGGCTATTATACTCCTAATTTTGTGCAGTTTCACATAGAAAAAGAACATGTATGTGTTAATGAACATTAATAGTCATGAGTACTAAAGAAGTCTTTGAAATAGCTGAAAATAGAAGATATTTAAAGACGTGACCTCAGATATGTTGATAAACAGTTTGAATGAGTATAATAATTTAACCATTACAACTAAGAAACCAAATGATAATTTCATAGATTAAATGAAAGCAAAAGAGATGCAGTGCAGACGTTTTCAGAGTCTGCAATTCCTGTGCTTTTATAAGAGTCAAGCTTTCTGTGGCTGTGGAAATGTTGATACCAAGGCCGAGGATCTGTGTTCAATCCCTGGAACCCACGTGCCCTCTAGCTTTCCTATGACCTACACATGCACTATGACGCACACTTCTGGATATGCGCACAAAGAAAATAATGTGTATAAATAAATAAATAGTCTGTGTTTATTCTTTTAAGATGTGCAGATCACTCATTTTGCATCATTATCATCATCTATTTTATATCATTTCAGATTAAAATGTTTTGTTTGTGTCAAGTTAACCTTTTCCTTTTTAAAAGAACAAATGGGAATGTTGTAGGAAAATATATTTTGGTAGTTATAATAATCAAAATTCTTATTTTATTACTATCTGGCCCTTAGTAAGATATATTTCTGCTATTCCTAATGATTATCAGCACATTCTTCAAATACCTAAACATTATTTAAGAATTTAATAATGAAAAAAAAATAGAGTTTCTTAAAAGACAAATGCATATTTTCTCTAAAATGCAAAATCAGCCCCTTAACTCTATGAGTCATTTCACTCATAATTTCATAATGGATCTTTTGTTTGCCATTTGGAATATTTATCTGTTTCATTTCTTACTGTGATGTTGTCTAGGTTAATAACTCTTCATTTTCAATTATAGAAGTCTATAGGTAATACAAAATTTTTCTTAAGTCCAGGACTGTAAAACCAGCCTTCCTGTTCTTCTGTTTAACTGCAAATTTATAACTTCATTTTTCTTTACAGCTGAATAAAATTTCATTGTGCTTATGTAACACTTTCATATACATTCACCTGTTGATTGATATGCTGACTGGTTCCATTTCCTAGCATTAGTGAATAGAGTAGCAGTGAACATGGATAAGCAAGTATGTCCACAGTAGGATATAGATTTTTGGGATGTATGCCAAAGAGTGATGTAGCTGGATCATATGGTGCAATATGGTAGTTAAGCTTTTTGAAGAAACTACACTGATTTCCTTTGTGGCTGTACCAATTGTACTCCTTCCCATGGTGAATAAGGCTCCCTTTTTCCCGTATCCTCACCACCATTTGTTGTCATTCATTTCTTGATTATAGCCATTGTGACTGGGATTCAACTGTTGGCCTTATCTGAGAAGCTTCTCTTTACAATGAGCAATGGGCAATACAGGGTGCTGAGAATAGGAGATAATTGAGTGCTCAACCCTAAACAAGACATTTATACTGTTCCATCTAAGGCTCAAATGCAGGTGTAGATTCAGGTTCAAAACTGTTTATTCTTTTGTCTAATTAAATCACCTGTTCTAACCTGGAACCCTGGAGTCCTAGAACATTTCACCATCTTTGTAATCTAGGCTTATCCTTGAACTGGAAGGCTTCAGCCATTGTACAATATCAAACGCTTAAACTGCTAGCCCGGACCTAGAAGGCTTCAAGCTCAGCCTCCTAGACCTACTGCTGACAGAGCCACTCTCACTGGCTTTCCTCAGAACTATTTCTTTTCACTCTGAGCTATGTTAAACTCAAATTCTCCTCCATGCTGACTAATTCAGATTGACCTTCTGAGCCAGCTTACTGTTTCTGACTCAAGTCTTCTGACTAGCAAACTCTGGCTGCCTCAGACTGAACTGCTCTGCTTGGTTTAAAACTAACTCACTCTTCCTTTCTGTACTGACTTCTTCTGCTCAAGTGCCTCAATCAGACCTGTTCATTGTCTCTGTGTCACGTCCCCCATCTGCCTGCTACAGACTGCTTGCCTCATACTTCCTGGGTAACTAACTGCTCTGTAACTGACTACTTCTGTATGTGAATTCTGCTGTAACTCTCTCTGTAACTCTCCCTCTGATTAGTCACTTTGTCTGCCATTCCCTCTGACTCATCTCAGTTGTCACTTTCTGTGTGACACTAACTCCTGGGTTCTGCTTCCTGTGTCTGCTTCGGGCAGATTTTGTTTTTCTTAGGTATTAAAGGTGTGGAACACTGCTGCTTTCTGAATACTGAAATTAAAGGTATGTCTACATTCCATCCAGACCAAACAGGCCTTTGCATGTAGACCCCTCTATTATAGACACTAGCTGTTCCTAGCTGTTCACCAGGGCTGTTCCTCTACACTCAGATAACTTTGTGGAAGAGGGTACAGAAGTTTCATCCAACCCTACATTTCCTTGTGAACTATTGGCTACTAGTGGAATCTGGAGAAGGGACAGTCGTTGTCTTCAGTGTACTCATATTGGAGCCCAGCAGGCTCCAATGGACAATTCCAGTTCACGACCCTGCTTAAACTTAGTGGCTCACAAAACAAAACAAAATGGCATGAATGTCAGAAAGGGTATTATAGGGAAGAGAGTATTGATAGGCTACAAGGAAGATAAGGGAGTGGGAGGGGAGAGTAACCACAGTGTATATGTTTGGACTTATAAAAGAAAAAATTTAATAAAAATTACCATTTAAAAAACTAAACAACCTTTAATAAAACAATCTGTAAAGTTAATGATAAAGGAAGATGGCAAATGGCATCAAGGTGTAGTAGTTTTAAAAGTTTCTGTATGTCTGTCAGTGAAGTTACCACAGACTACTGAGCTTGCAGTCTTAGAAGTAAGGTTGGAGTTCTTTACACCTGGCATTAAATAGATGCTGACACCAAATAGCTGTATGATGTAGGTCAGTTGTTAATCTTCCCAAACCTTAGTTTGTCCAGCAGTAAAATCAAAATATTGCTATCAGCAACACACAGTTGTGAAAATTGAAGGAGTGCTCTGTTTGTAAAGCTAGTTAAAGTATTTGTGTTATAGGAATCCATTGGAATGACCATTTAGTATTGGTAGTTGCACTCACCAGTATTTTCTTTGTCACTCTTTCTTCATTAATTTCTCTCCTGGCTAAAAACAAAATCTTCCTGAATTCTCTTTAAATTGCTTAAAAACTTAATCATTGCATAATATACCTAGGAATAGCTCAACCTGTCTCTTATATGCTCAGTACTTGAACAGCCTGTCAGCTGCTTTGATTGCCTTTTGTCCCTTTTTGTTTCATTTCTGCTTAGAGGGTGTAAGGAAACAGCTTCCTAAGAATGTAGAAATAGGCTGCCCTCTGAGCGTTTAATAAGTGACATGCACACAATAGTAATGTGTCTACTCTTATTCTAACTGAAGAGAATTAAATTGTATAAGGAGAATGTTGACAATAATTCTTGTACATAGCTTGATTTACCCTTCTGAGTCTAGTTGGAATAACAAATTTACTGACATTTGAAAGCACATTTTTATCTAACTAACAATCTTCCCCTTTTGTTCTTCAGAATGCAGCTAGAATTGTCCGTGCTCTCTTTGAAATTGCACTTAGGAAACGTTGGCCTACGATGACCTACAGGCTTCTGAATCTTAGTAAAGTCATAGACAAGAGACTCTGGGGTTGGGCTAGCCCTTTGAGACAATTTTCTGTGTTACCACCACACATTCTAACAAGATTAGAAGAAAAAAACCTTACTGTGGATAAGCTCAAAGACATGAGAAAGGATGAAATAGGTAAGAAGGAAGCAAAAATCTTTACATGTATTTTCCTAGATAGATAAAATACATAAGTATGCTGTATTTCCAAATCATGATCATTTTTACGGTATTTATGAAATCATTTTTACTTATCTAAGCTAAATAAAAAAATCCTTTCCAAATTTTATCAAATTACTTGACTGAATTAACAATTAAAATGGGGTCTATATTATCAAAGTTTTAGTTATTTTTTAAATAGAATCTTAATCATAAATGATGAGAATCATTCACTGATGTTCATTCACAGTTAAATTCAATATTTAATTTTAATAGCCTTTGTCACAATTTAACATTTTAAAATCATGGGGATTTTGAAATTTTAAAATCAGCTGGGGATATAGCTGAATAGTGGAGCAATAATGGAATGTGGCATAAACGAGACTCGAAGTGTAATCTCTTCCACGATCAGAAGTAAAATAAATTAAGATTTTTGTGAACATTATTAAGCTTTGCAGTTCATTAGAGTTTGTTAGCAATCTTAATTATACGCATCTACATATTTTAACCCAGTTGATAACAGTGTATGCATAGAATGTGTTCTTTTTCCACTTAGTATTGAGAAGTCCTTGCCACATATATTTCCATGAAATTTAAAATTTTTTTTTGCAAAACATGTAGTGAATATTGTTCCTTCAGGGAACGCATTAACAAGGGCTGCTGCTAGCCTACATCCCAATGTTACTAAGAGAAGCTGAGAACATTATTACACTTATAATTGAAGGATAATTTTGACAGAATGATAAAAGGAGAACATAATATTAAGAAATTGTGATTTTTAAAAAGGGAGCTTGAGAATATATAGTAAATGTGTATTTTTTTAAACAGGAACCAACTTTAATTTCAGATTTGTTCAAGGTTAAAGTATTTTCATTTATTAATGTGTGCCCTTCAAAAAATTCTATATTGAAGAGCTAAAATAAAGGAAATCTTGATGATGGTAGAAAATGTAATCTAGCTGGGTGGTAGTTGCTCACGCCTTTAATCCCTGCACTCAGGAGGCAGAGATAGGCAGATCTTTGAGTAGGAGGCAAGCTTGTTCTACAGAGCAAGTTCCAGGACAGCCAGGACTTCACAAATCCTGTTCTGGGAGGTGGGGGGTGGGGGGGGAAAGAAAGAACGAAAGAAAATGTAATCTAGTTCCACTGGCTTATACTAGTTAGTCATATTTGCGTACATTGTGTTATGTTTTTTGTAACAACATCTGACTTCCATACATATTTGTATTTTAGAATCTGTTATTTATGAAAATAAGTGTAAGTGGTTAATTTATGCCGATATGTAGCTTATATTTTATCTTTATATTTTCTAGAATTGAATATGGATGAGTGAACTGTGTTTATTTTACTGAAGATTTCCGTAATTGCAAAAAGTTCTGAAACAGACCATGAATAATTAATGACTGTTTTCACAAAATATTGTGTAACTCCATAGTATGTCATAAACAAAGTTAGAAGTAGGTCTCTTTATAGTAGTTCAAACAATATCAAGGCTCAGCAATTTTTGGAACCCTATTAATATCTAAAGAAACCCTGATACTGGTTTTCTAAGCTGTGAATTGCTAATTCAAGTTAACTATTACAAAATTTTCAAACATGCCAGGTCAAGAATGTCAGCTATTTTACATAGCAAATCATAAAACAAGCAGTAAAATCACCATCTCTGAAATCTCATTTACAAGTCAGATTATACAGGGCACATATTTTTCTATGTGATACTTCCCTTTCAGGTCACATTCTGCATCATGTGAATATTGGACTGAAGGTCAAACAGTGTGTGCATCAGATTCCTTCTGTTACAATGGAAGCTTCCATTCAGCCCATCACACGGACTGTCCTCCGAGTATCACTGAGTATCTGCCCTGATTTCTCTTGGAATGATCAGGTAGAGATGGAAACACCTAAATCCATATTAAACTAAAGTGTATGTACTATGGGTTCCACCAAACCTCCTTATATCTGTCTTTTTCTCAAAGACAAAGACATGTAGAAAATCCTCTACTGTGTGTGTGTGTGTGTGTGTGTGTGTGTGTGTGTGTGTGTGTGTGTGTACACATACATATATGTATGTCTTCATTAACAGCATTATAGTAATATTTACTCTCATCTGTAAGAAAATCTGAGACACTGATTATCAACCAATAAGATCTTCCAGCATCTACAAAATACAGTTTCAACATTAGACTGCATGTCAGAAAATTGAGCTCCCTAATCTGGGCTACATTGGCTGTGTTCTTGTATGTTCTCCATGTTATCATTGTTGCCATCTCTACTTTGACATTTTAGCTAGCCACTAATTTGATGTTCTGTTTTCTAACAAACATTTTTAAATTTTGGTATCTATACAATCACCATTCCCTCCTTTTCTTAAACATTAGGCTAGTAGGAAAAATATTCCACATTTTTTTCTTTGTCACTAGTTTTTGGTTTTTTTTTTTGATACTGCGATTTCTTCCTCAATGATATTCAGAGTCTAGTATTAGCCATAATTAATAGATTCTTCTTTTTTATGCCTCTGAATATGTAGTACTTACATAAACAACTCCTGTTCAAAATGTCTTTCCTCGGTTCCTGTTATGCTACTGCTTTTATTTCTCATTCATTATTCCTGCTTTGAAACCATATATATTAGCCAGGTGGTGGTAGCTCACAACTTCAATCCCAGCACTTGGGAGGCAGAGGCAGGTGGATCTCTGTGAGTTCAAGACCTACCTGATCTCCAGAGTGAGATCCAGCACAACCAGAGTTCCAACAGAGAAACCCTATCTCAAAAAACCAAAATTAATTAATTAATTAATTATGATAAAATAGAATAAAACCATATATATTAAATCATAACAATAGGGTGGGAGCAGCAGTACTGTTGGTGGTATTTGTGGTCCTACACTCAGTCCCTAGCACTACATGAAACAGGTATGCTGCTACATCCTATAGTCCTAGCACTTGGAGGTTAGATAATAGGTGGGATCGGGAGCTCAGCACAGTGAGAGGCAGGCCAGCCTAACTACTTTCAATGCAAAATAAGGGTAGACGCCTATTTAAGATCTACTCTCGATCATCTTCCTATTCAGTCAACATTTCTTGAACCAACTAATGTGTTAGAAATTATAAATATAAAGCAAGTCAGAATCTCCCTGCTTGGAAGAGGTCCATGGAGGAAGAGAAGTCAGTCAGTAATTGTAGAATTCCTGTGCTTTCTCCTCATTGTTATTGTAAGAATTGAGCTAAATATGCATGAATGAATTTTATTCAGCTATGTGTTGAAAAATTAATTGCCATGCTTGTAATTCAATGCTACAGTGGCTTTAATCTGTTCAGACTTAGAATTTCCTAATCTATAAACATTAATGATAATAATTAATATTTATTCCCACAATATTTCTTTTAGGGAAAAGTGATGATAGTACAAATTTACTTTAGTATTTCTTTAAAACTAGAATTTTATACAAAATATAAAAGTATAATTAGGATTAAAAATCATGTTTGATATTTTAGATTTTATGCATGTTTTTGAAATGAATGAAATTTTATTGTTTCAGTTATCTCCTACTAACAGCCATAATAACCCTCTAGTTAACACTCTCAGGCAGAATGTTATAGTCTTCCAAAATGGAAAACTGAACTTGCCTCCCTCCACCTGAAGGAAAGAAGATAGACAGTGTATTATCCTGTGCAGTGAAAGGTCCTAAAGTAAGGGAGACAGATAATGTATTAGCCTTGCAATAAAAGGTGCACAGATAGAGTAGACGCTTCAGTGTCTCAGGCTTCTGTTAACATGCCTTTCAGGATCCAGGATTTTTCATCTCTGCATTGCTGATATTGTTTAGCACTTACCAAATGTTTCATAATTCCCTTTTCAAATTTAACTGTTTAACTGAGGAAGGAAACACATCCCTAGTCCCTCTGTGCATTTTCTCTGGGCACAGATTCAGCTAGTCATGGGCTTTTCCTTTACCTGCTGTCAGGAGAATTTCATGAACTGACAATCTTATGAGAATCAGAATTGTCCCAGGGCATGTGGTCACTTAGCTAAGAAATGAATATGGAGCAAGATTGGGCCTTGTAAGGAAAGGGGAGCAAGCCTAAAATGGATAAACAAAATATGCATATTACTTCAATGAAACATTGATTGATAATGACAAGGAGTGAAGTACTGATACATATTGAATCAGATTAAAAACCCAACCATAAAAGTCCACAAAGTACAATTCCATTTATATAAAATATTCAGAATATACAATCTATATAGTGAATAGTTATGGCTAGTGAGTGCAATTGTTTTATTTTGGAGGTAATGAAATGTTCTAAAAGTGGATTATGGCTAAGGTTGTACAGCTTTTTAAATATGTTAAGGTACCTTTCATACTTTACATAAGTACACTAATAAACTACTTAATAGCGAAGTTGCTAAAGGGAGGAATAGATGGGGAACGTGAAAACACCTTATGTCTTGTATTGTTATACTTAGTAGAACTGTAACACTACTTTTCTAGGTCCATGGAACAGTAGGGGAACCATGGTGGATTTGGGTGGAAGATCCTACAAATGACCATATTTATCACTCGGAGTACTTTCTAGCTCTTAAAAAGCAGGTAAATATATAGTTATGTGGCTATCCCCTTATTTTGCCACCATGAAGAGAAAATGTAAACTAACAATTTGTCTCTTGTTGCATTTCACTATGATATCATTCCATTAAAGCTCTATTCTTATTTGTGCTTCTGTTGTTTTAAAGGAAGACAATGATTAAGTTGTATGGTATTGATAACTCAATGTGATGATTGTTTGAGAATTTTAATTACAATCTGGGTCATGGCTTCCAGGATTGTGGAATATGTAAAGTAATTGTTAGATGTTATATGCATTCAGTAGTAAAAACATTGAATCACCTAGTGATAATTCCTTGTAAGTCACCAATAAAAGACTTAGATCAGCCCTGAAAAATACCTACAACTAGCATTATACAGACTGAGCAGGTTGTATTTATGTATTTAGGAATATTTACACACACACACACACGCACATGCATGCATATAAAAACAATTGTTAAAAAGGGACCATGAGTTTGAAATAAAAATAAATAAAATACAATTTTTAAAAGACTTAGTTTCTTACATTGTCTTTGGCTGATATTTTGCTTGTAATTTCACTTTTTATCAAAGAGAAAAGGGACGCTTAAGGGTGAAAATCTTGTGTGGGCATCAAATTTGTTCTTACTGAATTTGTCTTTATATTAAACCTATTTATTACAGAAAATTGTGCTGTTTCTCATAAGGTACTGGTAGGACTTAAACAGAAATGTTGGGTAAATATTAATATAGTAATTAGAATTGTAAAAATGAAGTTAAGTAATTGAGTGAATGATTTTTGAGTAATTTTGATAAATGAATTAAGCAGTAGCCTTAAATGCATGGTAAGTAGCACAAAATGAATGTAAACTTGACCTAAGAGTACATCAGGTTCTTAAAGGGAATTACATACAAGTTGCTGAAGTACTAACGCATCTCAGCTTCTTAAAATCCAGTACTTTATTGTCTGTGTATCTTGTGTAGGTACTGCTTTCTTTACAACAGACTGTGACCTTTACAGTAGTAGAAAGCTCATATTTACTTGAGACTTTATTTCACACCAGGTTATTAATAAAGAAGCTCAACTTCTGGTATTTACAATCCCTATTTTTGAGCCTTTGCCTTCTCAGTACTACATTCGAGCAGTGTCTGATAGATGGCTAGGAGCTGAGGCTGTTTGCATTATCAACTTTCAACATCTGATTCTACCAGAGAGACATCCTCCCCATACAGGTAATGCTGCCTTACTAATTTGAATCCTTACTTTCACCAAAATAACTGTTTTACTTAATGTTGAAAACTATCAATGCTTTGTTATTATTTATGAAGATTCAAATTACTTGATAGTATAGCTGGAAAGAGATCTTTCAGAGAGAATCTATTTATATGTACATTGGATAGAGTTTAATTTGGCACTTAATTTCTGAATTTAAAAAGCATTAATGTGGGCCAGTTTTCATTGACTTAGTGAGGATGGCATCTTCATCTCTACTTTATAGTTATTTAATCTTCATACCTGCTTTCTTATTCATGTGGGTTTACTGTGTGCTTTCTGAGATACTATTTCAAATGTTTTAGATTTTGGATTCCCAGATCTGGTATGCCAGTATGTATTCTAAATTACCATAGTTCTGGACTTCTTTGTCTCCTGTTATACTTAAGTATCTAAAATGTTTTAATACTAAGGCTTCATGTTTTATTAATTGCAGTGAATTTACAAATACCCCCAGTGAGACTGTGTATTACAAATAGCATGAAACCATCACAAAATTCCCTCCCATAATTTAGCTCTATAACAGCTTGTGACAACAGGTCCTAAAAGGTTTTTCATCTTTGTCATTTGTAAACTTCATTTTAGGTTTTTATAAACTAAACTAATGCCTTCTTATGTTGGTTTGTAATAGCTGGAAATTTTAATGAATGAATATTTATGATGATAATTTTAAGTGCTCCATGAAATCTATTTCAAATTTTTCCTGAGGTTTTTAAATTAATCATTGCATTATTTTTCTTCTCTTCTCTTTGAAATATGAGGAATATTGATTTCCAGAAACTTAATTTATTCAATAGACAATTAAACTTTTTTAATTTTCTTTTTTGTATAATTACTCAAAAGAAAAACTTTTTAACTTTTCACAATTAAAATGCCACTTCTGACTATTTTTAATTAACACACTACTTGACAAGAAAGTGAAAGAAAACCTTTAATATGACTAATCTTTGCCATTTTGGTCAAATGGGTACCTTATTCATTTAAGTTTGTTACCTCAAGAAAGTCTTTATACTACAGCCTTTGATATCTTAACAGAGGGAAATGACTTATCAACACAAAAAGATAGAGATATGATAGTATCAGTATCAAAATCTGTTCACAGAAGGTGAGCTTTCTGACATTTCTGTTTGTTTCATCTTTCCTGTAATATACTATCCAGAATTCTGTAATAAAATGTTTAGTGTGTTAATTTAAAATACATATTTTGACATCATTAAGTTTCTTTAATGCACTTAGTTTTGCAGTATATTATCATTATATTTTAATGCTCAATTATTTCACTTTAAGCAACCAAGCAAATATTAATCTATGTATGTAATATTTTGTTCTGACCACATTTTCAAAACCAAAAATTGTACCCTCATGACATCTTAATTGATATTCAAAGTGTGCAAGATGATTCAATGATCCCAGGGTATATTTGGCTCAATGTACATATAAGCAAATCATTGAATTTAAATCCACCAAGCAAAGTTACTGAAATAAAGTATCCACATTGAACATTAACAATAATTGCTCACTTCTCGTGCACAATGATTAATTTTCTACTCTTAGTAAAAACATATACATGCATTCTTTTAAATTGCAAACTTTAACTTTGATTTCTTTCCTCTCTCCCTTGATTTCCAGTGTTACAGAAAGTTATAGCAATTCTAATCTAACATAGCAAACATGCTCAGCTCTTGGCTAATCATGCAATAGAGTCAAGCAGTAGGCAAGTTGACTTTTAAGTATACCTTTTAAGAAGAAAATTAACCATATGTTCCATTTTGAAACCATACTGTGAAGATCTAACTCAGACTACTATGGCCTCTTGCTGAACTTTTAAAATTCAACCTTATTTAAACTTTAAATAAACATCATCTTCTATGTAACAATCTTAACAGTAAAACCACAATAACCAATAAGTTTTCTGGAAAATGGGAAAATATGAAGTCTTAATACTTACGGGTTATCTATTAATATGTGTAACTATGTCTCTAAATTATTTTAAGTTCTAATTCTGTAGGTCCATATGATGAAAAAGAACTAAATGTTTCTTTGAAAGTTTTCTCAGGGCAGATTCAGTTCTTTATAATCATTCTCTTCCTTAAAAATTTCTTGCTGGAATTAACCTAAGTTCACTGACATTCCCATTAGCTGTAGGTTTACTCAGCTCCTCTGCCTAGCCAGTATGTAACAGATCACATTTAATTTGTAGGTGATGTTTTGTTTTTTTTATGCATTAAGATAGATCTAGTTTCGTTCTGTAACATGAATATTCTCATGAACTTGTAATTTAAGTTTTGTTCCAATTGGTAGATAAAGACCCAGTTGCTTCATAGGAACCTTCCAGACGACTGTTTAGCATATTACTATGATGTGGCGAATGGGTAAAAGACATTGCTAGTGTGTAAGAATTAAGGGTTCTTTTAATATTTGAAATTCAGTGTCCAGTGCTGTGTGCTATGTTTTTGTTTTTTGTTTTCAGTGATTTATAGCAGTACTTGTCACATTTTTCAGAATTGCTGGACCTTCAGCCGTTACCAGTCACAGCTTTGGGGTGCAAAGCATATGAAGCTCTATATAACTTCAGCCACTTCAACCCAGTACAGACACAGATATTCCACACACTGTATCACACAGATTGTAATGTCTTGCTTGGAGCCCCCACTGGATCAGGAAAAACGGTTGCAGCTGAACTAGCCATTTTCAGAGTCTTCAACAAATATCCCACTTCAAAGGTCAGTTCAAATAGTCATGACTCATTCAACTCAAAAAGACGATTCTTATTCTCAAAACTAGAAAATTCTAACTATACTTTCAGGACCCAGAGAGATTGTTTACTGGCAGAGAATTTCCAAAGGGGCCACTTCAGAATTAGAATAATTCTCTTGGGGAAAAACCATAATTCACCTCAAATTTGGAACCCTCTAGTTGAATCTTTTTTCCTTGTATATAACAAGGGTTAGGGTTATTTTTACAAGTGTTATATTTACAAAAAAGTAAATATATTACAGCTCATTGGTAGGTTTGTGATAAGATACTGATTCATAGCCATGTTTATAAGATACACAGCAACCTTCAATCAAATCTTTTGGCTATGAAGGAAATGCTATTACTTTAAGAATAATTTTGGTGAGTTATTTTACATTGTTCTAAATGCTATACGATTGTTAATACTAAATAGTATTGCAATTATTTTCCCTGTATTACTTTATTTTTAATAAAGTATATGTATTTGAGGTACACAATGATGTTTTAAAATATATGTGAATTATGAAGTGATTACTGCTTAATGGTAATGTTTTACATATCCATCACTTCAAATAGTTGTTCTGTGGTAAGAACACTTAATATCTAGTCTTAGGAAATTTAAGTATTTAGCACAGCATCTATGTACCATGCTGTAATAAGATCTATAGAATTTATTCTACATAAATGAAGCGTATGATCTTTGAACAGTATCTCCCCATTCCCTAACTTCCATCCCTTATATATCAGCTTCTGAGAAGTTAGCAATCTGAAATCAGAAAAAGGAAAAAGAAAAAAGGGGGGGAGGATGCGGAATTTTCTTGACACTGACTTTGTCATTATAGTTCCTTTGGCTGTGTGTGTGTGTGCGTAGTCTTTAGGGTTTTCTTTAAATTATGTGAGTACCTCACATTGATGTAGTGATACTTTTAGATTGTTATTTCAGAAATGTTTAACTTCCTTCTTGTAGGGTTTTCCAATTAAGTGCCTTTTCTTTCTTGCATAACTTTACCGCTTTTCAATCTGTTAGGTGGTTATTGACCCATAAAGAACACTTTGCACACTAGAACGGCTCAGCTAAATTACAAGATGTTAAGAACAAAGATTTGGAATATATAATGCTTTCTATTTTGTTAAGATTATCAAAGACCAGTTTTGTGGTATTTTTCAAAAAGTAAAGCAGCTAAAATGTATAATTGGCATCAATCATAACCAAAACTTAAACAGCTAGTTTCTATTTTAAACTTCAAAATTAATAACTTTCCTCAGCTATTCCAAGAAGCGCATATAAATTCTTCACAAAATATAGGAAAACAACTTTTTGGTCATTAGAACCCTAATCTTATATAATGTGTTATTTCATAATTGTTTGCATTTTGTTAGACTATATTTTCATTACAAAATGTCTCTTGATTTTTTTTTAATTTTCTAAAAGAACATATGTCCTTTTGTTTTATGGTAGGATAGTTTTATCTAGTTGTCTTACTGTGTGTAAATATAGTTAAAGTTAATGATGTTCCCTACATTGATTTAACAATGCAATATTCATTGTTAAAGGAAACTTTAAATCCACATTGTTCTATTTTGACAAATTTTGTATTTCTTATTTGAAGATGCTGTTATTTTCATGAGTCCTTTTTTCTCTGCTCTCTTTTTAGGCAGTATATATTGCACCTCTCAAAGCCCTAGTACGCGAAAGAATGGATGATTGGAAAATCAGAATAGAGGAAAAACTTGGTAAAAAGTAAGTTCTTACTTTTATTCAAAATAGGCTTTGAGTAGTGTAAGTGACCAACAAATTTAAAAATTACATAAAGATGCTTGCTATTTTCAGTGATTTTCATATACTTTTATTTAAAAGTATTACCATTACTAGAATTATAGCAATATTCTCATTCCTTTAAGTCAGAAAATGCAATCATTTGATTACTTAATATGAGTGCTTTCTTTAACATAAATCCTTTTCCAAAATATCTTTATTCCAAAAAATAGTTTTATCTATTTTTCTTTCATATAATTGAGAATAACTTCCAGAAACTATTTTAAAAAGCATTTTGCATGTAATTTACCCATGACAAAAATAGATCTTTAAAAAACATTATTTTATGTTAATATTTTAGTATTTGACAAGACTGTTTATTGCAGTATTGTTTATCAGCAAGACTGCAAATCACTTGAATTTCCCACAGTGCACTTCCAAGTAAATAACGGTACACATGCAAAACACAAAATTTTGTATATGTCCACAAAAGAAGGAATACTATGTACTTAATGAACCAACTCTAGAGAGATTGAAAAAAAAATCAGATAACCTGTCCTACCTTTTCTCTGAAAACTAAAATGAGTATATGATCACATCAAAATATGAAGAACTTGAGTGATACAGACCATTGGCTGTTAAATTCCTTCAGCCGTGGATGTATTGCGTATTCAGTATAATATGTAAAATTGAAAATTCAAAACATTTAGGGAATAAATGGATGCTGTAGAAACTTTATTAGAGAAACAAACCTTCCCCTTCTCTTTTCTGAGTCTGAATCTAGATATATAAATTATTTATTAATTACTGAAAATTTGAAATTTTCCTCTAGATTTGTCTACATGTTATATACCTCTTCTATACTTCATGAGTAACTTTCTTTTTCACTGTGAAGCTGAGACCCCGCCCCCAGGAAAGATAGCATTTAGCTTCCCTTTCTGATCTTGTTTATATCCCATATGTTTTTAGTTTTTCTATGTTATCCATAGAAAATTTCAATCTAAGAAGTTAAATCAAGCTTGCAAGTAATTCTGTTCTTAATAAATGCCCTAGAAAAATAACATTTTTCCTAAGTAAGTTGTTTAAAAAGATAGTGGCATGTATGGTGGCACATGCCTGTAGTCTTAGGCTGAAGAGATAGTATCGCAAGTTCATCCTTGGCTACATACTGAGTTCAGAGTTAACATGGGCTCTGAGTTAACATCCATCTCAAAAAGAAAAAGGGAAAAAAAAAAAAAAAGAGAAAGAGAAATGGTTTTACTATGTGGCTGATATTATCAGTTCAGCTTTATAAAGTAACAAAGGCAAATTACTTTATATGCAATCAAGCAAAGGTTGACACTTAAATACGTATGTAAGTTGCATGTAATTGATTTGAATTTATGTGTTTTTGTATATCCTTTACTGTGTGGTTCTCTGTATTAATGCAGCTGTTTCATTTCAGAAAATTTCAAGTGAAAGGGGATAAAATAGTTGTAAGCATTATAAATTTTATTTTAAAAGAGAGATTTTAGCCTGTCTGAGATTATGTTTCCTGAGGATCAGTTTTCTCTCTCTCCAGAGTTATTGAACTGACAGGGGATGTGACTCCAGACATGAAATCCATTGCTCAGGCTGACCTTATTGTCACTACACCTGAAAAGTGGGATGGAGTTAGTCGAAGCTGGCAGAATAGGAACTACGTTCAACAAGTCACTATTCTCATCATAGATGAAATCCATCTGCTTGGTAGGTACCACTGAAGCAAAAATAGAATTATATAAAACCTGAAATTCTTTTTATTAACAAAATTTCACTGACAAATAATTGTATATATTCTGGATGTGTAATGTAATATTTTGATTTGCATACAGTATTTAATGATTAAATCAAGTTAAACTATTTGTCACTGGGCTGGAGAGATGGTTAAGAACACTGACTGCTATTCCAGAGGACCCAGGTTCAATTCCCAGCAGCCCATGACAACTCATAACTGTCTGTAACTCTAGTTCCAAGAGATCTAAAATACTCAAACAAATATGCGTGCAGAAACACCAATGCACATAAATAAGTAAATCATTTTTTTTACAAAAAATAATTGTCACCAACTATAGCTCATTAGGTCTCTTTAATTTATTCCTCCTCTCTAACTGAAGCTAAGTACCTTTCCAGCATCTCAGTTTTCCTAACCCCACCGAACCACTCCCTTAGTAAACTCTTTCTCTTGGTTTCCTTAATTTTGATTTTTTTGATTCTACATAGATCATGCAAATTTTCCTCTTCCTGCATGGCTCATTTCTTTTAATGTAATGTCTTCTGGTTCATCTCATTTAAATAACAGGATTTCATTCTTTTCTTGTTTTATAATATTTTGTTGTGTACAACATTTGATTTATTCATCTGTGAGTATACACTTAGTCATTATTTGGCCATTATGGATAATAATATAAGACACAGGAGTACATACGACTCTTTGGCATATGGATTTCCTTTCCTCTAAGTAGCTACACAAAGTGAGATTGCTTATTCATATAGTAATTTCCTTTCCCTACTTGTTAAAGGGATCTTTGACTTTGTTCCTACAACAATCAGCATGGATTTATTAAATGATTAATACTCATTATTCTTTATTCTTAGGTGAGGAGAGAGGACCAGTTCTAGAAGTCATTGTATCTCGAACAAACTTTATCTCTTCACACACAGAGAAGCCTGTTAGAATAGTTGGACTGTCTACTGCGTTAGCAAATGCCAGAGATCTTGCTGACTGGCTCAATATTAAGCAGGTATGAGGAAGAGTGACAGATTCAGCAACAATTTTTTGTGCTTAACTTTATAAAGTTGTGATGCATCCTTCAATATAGAAATTGTAACTGATTTCTTTTTCATGTTTACTAGATGGGTTTGTTCAACTTCCGACCGTCAGTTCGCCCCGTTCCACTAGAAGTTCATATTCAAGGTTTTCCAGGTCAACATTACTGTCCACGCATGGCTAGTATGAACAAGCCTGCATTTCAGGGTGAGTGTCAGATTCTTGGAATAAAGTAAAAACATCCTCTATAGATAGTAGCTATTAAATACATTTTAAATCATTTCATGAAATGAAAGGATGATATTGGTCCCACTGATACAATCAAAAGCTATCTACATCACCCATTGAGGAACATAAATACTTGATGAATTGTGTATAGAAAATTAGAAGTATTTCATAAATCAAAATGACTTTACAACAGAAAAAGATAGCATAATTCTTAAGAAATAGATGATTCTTAATATTAGACGCCCAAGGTGTTGTATGTAAAGTAGTAGCTTATACACATGATAAATAAGAACAACAAAGTTTGAAAACTCGTGATCTTAACTTTTAACAAAATATAGAACTTGAACAATTCTGTGGCCAAGGAGATAGTTCAGTTGTTAAAATTTCCTCCTGCCCTTGCTGAAGACCAGGTCTCAATTCCCAGAACCTCATGGTACATTACAATTGTTTATAACTAGGCCATTTGATGTAATGTAATCTGGTAATCTGTAATCTAGTTCTAGGCCATTCAGTGCCTGTAGCCTCTGTGGGTACTGGCATGCACATAATATACACATATATATACATGTAGGCAAATACTTGAAAACATGAAATAAAAGTAAATCTTAATTTTAAACAACTTGGACAATTCATTGCTTAAAAAAATCTTATAGATTTCATTTTTGTTTTTTTATTTTTCCTTTTCTAACAAATTAAGCAAATAGGAGAAGCATAAGAATAATACCCCAGTTTTATTGAAACGTTTTTTATTTAGACTATAGAAGGAGTATTTATTGTATCAATTAAAAATAACCTCCAAAATAAATTCTCTAATGTGTACTACTGTTGATTGTGAGGTGACAGTTGTGAGGTGACTTTTTATCTGCTGTAATTAGCCTATGACAGAAACACAGTATTGATTGTGGGCTGGAGACCCATCTTGGCAGTTCAGATTATTTACACCTCCACAGAAGCATTGTACAAAATCACTAATGAACAATAAATCTGCCATGAGCTGCTCAGCCACACCTGTTCTTGCAGCAGTAAAACACATTAAATGTTGAGGTTTAAGAAAGAAACATCATTCATGATTGTCTATATAAATGATACCAGTATTGCAGGAGTATGTGTTTTAAACATTGTATTTCGAAGGTGATTTATAACAGATTAATCATCTGTATTTTTAGTATTCTAATAAATGGTGATTGGTAAAAAAATAAATTGGTTTATTTTTCATTGTATGTATTACAGAAATTATTTATATCGTGTAGGGAATGGCTGCATGACATTAAAGAAAAGAAAACATTTGCATTATGTAAATAGTAATTAAACAATAAAGACCTGAAGTACTTGATGTTAGAGATGGTATCAGTTCAACCCTATCCTTATGAATTATTGGTAGATTTCTTTGAATTTGGAAAGGGAATTTGTGCTAGCCTTACTCCCCTGTTGTGGTGTATAGTCAAATGAGTATTTGTAGTTCCATTTTAAAACTGATTTCTCAGCCCATAAAAAGAGGTTCTGCAGTTCTACTACAAAAAAAAAAAAAAAATCAAAACAAGTGGAACTTTTCCTTTTAAAATGCTTAAATATCTGGGTTTTTTTTTTCATTTGAATAGAATATGCTAGATATCATTATGACATTTTGAACAAGTAAGCTTTAGTGATTCTTCTTCCTTACCTTCAACCGCTCTCTCACTGTTTTCAAAAAGCTACTTGTTCCATTTTGTCACTATCTTAATGTAAAAAAACTCATTTCTAGGTAATCAAATGATTTATGTGTCAAATTAAGAATTTCCTTAAAATTACTATTTACTCTTCTTTCTTCAGTGTTATCTAGGCTTCAAAATGCCCTTCTCATTTGTATGCTAAATAGTCATGCCATTTCCAGATACGTATCAGGCATTGTCCTAGTCAAGGTTTCTGTTGCTATGACAAAGTTCCATGACCACAAAGCAAATTGAAAAGGAAACGGATTTTTTTTTTTTTTGGCTTGTACTTCCATATTGGTGTTCACCATCAAAAGGAGCCGGGACAGAAGTTCAAACTCAAACAGGGCAGGAACCTGAGGCAAGCGCTGATGCAGAGGCCATGAAAGGGTCCTGCTTACTGGCTTGTTTAGCCTGACTTGCTCAGCCTGCTTTCTTATAGGACTGTGGACCACCAGCCCAGTGATTTCATCCCCTACAATAGACTGGGTCCTCCCCCATCAATCACTAATTAAGAAAATGCCTGTCAGCCAGATCTTAATGGAGGCATTTTCTCAATTGAGGTTCCTGTAGGTACAGATTTTATTATTTATTCTTCTCATGGGTTCCTGGCAGATTTTGCTAATTCAGTCCTTGGTCCTAGAGAGTTTCAGCTTCCGTTCAATCTAATAATCTTAAGCCAAGACGTAGAAGGCTTCAGCCTCCATACAGTCTAATCCTCGAGGTACAAACCTGGACCTAGATGGCTTTAGCTTGTACAATCTAATATTTAGACCTAAACTTAGAACGTTTCAGCCTCTAAGACTTACTGCTGACTGAGCTCTAACCAGCTGTCTTCTGAACTACCTCTTTTCACTCTGAGCTCTGCTTTCTCTCTGCTTATTCTGGACTGACTCTGCTCTGTTTCCACACTTTGCTTCTACCTTCTGAGCTCCACTTCTCCTTTCTGAACTCTGCTTCTACTCTCCTTCTCCTTGCTTCCTTCTCTGAGCTCTTCCTTCTGAATTAAGAATGTGCCACCACTTCTTTCTGGGTTGGGATTAAGGGTGTGTACTAACATTCTTTCTGCCTTAAAGAGTGACCATGCTGCGGGATCAGAAATCAGAAATCTATCACACAGGCCTTCCGATCCAGTTCTTTGCTAAAACAGCCATGCTGCTGGATTAAAAGATGAAATGTTCCTCTACAGGTTCCTTCCTTTCAAGTTGAGAAAGACTAGCCATCACAGGCACTTAATCTCTACTGTTCTTTGCTATACTCTCTTCCTACTTGAAGCCTCACACATGTATTTCAAAAGTTAGAGGGAAACATTCTTCTCATTTATCATTTAGCTATTTATTGTTGCAGTTTATTTTAATTTTTATCTACTGATACCAGTAAACATAGGATTTTTGTGTGTGTGTCTGTGTCTTGTTTTTCTTATTTATTTTCTTTACTCTGGAGGGCTTTCTTAGATTCCTTAGATCCAAGTACTATTTAACTCTAATATCACTGCTTAGACAAACAGCAATATCTTGGAAACAAACTCAGGAATACACAAGGCTTAGTGTAAGATTCTGTGTCCATGTACAGCCTAGTGGAGAATCTCAGCAAAGTGCCTCTTTCCTTGGCATGACATTGGGCATGACAAGTAAATCTTCTGTGTGTTAGGCAGTGTTCTATAGAACTATGCCAGCATCTTCCTGTCACCTTTCCAGTGTCCTGTCAGACCCTCTACTACCTGAAATAATACTAAATTTCCTAATCAAATTTAGAGTTCACATGAAATACATTGAATGTATATCTGTTAAATGGCTTAATATTTCATTCTCACAACTTTCCACAGCAATTAGAAGTCATTCTCCAGCCAAACCTGTTTTAATATTTGTCTCATCAAGACGTCAAACTCGACTTACTGCTTTAGAGTTGATAGCTTTTCTAGCTACTGAAGAAGACCCAAAGCAGTGGTTGAATATGGATGAGCAAGAGGTAAGAGAGATGCTTTTTCAAATTTATACTTACTCTGATGGGAATTATGTATTTAGTTATATTTAGTTTTATTCTATAATAAAAGGAAGAGGAAAGAAGGAGTACATTATTCTGCTACCTTAACACATTAATATTTGCATGCATTTCCTCTGGTATTCTCAGTAAACATTTACTTCACAAGGCTATATTTATGATCATTCCCTTTATTTAACATCATCATGACTGGTATTTTATATTCAACTGTGTTACCATAAGTTTTTAGTATTTTCTAATACTTGTAGAAGTATTTTTTCTGTTTCTTTCTGTTACACAACTTACAATCATCTTTGTTAGATTAATTTTAGAAAAATGTATGACATAGTCATTGTTTAAAACTCAGTAATTACTAATCCATATTAAAACTTTAAAAGTACCTTTACATTTTTAAATAATTACAGTTGTTGTCCCTGTACAGTTTTATTCAACTATGTAGCTATTTCCAGTTTTTCTTCATATATTTAAATAATCAAATATCTTTATTGGAATTTCTTTCTTTTAATTTATTTATTTATTAGAATTTTTCTTCTTGTATATTGCATTCCAACATCCTTCTGCCCCACCCTTCATTCCTCCCAGCTCCCTCCACATCCTCCGCCAGTTTCCCTATCCCCCATATCTACCTCCACATCATCCCACTCCCACCTGCCTCTCCCCATGAAAGAACCATCTTCCCAGGGTTACTGCTCAATCATGGCACAAGATGAAGCAGGGTGAGGCATAATTCCTTACTTCAGTGTTGGATTAGGCAACCCAGTAGAGGGACAAGATACTCAAGGGTGGGTAAGAGGTTCAGTGACACACACCTCTATTCCAGTCTGTATAAGTTCTGTAAGAACACCAGGCCAGGCAACCTTAAGACATATTTGGGGGATCCAGCAGGTTCCATGTCTGCTGCTCCAGGCTCTGTGAGCCCCTAAGAGTGCTGGTCAGTTGACTCCATGGGGTTTGTTCTCCTGGTCTCTCTCCTCAACCCCTCTGGTCCCAGCAATTCTTCTCCACCTTTGTGGGGTTCCCCAAGCTCTGCATTTTATTTGGCCATGGACCTCTGCATCTGTAGCTGATATAGGGAGCCTCTCTGTTGAGGATTGGGCTAGGCATTAATCTATGAAGAGAGCAAAACAACAGTAGAAGTCCTCTCCCAACTGTCCAGACTTTAATTCCTGGCCCGTCCTAGAGTATCGGTAGTCATGGTTTCCCTCCTTTAGCATGGTGTCCTGCTCTTTCATTGTCCCAATGGTTTCTGCAGGGAGAATAGGCCATAGGTTGAAGTTTTTGTGGCTGGAATAGTATCCCAGTCCCACCACTGGAAGCCTTGCCTCCTTACAGGAGATGGCCTGTTTAGGATCCCTGACCCCTATTACCAGAAATCTTTGCTAGGGTCTCTTTCATTGATTCCAATGAGTTTCCACTGCCTTAGATCTCTCAATTCTCCCTTAAATGTCCTTCAATTCTGGCTGCCTTCCAAATATTCTCTGCCTTGATCCCTCTCTGCCTTCCTGATCCCTTCTCTTTCCATTCTCATCATTCCCAGTCCCTTCTGCATCTTCTCCTCTATTTCTCCTTTACTAGGATGATCCCTGTGCCTCTACTAGGACTCTGCTTGTTGCATAGTCTCTCTGGGTTTGTTTGGAATTCTAGCACCTTTTTCCTTTGCTTAACAGTTAATATCCATATATAAGTGAGTACTTACCAGGTTTATCTTTCTGGGACTGAGTTACCTCACTCGGGATGATTTTTTTCTGATTCCTTCCATTTGCCCACAAAATAGCTGAGTAGTACTCCATTGGATATATATGCTACATTTCTTTATCCATTCTTCAGTTGAGGGGCATCTAGGTTGATTCCAATTTCTGACTTATGAAAAAGCTGCTGTAAACATAGTTGAGCAAGTGTCCTTGTGGTAGGATGGAATGTCCTTGGGGTATATGCCCAGAAGTAGTATAACTGGGTCTTGAGGCCGATTGATTTCCACTTTCCTGAGGAATTGCCATATTCATTTCCATAGTGGCTATACAAGTTTGCACTCCCACCAGCAATGTAGGAGTGTTCCCCTTGCTCCACATCTTCACCAACATGAGCTGACATTTGTGTTATTGATCTTAGCCATTCTGACAGGTGTAAGATGGAATCTCAAAGTGGTTTTGATTTGCATTTCCTTGATGGCTAAGGGAGATAAACATTTCTTTAAGTGTTTCTTGTCGGTTTAAGATTTCTCTTTTGAGAATTATCTGTTTAGATCTGTACCCCATTTTAAAATTGGATTATTTGTTTTGTTGATGTCTAGTCTTTTGAGTTCTTTTATATATTTTAGGTATTAGCCCTCTATCAGAAATGGAGTGAGTAAAAACCTTTTTCCATTCTGTCAGGTGCAATTTTGTCTTATTGACAGTGTCCTTTGCCTTATAGAAAGCTTTTTAGTTTCATGAGGTCCCGTTTGTTAATCACTGATCTTAGTGCCTGAGCCATTGGTGTTCTGTTCAAGAAATTGTGTCTATTCCCCACTTTCTCCTCTATCAGTTTCAGTGTATCTTGTTTTATGTTGAGGTCTTTGATCCATATGGACTTAAGTTTTATGCATGGTGATAGATAGATATGGGTCTATTTGCAGTCTTCTACATGCTGACATCCAGTTACACTAGCACCCTTTGTTAAAGAGGCTTTTTTTCCTATTGTTTGTTTCTGGCTTCTTTATTGAAGATGATATGTCCATAGGTGTATGGAATTGTGTCTGGATCCTTGATTCAGTTCCATTGATCCTCGTGTCTGTTTTTGTGCCAGTACCATGCGGTTTTTATTACTATGGCTCTGTAGTGCAGCTTAAGATCAGGAATGTTGATACCCTCCAGAAGTTCTTTTATTTTTTTTAGGATTATTTTAGCTGTCCTGGATTTTTTTGTTTTTCCATATGAAGTTGAGCATTGCCCTTTCAAGGTCGGTAACAAATTGTGTTGAGATTTTGATAGGATGGCAATGAATCTGTAGATTGCTTTTGGTGACATGGCCATTTTTACTAGGTTAATCCCACCAATCCAAGAGCCTGGGATATCTTTCCATCATCTGAGATCTTCAATTTCCCTCTTCAGTGACTTAAAGTACAAGTCTTTCACTTGCTTGGTTAGAGTCACCCCAAGATACCTTATGTTATTTGTGGCTATTGTGAAGGGTGTTGATTTCCTGATTTCTTTCTCTGTTCATTTGTCGTTTGTATATAGGAGGGCTACAATTTTTTTTTTTTTTTTTTTTTTAGTTGATCTTGTAGCCATCCACTTCACTGAAGTTGTTTATCAGCTGTAGGAGTTCCCTGGTTGAGTTTTTTGGGTCACTTACATATACTATTATATCATCTGCAAATAAAGACTCTTCAACTTCTTCCTTTCTAATTTGTATCCCCTTGATCTCCTTCTGTTGTCTTATTGCTCTAGCTAGAACTTCAGGTACTTTATTGAACACATATGGAGAGAGAGGACAACCTTGTCTTGTTCTTAATTTCAGTGGAATTGCTTTGAGTTTCTCTATTTAATTTGATGTTGGCTGTGGGCTTGCTGTAAATCGCCTTTATTATATTTAGTTTCTCTATTTAATTTGATGTTGGCTGTGGGCTTGCTGTAAATCGCCTTTATTATATTTAGGTATGGCCCTTGTATCCCCAATCTTTCCAATACTTTTATCATGAATGGGTGTTGGGATTTTGTCAAAAGCATTCTCAGCATCTAGTGATGGTTTTTTCTTTCTGTTTGTTTATGTGGTGGATTACATTGATGGATTTTTATATGTTGAACTATCCCTGCATCTCTGGGATGAAACCTACTTAATCATGGTGGATGATCTTTTCAGTGTGTTCTTAGATGAAGTTTGGGAGTATTTTATTGAGTATTTTTGTATTTGTCTTCATAAGGAAAATTGACCTGTAATTCTCTTTCTTTGTTGAATATTTGTATGATTTGGATATCAGTGTGACTGTGGTCTCATAGAATGCGATTGACAGTGTTCCTTCTGTTTCTTTTTTGTGGAATAGCTTGTGGAATATTGGAATTAACTCTTCATTGAATGTCTCATAGAATTCTGAACTAAAACCATCTGGTCCTGGGCTGGTTTTGGTTGGGAGGTTTTTAATGACCTATTTCCTTTAGGGTTATAGGTCTCTTTAAGTTGTTTATCTGATCTTGATTCTTTGTTGGTAGGTGGTATTTATTGAGAAAATTTTCCATTTCTTTTAAATTTTCCAATTTTGTGGAGTACAGCTTTTTAAAGTATGAACTAATGACTCTTTGGATTTCCTCAGTGTCTGTAGTTATTTCTCCCTTTTCATTTCTGATTTTGTTGATTAGGATGTTCTCTCTCTGTCTTTTAATTAGTTTGGCTAGGGGTTTGTCTGTCTTATTGATTTTCTCAAAGAACTACCTCTTTGTTTCATTGATTCTTTGAATTATTCTCTTTGTTTCTATTTTATCAATCTCAGCCCTCAGTTTGATTATTTCTTGCTGTCTATTTTTCTTGAGTGTGTCTGCTTCCTTTTGTTCAAGGGCTTTCAGACGTGCTCTTAATCTGTTGATGTGTGATCTCTCCACTCTTTTTTGATAGCCACTTTATGCTATGAATTTTCCTTTTAGCACCACTGTCGTCGTGTCCCATATGTTTGGGTATGTTATGGAGTCATTTTCATTGAATTCAAAAAAATCTTTAAATTCTTTCTTTATTTCTGTCTTGACCCAGTTAACATTTAGTAGAGAGTTGTTCAGTTTCCCTGAATTTGGAGGCCTTTTGCTGTTGATTTTATTGTTGAAATCAAGCTTTAATCCATGGTGGTCTGATAGAATTCAGGGGGTTATTTCAATTTTCTTATATTTATTGAGGCTTGCTTTGTGGTCAATAAGGTGGCCAATTTTGGAGAAGGTCCCATGAGGTGGTGGGAAAAAAGTATATTCTTTAGTGTGTGGGTGAAATGTTATATAAGTATCTGATAGGTCCATTTGGTTTATAACATCTGTTAGTGCCAGTATTTCTCTGTTTAGTTTTTGTCTGGATGACCAGTCAGTTTGTGAAAGTGGGGTATTGAAATCTCCCACTATCAGTGTGTGAGGATCAATGAGTGTTTTTAGCTTTAGTAGTGTATCTTTTACAAATGCAGGAGCCCTTGTGGTAGGGGCATAGATGTTAAGGATTCGAATCCATTCTGTTAGTCTGTGTCTTTTTACTGGGGGAGTTGAGACCATTAGTGTTGAGTGATATAAATGACCAATGATGTTTGGTTCTGTTATCTTGTAGTTGTTGTTTGGTGTGTGTGTGTGTGTGTGTGTGTGTGTGTGTGTGTGTGTGTGTGTCCCTTCAATTGATTATGATGCTGTGAGATTATTTATTTCATGTGCTTTACTGATTGTAGTTAACCTCCTTGGGTTGGAGTTTTCTTCTAGTACCTTCTGTAGTGCTGATAGGTACTGTAGATTGTTTGAATTTGGATTTATCATGAAATATTTTGTTTTCTCTGTCTATGATAATTGAGAGTTTTGCTGGGTATAGTAGTCTGGGCCGGCATCTGTGTTCTCTTAGAGTCTGTAGTACTTCTTCCCAGGCCCTTCCAACTTGTAGAGTCTCCATTGAGAAGTTAGGTGTAATTCTAATAGGTTTGCCTTTGTACATTACTTGTTTTTCTCTTGCAGCTTTTAATATTCTTCCTTTGTTCTGTATGTTTAGTGTTTTAATTATGTTGTGAGGGGACTTTGTTTTCTCGTCCCATCTATTTGGTGTTCTATAAGCTTCTTGTACTTTTATAGGCATCTCTTTCTTTAGGTTTGGAAATTTTTCTTTGATGATTTTGTTGAAAATATTTTCTGGGCCTTTAAGCTGGGAATCTTCTTCCTCTATTCCTGTTACTCTTAGGTTTGTTCTTTTCACGGTGTTCCAGGTTTCCTGGATGTTTTGTGTCAGTAATTTTTGGATTTGATATTTTCTTTTACCCAAATATCTACCCAAATTCATCTATAGTATCTTCAACCTCTGAAATTCTCTTTTCCATATCTTGTATTTTGTTGCTATAGCTTGCCTCTGTAGTTCCTGATCGCCTTTCTAGGTTTTTCATTTTCAAAATTCCCTCGATCTGTGTTTTCTTTATGACTTGTTTTTCCATTTTCAGGTCTTGGACAGTTTTGTTCTTTTCCTCCCATTGTTTTCTTGCTTTTTCTTGGCTTTCGAGATTTATTCATTTCTTCTAATTGTTTGTTTGCATTTTCCTGTGTTTTTTTTTTTTTATGAATTTACTCAATTCCTCCAATTGTTTGTTTTTCTTTTCATTGATTTCATTGAGGGATTTATTCATTTCCTTCATTTTCTTCAAAAAGTTGGTTATAAGGTCATTTTCTTGTGCTTTGCCTGTGTCAGAGTGTTCAGGGGTTTTTGTAGAAGGACAGTTGGACTCTGGTGGTACCATATTGCCCTGGTTATTGATTGTGTTCTTGCACTGGTGTTTTGGCATTTGGACTTTGGATGATTTTAGGTTTACGTGTCAAATTCCTGAGTTTTTCTTTATTTGATGCATGTCTTGTTCCTCAATTTCTTTTTACTCTCTGATCTGATCTTTATGGCCCCTTGTCAAGCAGAGTGTCTCTGCCAAGGTTGGGGATTAAGATACAGAGCTTACAGACTTCTTACCTCTTCTTCTAGCTGGCTGGCTTGTCTCCTTCTGTGTGTGTGGGGTTTCTCGCCTAGTTGGAGTCTGGGACTTGGGTGACAGTGGTGGAAAGGGTTGATATGGATGGTGGGAAGGTGGCGATAGGTTGAGTTTTGGGGGGACACAGCTTGGTCTAGGGGGAAAGTTGAATGAGCAGATTTCCTACCTGTTCTGCTGGTTGCCCTGTTGTGCTGTAGTGTGGGAGATATCTGCTCAAGTTGGTATGTTTGATTCAGGCAGGTGGAGGTGGGGAGGGGTGGGAAGGAGATGATGTGGGAATATCATGGTGGATTGGCATTTGGGGGAACGGGGTGATCTTGTAGAAGGATTAGGTGAGGAGTCTGCCTACCTTCTCTTCTGGTGGCTAGGTAAATGAAGCCTGGATCAGAAGATGTCCGCCCCAGTGGGTGCATGGAACTTGGACATCAGAGATGGGAAAGGGTTGGCAGGAAGTGGGGTGATGGTGGTGGATTGCAGTTTGGGGGAGCAAGTGTTCTGGTGGCTGTATAGTCGCAGTCTGGATGCCACAGTTGTGTATTTCTTTAGAATTATTTCCTCATATCATATAGTCTGTATAAAGTGGTCCTTATTGTTCCTTTTGCTTTTTATAAATATTACTTCTCTGTTCCATAGATTTAATACATAGTGCTTTTCCAGTTTTAAAAAATACTTTCTGAGACAGAAATATGAAGACAGAGGAAATAAGTTATTTAATTATCATGTCATCGTCTTTCCTTCCCTCTCCCGTTTCCTTCTTTTGTGGTCATAGCCTGAAGAATGGGGTTTCAAACCCATCACTTTAGTCTACACAGATTGCATATTTCTCCCTGCCTTTTATATTGACATTTAGAGTTAAGGTCTGTCAAATACACTATATTGCTATAGTACACTCATATTTCAAAGTGTTCTTATTTCTACAAATGACTTTATTTACTTGTGAGCATTTAAAATTTCATCATTACTTTTCTTAAGGTTGCTTATGTTTATATACAATATAATTTAAGGTCAAAATAATTTTGACAAAATATTTTTGTTCCTTGTTACTTAATTTCCATGTCTAAGTATAATGGATAGAGCTGCAAAATATTATATTAGACAAGATGACGAAGACTCAGAAAGATGAAGATCGCATGTTCTCTTTCATATTTGGATCCTAGTTTATCTATATGTTTATATGTGTACATACATGGGAGGAAGGTAGAGGCCCTCAAGAGGGGACAAAAGAGATTGTAAGGAAGAAATGGGTAAGGCAGTAGGACATGTGAGTCATAAAAATAGGAAGTCAGTTATGGAGGTACAGGAGGAAGGGAGAAAAAGCAGGGGAGAACTGATAAAAGCAAATTTTATTTGAAGATACCGTAAGGAAAGCTAATAATTATTGTACTCATTTTAAAGAATTCCTTTAAAAAGTAACCTGTTGTACCTACAACAATATCACAACTTAGGAGGCAAATGATGAAAAATCAATAAATCAACTTCTGATGGCTTAGTGTATGCTCAGCATCTACCTAGACTTAATTTTACTTCTCTTTTGTTTTATCCCTACCCCTAAAAGTGTTCCAAATTGAGTTGTGTCTTTGAAAGGGTATAAAATACATACCTACTGAACATTTTGGGATGTTTGTTCAAAGTATATTGCTCGCATTTAGCACATATGTGAGTCACATTAGCTTAAAATGTGAACCGCATGTGTTTGTCCCTACTAGAGTGCACATTCTTCTTTTTCTTTTCTTTTTTTTTTTTTAATGATATGTCTGAGGAAGTCTGCATAGCTCAGTTATTGTGGAGAATTGTGTTGTATTGTTGTTTTAATCAGCACAAAGATGTATCACCATTGGTAACTAGAAGCCATAGCATTTACTTGCATGTTTTTTGTTGGTAAAATTATGACAGCTGAAAATTATATCATTTCCAGATATTTTGCCTCATCCAGTCTATGTCAATCCAGGAAGGCTTTACTTCATCACTTCCTTTAAAAAAAAAAAAAAAAAGAAACAATTTTAAATGATGTTTGCATTTGGTTTACTATGTGAGTGAGTTCAATTTGATTATACCTTAACCTACATAAAGCAGATGTTTCTATTATGGTGATTAACATAAATGCCTTAATTAGAGTTTATACTGCTGTTATAAAATCCCATAACAAAAAACAACTTGGGGAATTAAGAGTTTATTCATTCAAAACTGAGAGAAGTCAGGGTAGGAACTCTAGGCAGAAACCAGAGACAGGAACTGAACCAGAAGCCAAGAGGAATGCTGCTTGCTGGCTTGCTCCTTCTGGTTTTCTCAGCCTGCTTTCTTATACAGCTCAGCACCATCTACACAGGGGTTACACCACCTGCCATGGACTGGGCCCACTCATCTCAATCAGTAATCAAGAAAATGCACTACCCACTTCCTTCTAGATAATCTGATGGAGAGATTTTCTCAATTGAGGAGGTTTCTCTTCTCAGAAAACTCTGTGTCAAGTTGACATGAAACCAACCAGAGCAATATTCTTTTTAATCTTTGTATAGGATGCATTCTGGGATTACTTTCTGGGATGACATGTTAGTAGCTATATTAGTGTTTTTGTGCAGTATTACGTGTTTTGTGACAGGACACGGGTAACTAGCATTCAGAGAAAGCTGGATGAGCATAGGAGTAGTTATCCTGGCAGCTGAGGGGTGTTCTGTAGCTCACAGGAACAACATTCATATCATTCTTCAGCCAAAGAACTATTTTTTTAGGTATCTGGGGAATCGTGAAAACAAAGGAAAGGAATCAGAGCATGGAGAGAGAACGTGGCTAAGAAGGATGTATGATTTATATTTCTTAATAGAGGCAAAAAGAGTGATTGATTACAATCCAATACTAACTCAAAGGAAAGTGTTAAGATTCAGAAAGACAGCTCCATATATATTCTACTTATAAAATCATACCTTATCTAGAAACTCTAAAGCAGTGTCCTTCAGATTTGCCATGAGGAAGTCTTTTACGGTGCTTTCAAGAGTCCCTGGGAGTCTGCTGCTCAGTCTCTTGGATTTTCAGTGAGAGCATCTATTTCTACTACTAACCTTAAACTTTCACTGTGTCTTTGCACTATTCTTTCAGAGTTCATAACAAACGGAAAATTCTGATTGCCTGAGTTTTAATCTGTAGCATACATCAGGAGAAGAGTCTATCCTTTTGGCATGTTATAGGAGGTAATATTGGCTATTCTCAAATAATCAAGTGTCCTCATCTGTGTGTCCCAGAGGGAGCCAACTAAACTACCATCCTGGGTGCCTATTAATATGTAGTCCTACATTTCTAGATCTCTTGCTTTACCTCATTTGTTGTTTTTGTTGTTAGTAATCTGTTTGTTTTACAGAGTTGGAGTTTGAAGTCAGGGTCTTGCAGTGCACTCTGCTCTGAGCTATAGCCCTGCCCATATAATTCTACTAGAGTTCTTTCTTGGTATTCTCTGGTTGTATTTGTCACTTTTCTCATTGCTGCTATAAAATATTTGTCAACAAATTAAGGAAGGAAGGGTTTGTTTTGACTCAGTGTGAGAGTTCATCATGGCCATAGGATTTGAGGTGCTTAGTCACAGGAGTATGCAGTAAGAAAACAGAGAACCATGAAATGCTTACTTATTCCTGTCATCCAGTCCAGGACTCCAGTCTACGGAATGTTCCCACCCACATTCAGGTTGGATCTTACTTGGTCCCCTTTTGGAAACACCCTCATAGACACATACAGAGATGTATTTCTGCAGAAATTCTACATCCAGTTAACTCTGAAAATTAACCAGTGGCCAGTAGACTAGACAATAAAAGTCACAGCTAACATATTACATTCAGTAGTAGAGAATAGTAAGAAGGGAGAGAAAAGAAATTATTTAAAATCTATTGGTACATAGGTGAGGCAGCAGCTAAGCAAGGGTAAAGGACAAGTTGTTTCTTTTTGCCACCTTCCAGGCCAAAAACAGGCTTATTTATTTGTTCTACCATGTGTCACCTATACATGTTTTTCAGCAAGCTGCTAAGCTAATCATACTGTTCAAAATTCATCTTCCTAATAGTCTGGTGGCTGGATTTTTTTTTTTATTTTGGTTTTTTTTCGAGACAGAGTATCTCTGTTGTAACTGGCTATCCTAGAACTCACTCTGTAGACCAGACTGGCCTTGAACTCAAAGAAATCCGCTTGCCTTTACCTACCAAGTGCTTGGATTAAAGGTGTATGCCACCACCACCCAGCCTGGTGCCTGGATTTTTATGTATGTTTAATACATGAAGTTATAACATCTTTGATTAATTTTTTTAAATAGATGCAGTAGATTGAAAGTTTGAGCATACCTAAAATTTTCTTTCCTTTTTTTATATAACAGCCCAATTTCATCAAAATCAGTTGCCCAATGATATTTTAAACGTCTTTTTTTTCTATCCACTAGGACAGGAACCTCAAATACCTTATATAGATACTCAGTAATTGTTATTTCTATATAAATTATGAATCTGAATCTCGTGGATATTATCTCCAGACCAGCAAAGCTGAGTCACAGGGGATAGAATCTTGGCTCATGGAGCATGGTTCTCGTAGTGTAAGAAAGAGAACCATTACTTTTTAGTTGCACACAGCATACTTCATCCTCCAGTGCCAAGAGCCAATTCCCACAAGTCCGCTGGGGTCCAGGGAGGGAGATAAGGAATTGGTGAAGGGTGAGATTGGGTCAGAGACTGGCTGGGAGAATCTTGCAGCCCTGACTGCAGTTCTGACTGGAGCAGCTCTGACTGACTGGCAATCGGGGTGCTTATTTATCCACAAAACAAAGATAAACTCGTGGTTTCCAAGGGGATACAGATCATATCATTTTGTGAATATCTGAGCCAGTTCAGGTGAGTCCCCAAGCCTTGAACTATGTATAATAAAACTTTGATGGTTAAAGTATAATCCTAAAATGCTTTCTCAGGTATAAAAGCTTCTGCAATTAACTTGCTTTTATGATCTCTATAAAATTGTTTGTATAAGAATTCTTTTTGTTTTTTAGTTAAATGACCTGGTATAAGCCAGTCTTTTTATAAATGGTAAATCTTTATATCTAATTCTTTTTTCTTTTATATCATACTACTATGTCAGATAAAGGTTGTTTTAGCCAATCTAACTTTGTTACTAAGTTCCTTTTTCTCTGGGGGCATGTTACATATAGCCCCCCCTTCTCCTACGCTACATATCCAGGAAACTCTGAGCATATGTAGGAGGAGGCCTCTGATCTGCCACCATTCCCCCTGGCCTTCAGGGGCTTATCAGATTTTCTCAAGTTTACAATGCTGTAATTGCCTCAGAGTTTATCAGTTCAGGATGCACCAAAAAGATCCTGAAGCCATAGCCTAATAAAGAAATTCCTAGGGTTTTGTGCTTATCACAGTCCCCAAGGTTTAAGGAAGATTCCTAAATGATTCCCTGAAAGCAAAAGGTTCTGTAATAAGGATTCCTAAAGAAACTCAGAAATAATTTTCTGAGTAAAAACATAAATGAATCATAATGTAAATGTTCCCTAACAAATGCAACATGTAGAGATCGTAAATGGGGAACAGCACGACAATGCAGCATTCAGTTCAGCTTTGCTGGAACTGTCAACCAGCTGTGCTGACTCCATGACTTTCACTGATTCCATTGGTCATGACTGTGCCACTTGAGAGTCACACACAGCCTTTCTAAGATGCTGTCCTTCAGCTGCCCACTTGATTGCATTCTATCTATGAAGGAGACCAGTGACATTTACACTTTATCTTATATTTTTATCTTGATAAAGTGAGTTATTTAATCAGCACCAGTGTACAAGATACCATGATGATGTGTAAAGCATTCAGTAATTACGTCTTTAGGCTGTGCCCAAAGCTGTGATAGGTTAGGCAGATAGTAAATGAGAATCATATCCAAAGTTTGTTTTCTTATAGAGTTGAATACATGTCCCCTTCGTAATAGGAAGGGTCTAGTTAAACTCACCACCACTTAACTCTCTGGTTTCTTGTAAAGAGCACTTCCTACTGTTGGATCCCCAAAGGCCCAAACCGGAACTGGGGCACCCCCACAGATACTTGCAGTCGGGGAATCGATGCAAATAGCAAGAGGCTTTAATGAACCAGCGCGCTGGGGCCACCCTCACATAAGTGAAAATGGCGACCCCGAAGAACAAGCTTCTATCAATTTTATACAGTACAGAGGCAGTATCCCAGATACAGATTGGGTGGGTACATTCCGATAGGTTCACTGTAATGGTAAGCTAGTCCCTTGAACAGGGAGGGTCTGGAAAGTATTTTTTACTTCCTTGTTCCTGGTGTTGACTGCCAGGAACAGGAAACTTAGGCCTAGTAAAAGCTGACTTACATTCCCTCACATTCTTTCACATTCCTTCACACAGTCATTCGAATCTATTCCCTGGACTCAAGAACAGGGTGGGGGGAAGACCCTTAGCCTGAGGCCATGGGCTGTCTACGTGGGGAAACTCTTTTAGCCCAAGGCCGTCTTGTTTGTCTTAGAAAATGTTTTTCTTACAGAAATTGGTTCTTTTACTTCAGTTTTGGGAACTGCTCTGGGTCACACTGCCCCTGACTTGGGCCTACACAATTTTGGTGCTCTTAGAAGCCTGACTAAAGTTTGGCTGCTTCCTTTCACTACTATGCTCATCAAACACTTAAAACATACACCTTTCTTACCAACTAACACACAATAGTACTCTCTCTAGCTCCTTACTATCTGATAAATCCAGTAACAATAAGGCAAAAAGGATACACTGTACACTGTTCAGCAGAGTAACAGTAAACACCCATTTATGATCAATAGCTTCAATTGCAGGACCCTGTGGTATTTTATACACATGCAGTTTTCTTTTTCCCTACCCCAAAATGTCTATTAAAGTTACAGTCTTGTCAATTAGATAAAGTAGTATTCAAAACAAACAAGGAAACATTACATATAACTTAACAAACATTAGATATTATTATCTATATGGCAACATATTTGACTATCTAGAAAAAGTTAACCTAACACAAATTATTTGCCAAGATTGAACCATGAAGAAACAGAAAACTTAAGAAGACCATTGAGAAATAACTAGATTAAACCAATATGCTGATGAAGAAAAGCCCAGGACTAGATGGCTTCTTGCCTGAGTTTTAGCAAACATTAAAAGAGAACAAATACCAATTCTACTAAAGCCAAGAGGGAGAAATTATATTAGCCAAGATTACAAGGTAAACCTTACCCTTACAGAAAACCAGATAAGAGATTCACAGAGCAACATCCTTTCTTAGTGTAGATGCAAAAATCATTAACTAAATACTAGTAAACTGGATCCAGCAGCACACTGAAGAGTTGAGTGCAACAGGATTCATCTAGGGAAAGAGGGATAGTTGAATTACATGCAGATCAGTAAGCAAGATACACAACTTCATCAAAATGAGGAGCAAAGCCATGATTATCTCAGTATAGAGAGAATATGTGATAAAATGAAAAAATAGATACAGAAGGAACATACCTCATATTGTGTGACTTTTCCTGAGTTGTAAACAAACATTTTGCCTCAGAGAGGACACTGCCCACATCCTGAGTAAACAGTCTCATCCTAGTCTAGATTTAGTTAAATAAGTTTAATTGATTAATTACATGAATATGTCTGAGTTGTTATGCAAGGCAATTTTATCTCCCAAAATCCTACCCCATCAAGGTAGATTACTCACAAAGGCTACATCCCAGAAGCTTCCTGTACAACTTACAGACAGCTCTGCCTGGGAGTTTTCTCTCCTTCCCACTTGTTACACTGCATATAAGTTTTGTTTAAATCCTGAGCCAAAACAGAATGTTTCAATTCTGGTAAAACAGCTACACAACACCTCCATATAACAAAGTCCGTTTATGATAAGTAAACTACATTGTATTGAATAACGGTGAAAGGATTCTCTAAACCCTGGATTAAGGCCTGGATGAACACTTTCACCAAACACTACTAGTAAGCCTGCCATAGCAGTCCAATTGGTACTGTTTGCAAATGATATGCAGAAAATCTATGAATTAGGCAAAGTTTACAGATTCAAACACATGCAGAAGCCACTAGTGTTACAATATTTCAGTGGTGAATTACCTGAAATAGAAATCAAGAAAGCTATCCCATTAATAATAGCTACAAAAAAAAAAAATACATGAAGAGTAAATTCAACTAGCAAGGCAAAGGACCTTTACATTACAAATTTTTGAAACATCAAAGAAATTTGAAGAGAATACAAAACAAAAACAAAAAAACGAAAGGACAGCCTATACTCACAGAGTGTATCCATATCTGTAGAATAATAGCCCTATGTGAAAGCTAAGGGCTACATTCCAGGGATTCATTCCGAGGCTTGTGTGGTTTGGATGGAATGTGGAAACACCTTTAATCCCAGTATTCAGAAGCAGCGGTGGTCCACATATTTTAGTCCCTAGAAAAAACAGTGGAAGCAGACTCAGGAAGCATAACTCAAAAGGAGTCATTGTCACACAGGACATTGTATCAGAGCGAATGACAAAGTTACTAATCAGAGAAAGAGCAGAATAAGGACATGCCCAACTCTCAAGAAAAAAGGCAGGCTCTCGGCTGAGTTAAAGAGAGTTACATAGGAATAAGAAGTCAGTTGAGAAACAGGCTGAATAGTCAGTTGAGGAGCAGTTACAGAGGGAGTTACAGAGTCAGTTATAACACAGTTATAGAGGCAGGATAGAACAGTGAGAGCTCATGGGGAGAGACGCAGATACAACTCGGCATAAGTTAGTATCAGACAGGAAGAGTGAGTCAGTTTGAAACTGAGCAGAGCAGTTCCTTCTGAGACAGTTAGAGAATCAGCCAGAATCTGCCAGACTCAGAAGGTCAGTTTGAACCAGGCAGCTTGGAGAAGAGTTTGAATCAGAACTAGAGTGAGTTGAACCAGAGGAGTCAAGAGTTTAGAAGGAGCTAGTCAGAGTGGGTCAGTCAGTAGTAGGTCTCAAAGGATAATGCTGAAGTCTTCTAGGTCCGGGCTAGCACATTTAATGTTCTAGATTATATGAAAGCTGAAACCTTCCAGTTCAAGGATTAAAACTAGACTGTAAAGAGGACAAAATGCTCTGGGCTCCAGGCTAGAACTGGTGGTGACTTAATTAGACAAAAGAATAAACTGTCCTTTGTCCCGAGGCAATGCATACATCTGGTGAGTCAACATTGCCTATTATAAGTTGATAAGAAATGCCCTCCCACAGGCTTATGTCTTGAACACTTGGTACACATTTTATGGTACTATCTTAAGGATGTGGAACATTGTAGTAGGGGCCTGGCTGGCATAAAAAGTGTAGGGTGAACACTGAACTGTTCAAGCTCACTTCCAGGTTTTGAAAAACCCACCAAACCCTGAGCAGTCACTGAACAATAAACCGTAAGCACAAAATCCCACCAATCACTGAGCCAGAAACCCACCAATTCCTGAACTAGAAATCCCACTCGAAAGCCCAGTCCCTGAGCATACCCAAACTCAGGACTTAAAATCTTCTCGATCCCCATCCTGGAAATGTTCACTCTGGAAAACTCCTCTCCCCAAAAGCCCTATATAAGGCCTGCCTCCTGGTCAGTTCCCTGCTTCTTCTCATCTGAGCGGAAGCAGCCACCCTCCTATGTCTTCAAAAATAAATCTCTTGTGTGAGATTTATTGCTACTCCTTGGTTCCTGGCTACCAGGAAACATTTTCTCCCACTTTTACCAGGGAAATTTTCTCCCCCCAGAGCTGTAACACTTCAACTCAACTTGGGTTATTTCTCCCCTCAGAGCTGTAACACACCTTGCCTTCCTACTGCCAAGATGCCCTTGCATCCCAAAAAATGCTTGCAAAATGGTCTTTAGGCTGGGTCTTTGAAGACAAGGCTTTCCTACCACAAGTCCTGGCTTGCCTACATGATTCACTGAGACATGAGACCTCCACCAAACACTCTCATACTATGAATGCCACCAGGTGTCATCTCCACTTCCCCCTCTGCACTGCAACCATGATGGAGTGCAACCACTGTGACACTGTTGTTTCTGTCAGATATACTGTCACAAAAACTACCACACTACTAGAAGAGAAGTCCAATATAATGCCTATCAAAGTACTAGTGTCAGTCTCCACAGAAGGAAGAAAAGCTACTCTACAATGTGGACAAAACTACAAAAAGACCCAAATACCAAAGTCGTTCTGAGCAAAAAGGACGATGGGGGTGGGGGTGGGGGGTATCCTACCCGATTTAAAACAGACTCAAAGCTGTAGTGATCAGCATAATATCAACTTAAAAACTGACACATAGACCACAGAATAAAGAGCATAAACACCTTGATATGTACATATAGCTGATTTTTTTACAATGATGGTAAGAACACAGATTTAGGAAGCTGGGTGTGTTCACACATGCCCTTAATCCCAGCGCTCACCCTCAGGAGGCAAAAGCCTCCTGATTCTCTGTGAGTTCAAGGCCAGCCTGATCTACACAGCAAGTTCTAGGCCAGCAAAGGAAGATCTTGCCTCAAAAAAGAAAGAAGAAATTAATACACTTAACATTTTTATAGTCTCTAGATTTTATCCTCAGTGCCAGAAAAGCAAAGCAAAGAGAGAAAGGAAGAGAGAGTGAGAGAATATGGTATACACCACCTGCCATCACAGCTTTAGAAAGCTAAGACCTTGCTGAACAACAAAAAACACACATTATAGAAAGGATAGTCTTTTTAATAAGGGATTGTGGGATATTGATTTTTCACATGTAAAATAATGAAGTTGCATGCTTGTCTCTTATCAAAGAGACAAAAACAATAAAGAACACAACAATAAAGAAAACTCAACAGAATGGACTCAACGGAGATGGACTTATAGGATGGGAGAAAACAATTGTAATATGTACATCTGAAATGGTTTGGTGTCCAGAATGCTTTTTTTTTTTTTTTTAAAGAAAAAAAAATACAAAAAAGAACTGAAAATCAAAACAGCCAATAACCCCCCAAAAAATAGGCAGTGCATCTAACACATTTCTCAAAATAAAACATATAGGTACTAGGTATAAGAAAAAATGTTCAGTATCACTAAATATCAAGTGCAAATCACAAGTATAATTTTATCATTACCCTAGTAATGATGATAGACAACAGAAAGACTATAGATTGTAAGTCTGGCACGATGTACAGAAAGGACTTTTCACACTTGCTCAGAATGTAAATTAGTTCAGACATTTTGAAAAAGTGTGAGGATTTCTTAAAAACTTAAATGTAGAACTAGCATATGATCCAATGAGACACCCAAAGAACGTGAAATCAGTATGTCAACAAGACATTTTCACTCCCATGGTCACTGTAGCACATTTATAATAGCCAATGAAATTAAGTGTCTAAGAACTCAGGAATAGACAAAAGTAATGTGATACATGCATAACACTATTAGTATTATGTACTAATAGTCTTAATACTAATCAAAACTGTCATTTGTGGCAATGATACAATGTTAGGTTATTATATTTAGAGAAATAAGTCAGGCACAAAAACACAAGTTGGATACAAATGTAGACTCTGTAGAAGTTCACCTGATGGTAGTGGCAGTTAGAATAGTGGAAAGATATGTTTAGAATTAATAAGACTTTATGATGGATGATGGATAGAAGAATAATCAAGAATGGCACCCTGGTTGTTAACTCATAACATAATGATGTTAGTAATAAAATGGAAAAATCTGAAAAATGAAGGATGGAATAAAGGAAGAAACAAATTTGAACTCAGAGGTTATTTTGACATTTTTTTTGGTATGCCTAAGACTTTCAAGTGGAAATTACAAAATGATTACATGTAAGAGATCTGTCAAACCTACAGCCTCTGTAAGATGTAAGCATATGGAGCTGGACACGTCTATGTACAGGTGAACTTGGAGCCCAAGTGAGTCCATAACAGCCTTGGATAGTGTGGAAATGCAAAGGGCCACAAGGAGTCCCTCATTTTCAGGTGAGACAAAAAAAAAAAAAAATGAGAGACTGTCAAAGGCTTATTAGGTAGAGTGATGCCAGTGTGGTCAGATGCCAGTAGACAGGATTTGATGTAGGAAGAAGCACTCAGATCCATGACATGCTGGATGGAATCATAATGAGTGAGAAGCTCCCTATATGATTTAAGACTTGGAGGCCCTGAGTAAGCATGGCAAGGAGCAATCTGTTTTGAACAGAAGCCAGTGTGGAATTGGTAAAGGAGTAAATGGGGGGAGTGGGGAAAAAATGGAAGCAAATACACAACTCAGTTAACAGATGATTTGATTTGGCACTGAGAAGGTTCACTGAATGTTCTTTGAAGCCTCAGGTGTTCGACAGTGTAGTCCCACCTACAACATGAATGGTGCTAGCTCTGGGTACTTATCAGCCAGCACTGAAGTGAGAGACAGCCCTTTCTTCTGAATTCTCAGGCTGAAACTTCAGAATACTGCCCTTATTTCATTCTCAACAGATAGCAGAGTGCTGGCAAAAGATTAGGCTTTTATTATGCTTTTATTTGCATTCTACCCTCAGTTCTGTCTCTTACCAGTTGGCTTCAAAGCTGTCCATTTCTTAGGTACTGTTAAACAAGATCTAAGTACCTAAAATATTACAATAAGGAACCAGTTAATTTATTTTTGTCCTTATAAGGGGAAGCCAATGAGAATTTTTTTTAGAGCCTTTTGTCCTAAAAAAAAAAAATGTAGAGCAAGATGTGTTCAGTTGTTCCCTGAAGTCCGTCAGGACAGGTGGGAAACATCCAAAGATCCAAAGCAGAAGATATCTCTCTGACTGGAGCAAGCCATGTAAGGGATGCAGATGGAGACAACATGAAAACAAATATGAAAAGTACGATCGTATGCTTACATCTTGCTAATTAAGATAAATGGACCAGAAGCCTACCTAAATTATTGAAACACTTGCAAATTTTGCTAATTTTATATACTACTTTAAATTAAATTCCTGAAAAACAATATAAGTGGTCAATAAATCTCACCGTTACTTTCTGAGTTTTGTTTTGTTTGTAATACAAAGGATCAAGCTCCAGGCCTCACATAGTCTAGACAGGTGTAGTGAAGAATATTGTCAACCTGACAGAATCTAGAATTAGTAGGAGATAAGCCTCTGGGCATGCCTAAGGATTATCTAGATGACCCAATGGCACTATTCCACAGGCTTCACTAGGGAAGGAGCTGAGCATTAGCATTCACTGTTCTCTGCTTCCTGACCTTGAGCACAATGTGACCAGTTGCTTCTCACTGAACACCCTGTCTTCCCTGCCATGATGGATTTCCATTGGAACTGTAAGCCAAAATAAACCTCCCTTCCGTAACCTAGTCTGGTCAGGTATTTTGTCCTAGCTGCAAGACTAGTAACCAGTGCAACAAGTTTCTACCACTAACTTACATCCTTGGCCCATTTTTGTTTTCACTCTGGCAAATGCCTTGCTACACTTCGTGCAGGGTGCTCTCAAGCTTAAGGTCCTCCTATGTCAGCTTGTAGAGCAGCAGGAAACACCAAGCTGCTTCACCACCCTGGGCCTATTCTCTGTATAAATCAGGACTCAAACCTCTTTATAGCTGACATTATATGTATGCCCTTCTGGTTATCATCTTTCATGATTTAACTCATAGTGATAAAATATAATTGTGCTACTTTAAAAAGTTATCTCTGTAATATTCCTGTTCAAATCAATCAGCCACTCAATATGTGGAAATAATCCCCAAGTATATATTAGAATCAGAATTCTCTAAAAATGGAAATAAGCATAAAAGTTATGTTCAAAATAAATATGAAGTATTTACAGAAGGATTTTCTGATAGTGATATAAATAATTACCTTAGAAATGAGTAAGGAAAGCATGTTAATATTTTATACTGTGATTCAGTTTGTATATTATTATCAGTAAGAATTAGGACAAGCTAAAAATAATTTTAAAATGATATTCTGTATTTTGGGAGACCTGGCAAGGATTCCTCTGTTTTTGTTTAGATTTTATTTATTGTTTAGGTGTGTATTTACTTACTTGTAATTCACACTTTGTGTGTTTATTTCACATCATTTTTTTTTCTGTCAGCATTACTAGAGATTGAGCATATGGCTTATATATGTGAAAAGCAGGTGCTCTGTTGCAACGCTTCACCCCTAGGCAGGTTTATTTCTTTAATTACATATTAGTATGTCACTACATGCCAGATTGTTTGCAGTGTGGTTGTATTTAGGATTCAGAAAAGTTCATGAAAGAATTATAATTTATTGTCGTTTTGGGAAATTTTGGGAACTTTTATTCTGAATAACTATTCCTTAAATTCTTGTAACATGTCAGTAGAATTTTTAATTTCCCTACTTTCTATCTGTGGGATTTGTCCTATAGAAACAGGTTAAGAAACCAATATTTGGAAATTACAAGAAAATAGTTAAACTTCATTTAACATCTATATCGATGTGATCTGTTTAGTTTATTTCTGTTTTTAAAAATCTTTGTAATTTTCATGATTCTTCTGCTTGGTGTATCTTCTATTGAGCAGTTGAGACCATTGATAAGCATTATTCAGTGGCATATGGTCTGAGTCTGACATGCTTTGAAAAGAGTACAGAGTTCTGATAATGAGGATTCTGTGAAGATGGGAAAACCAGCACAACAGATATGCTTTGAGGAGCTATGGGATTTTAGCATCTTGAAACAATATATCACACTCAAAAGGACAGAACTGGCTGCACAGTCTGTTAGCTCATTCTTGTCCAATCTGGTCTCTTTTCTTTTGGAGCCAGCATTGTCATCAACTTGCTGAATTATATTCTGACTGGAATGTACTTCAGCCCAGGGTAATGTATCTACTTAAGTGGAATCCTATCTTTTCTACAAAAGCTTTTTGAGTATAATAAATTTAAAATATAAAAAATTCTATTAAGTTAAAGTAAATGGTTCAACAGCTTACATATGTGCCTCTGCTCCCACCCACTAAACAGAACACTCCGTCAAGGAAAATAGATCTGTTTCTCTTTTATGTACAATATTGAATATTTTTATGGTTAACTATTAGGTGGTCTGACATATTTCAAAAGCTGCTTATTGGAAAAATACCAATGCATTACAACAAATATTTGTTGAACAGAAATGAACATTGGAATTGAAACTTCCTATTGTTTCATTGTCATAGTTGTAATTATGTAGCATCCTATCTTACAACAATTAAGCCTTTCAATCTTGTGGTATCCATTTTTATGTAATAAATAATGTATCTCATATCTGTCTGGAGTAAGTACTAAGTATCCTTGGAGAAACTGAGATGGTAACCCAAATACTTTTTGTGAATCTTATTATTTTGAATCAAAGTTGAGAAAGGTTATTGTATTGATTTCAAAAATCAATGAAACGTTTTAATTTGAAGTATACTAAGCTATGTAAACAAACTGTGATATTAACACTCTGCACTGCATTGTATAAAGGATAGACTGTTATAAGCCTTGTAAATTGATAGCACAGTGGCAGGCAAATAGAAAGTGCTAAAAAAAAGATTTATCAAAATGTTCAGCTTTCAGTACTTGAAAATTTCCTGATTTTCTTTTTTTCACTTGGTGTAAAATGCATGGATCAAGATGAAACTCGTTTTTAAATACAGTAACCAATACATATGATTCAATAAGATGTATTTTTAAATTTGTATAGGCTACTTTAGTAGTATTTTATATTTAATGATTAGCATCTATAAATTTTCCTTTCTGGTGTTCAGAAAATTCAGATTTATATCTAGAAACTGTATAATAAATGAAGTTGATTTTTGTTATTGTCCTCTTGAGGATTTCAAGGATTACTAGTTCAGATAGGCAGAGCACTTTTTTTTTTAATTCCTTGATTTATGTGAAAGTGAGGTGGGGGGAGTGAAAACAGCTCCTTTTTCCCCAACCTTCTATCAGTAGGAATTTCAGTTTTTGAAAGACAAATGGCATATTACTTTTGAGGTATGATTGTTATGGAACACCATAAGTTACATAGTTCATATACACTTATTTTTATTTATAAAACTGAAAAATCTAAAAGTAATTTTAAGAGCAAAAGCATCAGTGAAACAATACCTGGTAATATAAATTAGAGATATCTTATTCAGTGAAAATGGCTCACGTATGATTTATGAGACAATTTAAGAACCTTTCTATACTGTCTTCATTGTAGACAGTTTACATATTTTATGCTAAAGTTCAGTGCAAGCTTATTTGTTATGTTCACAGATTAATGTAGAAATGCTGTTATCGTAAATTATGAGATAAAATGAACTGTTACTGCACTGCAGCTAATACAGTGAAAGTTGATAGGTAACATTTCTAGTGTGTGTGCTATTCAAACTATTGCCTACTCAATGTATGGCTTTCTATAAATTAATATTACTGTTAAACTTTGCCTTCCTGTTTTATGCATTAGTATCATAAGACAGCTTGTTCTCACATTTTGAAATTTTATACATTTTTAAATTGTAAAGTCAAAATTAATAAGAATGGAAGCAATGATTCCTTGTACACATGATGTGGACTTGTGTATTTTTTTCTAAACTGTAGCAGCTAGATCAAGCTACCCTAATTGGTGATTTTGAGATGATTAGATTATGTACACCAAGAGTATGAAATGTATGCAGGTATGGTTTGCATGATAAAAGTTGCCAGTAGAAGAACAAAATGAAATGTGATCTGAAGAAATATGGTAGAAGTTGTCAGTAGATGTAAAAAATGAAATGAGATCTGAAGACAATATTAGATATTTGTATTTCTGTCTCAAACATATAAAAATTATACATGTTACTATTTCAAAGTTCTCCCACCAGTATTGAGTAGTGGCATGCGGTAATAAAGCTATAGAGATAAATAAAATAGCCTTTAAAGAGTATGATATTGAATGCTTGTGACCAGAAAAACTTCTGTGCTGTCCCTGCGGTTACTCTCTGCTTTAAAGACAAGCAGAACGGATCACTAAATATAAGAGATTGGACTTTCTTTGTGTTCAGTTCTTTACAAGGAATAAATTTTGTAACATAAAATTTGCTGCTTATTGCCATAAAATTTGTCTTGTATTCATTATTTCCAACGAACAATGGGAGTGAATATCTAAAAATATTTATAAAACATGTAGACATGAGCTACATGGTTGGGCATGAACTCTTTAAAAATGCAAAGCCTGAAATAGGTGAACGTTTTGAATATCTTAACTTTCAAATTAGAAAAATTATATGGTCTAACTTTGAAATATGGAATCATGTAACCATTGTTTCCAGTTTTGTTGATGGAAAAAGACACTTTGGATTTTCATCATAATTTCATTGCAAAAATACAAGATATATAATAGTTTTTATAAAAATTAAAACCACAAAAGAAATTAAATAGTAAGAAAATATATTTTATAGTATTTGAGAAAAGTTCTAAGTAACAAAGCATAAGTGCATACTTTGAAACTTTGAATCCATCAAGCTATTTTAAATTATAAGTAAAATGAAATTTGAAAAACTAGATAAGGATGTTAGTAACATGTTATGGGCAAAGGGTTGGCACCCATACACACTAGTAAGAAAAAGAGAGCTGTCACATGTACTAAAGTAAAATAGTAACTCACAAAAGAGGAACACCAAGAAATATGAAAAGCATTAAGCTGCACTGCTGATGAAAACAAGGACTAAGCAAAAATAGTTAATCCAGTTTTGGTTTTTTTTGGGGGTTTTTTTTTTTTTTTTTTTTAATGATCAAAAGTTTTCAGACCCTGATGTGATCATAGTTATGTGCTTTTCTGGGAGAAAAATTTGGGATCTTCAAATCCTTTTTACTCTGTCTGATAGGATTGTATCATTTTCTTTACATTTTTGCAGTTATAACTACAGATGCAAAATGATGTTTCTTTTTTAATATACAAAAGATTCTGTACCTTTTTAGACAATATTATATCCTTTTAAATAGTCTTTACTCATTAAGGGGAGCTTCTGCTTATCATCATATATTTTTCTGCTGTTGCATAATATTAAAAAGGGTAATGTGGAGAATTATGTTTTTACCAAGTAGGAACAACATCAACAAAAACAAAACAAAAGGCAGCAATTTCAAGCCAGTGTAATGGAAATGCTTGAGTATTTTGAAGCTAATCCTCCTACATCTTAGACCTTTGCTTACATTTGCAGATGGAAAACATCATTGGAACGATAAGAGATTCCAACCTGAAGCTGACTCTAGCTTTTGGAATAGGAATGCATCATGCTGGGCTGCATGAAAGAGATCGAAAAACTGTAGAAGAGCTGTTTGTGAACTGTAAAGTTCAGGTACTTTTTCCCTCCTACTCCATGAATACATATTTAAAAGTAATGGAAGTTTTACTTTACTTAGCTATATTATCTTTATCTTTTAGGTTCTCATTGCTACAAGCACATTAGCATGGGGTGTAAACTTTCCAGCTCACTTAGTAATTATTAAGGGAACTGAATATTATGATGGAAAAACAAGACGTTATGTGGATTTTCCCATCACAGGTAATTTTTCTTACTGCAAAGATATATTAAGCTCATATTTTATCCCTAACAATTTATGTTTATATACATTAAATTCTGAGAACTCATTGCATTTAAATATCTAATAAAAAGTTAAGAAGTGTTTGTTTTCAGTACAAATGCTACAGAAAATATTGAACTTCTTTATTTATTTTAATGTCCCCAATTCATTAATAATCAAAATTATAATTAATAGTTTCAAATTCATTAATAAAAGTACTGTTAAATAACTGTTTAGGACAATAAAAATTTTGATTAAGTACAGTAATTAATAGATTTCAAAAACTAAACGGTTTTTAAATTAAAAATTTAAAACTTTACTGCAAAAGTTCCTAAGATTATAAAAGAATGAAATTTTATTCTCTGGGAGGGTGAAATATAGGCTTTTTATCCAGGGGAAACAAATAGTCAAATGCCCTCACAGGAGAGGTTTTTCTGTATGACCTTAGTTTTCCTTGTTTAATTAAAATAGAGACATTATTCATTTTTGTATATCCATTATGTATGCATGCCCACATTCTGTGTGAATGCACATGTGTGGGGGCACACCAGCAGTATGTGTGTGCGTGCAGGGGGAGGCCAGAGGTTGACACCAGTTATCTTTCTAAATCACTCTACTGTTATTTACTGAAGCAGGGGCTTTTGCTGAAGACAGAGTTTATCTAGTCTAGTTAGCCAGCTTGTCTTGGGAACCCCTGTCTCTGCTTCTCAAGTGTTGATATACTGGCAAGCCGCCATATCCTTCTGGCTTTTATATCAGTGCTGGGCTCAAAACCCCCATCTTCATGCTTGTGCAGCAAGTGCTTTATCCATTGAGCCTCCCCAGCCCCTAAAATAACAGTATTCTTAAATAACATCTCAAATCAAGTAATTCAAGAAAACTTTATTTCATGAATAGTGTAAGCTACCATTTTAAGAGTTCAGACTTACATCACAGTCGCTCATTTAGTATAAACAGTATATTGAGTATAGCATAATATGGCCAGGGTGGGGGAGAGTCTCTGTTTATATTACATGTAAGTTAGAGACTGTAGCAGTAATGATCAAAGAAGCATGCTCTTAAAATGTTCTATTGTCTGTTAGTTCTTACTGTTAGAAGCATGCCCTGGTCAGTAGCTCTACCTCATGCTCGTCACTACTGAATGTCTCTTATTCTTTCTTCCATAGATGTGCTGCAGATGATGGGGCGAGCTGGGAGACCTCAGTTTGATGACCAAGGCAAAGCTGTAATTCTAGTTCATGATATAAAAAAAGATTTTTATAAAAAATTTCTTTATGAACCTTTCCCAGTAGAGTCGAGGTAAGTTTGGCTTTTAAACTAATGTAAACACAGTGAGTTGGTGTTTTCCTGGTTATGTTTATTTTTCATTAAAAATAAGTTTTGTCATACAATATATTTTGATCATACTCTTTTCCATTCCCCAACTCCTTCCAGATTATCCCCACCTCCCTACCCACAAATTCATGTTCAGGCACCTCCCTTCATCCCTTCCTCCCACTCTGTCTGTTTCCCTATCCCTCTCAAAAGAAACAAAAAAGAAGAAAAATCAAAACAAACAAAAATTCACTAAGACAAAAAACCCTAACAAATAAGCTGTTTGTAATTGATGTCTCCTGGGAAATGGAAAATTACTTTTCAGCAATGGAGTAACACTGAGTAAATCAGATATACTCTGGGTCAGGCACCAGGCTTAGGGGTAATTGGCCAATACAAAACGAACTCCATGCTTGATTTTTTTACTGTTTGTTTGTTTGTTTGTTTGTTTTTGTGTAGGAGAGTGCTTTTCATTTAATTTTGTTTTGTTTGGGTATTTTTTTTTTGTCCTGGTTATGTTTTACTAAGCAAAAATTAATAAAACTGATAGCAGAACTTCACAATGTAGTTATTTACTGTGAGACAGCATGTAGCTATGATTATTGTTTTAAGAGAAAAATCATTGTATGCTCATATGGCTGCTGTGCTGACCCAATGGCTCTGGCACAGATGACTGAGTTGGATTCTGAGCTCTGTCATTTACTTGCTTGACACTGAGCAGTTTGTTTCACTCCTCAGTATATGTGAAGTAGGGGTGATAGCAATTATACCTTGCTGATATATATTTGTAGGGATCGGGTGGATAACGGTTGGAATTACTACCTTTTTGTGATTAAAGCATTCAGTACAGTATTACTTTTCTGAGGCATTTGCATTTTCCTTGGTAATTTTTTTAGGTACTTTTCTTTTTTGCAATAAATAATGTCAGTAATAAGGAGGCTGTAAGTAACAGTTTAAACTGCTGCTCATCAGTAATACTTGAATTTGTTCCCCACTACCTGTAACTCTAGCTCTGCTGGAATCCTATACTCTATCATGCACGCGCGCACGCACACACACACACATACACACACACACTTGAAAAATAAAAATAAATGTTAAAATAATAATAAATGTTTATTAAAGACTCAAACAGTTCCAAAAATTTGTGGTTCCCTTTTGTTTGCTTGTTTTGGCTTTTATGTGTGTGTGATCTTGGAGATTGATATAGGGTCTGAAGCATACTAGACCCTAATACTAAGCATAATCACTGACTCTCTTCTTGCTTTTAATTTTAAGAAAGGGTTTTACTAAGCCTGGGTAGGCTGACCTTGGACTCACTCAGTAGCCCAGGCAAGCCTTGAACTTTCAGCTTCCATACCTCAGTATCCACTAACACACACACACACACATGCACGCACACGCACACACAGACCTGCACTACCAGGCTCTACTGTTTCATTGTTTGCTTGTTTTCCAAAGATGAAGAAAATTTATAAATGTTTGTGTCTAAATATCAGTATTAGAAAGACACCATAGATATTAAAAAGATAGTAATATTATGGAAGAACTTTATACAAATGATTTCTGCAGTTTATCTCAAAGAATAAAATTTATTTTACAAAATTACTAAAATTAACACAATAAAAAAGAAAATATAAGTCATCACTATCAGATCTCTGTCAAAGCAATTGAATTCAAAATATAGAATTTTTCATAATGAAATCTTCTGACCTAGATGTTTGAATTGAATTCTTGGTAGTATTGAAGGAATACTATCAATCATAAATGACCATTCTCCTAGTAATAGGAAAGATAGGATTTGCAGGGTTTAGTGGTACACACTTTAAATCCTAGCACTGAGAAGGCAGATGCAAGAAAATCTCTGTAAATTTAAGCCAACCTGATCTATATATCAAGGCCAGCCAGGACTAGAATACTTAGTGAAAACCTAGAGGACGGGTGGATATGGGGGGACAATAAGAATAACTTTCTAGTTTGTTTTATGGAGTCAGAATAACTTAGATGCTAAAACCTAGTAAGAATTTTTTAAAAACTTAACATACCTATGAATTGTTTGAAAGAATACAGAAATCTAAAACATCACTAAATTAAACTCAACAATATATACAAATAGTTACAAGTACACTTGTTACTACTTAAGGTATTTTGGGGAAATTCTCTATTACTATAGTACTCTCTGGACTCTGTTCATATTCATGTGAAAAGTACAACATACTTTTTAACAAGAAAGTATAAGTATATACTGTGTTAGATAGTAAGGTATTCTTAAGTTCATGGTGCTGAGTAATATATTTGTAATAACTGTTACACAGTTACCACCAAATAACCTGGAATAAATTATTTATAAATTATACACAGTTGACACATAAATTATATAAAGCCATTTTCTGTAGCGTAGAACATAAAAGTCTGAATTTTGACTAAATGTTTGTTATTCATTGTATTTCTTGTGTCTTATTCAATACATAGCTTACTAGGAGTACTCTCTGACCACTTAAATGCAGAGATTGCTGGAGGTACAATAACATCTAAGCAAGATGCAATGGATTATATTACCTGGACTTACTTTTTCCGGCGTCTTACCATGAATCCCAGGTACGTGCAGGACTCTTTGAAGGGCAATTGCAAATTGTACTCACAGAAAGCACAAGTACTTTAAGAAACTCCAAGTCTGTGAATGTTTGTCAGCTCTTCAGACATTTCTAGCAATGCAAGTTTGCCAGAAAATCAGATAATGTCTCATATGGTCATGCTACATGAGAGGACAGTTAATTGTATGCATTTACTATTACTTGAATTGTTGTGGGATAATTTTCCTATGCATTTGGGAGACAAGACATTCGAAGTAATTAGGAAATCTTCTAAACTATGTAGTAGTAACTGACTTAGATGCAGTTGGAGTTCAGAGAAAAGTAAAAATAGTGAAATTGGATGGAGAGAAATTATGAGGTATTTCTTAGGTCAACAAGAACGCTGCAAGAGAAGATAATGTTTTGTTCTGTTTTCTCTTGCTAGTATATTAGATCTTGATTTAATAGGCACTTACCAGATGTTATGCCAGAATATTTTACATACATATTTGAGTATACATCCCTTTCCCGAATGACTCCTGTTTCCTGTAGTAAAGATATGACCAAGCACTAGAATTTGAATAGGTACTCTAAGAGAACTGTACTTAAGCCTGTGAAGGCAACAGCTTCCCAGATGATGTGACATGCCAGATCGCGAATGAAGAAAAGGAATAGAAAAGATGTAAAACATTCAGGCAGAAAAATAAAAGCAACGGATTTTGGGGTTTGAAGAGTATTAGTGTTTAGGACAATGTTTCTCAACCTGTGGGTCACAACCTCTTTGGTGGTTGAACAAACAGCCCTTACACAAGAGTCACCTAAGACCATCTGCATATCAGATACTTATATTAAATTTATAACAGTAGCAAAGCTACTGTTTAGAAGTAGTTACAGTTATGAAGTAGCTATGGGAATAATTTTATGGATGAGAGTCACCAACCATATTAATGCTGTATTATGTGTGATTTTAACTTTTTCTTACTGCTTCCTTTCATCCAGTGGCGTAAATTGAGATTTGACTTATTTTGGGGAGGGATGTTCATATGCAAGCTAGTGTGTGTGTGTGTATGTGTGTGTGTGTGTGTGTGTGTGTGTGTGTGTGTGTGTGTAACTAGGTGACAGGTTTATTTATCCATAAAACAGAAATATTGTTTCCAAAAGACAGTCCTTGATAGATAATAGAATGACCTGGTTGTTCTAACCGTCTCAGTTAATCGTACCACCACTGTAAAGATAACACTACACCACACACTGTTCCTGGCTTGATAGCTGTGTTTCTCTTTATATTCACACATGTGTAGAAGTGCATATACATGTATTTTATATATACATATATATATATGCAAATGTACGAGTATAATAGGCAAAACTTATGTACTGATATATATGTGTACATGTATACACTCTCTTGTTCAAATGTGTGTGAATGTATGTATTGTTTTCATAAACTAGAAGCCATTCCAAATTGCATTTGGGGTTCAGTTTGTATTTTCAGTTTTACTCTGCTTTTAAATATATCTAGGCAAAAATGAGGTCTTTTCAGCTGTCCCTAAGCGCTCTTCCATTATTTGTGTCATTATTACTGCTGCATAATCTGAACATAAAAAACATGGTGTTGTAACAAATGACTTCCCAGCACTGACAGTTACTGCAGTGGCATTTCGGTACTGATGGAAAATTTCCCAGCAAACTGTCTGACCAAGTTTACATAAACCAAAAAGGAAATGACTGCCACTGTTCACATTAAATCCAAACTGTCTGCTGTAGTGTTGTCTCTGTTTCACTTTACTATAAAACCTTTCATTCCTAGATGGTGAAATTTCATCTGTTTTAAAGCTGAAAAAAAAAAGATAAATCTGATGTTTCACATGTATAATTCGTATTTCTACCTAGATAAGTGCTTTAAAGGATAATATTTTTTTTAATTGTGTTAGGTTTTGATTGTTTCAGTTTTATGGACTTTTAAATTTTTATTTCAGGGAGAGGCTTGTTATGACTTTTTCCCAATGGACTGCTAATAGAAGTTAGCTTGTCTAGCCCATGTGCTAGATGCTGTCAGTATCAAACTGCCTTTGACTTTCACACTTCTCAGGGGACTAGTAATTGTTGTGTTCAAACAGCCTGTAATTGTGATCCCGCTGGCTTTCTCAGTATGCTTCTGGCTATTAGAATCATTAAACAACTCAGCACCTGTTAACAGCATTGTAAATATTCAGCCTTGCTTGTGTGCAGGTTAAGTCCAATATAGAGAAATCTTACAGAGCTCAGTCTCATAAATTAGAGCTTCTGACAAGTCAATTATTGTGAAACTGGGTTTCTCTGTAGGAAAAAAAAAAAAGAAAGAAATAGCATGCTGACAAAGGGTAGGCGTTCTGTTTATAGCAAAGGAAGATAATGACTTGATGATTTGACACGATAAGCATGAAACTGCACTCTGCCCATTAGCTGTAATTAAACAGTTATATAAAATCGCTGTTTAAATAGCCAGTAAATTATACATTTTGTACTGTGGAGAGTACAACATGAAAACAGACCTTTTTAGTTAGCTGCCGCATGCTTTTTCAAGTTTGTAAAATGATTATTGAAAGTAATAATATATGCGTGTACTTAGATTAGAAGCTAGGAAGTAACAAAGTTCAGGAAAAATGGGAACATGTTGTGAATCCAATATGATAGTCAATACATTAGTCTCAATGTTATATATCCTAAAACATAATTGTGTTGCATATACATTGTTTTACCACCTCTTAAATTCTGTACCTGATTATCATAGGAAAATATCTCTATAGAATTTTTTGAAATATTTTAAGTGACCTTGCCTTCAGACCAAATATTAAGCCAAAGAATGTGTTTCATAAATGTCAGTGAAGTTTAGTGACTTGGATTGAATTTGTGTTTCTTCCAGTTGTGCCAATGAGAACTTTGCTGAGCATACTTAGAAAAAAAATTGAAAATGAGCATCAGTAACAATTTTAAAAACTTCCCTTTAGAATAAGTTGATTGTTCAGTGGGTTGGTATATGAATAATGCTTTGTAAGTAATTTGTATTCTCAGAGACAGCATGAATTGGATCAAAGATTTTTTCTTTTAGCAATTGATTTTAAATGATTATAAAGTGTTTCTCCTCATGGTGTTATCTGGATGAAATTAGTCCTCAAATACTCAAACACTAAGGAATGGGAAATTTACCACCAAAAAAAAATTATAGTGAATAACATAAAATAAAATATAGTGAGTGAAGCAAAATACATGTTGAAAATATCTATCTTAAAGAGATTTATAATTGACGGCTTTAAATATTTTTACATCTAACTTTTTTTATTATATAAAATGGCAAGTTGGCATTTCAGTTAAATATTTAGGATAACAATAATTAATGATGCGTAATAATATCCATGGGCACATTGGGTTGAAGAGGTGTTCTATATTATTTATAGAATAAATCCTATAAATAAATAACCTGATAAACATAGATAAAAGTAGAGTTTTAATTTTTGTTTCATGGTAATAACTTTTTCTGTAGTTTAATTACATGAAGAATATTTTCTTACTCTGAAAATGATACTATTAATGTATTTTCTTTTGCACATTTTTACCAGTATTTTGAGTTTAAGAATAATTTTATTGAACTGAATTAGTGTGGACAGTTGTAATCATATTGGGAGGGTACAGGCTTAGCAAGCCCAAAGAATGTCAACCACAGAGGGAGTTCTTATATTGCAGAAAGTTTGAATAATCTAATTTGGGGGATTAAAAATAGAAGAGAAACAAATTTTAATAACTTGGAAATTTGTATACTTGTGATACTTCAAGTATCTAGAATTTTTTGTTAATTTATCTTTTATATGTATGGTGTTTTGCCTGCATATATGCTTGTGCACCATGTGATTTCATAGTGCCTGTGGAGGCCAAAAGAGGGCATTGGATCTCCTGGAACTGGAGTTACAGACAGTTGTACAGACAGCACCATGTAGGTGCTGGGTATTGAACCTGGGTCCTTTGGAACATGAGACAGTGCTTTTAACTACTGAGCCACCTCTTCAACCCGATGTGTCTAGAATTTTTATTTTCACTCTAAAACAAAATCCTAACTAAATGCTACAAATTAGTCATTTCCCAGCAAAAAGGAAACTCTTCCTGATTTTTTTTGATGATGCTTTTTTCATTTCTACATAGGCCTATGACATGAATATAAACATTTTGTTTAGATTAATGATACATAGGATTTGTTTTATCTCTTCATTGAAAATGCTACATTGAGGTTCATGACAAGAGGCTATTTGTTTGAGCAGCCATAGTTTTTCCATGAACAAAAAGTAACTGTGTCTTGGTTTATGAAAGATTTTTCTAAACAAAATCTAGTCTTTTACTGGTCATCCCTCAATGAAGACTTGGGTGAATGTAGACATTTCAGATTCTAGTGTCTTATGAATGTCAATGGACACACATTGTACTGTTCTTTATCCTTTGTGCTAAATTCTCTCTTTTCTTTTTAAATTTATCCTGACATGACTTTAATTCCTTACTCAAATATTATTAAGTAAATTTTGACCTTTGAAGAAGTTGAAATACCCTGCACAGAAGCACCTTTGCAGTGTTTCTCTATCTCTGTGATGGTGATTTCATACGGGTCTCTTTGACTTGAGGTTGTTGATAGTTTTTTCCAATCTTGTTCAAATATTTAAGTGGAAAGAATATGTGAAGAGTCTGTAAGTCTCTATGATATCAATCCCACCCTTGTCTTTCCTCTGAGTAAGAGGAGAGATAGGATATTATATACATTCTCTGTGCTGACTCCAGTGGAGTTTACTGGCAGGGATTAGGAAATTGCCATGATTGCAACATGTAGCCTTCACCCTCTAGTTTTCTTCCTAGGTACAAACTTCATGTGGTCAAGGATTTGCCTTTCATTGTTCATTGAAGAATGAATGGTCAGATGAGTTTACTTGTTCTTACAGTTTTTCTTTGGAAAATGTGCAGAGCTGTACCTTGTGTTCTCTGTGCATTGCAAATTAGATTGCTTTTATTTTAGCCTGATGATGTCCCTTCCAGACATGAGAGCAGCTTTTGTTTTGTAAGCACTAAGAGAAAAATTCTCAAAATTTTCTAGAAGACTAAGATCAGTAGTTCTGAGTATTTTATAAAGTTGTTGAGGATGGATTTTTATAATAAAAGGGGAGTGTGTGTGTGTGTGTGTGTGTGTGTGTGCGCGCGCACGTGCACATGTACATGCATGCATATGTGTATTATATGTGATTTCAGCCAAACTTTACATTTCATACTTTTTAAATTCAGTGTATATAGCTACTTTGGAATAGATGGGTAAAATAAATTAAAGCAAGTTTAACATAAGAAAGTGTTTTTTTCGCCGAGCAGTGGTAGTGCATGCCTTTAAATCCCATCACTCGGGAGGTACAGGCAAGCGGATCTCTGTGAGTTCAACGCCACTCTGGTCAACAGAGTGAGTTCCAAGACAGCCAGAGTTACATCAGAGAAACCAAAGGGAAAAAAAAAAAAGAAAGAAAGAAAGAAAGAAATAGAAGTGTCTTTTCATGTGACGCACCATTTTATCTGCCTATTTTGTATATTTTATTGTATTATCTCTTTCATTGGTGTCGGTGTTGGCAAACTTTAGTATTGGGATTTTGACCTATAAAATGGGAATGTTAGTTTGGTTGTTCTAATTTTTCATTATGTTTTCTATTTGCTACAAATTCATGTTTTTAAAAATCAGAAAAGATTGTAAAGCTGATATGACAATTCTATTAGACACATGTTGAAACTGACCTCATTTTTTTCCTAGCTATTACAGCTTGGGTGACATCAGCCAGGACTCCATGAACAAGTTCTTGTCACATCTGATTGAGAAGTCTCTGGTTGAATTGGAGCTTTCCCACTGCATTGAAGTTGGAGAGGTACGACTTCTGATCCAGCTTTTGACCGTAGAGCACCTGGGGCTTGTGCTATCAAAATTTGCAGCAAATCTGTTAGAGTAGCAACCACAGTGTGAACTGTTGTTCTCTGACAAGTGTGGACTTCCACTGTACCTCCACTTACCTTGCTTTATCTTTATTTGAAATAGGATAACCGCAGCATCGAGCCACTGACATATGGCCGAATTGCCTGCTATTACTATTTGAAGCACAAAACAGTCAAAATGTTCAAGGACCGTTTGAAACCTGAGTGCAGCACTGAAGAATTGCTTTCAATTCTGAGTGTGAGTTTTATACTACTGTAGTTTTTATATATATTTCATACCTTCCCTCATGATTTGGACCTTAAGTTGCTCCCGATTTTAAAAATTTACCTGAGAGTGTTCAGAAAGATCTTCCTTCTTTCAAACAGGTTTCTTTCCATTTTCATTTGTAGGATAATCTTGCAACAAATGTGACCATATGACCTGTCCAGAGCAAGATCTTCCTGAGTAGAATAGGTGCTGTTGATATGTGAGCCAGGATTAGTGATGTATTTTGTACTGTCCAGAGCAAGCCTGGTAATTAGTAGCCCTTCTAGCTGAGGTTGAAAACTTTCTGTTTATTTGGATGGTTCCTCTTGAGTATTATGATGTTACTAAAGAACCTTTTCTTAAGGGTCTATATAATTAAATTATATTTCAAATTAACACCAAGAAAGTTCTTTAATGCCCACTCCCACCTTCCTACCTATTACCTTCCAAAAAGAAAAAAGGAACAAGATGTATCATGTAGTAAATCTACTATACTCTTTCTTCTCCCTTTTCCACAAAAACACAAAACCTAAATTTAATGTCAAAGGGCACAGAGAGCTTGGTGGGGGGGAGGGGGGGCTTAACTTTCCTGCACCCTCAGTCACTGCAAGTTGGCTCACCAGTGAGTGCCAGGAATCCACTCATCTCTGCCTCCAAGAGCTAGGGTTAAGGTTACAGATGTGTGCCACCATGTCTGACTCTTTATGTGACTGGTAGGGGTCCAAATGAAGTTCTTGGTGCTTATATACTAGGAACTTTCTGTAGGGTCCATATCCCCAGCTCACTACAGTATTTTGTCAGTAATGAAATTGTTTCATTTCTGGGCTCAGAGAAATGTCTCAGCAGTTAAGAGCACTTGCTGCTCTTCCAGAGGACCCAAGTTTGGTTCCTAAAACACACATCAGCTTATAACTTCATGTAACTCAAACTCTAGGTGATCTAACAACACTCTTTTCTAGCCTCCAGGGTCACTCACACAGAGCATACATTCACATAAACACACTCAAATTAACCATATATATATATGGTGTATATGTATATATATGGTATTTGTGTGTGTGTGAGTATGTGTATATATACATATTTATATGTAACTACAGGTTATAATTATTTATTTAGGAATATATATACACATACATGTAATGACAATTAAAGAAATAGAGGCCATGAATTTGAGAAGAGCAATGGGGGAGGTGCATCAGCATGGTTGGAAGGAGGAAAGGGAAGGAGAGAAATGATGTAATTACATTTTAATTTAAAAGCATAAAAACATTTAAAAGATGTGGAAATTTGAAAAACTTAATCTTTTTTAAAAGAATTTCTCATTTCTTAAACTACTCATATCTCTCCTTTGGTTTTTGTTTTCTTTTGTGTTAATTATAATATAGAAATTATGTTCGTTCTAATTGTCTCAGAATTGTTACAGTATGGTTGTTATTGACAGAGCAGCTGTGTTAGACGATGACCATAGGATGAAAAAAAATATGAAAACATCAATTCACCACAACCTTTAAAAATCACCTATCATTTCCACTCAGTTATTAGCAAGGAGGCTTGTTAATCTCTGGATGCTGCCTTCTTATATACCTTTCTTCTTGTTAAAGAAGATAATTATGTATACTTTTACACTTAGCCACATGTCCACTTTCCTTAAATAAATTGAAAATTGTACCCTCTATGAAATCATTTATATATTAATTCTACATATATGAAGAAATAGGATTTCTTCTTTCAATAGGAATATAACTACTTTGTAGTATTTACTAGAAAAGAACTCTTTCTTTCAAAAGTAAAAGAAAACATTTAACCAGGTCATCTTATCATATTCTTTCTTAATGTATTTTTAGATCTACAAGTTTTCATTTTGCAGTATTGCATAGTAGAAGATTGTCATGATTGGTTAAAAAAAATTTTATCTGTTAGTCCTATTTGTATGTTATCTACTAATTCCTGTCCTCTGTGTACTTTTGCTCTATCATCAGGATGCTTGAAATGAGCCCAGTAGTTTTCAGAATAATAATTCTGTTATCACCTTTCACTAAAGTATAGAGGCTACAGGAAGTTGCTAAATTTTCAGATGATTCTAAATTCTTCCCCATACTAATAATTAGTAAATAAGGAGTTTATCAGAAAGAGAATTCCTTAAATAACAGTTATATCAAAAAAGGGCTTATCTCAACATGTTATTCTTTGTTTTTTTTTTATGGTCATCTTTTAACCATATATTATATATTGATTCCTTTTTTAATCGTGTATCTATAGCATGTGAGGCATTGATCAGGATGTAAGATCGTAAGCATTACCAGTGAACTTCCTAAGGCACAGATAAACTGTGGTCAATGGCAGAGTGACACTTAGATACCGCTGACACCAGTCAGAGAGCACTGCTTGTTATCAGAAAAATGTTGAAGATAAAACAAGGTACATATTCTGTCCTCCATGTTAATCTCTTCTACAGGGATAGTTGATGTATCCAGTTCTGTTGGCCTCAAGTTAGAAGGACATTAGAAAGAACATGAAATGACCCAAACTGAATGACTGAAGATCACTAACTAGAATCACTTTACAGACTATCTGGACAGAAGCACACTTTCACTCCTATGGCATTTTCATAATTGGGAAGTAATTCTGTCAGATCTTACAATGTAAAGTTGAGTCATAGTTTCTGTTGAGCTATATTGTAGACTAAAGACATATACTTTCAAAAGAGTCAGAATAAGTCCACGCACTGCTAGTGAGCTAAAATATAAGACAGAAGTGTGACTACCACCTTTGATGTATGTAAGACCAGGATTATTTCTCTACAGACCAGGGAAAACAGGGCTGCAGGCATCAAGATCCGACTTATTTGGCAGGTATACTTTTTTTCTTTCTGTTTGCCCTGTAGGTGCTTTAGGAGTATTTTTACATTTCAGAATATTCTGAAATTTTTTCTTTTGAGTGTGGCAGCCTAATATATTTCCAGGGATAATTTTTGCTGATTAGTACACCATTCTGTGAAAAGCTTTAGTCTAAAACTGTACTGAAAACTACAATTTTGCTATGTTTTTCTTGTAGCTCCTCTTGAAACTTTACTTGCTTTTCTTTCCTAGAAGTTAACCAACTGGCTTACACTTTCTTGTATCATTGTCTTTGAATGATAATAAAGAACTCCTAAAGATTCTGTTGAGACTGTCCTCCTCACTAACTTCACAGTAGGAACACACTTGTTGAAATTCTGCCCATCAAATAAAAAACTAGTTTTTAATTGAGTATTTACTATATACTTTGCAGTTTATGTACATTATATATAAGCCTCAACAACTTTTTATGGAATAATCATAGAAACAATGAAAATCAATTTTAGTAACAGTAAGTTCCTTCATAACCCATAAGAAATAGTTCTTTGGAGCTCTCCCCAGTATCTTTCTCTCCTAAACACAGTTTACTTTTTATCCTGTGAGTCAATTCTATGGATAAAAAATTTAAATATTAAATTTTAAGATCATATACTTTTAAAAAACAATTAGAGTTATTTTTAAAGTCATGTGTGATCTTGTAACCTAGATTATAAGTATTCAATACAAATGTTAATTACTGGCAAAAATAATCATTTCAGCATTCCTTGTTGAAAATATATATCTGAAGTTTTAAACCATCTGATGCTATTTTGAAAAGGTTGGATATTTTTATAAGAACCCTTGCCAAGTCTTTTTCAACACCATGAATTAATAAGCTTCATAATTAAGGCAGCTGCTTCACACCTCTATTGTTAACCAGTGACATTACATCTGTCCTGTTCCATTGATGTCCTCCTTCTACTTATTGAAGCATTTAGCAGTTTTGGCAACAGGGATTACATAGCTTGTAGTTAGTAGTCTAATTAGGTATAAGTGAAAATCCTGAGGGAGAAGTACATTTCAAAAGTAATTTGAAGAATCTCTTAATGATGCTGGCAGAACTCCAGAGCAGAAAGTGTCCATCGTCATGGCACAGCCGGGTCAGGTTTGATGTGTTTGGTTGGTTTTTAGAAGGTAGCCTATTCTAAAACAGAAATGGAAATGAAAACCTTCCAAAGCTGGGAAATCTACTTCAACATATGCTATGTGCTTGCTTAAGGTATTAATAGATGAAGAAAGCAAAATGCATTTTAAATGTGCTTATGCCTCTAGGATTTTCAGGATTTTTTAATGGAATAATTACTTGGCTATTGGTGTGTACAGAAACATGAAATTATGCTTCTAGATCAAATATCCAGTGATATTATCCTTGTTTATATCAAGCATGGAATTATATGCATGTTTGTCAGATATCCTGTTTTTAAATTTATGAATCTCTTATTTCCCAGCAAAGATTTGAAGGTAGAGTAAAAAAACAGATCTCATACATTAAAATACAGCAACTCTTAAATTTTTTTAAGTTTCAGAGCAACATGGCATGCATATATATATATCAATTTCCAGGTTTGGCAGTGCTGCTTTCCTTAAAGCCATACTGATTTATTACAATGGCCAGTGCATAACACTTTTAGTAATGTAGCATCTTAATGCTTGGATCTTGTCATTTTTGTAGTACACTACAAATCTTTTGGTATGAAATTACAAAAACATCTTTGTCCAACTTATAAGATGATTAGAAAAATACATGATAACTTTTAAAGAAGTAAACCTAAAATAAAATAAGGTAAAATGTTATGCCCATTATAAACAGTACTTTGGAGAGGGGTGCCTAGCTTGTAAAATGAAAGAGTTCATTAAAGGAAAAAAATGAAAAGAAAGGTTAACTGACAGTGGACACTACCAACCTCATTGGCCGTCCGTTTCTACCTGACTTCATGGCAGTCACAAGATCCCATCTGCTGCTCTTTATCCTCCATGTGGGGAATCCTGATGTGATACATTCCAAGGTTTGTGAGAAGATCATCCCTAACCCTCAGCCTGGTGGCTGCTTGGCATCTTTGTGAGAGGCACAGATGGCAAATGTCTTTTTTTTAAAGTATCTTTCTATTCTTCATCCTTTCCCCTTGAGACTGTCTTTATTCTCCATTATTTCTTAGCTTTTCCCAGCATTCTAGATTTGCAGGCTTCTTCAACAAAGTGAAAAGAACTAGTTTCCTGGTAAAAGATGTCAATCTCAGATAAGTACGTTACCATTTAAAAGATCAAAGTTTTTAACCTATTAGGTTCTGAGCATAAAATCTATGTGATAATACCTGGAATTTATCCTGTTGACAATTTTTGTTCATTTTTATTTTCTAATTACTTTTTGTTTCCTAAATGAATACACAGGAAAAAAAAACTATTAATTACAAGTATTCTAAAGGTTAGTGATTACATAGGATTTTTAATTAAGACATTAGTTACAATACTAAGTTATGAATAACCTTAATCTTTCTTCCATACTCCCATTCAGTTTTCTTATTTAAAAGCAAAACAAAAACAAAAAACATCTAAAGGCACACCCTTGTCTAAAATGACACAGTATTGGAAAATCATGATAAAATCTAAGTTCTACCCAATTCTAAGAATCAAGATAGAATTAGGATCAGGTCTCCAAAGCAATTTATGAAATATCCTATCTCTTCTCTCTTTGATATTTTGTGATTTTTTTTGTGATTTTATTATGATTTTTTTTTACCATTTTATCTGAATTTGCAAAGCATATAAAAAGCATTTGCTCATAACTTTCATAGCCTAAACTGTCCATAGAAATATTTTATATTGCTTCTTCAAATTCTGTAAGTGTTCTTCTCCAGTACTGGCCCTAAATACAATTGAGGAGTACCAAGAAATAGAAGACAGACCTTTGTCTTTTAAAGGAATTTGTACTAGAACCAAAACAAACCTTAGGGCCACAAAGGAAGAAGATTGTGGCACAATACCTGGCATTGCTATTCAATACTGCTTCAACTGTGTATGGAAAGTGTTCAAGCCAAATCAAAACATTCAAAGCAAAGACTTGCAGACATTGTTCTCTCTTAAATTCAGAATTCCTAGTCTGGCAGGATTGGATCACATTCGTATGGGGTCTTCAGAGAGTGTTTGTAAAGGCTGGCTCTACATATTACATAGATTGTAAATGTCTTGAATGGCTTTGTACTAATTAGGTAAGATTTATGAAACTCTGGAATTTTTATTTTCAGGAACTCTATCATGAATCATTTGATAAAATATACAAGTTACTGTGTTTTTTAAAACAAGTTTATGAGCTATACTCTTCCTATTGTACCACTCATCCATTTGAAGTATACAGTCAAAATTATTCAGTCATCTCCACAATCAATTTTAGGATATTTTATTGCCCAAGAAAGAGAATGCATTACACTCATTCCCAATTTCTGCCCTTCCATTGTTTACCTACAATTTAACTGCAAGACAAGCAGTCTGCCTTCTGCCTTTCTTTGTCTAATAGGAACTTTTTCTCTTCCAATCTAGCTATAATGATCACCTATGCACACCCCTAGTCTCTTATACCCTGGCATCCACCACTCCAATCCTTCCTTTTTATGAGGTCAGCTTTTAGGTATTCCATATATGAATGAGATTCATCAGTGCTCATCCTTCTGTGCCTGGCTTGTTTCACTTAAAATGATAGTCTCTAGATTTATCTATGTCGTCACAATTGATAGAATTTATTTTCAAACCCAGATTACATTAATGTATGTACGTGCTACATTTTCTTTATCAATTTGTCATTTGATAGATAGTTAAGTTTATTATTTATCTTGGGTGTTATGAAAGAGCTTCAGTAAACCTGGAAGAGCATGCATCACCTTTATATATCTTTTATATTTTGATTTCATTTTCTCTGGTTTATATATATAGAAGTAGGGTGGCTGGATCATTTAGTAGTTTAGATTTTGTGAGAAGCTCCTATACTGTCCTCCATAATAGTTGTACTGATTTACATTTCTACCCACTGTATAAGAACTCTTGTTTCTGCACACTACTGCAAAAAAAAAAAAAAATTATTTTTCTTCTTTTTGACAATAGCACTTTTATACTGTAAAAAGAAACTAATGGCTTTGATTTGCATACCCATGAATTTAAAGCATGTTAAATATTTTTGTATATTCATTAACCATTCGTATGCCTTCTTTTGGGAATTATCTGTTCAGAGCTTTGTCTGTTTTGTTTTATTATTATTATTATTATTATTATTATTATTATTCTTTGAGAATTCCATGCATGTATATAATATATTTTGATCATATCTTACCCCTCCACAACTTCCCCCAATCCCACCTAAATACTTGCCATATTTCCCTCCCAACTTCATGTAATTTTTTAATTTTATTTTTATTAAACCACCATATCCAAAGTCAGTGCTACCCAAATGCTCATGGGTGTGAAACCATCCACCAGAGAATGGTTAGCCTATGAGGTGCCACACCCTAAAGAGACCTGACCCTTCCCTATCCCCCATCAGCTGACAATAGTGCCTCAGCTGGGATGGGACCTCAAAAGCCCTCACCTATCCATGCTAGAATATTTACAGACTTGATCTAACTCAGGTAACCACAGCCTCTGTGAGTTCTTGAGTGAAACAGCTGTGTTGTTTACTGATGACACTGTTTCACAACAATCTTCCCAAACCCTGGGTCTTACCATCTTTATATTTCCTCTTCTGTGATGTCCCTTGGTCCTTGAGGGTAGTAAGTATGATATAGATGTCCTACTGGGGGCTGAGTACTCCATAGACATTTGTTCTCCACATTTTGACAAGCTATGAGTCCGTATTAACTTACTGACTGATGCAAAAAAGAGTTTTGCTGAAGAAGACTAAGAATTGATAGTCTGTCATTATGGAGATGAGTATATAGAAGGCAGTTTGATACTGTGTCTACTTAGAAAAATAATAGTAATACTTCTCCTATACAACTCTATGCGTTTCTCCAGCAATAGATTCTTGGTCAAATTTTAGTACCAAAATTTAGTACCAAATTTCCTCCTGTGGAGAGGGCCTTAAATCCAGTCAGAAGATGCTTGGCTACTCCCAAGCAGTCATACCACTGTTGTACCCAGGACTTGTTTTTTGGGGCTGGTCATTATGGTAGCTTACAGGATTATAGCTTTAAGATAGTTGGTGACTTTTCTTCCCTAGCTGTCCAGATGGCACTTCCTAATATTGTGAAAGCTACCCAGCAGGGAGTAAGCTGAAGAGTATAGTATCTTCAAGGACAGGGTCTTACCATCATACTTTGGTGGGTAACCAAGAACAATGGCAGTGGCCTATATTCTACAGAGTCTCTGGAACTTCACACCCCAACCAATAACTTGGAGATATCCTACCCTAGTCTTTTGCTCATTTTTAATATTATTGCTCATTTTCCTGCTATTTTGATGTTTATGGTCCTTAGTAGAATTTGCAAATACTTTCTCTCATTCTATAGACTGTCTTTATATTCTGGGGTGTTCTTTTTGGTGGTGGTGGTGGTGGTGGTGGTGGTGGTGGTGGTGGTGGTGGTGATGGTGATGATTGTTTTGTTTTGATTTGGGTTTGGGAGTTTGTTGGTTTTGTTCCTTTGTTTTTGTTTTTGTTTTTGTTTTTGCTTTTGAAGACGGGGTTTCTCTGTTGTAACTCTGGCTGTCCTGGAACTCACTCTGTAGACCAAGCTGGCCTCAAAGTCACAGAGATCCTCCTGCCTCTGCCTCATGAGTGCTGGAATTAAAGGCATACACCATCACTGCCAGGCGGTTCAATTTGTTTTGATTTTTTGTTTTTGTAATGTATTAATTAATGTAAGACAAAGTTAATTGACTTCCTCTCCTGATACAAAGGCCTTTTTTGCATAATAAAACAAGCCTGAAGTCTCAGCTGACTAACCTGGAGTTCCAGGCAGTCCCAGATTCTCAGGTTTTCTCAAGATCAGTTGTCTCTGATGGCTTAGGGACAGTAAGGTCTCTTCATTAGCAATACCATAAGCAAATGCCTTCAGCATGTAAGAAATTAGGAGCGGGGTACTTTTAACAAAATTTTCCTCAACCAGGAGCTATATTAGGTACTGGTTACATCTTCAAGAAGCAGTCATTAACAATTACTGAATTTACAGGAATTTTCCAAAACCAAATTCACACATTGTAGAAAGCATTCTCCCACACATTCCGGGAAGCATCCCTTCCACCACAGTGTCTTACCCCACAATTAACAATTGCCTCAAAGTCTCAGGAAGCACACATTAGATAATCACAGAATATTTACAAAGATTTCCTCAAACCTAAAATGTGACTTATCATTAAACCATCCTACTACAGTTTTTTGCTGTGCCTAAGCTTCTTAGTTTATTATAATCCTGTTTTGTTTTCATTGTCTTTGCTTCTGTGGTGATATTAGAAAAAAACAATTGCCTAGACCAATGTCATGGAAGTTTTTTCTTTTCTTTTACTAGTTTCTTTTAATAATATTTTGAGGTTTTGTATTTAAGTCTGCAGTAATCCATTTCAAGGTGATTTGTGTACATGGTATAAGACAAATGGATATATCTTTTCCCAACACCATTTATTAAAGAGACAATCTTTTTTCATTGTCTGTTCTTGATACATTTTTTATTCAGTTGCTTATGGAGATAGGCTCTAGGCTGTGTCTGTTTTTCCTACTTGCTTGTCCTCTTGTGTTGTTTAGGTTCTTAGAGCTTTGTAGCATGTGCTGGGTCACATAACATGATGCTTCCACTTCTGTTTCTTCTGCTCAGGATAGCTTTGGCTATTCGAATATTTTGACTCTTCCATGCAGATTATAGGTTTGTGTGTTTGTTCGTTTGTTTGTTTTCTGTGAAGAATATCTTTGCTGTTTTGAAGAAACTGCATTGACTGTGTTGACTGCTTTGCGTGTTACAAACTTCCAATACTTGAACAGAGAATCTCTTTCCATTTTTTATTGCTCTCTTTACTTTCATTCATCAGTGTTTTATAGTAACCATGAAGAGATCTTTTACCTCTATGATTGTGTTTATTCTTAAGTATTTTAATTTTTTGTATCTATGAGATTATTTTCTTGACTTTTTTTCTCAGATAACTTGCTATCATGACAGAGAGGTTATTTTCATATGGTTATTTTTTTAACCATGTCCCTTTATTTTTTTCCTATTATTGAAAATATTTTTTTTCTCAAATAATGTATACTGATTATACCCATACACACGCTCCTCCCAGTTTCTGCCGAGTTCTCCCATCTGGATCCACTCTTTTTCTGTCTCTTATTGGAAAAGAAGCAGGCTTCTAAGGAATAGTAATAATATTATGCATAATATAATATAATACGATGAAACAAAAACACATTGTAATTGAATAAAACAAACAAAGAAAAGGAAAAGAGCCCAAGAGAAGACACAGGAAACAGAGACTCACTCATTCAGACACTCAGGAATCCCATAACAGTACTGTAAACTAGAAGCTATAATACATACTCAGAGGACCTGGTATACAGAACCATACAGGCCCTGTGCAAGCTGCCTCAGTCTCTCTGAGCTCATGAGTTTTGCTTATGTTGATTTAGAGGGCCTTGTTTTCTTGGTGTCCTCCATCCTCTCTGGCTCTTACACAATTTCTATCTTCTCTTCAGTGGAGTCTCCCGAGTTCTGAATGGAGACATTTGATAGAGACTTCCCATTTGGGGATGAGTGTTCCAAAGTCTTTTACTCTCTACAGAATGTCTGGGTCTCTGTATTTGTTGTAGTATGTTTCAGGAGGAAGTTTCTCTGATGATGGCAGAATTAAGCACTCATCTGTAAAAATAGCAGAATGTCATTAGGAGTTCTTTTATTGCTACAGTGTTTTTGTTCGTTTGTTTTTCTTTTTTTTTTTTTTTTTTTTCCTCAGAAAAGTGATATTTGGTTTTACTCTAGGACCCTGGGCTATCGAGTCTTAAGTTTTTGGTTAACGAAGCAGAGTTAGGTATGGGTTCCAACTCATGGAGTGGAGTCAAATGAAATATTGGTTGGTTTCTTCACAAGCTTTTTGCCACCATTGCAGGCAGCACCCCATTGTAGATCATAATGTTTATAGCTAGGTTGGTGTTTATGTTTCTCTTTGGGTAATGTGCAGAGTATCTTCCTGTCCCAAAAGAACTAGAACAGAGAGGTAAAGGCTCAATGTGGGCATTGATACCAGCTTGACTTCTCCATGTTTGATAAGTTGTGTAAGTATTAGCTTCAGCAATCAGGTCTTGCCATCAGTTTGTGAAGAGCAAACTATCTATTGTATTGGCAACAGCCTACGTTGTTTGGGGATTCCCCTAGAACCTCTTTGGCCAATAATTCAATTAGCTGTAACCTAATCCGTGTAATGGAAGCTTCATTTGGTGACAAGAGATAGCCAGTTAGGATTCTGTCTTCCCCATTATTGGCCAATTCCATTTAGATTTAGCTTTTCATATTAACCCTCAAATGGTCCCCTAATTTTAGCTGTCTCTCCCCATATCCCCTCCCTTGTTCCCTGCCAGTGGTCTTTGTAAACACCATGGCCAGTAGAGTATTAGTTTGTGTGAGGCAAGAAGGAATTCTGGTTCAGTATGACTCAGTAGCTGATGTTCATTCTAACTTGAAGAATCTGACACTGGGAAATTTATTCTAGGCATTTTTATGTACAGTACAGTTTGGAAAAAAAAGTCTTTCAAAGAGCATGTTACCTTTTTTATAAAGATGGGTTCTATAGATAGACTACATATGTCATCATGAGGGCTTACGGGAAGATGTGGGGTGGTTTTGGTCATATAGACAGCACAAAGGTCCCAAGGCTATTAACCACAACCAACTCCAGTTCCTTTTTCTAAGAGTAGGGAAGGGGCCAGGTGTGGCCTCAGGCATACAGGTAGCTCAAAGGTTACCTAGGCTATTAACTACATCCAATCCTGTTTGTAAGAGTCTAGGGCAGTCAAGTATGGCCTGGGTCATACAAGATAGCACAGATGTCAACAGGTTATTAACCACATCCATTCCTAGCCTTCTGCGAAGGAAAATGGGTTTATGCAACTCTTACTCTGACGAGACAACCCTTCTCCAGAACATCCCTGGTTCTCCTAGTACTTACCTTAGAGCACAAAGACCTCTTACCCTCTACAGTCCCCTCTTGATCCACTGGTTCTAGCACTCTCATCTACCCATAGCTATGTATTCTATTTCCCTTTCCTAGTGAGTATCTGTTGCCCTAGTCCCTCACTCCATACCTAATGTCTGTTTTTCTTTGAGTTGCAACTTGGTTATCATTCGTTTAACAACTAATATCCACATATAAGTGAATACATACTATATTTGTTTTGTTGGTCTGAGATACCTCAATCAGAATGATTATTTTCTGGATCCTTTCATTTACATATGGATTTCATTATTTCATTTTGTTAGTGGCTGAGTGATACTCCATTATTTAAATGTACCAGATTTTCTTCTGTTGAGGGACATGTCAGTGTTTTCCAGTTTCTGGCTTTCACCAGGATTTGTTGAAAGATGTTGTCTTCTGGGCTATCTGTCAAAAATCAGGGTCTTAAAAATGGGCTCTTAAAAGTCAGGTGTCATAGATATGTAGATTTGTGTCTGGTTCTTTAGTTTTATTCTATCGAACATCATGTCTCTTTTTTTGCCAGTGCCATACTTCTATTTTTATTACTATAGCTGTATAGTAATCTTGAAATTGAAGATAGTGATACTTCCTGCAGTTCTTTAGTTATTCAGGATTGTTTAGCTATCCTGGGTTTTTTGTCTTCCTATATGAAGCTGAAAATTATCCTTTCAAGATCTGTGAAGAATTGTGTTGGAATCTTTATTGGAATCACACTAAATCTGTAGATTGCTTTAGGTAAGGTGGCCGTTTTTACTATGTTGGGTCTACTACTACTGTGTTGGATCCACTACCTTCTTACTATGTTGGATTTACTACTACTAATCAGTAGATCCATGAACATAGGAGATCATTCTGTCTTCTGAAATCTACTTCAGTGTCTTTAAGTTTTTATCATACAAATATTTTACTTGCCTGGCTAGAGTTACCCCAAGATGCTTTGTTTTCATTTGTTTCTTTTCTGAGGTTTTTGTGAAAAGTGTTCTTTTCCTAATTCTTTTCTCAGTCTGTTTGTACTTAGGAGGGCTACTGATTCTGTTAATTCTGTATCCAGCTACTTTGCTGAAAGTGTGTATCAGCTATAGGAGTTTCCCTGTGAAATGTTTAGGGGCACTTATATGTACTATTATATGCAAATAAAGATACTTTAAATTCTTTCTTTTCCAATTTGTATACCTTTGATCTCCTTCGGTTATGTTATTGCTCTAACTAAGACTTCAAGTACTATTTTGAATAGGAATAGAGAGAGTGGACAATCTTGTCTTGTTACTGAGTTTAGTCCAAAAGCTTTGAGTTTTTCTCTAAGTTGATGTTGGCTATGGGCTTGCTGTAAACTGCCTTCATTATGATGAAGTATGTCCTTTATATCCCTAATTTCTCCAGAACTTTTATTAAGAAGGGGTTTTGAATTTTGACAGAGGCTTTTTCTGTATCTAATGAGATAATTCTATAGCTTTTGTCTTTCTGTTTGTTTATTTGATAGATTACATTTATTAATTAACATATGTTGAATCATCCCTCTATCTCTAGGATGAAGCCTACTTGATTATGGGGAATGAACTTTTTTGATGTATTTTTGGATTCATTTACAGGTATTTTATTGAGTATTTGTGCATCCGTGTTCATAGGAGAAATTACGGCCTGTAATTCTCTTTCTTAGTTGGGTCTTTCTATACTTTATATATCAGTAACTGTGGTCTTCTAAAACAAGTTACACAATGTTCCTTCTGTTTCTGTTTTGGTGAAGAATTTGAGAATAATTGGCATTAAGTCTTCTTTGAATGTCTGGTAGAATTCTGAGCTAAAACCATCTAGCCCTGGGATTATTTTGGTTGACAAACTTTAATGATGACTACTGTTTTACAGTTTATAGGTCTGTTTAAATTGCTTATCTGATCTTGATTTGTATTGATTTGAATTAATCTCGGTATGTATCTAGAAAATAATCCATTTCTTTTAGATTTTCTAACTTGGTGTAGTACAGGTTTTTTAAGTATGTCCTTATGATTTTCTGGGTTTCCTTGGTGCCTTTAAGGCCCCCCTTTTCATTTCTAATTTTGCTAATTTGGATCTTCTTTCTCCTTTTAGTTTTTTTTCAGATAGAGGATAGTCAATCTTACTGATTTTCTCAAAGAACCAACTCTTTGTTTCATTGAATTTTTTTGTTTCATTCTATTTTATTAATTGCAGCCCTGAGTTTGATTATTTCTTGGTAACTACTTCCTTTGAGTATGATTGCTTCTTTTTGTTCTAGAGCTTTCACATGTGCTATTAAGTTGCTAGGATGAGATCATTCCAATTTTTTAGTGTAGACACTTGGTGCTATGAACTTTCCTCTTAGTACCACTTGCATTGTGTCCCGTAAGTTTGAGTATACTGTGTATTCATTTTCATTGAATTCTAGAAAATCTTTAATTTCTTTCTGTATTTCTGTTTTGACACATTTATTCAGTAGAGTTGTTCAGTTTACTTGAGTTTGTAAGCTTTCTGTTGTTTCTGTTATTGTTGATATCCATCTTTAATCCCTTTAATACCTAGTGGTCAGATAGGCTATAGGACGTTATTTTAATTTTCTTGTATTTGTTGGGATTTGCTTTGTGTCTGAGTATGTGGTCAATTTTTGCAGAAAATTTTATGAAGTTCTGATTCTTTTGTGTGTATGGGTAGAATGTTCTGTAGATATCAATTAGGTCAATTTAAGTTAAGTAATCTTATCTCTAGCTTTTGTCTGTATGACATGTCTATTGGTAAGAATTGGGTGTTAAAATCTCTGGCTATCAATATGTTAAGGATTATTTTGTGATTTGTGCTGTAATTGTATTTCTTTTGTGTGCCTTTGTTTTTCACATCCATTCTGTTAGTCTCCGTCTTTTTATTAGGGCATTGACACCTTGGTTTTGAGAGATATCACTGACCAGTGGTTTTCGATTCCTATGGTGTGTTTTTGATGATTCCTTTGATTTTGTTGTTGTTGTTTGCTTGTGTGGATGACTGTATGCGTGTTTCCCTTCTTTTGACTTTGCTGGTCTGGGATTATTTATTCCCTGCATTTTCTTGGATTTAGTTAACCATTTTAGTTTGATGTTTACCTTTTATCACCTTTTGTAGGGCTGAATTTGTAAATACATCTTGCTTGAAATTGGTTTTATTATGGAATGTCTTATTTTCTCCATCTTTGGTGATCTAGGTTTCTGGGCTGGTGTTTGCGGTCTCTTGGAGTCTGCAGCACATTTGTCCAGACCCTTCTGACTTTTAGGTGTGAGATGTCATTGAGACATCAGGTATGAATTTAATAGGTTTTAGATTCTAACTTGTTTTTTTTTCCCTTGCAGCTTTTAATATTTCTTCTTTGTTTTGTACAGTTAGTGTTTTTATTATTATGTAGGAGAGGACTTTTTCTATAATACTTTTATTAATGATTTGAGTTTCACACAATCTCAGTTATATGAGATAACAATTGTGTTATTTCAATAGCAGTCTCTTCCCATTCCTCCCTGTTCCACCCTCCCACCCCTGTGCCTTTAAAAAAGAAAAGAAATCAAACTTGTGTGGCAGGAGCATGGATGGTGGACTTGATCATGGTCTTTGGAGGCAGAAGGCTTTTCTGATTGTAAAATCTGACCTGGCCCATATTAGCCCTAGATGAAGCATGAAAGAGTTTGAATCAAAGTTGATCCTCACTACCCAAACCCAGACACTGACCAGGTTTCCTGGGATCCTACAAGCACGGGGCATCCTGGACTCCCCTCTCCCTCCCCACCCAATATCTCACATGGTTGCCTACAGGCAACCAGTCATCCCTCAGGCACCCAGACATCACACAGGCACCTGGTCCTCAGGCAATTACCAGGACCTCCTTACAGGCAACAGTGTCTCCCCAGGCACCCAGTCATTCCACAGGTACCTGGATATACTGTAAGCACTCAGACATCCTACAGGCACCAGCACCCATCCTGTGCCCCACCCCACTCATACAGGTATCAGGACCTTCCACAGGCATCAGGGAATCCTCCAGACACCCAGGCATCATTCAGGCACCCAGCATGTCTGCAGACACTTGGACATCATGAAGGCACTCAGTCTTTCTACAGGCAACCGTGGGCATTTGGTCATACCACTGGCACCTGGAGATCCCACAGGTAGAAGGACCGCCTGCAGGCACCAGGGCAACCCATAGGTACCCAGACATCCATTCAATGCTAGAGACTCTTCCATCTCTTTTATTCTCCTGGTGAAGCTTACCTCTGTGTTATGTTTGAGTTCCTAAATTTATCATTTCTAGATTTCCTTCAGTTTGTGTTTTCTTTATTGATTCTATTTCTATTTTCAGCTCTTGAAAGGTTTTATTCATTTTTGTCCACTGCAAGGAGGAGCTGGGAGACCATTGCATGAAGATTGGAAGGTCAAGCCTAAGTTTAATAGAGAGCCTTAGTATGTGGAATATGCCAGGACCGTGGATGTGCTATAAGGAAAGCTATAGACATAGAGTGTGGCTTGGCTCAATAGATTAGGTGTGTGTGTGTGTGTGTGAGAGAGAGAGAGAGAGAGAGAGAGAGAGAGAGAGAGAGAGAGAGAGAGAGAGAGAGGAGAGAAACATAGCTGGAAAGGGAAGGCCCAATGCTATTAGAGCCCGGTTGATTCCTTGATGATCCACAGATGAAGGAAGGATATGGAGAAGGGTCGGGGCTTGATGTTTTTCCTGGTGGTTTTCGGTCTTGCTTTGTTCTACTCTTCCCTTGCCAGCCCCCATTCCTTCATTTTAGAATAAGAATATTTACTCTGTGCCATAGTATGTTGGAAGTCTGAAGCTTGTTTTTTGATTTTTACAAGGGCTTGTACTTATGGGATTTCCTTGAGTCTCAGAAGAGATAAAGTTTGAACAGTGATGTGACTGCTAAGCACAGTGAGGATTTGGGTCTGGAGAGATGTCTCAGCAGTTAAGAGTACTTGCTGCTTTCGCAGAGGACCTGAGTTGGTTCTCAGCCACATGGCAGGTCACAACTGTCTGTAACTCCAGTTCCAGGGGATCAGTGTCCTTCTGGCCTCCATGGGCACTGCACACAGATGAACAGGCAGGTAAAATATGTGTACATAAAATGTAAATAAATCTTTAAAAATTAGGAAATAAATATTTAAAAAGACAATTGGGAACTTTTGAAGTTTGAATTTAGTTTCATGAGTTGGCTATGAGACTATGAGGGGCTAGGGCAAAATGTTGTAGCTTGAATGTGAAATGTGCCCTATACAATCATGTGTTTGAAATACTTGGTCCCCAGCTGGTGGCACTGTTAGGAAGGATTGTGAAACCTTCAGCAGATGGAACCTTGCTGTAGGGGAGGGGTCCCTGAAGCACACCTTTGATATGGTCCTGTCTCCCTTCCTGTTCTCTCTCCTCTCTGATCATGGACACAATATGACCAGCTGCCTTCTGCCTTCCCTTCCATGCAACACTATGCCATTAAATTTTAATCCAAAATAAATTTTCCTTAAGTTACTTCAGATATTTGATCACAGCATATAGGGAGAGAATAACCAAAGTCATTTTCAGCAAAAGAAACCAAGAAGGAAGAATTTTGACAACTGACTTCACAGCATTATACAAAACTATAGTGACCAAAACAGCATAGTATTGGCATAAAAACTGGGAGATAGACAGTGGGGAAAACTACTCTAAAGCTGTAGTAAGTTTGTTTTCAATAAAGGTACTAGGAACATTGTTTGGTTTTTTTTGTTTTGTTTTGTTTTGTTTTAAGATTCAATTGTTGCCAGGAGGTGGTGGTATACACCTTTAGTCCCAGCACTCAAGAGGAAGAGGCAGGCGGATCTTTGTGTGTTCGAGGCCAGCCTGGTCTACAGAGTGAGTTCCAGGACAGCCAGAGTTACAACAGAGAAACCCTGCCTCCAAAAAAGAAAAGGGAAGGAAAAGAGAAAGAAAGGAAAAGAAAAAGATTTACTTGTTTTTTATGTGCAAGCGTGTTTTTGCCTGCATGTATATATGTGTGCTATGTTCATGCCTGGTGCTGGCAGAGACCAGAAGAGGGTGCTGGGTCTCCTGGAACTGAAGTAACATACAGTTTATGTGGGACTGCCATAGAGCTAAGAGTGGGTCGAAGCTGGCTTGGAACCCCTAGTCATCCCAGGATATGAGAACGGCAGGCATTTGGATGCTCCCCACCTTAGTCCTGACCAGAACCCAGCTAAATATTAAATATTGCCTGCTTCACAGAAGCAAAGGAATGAGGCTTGGTTGGTGCTTATCTGTGCTGTAGCTGGAAGCATGGGAATGAGTCCATTTACTGATAAGATGCCTTCCTCTTTTTCTCTGTGGACTACACCTTATGCAAAAGGTGCCCTTGCAAGACCTTGATGCTTAGACTTGAACTCCACATGTAAATGAGGCTATTCCAGTATCCTTGTCTCAACCTATGGATTCCAACCCTGGGTACCAAAGACCCCTGCCAGTACTCTATATAAATGTAACCACTCTCACTTTAATAAAGGAGAGAGATGCTTCTCTGAGAGCCTCTCCTGAGAGTCTGATTCGCTCTTGTAGACTCTTAGTCCTCCGGTCTGGGACCCACCAGGATTCGTTGACCCGTGCCCTGTGCTTTCTTTCCCCGGGGGCTAAGCTGGAGACTGATAGCTCAGCCATGCTCTGGGAAGGGAAGTAGAAAGAGAAAACAACAATTTTACTGTGTAGGTGCTGGGAACTGAACCCAGTTTCTGTAGAAGAGCAGCCAGTGCTCTTAAGTGTTGAGCGATCTCTCCAGTCCCTGAACCATAAAACTTTCAAAGAACTATACAAAACTAAACCTAGCATAATCTGAACTTCTTAATGTTTGAATTTAAATGTAGCACATATTTAGTAAACCATTTATTTCCAACAAGGAAAGCTTTAGAAAATAAAATATATCATATCTAAATATCTATACTATCTTCAATGTAAGCTTTTTTAAAAGAACCATTAGAGAAATGTATCTTCCTCTTCAGGTTTATGTATGAACATTATAGTATGAAGATACTTGTCTTGCCTTGTCAGAGAAAAGCGAGGGGGGCGGGTAACTTCCTAAATTAATTGAATTTTTTAAAGAAAATATATCGATCTCATTAGCCCATATCCTGAGACTTTAAAAAAAATGATTAAGACTGGGTAATTTATAAAGTACAGAAATGTATTTGCTTTGTAATGTTGGAGCCTCAGAAGTCTGAGAGCAAGACTGGGCTGACATCTGCTTTATAACAACATAGCAGTGAGCATCAGAAGATGAGATGCTCGTCCCTGGGGAAGACTCTCAGCATTCCTTAGTTGCTGTAGTTCTTTGTCTAGGGCTGAGGCCCCTTGAGTTTCCGTCCCCCTGTGTTAGTGTGTCTATCGGTGTCATCTTTGTTCAGGTCTGGTCAGCCGTGAAATCATATACATACAAGTAACATTATACAGACTGAGCAGATCGCATCTATGTTTAGGGATGTATATGTAACTATATATACATATATAGGTAAGAACAATTAAAGAAATAGAGGCCTTCAAATTGAGAGAGAGTAAGGAGGATTGTATGGAAAGAGTTATAAGGAGAAAAGGGGAAGGGGAAAATATGTAACTGTAATATAATTTCAAAAAAGAAAAAAGAAGAAAAAATGAGATATTTAGCTCATGTTTCTCCTCCTATAAACTCCACACTGCCATCATTAGGGTCCCACTGTTAGACTCTTATCTAACCCTGATTACCTCCCAAAGATCTTACCTTCTCGTATCACTAGCATATGACTATTGATTAAGTTTCCAACACATGAACTTTATGGAGACATGTGCAAACTCTAATCTTCCCTCCATAAGAAGGATGACAGTGAGGATTTTTGCTGAATACATGTGATAACAACCTGGAGGACTCCACTCCAGTGGGGCATTATAGGCTGGGTGTCTGGACTGAAAATCCAAAGATCTGATTATACCCTACTCTTGTATATAACTAAATAAAGTACATAGGTATGGTCTTTATTACTCACGTATTCACACCACTTTGAACTTAATACTACCTTTTCCTGGAAAAAAGGAATCCACAATTTTTATAAACAGTATTTTCCATCTGACAACCCATAGCATATAGACACATCACAGAAATGTAAGTATTTCAGGACATTAAAGCCTGTTTTGTCCTGCTAGAGAGATGGTTCAGAAATAAAATAGAAGGGGGGGCGATGATAAAACATCTAAACAACCAATGAGTACTGCAAAATCAAACAATCAAAAGATAGCCACATGAGACCCACCAAAGTGATAATGGCTCATACTGGACTAGAACGTAAAAGCAGATGTTCCATGTTCATTTTTTTAAATCATTGACACAGAATATGTGGTTAATATTTTAAATATTTCAATTAATGAAAAGTCTGCACATATATCATATGAATTTGACTTTTCAAGGAATATTAATGTGAAACATTTAAAATAGTACTGAAATAAAGACCTATAGACGCAGATAGGTTTTTTTAATGATACTGAGAACACATAAAGGTCTTTATGGGTCTTCAGGCTATCATAAACATCAATCATCATTGTCTTATGGACATACTAAAAATGCTAGAATGCTCATTAATAAACAGCTGATAAAGCTGGGAGTATAGCATAGAGCATAATTTTAGCATATGTAAGTGAGTTCAATATCCAGCATATTTGTACATGTTTGCATGTATATATGTTTACATACACATATATGCATAAATGCTGTGGTAAGAGAATGCAGATCCATGCAGCTTTTATAGTTATAGGCTAAACGTAATGGGTTTTTTTTCATTTTTAAAGAAGACAAAATACCCAGGGAGGTGGTCATACAATGCCTTTAATCCCAACACTCAGAAGGCAGAGGCAGGCAGATCTCAGAGTTCACAGCCAGCTTGGTCTGCATAGCAGTTCCGGGACAGCCAGGGTTACACAGAGAAACTGTGCCTTAAAGAAGCAGGGGACAAAAAATAAAGCTACTATTTAAGCATTCCCACTTCATGAAACAAGTAGATGGCTGCTACATTTAATACAGGAAAGTCAGTTTGTCTTGTGTGTTTTCATATTGTACTCGACAAGTAGAATTCATAGTTGATCAGCCCCAGGTGAATATCCAAATTAAGGGCTATACTTTATAAGCCCTAAACTTGTATTTTGTCTTTTCAGTGTTTAAAGTACCAGGGAAAGGCAAACTAAATTGGTGAACTGAGTATGTGCCTGCCTATTTTATATACATGTAGACATTTAGATATAGGGAAAAATCTGTTCTGGGTTTGAATATGACTTACCCATAAGAATGCATGTTTGCTTTCTCTTGATTCGCACAGAGCAGATGGGTGCTTGAAGGCCTGCTAATCCACAGCTGGAATGGTTTCAGCCGTTTCCACGTGGCCGGGTTAGAGTGGCTTTTCTAGTGGACTGAGAGGGCAGCAGAAGAGGGATATCATTATTCATCAGTATCCCAGTGGGAGCACTGCCAGCAGAGATTAATTTTTCTGTTATGCTTGTAAAACAAGCTCAGGTGGAGTCTCTAATCCTCAGGGCACGGGTGGCAGATCAAGAAAGATGCTACAAAGCTAGTTAATTTTCTGATTCTGGGGGAAACAGAAGCTCTGTTAGGTGTATAAATACACGATTGCAAATTTAAGTAGCTCAAATCCAAATGGGATCTTCCCAGACATCTGGCATTGAAAATCTCTGTTTTCCTTTGTTGTATTCAAATAAAACATATTAAAATTTTACCCTAAGAGCAAAAATAGTGGTAACTTTAATTACTCTAGCATAATTGATTTTATGAGTTAATAACTTTTAAAACATTTAATATTTACAAACACAAACTGAGTCTAAAATTTAGTGTCTAAATACACTCAAAATTGAATTCAAAGTACCTAATAGCTATCTAATTGGCAGTGGTTTCCAGTTAGTTGGTTGGTTGGTTGGTTGGTTTTTCTGTTTTTGTTTGCTTGCTTGCTTGCTTGCTTGTTTCTGAATATTTCTAGTCTTCTTTTAAGGTGCTTGTATTTTTATTTTTCAACTTGTGATTTTTTTGCACCTGTTTCCTTTATCTTACTATGTGACCCATCAGTGTGTTCATTATTTTGAGCAATAAATGTAAAAATATATTTACGTGACTGGTTAACAAACATTATCTACTACATTACCTTAACAATTTTTACCAAGTTCTGTCATACAAATATTAACTTCTTCCACGTCCTGTGACACATTTTTTTTTAATCTTTGAGGAACAAAATACCACACATCTATAGTATATTTGTTTGCTGTATTTTTATTTTTGCTTCTGTTTTGAGAAAAAAACAGAAAATTATTTGAAGCCAATCAAAACAAAAGTCTGTATTAAGAATACACAGCTTATAGGTTTAGCTTATCAAATTGGTTATATCTACAATTCCATGAGTAGTTCCCAAAGTTTTCTGACTACAATGCCACTGAAGGAGTTTCACAATGTTTTGATTAAGGGAAGCTCTGTTGAAATGCAATGCGCTTAACCTCTCAATGTGTTTATTTTGAACAACATGATGTATGTATTTTCATTTAAAATCAACCTGTCCAGTGACTCTGGTGATATCTTATATAAAAAGTAAACCTTTCGATTGATTAAGCTTAGATATTTGTTAATTCTTAGTCCTGATCTTGCATTAACTGGAATATTTTGTACTTCAGGAGAACAAAGATTTCTGAGGCACTAAGTAGGATACAAAGCTTAATATTTTATAGTAAAGGTTTCTATTAAAATGCAAGTTCTCAGAAGTCAGGTATGCTTTCTCATGGTTAAATCTAGAGAATGTTGGAGCAGATACAACCAAGTCTCATGGGAGCTAGAAAAATAACTGAATCTAGAAAGAAACCTATTTCATTTTTTGAGGTAATGATTGCTAACAAATGAGGTAATCACTTTCTCAGCCTTTACCAAATCAACAAGTCAACTTTCTTCTTCTCTCTGTGTCACTCAGAATAAAACTGCTGTCTTTAGGTATTGCCCTAATCCTAAATAAAGAACAAAAATCTCACAGATCCAACTTCTTCACTTTATATGTGTCTACCGTAACTTCTTCAGTTATCTTTTTCACATACAACTTACAATGTGATTGCTTTTCAAGTAGCATTTGGCCCTCTGTCTTCACAAAGAATATTGATTCAAGAGAAGAAATAATTTATTCAGTCAGTCCTTAATTGTAAACAATGTGTTCTTACAACAAAATAGGGAACTAGAATATTAAAATGTTTCAGAGATTTTAAGGATCTACATTTTTCTTTTTGATAATAAAAATCTTACTTTCTTAATGTAGCAATTCATCATATATATATATATATATATATATATATATATATATATATATATATATATAATCTCCATCCATATTCAGGTATGAGGAACTTTCTAATCACTGAATTAAAAGGAATAAAATCTAGCATATTAAGGAAAATAATTGCTGTTAGTGCTTTATCACTATAGTTGACCCAAAGCTACAGGTGAAGCTGTACTGTAAGCTGTTTATTCAGGACTAGTAGTAGCCCACCAGTGCACATGACCACTTCTGCTGCCATCAGTGCTACCACACAGGTCTTGCTTGCTGTATGCGGAAATGTTTGTTAATTAGACATTTCCAGGGGAAAAGTTGTAAAGGTTATGAGGCTTTACATAAGAACTTACCTTGTTTCACCAGCTTCACTTTATTGTGTTATATGTTTTCTGATGGTTTGGAATTTATTGAGATTTTCACGCTATCCCAAGAAATAACCCTTTATAAAACCCAAAGGTTGTATTTGTACTCACCATATATTCAATGTGTAGGTTTATTTGTCACACATTATAACTTACAATTCAGATTTTTAGAGGTGATCGCACTTTCTCTTTTGGAAAACTGTATTAAGACTTTCAGGTTATTGAATTGGGGCTTTAGCAATTCTAGAATGCAGATTATGCTGTCACTTTTTTTTAATTGGGTGCTGTTAAAAATAGACATTATTTTATTAAGGCACAAAATTTCTAACACATTTTCAACTGAATTAATGGATATCTTTGGTATTTTATCATAATAACTCCAATAACTTAAGGAGAGCCAGCACTAGAGAATTATCCCTGGAAAAGCCATTTAAACTGAATGTACTTAGAGTCTGTTTTACAGTAGGTACAGAAGTGAAACCAGTAGGGTCTTTTTTTTTTTAATTCTTTTTTTGCTTCTTTACTTTGGAAAACTAACCTGAAAACTATAGCAAAAAGCTCACTTTTTATAGTCCACAAAGTTTGGACTTTCGTAACTATTTGCTAACTCTTAAAGATTGAGCTAAATAAACTTGTTTAAAGGAGTTTTTTGAGAGGGCAAAATAATTATATGTATACCGTTTACTGTGGGGTAACTTTTAGCAGATAATAGAAAGTATTTTCTAAAACTCTAGTTGAGAACATTATAAATTTTCTCAGTAACTTCCCTTAATACCATGGTAACTAAGTACTTCACTTTCATGCATCATTAGAATCATATATTTTCCATGAATTTCTACAGAAAAAAAAATGTGGACCATGCTTCCCAAAAAAACTTGTTTTCCTTTTGCATATGGGAGGATTATTAACATTTTCTCCTGGTGGTGGTGGTGGTGGTGGTGGTTGTAAGAAACAATACTTCTAGGTACTCAGACAGGGATCCAGTACCTCTCATCACTTCCTCCAGAACCTTACAAAATCTCTAATCCAGGCATCCAGGCAGTATTAGCTAAGAGAACCAGTCTCCTTTCTCTGAGCACCTACTCTGAGAGTAGAAGCTTTGCCCCATTCTTGGATCTGACTAACAAAGAATACTGCAGGTAATAAATGACATCTTAAGTTGTAGGTGAAGTTACATGCTGGGAAAGAAAGACAAATGAAGATAGGTTAGAGGATAATGAATCTAACAATATCAGACAAGGTAACTTCAAAACAAAAATGATATTTAAATGTTAATAAGACAGTGACAATATTTTACAGTAATAAAGAGTTCAATCCATCAGGAGACAGAACAATTGCTTATATCATATGTGAGATGAAAGCCCAGAAGCTAGGAGATGGCTCAGCAGTGAAGAGCGCTTGCTGCTCTTGTGGAGGAGCTGAGTTCTGTTTTCAGCACCCATGCAGCAGCTCACAGTCGTTAATTGCAGGTCCAGGACATCCAAAATCATCTCACCTGAGCTCCGGGGCACATATACACATAGGCAGGCAAAAGAAAAAGAAAGTCCTAAATACATGCAGCAAAAACAGAATTAAAAAGAGAAATAAAAAATCCAGTGATCCAAGTTAGAGACATCAGAATTTTATTTTCAACAGTGAATGTGTCAGCAAGACAGAAGTTTAATAAGACCAGGGAAGAATCAACACCAGTATAAAACAGCTAGACCACTGCAGAATGTGTTCCCAACAATGGCAAATAAAGATTCTTCTCTGATATACTTGAACAGCCTTCAGAATCAGTCACAGATTTAACCAGAAAACAAGCCCCCAAATGAAAACACCTTATCATAAGAAGTGTGCTCTCTAAACACAGTGAAATTAATTTGTAAGGCATTAGCAGGAAGAAATTTGAGAAATGTGCAGACACATGGAATTAAATAACAGTCCACACAACCATAGGCTCAAAGGAGAATTCATAACAGCAATTAGAAAGTACTTTCAAACAATGAAAACTAAAACATAATACTATGAGTCTTGTGAGGTACCACTAAAGCCATGCTTTTATAAAGTCCTGGCTAGGTCAGCAGATTCAGCTCAGTAAGTAAAGGCACTTCCTGCCATGCCTGACAACCTGAGTTTAATCCCTGGAACCACATGATGAAAGGAGAAAACTGACTCCTTCAACTTGTCCTCTGACCTTCACACAGACACACGAGCAAGTGCACACACACAAAATAGATAAAGTCCTAATTCTACATGCTTGTATTAAGAACTTTCAAAAAAAAAAAGCTGGAAGAAAAACAAAAATCGAAATAAGGTCTGAAGCATTTGATAAGGATTGGTGTTTAAATAATAAAACTTAGAATTTAAAGTAAAGAAAATCAGCTGTAAATTTTTAATCTTTTCAGACTGCTATGCCAAAATACCATGAAGCAGGTAGCCAGTAAACAACATAAAATTTTTTCTGTTAGTTCTAGAGGATGAAAGCCAAAATTAAGTTGTCAGCAGATTTGGTGTCTGGTAAGTCTCCACTTCCTAGCTGGTAGGTGACCGACCATCTTCTCTGTGTCCTCCTATAGCAGAAGAGTCTTGTTAGAAAAGCACTGATCTCTCCCAGTCTCAACTTCTCTATTCTAGTCACCTAGTTCCTTCCCAGGGGTGCCACCCTCAGGAACTATCCCCCATGATTGTTTAGAACACAAGCACTCCATAGCAGAAAACAAAAGGTGATTCTTTAAAAGCTAAACTTCACAAGACTTTTGGTGAAACAAATAGTGAAACATTGAACTTGATAAAATCGATAATGAAACAAGAGATGTGACTGTGCAACCTGAGAATCCAAATGAATACAACAAGGGAATACTATTAGCAAGTGTATGTTCCCCCTCACAAAAAAAAAAAAAAAAAAAAAAATGTAACTTAGCTGAAATGAAGAGATTTCCAAAAAGATATAAATTATTATAAGAGTAAAAGGAATAAAATGTCTGGATGTCTGAATAGATGTGAGCCAGGTAAAGAGATTGAATTGAGCCATTTTATGTCTTTCTGCTAGGAAAAGGGCAGCCCCAAAAGTAGATGAATCATGCTAAATATTCAAAAACTTATCATCAACACTATATTAGAAGTCTTTGAAAAATACAAGATAAAAAAGGACACTTCCAAACTCATTTTATGAGACTAATGGTACCCTAATACCAAAACCAGGTAAAGCTTCCCCTAGAAAGCTAGATTAATGTGTCTTGTGAATACAAATGTGAAAGTCCTCAACAAATTAAAGCCAGCAGCATTGTGAAAAGATGGTATGCCCCATCAAGTGGGATCCACCCCTTGAATGCAAGGTTTACTTAATATCTAAAATCCAAGTGAATTGACTAAGATTAATGCAGCAGAGGTCAATCATTTAACCACTCAGGAAGCTGGAAAAACATTTAATAAAACTCAGCACTTTCATGATGGAAATAAGAAAGAAAGACAAGAAGGGAACTTTCTTAACCTCAAAAGATGAAAAATCTATAGCTGACTATAGATTACCACTAACTGGTAAAAGACTGATAAGAACAGGGATAAAGTAGGATGGAAATCTTGCTGTTCCTGTTCTGAAGTATAGTCATCCAAACTCTAGAGGAAGAAGTGATTGTTTCCAGTTTTCGGATGACATGATCATATGTAGAGAAATCCCTAAGCTACCCACTAAAATACTGATAGGACTGTGGGGAAAGGCTTACCAAGGTTGCAAGACTAGAAAACAGTTATGTTACGCTATACTAGTAATGAGCAGGCTTAAATGCAAGTAAGAAACTAGTTCTGTGTGCTTTAAAACAAAAAATACTAAAACAAACACTTACAAATTCATAAATATTACAAAGAAGTACTAAATACACCCTATAAGACATTATCAAATGGTGTAAACAGATATTTCATATCCGTCAACAGAAGACTTGCTGTAAGATAGCAGTTCACCCATCCTCATCCTCTATCTATCACAATAATTTAAACTGTTAAGCTTAAATTAAACTGATAAGCTAATATTAAAATTTGTATAAAATACAAGGGACCCATAGTAAAGTAAGGTAATCTTGAAAATGAACTAATTTGGAGGATCCTTTCAATTTTGAAACTTGTATTACAAGCCTATAATAATTAAAATTAGTGTGATAGTGGCATAAGGTAGACATATATATCCATGAGATAAATGAAGAGTCTAAAAATGCTGGGTTTTGGTGAAAAGTGCCAAGATAATAAAATGGAAAAAGAATGATCTTTTCAAAAATGCAGCCAAGATAACTGAGTTAGACCTTCTTTGCACTATACATACAAATTATTATAAATCTAAAACCCTCACTGACCTAAATATAATTACCCTACTCATAGAAGTCTTTATTTTTTTATTACATTTAGTCTATGTGTGTTTGTGTGTGTATGTGGGGAGAGGTAGCACACATGTGCCATGGTGCCTTGTAGAAGTCACAGGATACCTTTGGGAGCTGAGCTTTCTACCTATGCCCTGTGGGTCTTGGGGATTATCATGCTTGGAGACAGGAGCCCTTATCCACCCACCCACTGGGCCACTTACCAGCCAGAAATCTTCTCAGATAATACAGATGTAAATATCCATCACTCTGGGTTGGATAACAAGAGTATATTTGCAAATCACATAGCTGTTTTAAAAAACACTTGAATCCATGGAACTAGAAATCATTATAGTAAGTAAATTAAGCAAAATTTAGAAAGACAATTATACATGTTTTCTCTCATATGTGGAATCAAATTGAAATTATATATTTATATGTAAAAAACTTGTATCTAAAAAGTAAGACAAATTATATCTCTACTAATAAGATAAATGATTCAATTAAGAAATCAGGAAGGATTTGAATGGATATTTTCTCCAAGTCCATTAGTGCGTAACAAGGACCTAAACCTCATTAGTCATTAGTGAAAATGCTAACCAAGCCATAATGAGATGTACTTCACATCCCCTACAGTGGTATAACCAAAAAAATGTATCATAAACAGTGTCGGTGAGAATATGGAGAGATCACAGCTCCCAAGCATTGCTGTTGGGAATGTAAATTGTTATTCACTTTGAAATTGTTCAGCTGTTCCCCAGAATTTAAGCAATTACCTCATAACACCCCAGTTTCACTCATAGATGTGTACCCACAAGAAATAACACATACTCAGACCCAAACTTTTACACTGTGATTATAACAAGTTTTTTTCCCCAAATGGAAACAATCTAATTATCAGTCCATCAACTGAAAAACAGATGGGGAAAATGTGGTATGTCCATAAGATTTTTACCTGGATTCTCACACACTGGCTTGTGAGAATCCAGCTGTTTTCACTCTCTTAAGCCTTTTGTGAAAGAAATTTTCTTAGTAATTCTTTTGATATTGTTTCTTACAAATTTCAAGTAATTTTACATAGAAAAAAAATGTCTTTTAACCATTTGGAAATAACCACTAATGTGGGAGGAAACAAACTATTTGGTTCTCTTCATTCTCCTTAAATTACTGTTACTCCCTTTCTTCCATTCATTTCCAGGCAGAGAGGGAGTGCTGGGAGATGGGGGCAAAGAAGGAAGCAGGAGGAAGATCCCAGCTCTTCCCACTGCTTTTCCATCCTTTAGTTACCTTTCTGTATTCTAAGCTACCCCTGTCTAGATTTTTAGAGGATCACAGTGCCCTTCTAAGGACTGGTAGTGTAGTATTTTCTTAGTACACATTCTCTTTGGTCTTTTGACAACCTTATTTACTTTGATATTTTCATTCTAAAAAAATAAACTTGCAAATCTTAGCCATTTATTTTTCTTCTGAGATTTTCAGTGGCTCCTCCTGTGCCTCCCCTCAGTTATACTCCAAACGTTTTCCAGATTGTCTGCATTCGAGACTGCAGTTTAAAATATGACCTCTAGATAGACAAGTCTCATGATATGCACCAATCTTGATGACTTTCGTCACCTACATTTGCACAGTTCAGTTTGTTCCTTTCCACATCATCCTTCTGTGACCCAGATTCAATGCCCAGAGAATGAGCACCTCTGCTCTTGCTGTGCCTGTCACTTGCAGGGTAGTTGTTTATATATTCAAGATGGATTGCTTAGAAGAATCTGTGTTCCTCCTTTCCTTGTCCACAGTTTCCCTTACCAAGCTGATAACCATCTTCATTGATTTTTTTTCTTTTTAATTTTCTTTCTGAAATTTCTCTTTTTGGTAGGAGAGGGAGTTTACTCTTAAGCTCTTGTCTGAGTTCTCATATGCTGAACCAAACAATTAGAAGATCATGTGAGATCTTCTAACCTTGATTCCTGTCTCTTGTTTAATCCACGTTACTCATCTGTACAGGAACATTTAAACTTCTAATCCAGCAACATGGCTGCTCTAGCAAAGGATTGCATTGAAAGGCCTGTATAATAGCTAGGAAGGGATCATCCAATGGCCTAAGGAATCTGACATTTAGAGTCCTGTGTGATCTGGATGAAATGCTTTAAAGGCAATGGTAGTGATACCTTAAATCACAAACTCAGATTGAATCAGAGTGAAGAGCCAGCATAGTGAAGACTAAGATTCAGTCAGAGTGAAGTCTGAGATTGAGTCAGAAGGAGAACATGCCCAACTCCAGGATATAAAAGGAAGGTCTCAGTTCACAGGCAGTATAGAACAGACAGAAGAGTTGGAGAGAAGAGAGTTATTCAAATAGCTCATGGACAAAATGAGATGAGAAACTGAGAAGATCAGAGCCAGTCCAGAATAAGCAGAGGGAAAGCAGAGAATCAGATGCAGATGGTTTACAATTTACAATTTGTAGTTTATGATACAGATCAGAATGAAAAGAGCTAGTTCAGAAGATAGCTAGCTGGTCAGAGTGAACCCAGTCAGTAGTAAGTCTAAGAGGCTGAAACATTCGTGACCTAGCCTTCTAGGTCTAGGATTAAGATTAGATTGTACAGAGCCTGAAACCATCTAGGACAGGAAGATTGAATTCACAAAGAATAAACGGCCTTTTGCCATGAACCCATGAGAATAAATTAAAAAACAAATCAATGTTACATCTACACATACATCTGATGCATCTATGCTTACACTCATCTCCCAATCATTCTGTTTCAAAGCACTATTTCTGTCCTCCACAACTACAAAGTATGTATCTAAAGAACTGTTTCTTTAATTTCACTGTCAAGCCCCTATACAGTGTTAGCTTTTATCTCTTCACTTAGACTCTTTCTCCTTTTCTGTTGATTAACTGTCACCTTTAAACATTGTGTGTATGCTCAACCTGCTTCATGCCTTTGCTTTTGATTCCCACCTGGATGGTGTACCTGACATTCATCCATCTATCTTTGCTGAGTATCTTTTCCTTAGCTTACCTCAGAGGTTATTTTCTGTTTATTGCACAGTATTTGTTTCACTTACTTGGCATTTGCTCCTCTATTACCTTGCTGTATTTCTTATGTTTGACTTATGTTGATATTTCACTTTTAAATTTATCTAACTTGCTAATACATATATTAAATCCTAGAACAAAAATACTCTGAAATTATTAAACAGATTAAAAATATGTTCCTGATATTCCTTAGTGTCTTCCTCCTTGTGTTTAATTTTTTCATTTTTTTTTTATGTTTGCTGTATTCTTGTAGTCATAGCAGTGTTTTTCAACCTTCCTAATGCTGTGACCCTTTAATACAGACCTCATGTTGTGATGATCCCAAGCCATAAAATTATTTTTACTTTATACCTATAATTTTGCTAGTGTTGTGAATTGAAATGTAAATATCTGATATGCAGATGGTCTTAGGCGACCCCTGTGAAAGGGTCATTTGACCCCCAAAGGGGTCACAACCCATAGAACTTCTGGCCTACAGAAATACAATTTCTAGAGAAAGACACCCTACTGGGCATGATAGCACACACCTCAAATCCCAACACTTAGGAAACAGAAGCAGGAATAAGATCAAAGTTCACAGACATCCAGGATTTATAACCAAATGTAATACTTCCCCAGGTGACCTAAGACCATGAGTCAAAAGAAGAAAAAGAGAGAGAGAGAGAGAAAGAAACAAAAAGAAAAGGTCACTAATAATTTATTTCACGTTTACAGATAGGTTGTTTTAAACTTATTTAATTATTTTAAACTTATTTAAACTTACTTAATTACTCTATAGTGACATTAGTCTCAGTATCCTTGGTTAGGATTCAAACCTCATAGCCTCAAGATTTTTATTTCTTAAAAGGGAAATATCATAACATTGTTAAGCTATATGGCATTTTTTTATTATATCCTTGAAAACTGAGGAATTTTTTCAAGTTTCATCAAAGAGCAATTTTTTAAAGACTTAGCTATAAGTCCTGGGAAATAGAAGTTTCTGATGGAATTTCTACCACTGAAATTATTTTAAGTACAACAGAACTCCTGGTGCCCACTATTGTAAGATCCCTTAAAAATCCAGCTGTCAACCAGGTGGTCCTTCTTATAATAGAGAATGATGTTATTTCTTGATCATATTTATTTTTGGCAAATGATTCTAGCCCTAAATTGCCTGATGGCCAGACATCTGTCTGTAAGTTTTAAGACATTGATACAAGTCAGACACATGTTTTCAGATAACCCTGAAAAGACACATCTAGACCTGATGAGAAATCATGATTATAGCCATCTTCGTGTTATTTTGTTTCTTTATTAAAGTGAAATAAACTATGTACATATTTGAAAAATCAGTTATTATTTAAGTAATGAAACCTTATATTTTTATTATTTTATAATCTTTTGTAGCCTAGGGTTCTTTTGCTTTTTTCTTGAAACTGAAATATGAAGTTCATTCCTTGTATATATTAAGTTTGTGATCTCTGTCAATACTATGTAAGTCTGCTTTGATGTCTTATATTTTAGAAGCATGACATATAACTTATTCAGCTTGAATATAGCATCCTAATAAAAGTACAAAACAGTAGTACATATTTGGTAATATAGAAATATTTTATATTACAATTTTAATCCATTAGCAGCTGAATAAAAGATCTGAAATAACAGGCAATGATAATAGGAAGCACATTATCGTCTTCCTGGCTTGGTAAGTGCCAGCTTACTTTGCAAATATTGTTATAAAATATCTAATACCCAATTAAATTAATACATCTGAAGGCAAACAATTAGGGTCCCTATCAGGGAAATTTACTGAAATGCTTTTTCTAAAGCTTCAGTGGCCAAAAGACAGCCCTGGAATGTGAGAAACTAATTTTGGTTTGTTTTAACACCTCAAAATGTTACAAATTAATCAAGTGCTACTTAAAGTCTAGAACTCATTAACTTGTTAAGTTTTACTTTTCCCATGACAGAGATTAAGTATAGCATAAAGCTTTTAGTCTTTCGTCAGTTACACTGACATTGCCACTGCACAAGTGCCCTCTTATCTGCAGTTTAGTGAGCGCAGGCAGTGATCTGTGCAGTGATGTGAAAGAACCAGTTTACTGTTACACAAGGTTTACAGGAGGTAAAGCACCCTCGCTGCTGCTGAAGCTGGGAGAGAAAACCTGTGTTACTCAAACATGTATTTGTTAATAAAGAAAAAGCCTTAATGACATTGGAAGTGTTTAAGCATTAGATTCTTACTTTATCACATCTGAAAGGTAAGGTTATACAATGTGTGTATCTAAGGGCCACGAGTCCATGTGAGATTTACTATCAAGTAAAAATGCCAGAGCCCTGACTGAGGCCCAGTGCCTACTGAGGCTAAAAGCCCTTCTCAGGATAGACATGCCAGGTTGTTCCTAGTAGAAAAGCAAGCTATATGGCACAGAGAAAAAAACATTGTGTAGGAATATCTCTACAGACTGGAAAAGTAGAAATGCAGAAGCAAAATGTAGTAGCATCCATGCATTTTAAATTTTTACTTTATGTGAAAGAGCAGAGTTTATGAGGGTCATAGAACAGATTGAGGTTTGTAACAAACGGGACAAAATGAAAAGTATTGAAAAAACAGCAGGAACCATTTGTAATTATGAAAGACGTTTTTTCATTCTCTTTTTTCTTTTATAATCTAAAAACAGTAGCAGGGGGTTACAAGAAGAGTTCATAATAGGTTGTCAATCACTGTCATTTAGCATTTGCAGTGGAAGATGTCTTTATTCAAAGACAGCTGAGCAAATCAGAGATACAGATTTGTAGTTAGTACTCTGTCCAGCCTGCACTAAATAAACAAGGCCAGGGCAGACAAACCAGCCTCTCACATAAAAATATAATGGACTCCACTGACCTTGCTGCCCTCCATTCAGCTTCAATCCCTGTTACATAAAAGCTTCACTTTCAATTTCCTTTAATTACCTACATGATGTAGATAAGAAAATGAACCTTCCTTACAGTCAATGATCACACACAGGAAATTAGACAACTTGTTTAAAATTAGAGGAGTAATTTGGAGGTAAATAATTCTATATGTCCTGCTGAAGAAAAAGTGTCTAGAAAGAGTTTTTGTAGAGCTGTTTGTTTTTAACCAGGGATTTTGATTATTTTTGTAGCTCTGCTGAGCCTAGGATTGGTGCTTTTCTAACCAATCTAAACTGAGTTTTTAAAAAAGTCCCCTTTGTGAGTATTCTAAAACGTCCATCATAATAAAATACTTGTAGGGACATGAGAAGTGAGCATAGTGGTCAAGCAAGCATGTCACATTCTAAAGAGCTTAGAAAATTGTGAAATGGAATTCCGAGAACAAATGTCCACGGCTTTCACGGGAGGGTCTAGCAGAGCAGCAGAGGATTAAAGAGCAGTTGTCTTCAGTCATCATTTTAACTCTGCTTCTGAGGGCCACGATCAAGCCGCCAGCAACAACAGCAAGAAGCCAGTAATACTTATAACCATTGATCTAAACAGTAGTCATTTTTCACTTGTATGTAACATACCATTTGAGCATTGATTAGAAAACAATATAAGATTTCAAACTTTTGTGAACATGTGACGATAGGTGATTCTTTATTTCAGCTATCTACACAGTATCTTCAGTTAGTTGCAGTGCGGTATATTGAAAAGTGTGTTTCCTTATCACCCTAACAAGTACTTTTTCAATATTGAACTAATATGGATTTAAAAGAGATATGACTAGAGATTAGAGACTAAAGCCCACAATATCAAATCTATATACAGTTCAAGGGGATGCAGCTTCTGAATATTGTTTCTTTAACTATCTCTTGTAACAGGAACACAGTGTCTTTGAAAGAACCAGTATTTACTGTTACTACATGACATTAAATTTTTTGATTATTTGAGTGCCCAACAAGATGGCTCAGCAGATAAGGCAGTTGGTAGGAGATGGTAAAATATATGCACATAGTTATAAACAAATATATAAACCTTAAAGATATAGACCGAATCTCAAATAATTGATGCTTAAGTTAGTACATATCATGTATGCTATCATACTCAGAAATCATGGTCATTATTATGATACCTTATGCTTACAGGAAGCCTTTACTTTCACATTGAATCCTCATACCAAGCCCCAAGTTAAGACAAGAATTTGGACTTTGGGGGATACAGCCAGTCTCAAAGGTCTCATAGTCTATAAACTGCAGAGCTGAAGATCTACCTACTATGTCAGTTCTATGGTCATTCATCCCTCAACTACCCCATACCACACCATCTACCCTGCTGATTTGTGTAGCTGTAAGGCAATGAATTACTTACCACATTCTTTGAATTCCACTTCATTTAAACATTGAGCAGAAAAGAAAAGATCTTTGGAGTCAGGGGGCTCAGTGGTAGAGAGTTTGCCTATCAGGTGAGAGAACCTGATTTCAAGTCCCAGTGCTGCCCCAACCTTAAAAAATTAACAACAGAAATAATAGCTTTATATGATGGAACCTTTATACTGTGGATAACTTTTAAGCACAGAAATAAGTGTTAATTTTAATTTTATGTTTTATAAATATGTATAAACCAAAAACCCCCTTTGAAGATCTGAAAAGTGTTGTCTGTATCAAATTGATAATCAAAAGGCCAGTTTTTTAAACCTAAGTTTATTAACTAACCAGATGGATGCAGGCACTTTGGGCCAATGCTGTTATCAAGAAGAGTACATGTAAGTATAACTTATGTTTGAAATACAGTGGTAATATTGTCTTCTGAAGAGTATTTTCTCATGAATTAACCCCTTCTTTTCAATACAAATTTTACAAATTTACACCCCAACCCATGTATGTTTTACCTTTCAAAAAGTTATTTTTTAGTTTTTTTTTATAATTTTACTGTTCTTCAGCTCAGTCATACACTATTCAAAGATGTCTCCCAGTACTTGTACCATTGTCATTTTACGTTTATCTATTGTCTGGAATTCCTACTAGCCTAGAGTTCCTTCTGATTTTGTTTACTACTGTGTATCAATAACACATCTAAATATACACTTTGTTAAAAAATTATTAGATACACTAAGACCTTACTGTTGTAGTTATTTAAATATTTTTATTAAAGTATATGTAAATTTTGCAAAGAAATCAGGACTTTTTAATTCAGAAAGATTGCTTTATGCACTAGTAAGAGGTACAGCCATGGAATTGTGTTTACACAATTGCCATCTTTGAGTAGCCTACATTGACAGTCTCATAACCCTGTGTAAAACCTGTATGGCTACACTGCAGAACATTTTTCCAACTTGAAATTTACTCAGCTGTTCTCAGACTCTTCTGATACTGATACTACTGGCAATGAGCACATTCACAGGCCTCATGAAGAAGGGATTAAAGCAATAAATCAGGTCATTCAGGCAGAATTGGCACAGTTTAGAAAACACAGGAGTCACATCTACATGGAGTTAAAGCCAATGTTACTGGAGTGACTTTTCAAACATAGTAAGTAATATGTGTGCTCAGCCCTACTCAGATATATTGCTCCTCCCTTAAACATCAGGAGCTTCTCCTTTGGCATTGGAACCCATCTTTATTTCTTTAGTTCCAAATGAGGCACTTAGCTTACACTTACATATCTTACTATTACAAAATGTACATTTAGCCAAGCTGTCACTCTAATCACAGCACATGAGAGGCTGGGGCAGGATCACCACAAGTTTAAGGCCAGCCTAGGCCTTAACTGTCCAGACTGGTCCAGACTGTTAGATTGTGACCATTTCTCAAAAAAAAAAAAAAAAAAAAAAAAAAAACTGTCTTTGAATATCAGAATTACACTCCCTTCAGAAAGATGTTCACATATTCAGAAGTGTTAAATCAGGACCTATTATAGAAGAGTCTCCCTCCATCAAAGAAGAAGAAGTTATATATGTGCATAATTAAATTAGGTTTGTATTATTGTATATTTGAAGTTGTGTTGTAAATCTGAATGGTTCCTTAGACAATTAACAATACTAATGAAGCATATTGTTAATTAGTATTTCAGCTAGACTCTGATTTTCTATTTTTTTATTTTAATTGAACTTTCAAATAACCTGTAAGTCTCATCTTTCTCATACTCAAAACCTGGAGGTCCAATATGGTTTTCAATAATAAGAGTTACTGCATTTTCTTCTGTAAAAGATGAGAAAGAATTGTGTTTTATGAACAAGAAAAATCTGAGTGCTAAGTTCTTTGCAAATTTCTTAATTATTCTTAATTATATTTATTGATTTTTGGAGTGTTAAAACATTCTGGAAATAAATCTGATTCGATCATTATGTGTTTTTTTGTATAAATTTCTCAATTTTATTGATTATATGTTATGTGATTGTATGTGTTAGTGTACATGCGCAAATGCACATGATGCATATGTAGAAGTCAGAGGAAAACTTTCTAGAATCTGATCTCACCTTCCATCTGTAGCTGTAGACCTTGATTCTGGTTCTAAGGGTTCTCTGCCCCCTTCTGAGCTCTGCTTCCTGTCTCCCAAGTGCTGGGGTTAAAGCTTTTATTATTTCACTTGCTTGCTTAGAATTATTCCAAATGTTGTTGTTTTTGTTTTGTTTTATTTTTTGTTTGTTTGTTTGTTTTTTGACAGGTTTCTCTGTGGTAACTCTGGCTGTCCTGAAACTCTCTCTATAGACCAGGCTGGCCGTGAACTCACAGAGATCTACCTGCCTCTGCCTCTGCCTCTTGAGTGCTGGGATTAAAGCATGTGGCACCACCGCCACCAGGCTCTAAAAAATTTCTAAGGCTACTGTGAAAGGTCCTGGCTCCCTGATTTCATTCTCAGTATGGCTGCTGTTTGTTAACAGGAAGGCTTCTGATTTTTTAATGTGTATTTATTTTCTTATTTTTACCTTTCTGAGATTATAATACAGATACATCATTTTCCCCATGCCTTCTCCCTTAAAACCTTCCCATATACCCCTTCTTCCCCTCTTTCAAGTTCATGGCCTCTTTTGTTCATTTTTCTTTTTTTTTTCCTTTTATTGAAAACAAGGTTTCCCCTCGCTCTACTCCTTCCAGATCTTCCCCACTTCCCCACCCATCGGGATCCACTCCTTTTATGTTTCTCATTAGAGAGCAAACAGGATTCTAAGGGATAATCATATGATAACACTGAGACATTGAAATTGGGTAAAACAAACAGAAGGAAAAGAGTCCAAGAAAAGGCACAGGAAACAGAGACCCGCTCTTTTGTACACTCAGAAATCCCCCCAAAAAATCACTAAGATGGAAGCCATAACATATATGCAAAGGACCTGGTATGGACCTGAGCAGGTCCTGTCCATGCTGTGTCAGTCTCTGAGTTTATATAAGCTTTGATCATGTTGATTGAGTAGGGCCTTGTTCTTCTGGTGTCCTCCATCTTCTCTGGCTCTTACACTCTTTCTGCTCCTTTTCCACAGAGTTCCCTGAGTCTTGACTGGAGGGATTTTATGGAGACATCCTGTTTAGGGATGAGTGATCCAAGGTTTCTCATTCTCTATGATGTCTGGCTGTGGGTCTCTATATTTGTTCCCATCTGCTACATAAGGAAGAGTCTCTGATGATGGCAAAACAGTGTTCTTTGAGTATAGTGGAATGTCATAAGGAGTTATTGCAACTCCTATTTTTTTTAAGAACAGTAATATTTGGTTTTACCCTAGATCCCTGGGCTATCGAGTCTCAGGTCCTTAGTTACCAAAGCAGTGTCAGATATGGGTTCTACCCTTTGGAGTTGGCCTTAAGTCAAATCAGATACTGGTTGGTTACTCCCACAAGCTCTATGCCACTATTTCTGTAGCATATCTTCCAGACACCACACCATTGTAGATCAAAGAGTTTGCGCCTGCCTTGGTATTTCTGTTTTTCTTTTGGTAGAGTGTAGAGTACCTTCCTGTACCAAAAAAGCTAGAAAGTAGGAATGAAGATTTTATGTAGACATCAGTTCTACCTTTCCATGTTCGATGAGTTATGTAGGTATTGTCTTCAGCAATAGCCTGGAATTTGTGGGTATTCCCATGGGACCCCTTCAGCCAACAAGACAATTAAATATGAGAAGCTTCATTTGGTGACAAGAGATAGCCAGTTAGGGCTCTGTCTCCCCATTATTTGGCGATTTCATTTAGACTGCCTTCTCATATGCATATATTTTAGGAAGCTCTACTGTATTAGGCTTCAATACTACCCTCATATAACCCTTAATTTTTCTGTCTCTCCTTGTATCCCCTCTCTCATCCCCTTCACTCTCCCTGTCTCTATTTGATTCTCCTGTTCCAGCCCCTATCCCATACATCTATAACTATCTGTTCTATTTCCCTTCCCTAATTATATCTGTCTGCCCCCCCAGTTCCTTACACTATATTTAACCTCTATGCTTTTACATACTGTAGGTTGGTTAGCACTGACTTAGCCAATATCCACATATAAGTCAATACATACCATAGTTGTCTTTGTGGGTCTGAGATACCTCACTCAGGATTTTTTTCCTGGTTCCATCCATTTGCCTATGAATTTCATGATTTATGTTTTTTTAATGGCTGAGTAGTATTCCGTTGTGTTAAATATACCACATTTGCTTTATTCATTCTTCTGTTGAGAGACATCTAGGTTGTTCCCAATTTTACTATTATGAATAGAATAGCAGTGAACATGGTTGAGCAAGTTCTCTGGGGTAGGATGAAGCATCATATATACTCAAGAGTGGTATAGCTGGATCTTGAACTAGATTGGTTCCCATCTTTCAGGAAATCACCATACTGATTGCATAGTGGCTGTGTGAGTTTTCACTACTACTAACAGTGTATGAATGTTTGCCTTACTCAACATCCTTGTCAGCATGAGCTGTCACTTGTTTTATTGATCTTAGCCATTCTGACAATTTTGATGAAATCTCAAAATAGTTTTGATTTTATTTGCTTGGTGGCTAATGGTGTTGAACATTTCTTTAAATGTTTCTCAGCCATTTGAGTACCCTCTGTTTTGAGAATTCTCTGTTTAGTGTGTGCCCTATTGTATAATTCAGTTATTTGTTTTCTTTATATCTAGTTTTTTTAGTTCTTTATATATTTTGGATGTTAGCCAAGTATCTATTGGATGTGTACTTAGTTAAAAAAAAAAATCTTTTTTCCATTCTGTAGGCTGCTGCTTTGACAAAATGATAGTGTCCTTTGCTGTACAGAAACTTTTCAATTTCATGAGGTTCTATTTATTAACTGGTGATCTTAGTGCCTGCCTATGCTAACAGTGTTCTGTTCAGAAAGTAATTTCCTGTGCCAATGAGTTCAAAGCTATTTCCCCACTTTCTCTTCTATCAGGTTCAGTGTATCTGGTTTTATGTTAAGGTCTTTGATCCATTTGAGATTAGTTTTCTGTATGGTGATAAGTGTGGATCTGTTTAGATTCTTTTACATGCAGCCATCCAGTTTGAACAACACCATTTGTTGAAGATGCTATCTTTTATCCAGTGTGTATTTATTTATTAAAAGAAAGTGCCTGTAGGTGAGGTGGTTTAAATGAAAATAGGCCTATAGGAAGTAAAACTATTAGGAGGTGTGGCCTTTTGGAGGTGGTATGGCATTGTTGGAAGTATGTCTTTACAAGGGTTGTTTTGGTCATGGTGTCTTTTCACAGCAATAAAAAACCCTAACATAATAGGTGTGTGGATTTATGTCAGGTTCTTCAATCAATTCTATTGATCAACATTTCTCTTTTTGTGCCGTGCTGTTTTTATTACTATAGCTCTGAAGTACAACTTGAAATTGGGCATGGTGAGACCTACTGTAGTACTTTTATTTTTCAGGATTGTTTTATCTATCTTAGGTTTATTGTGCTGGAATGTTGATGTGGATTGCATTGAATGGTAGAGCATCATGTTGATTCTATTAATCCTACTGATGCATGAGAGATATTTCCATCTCCTGATAACTTCTTCAGTTTCTTTGTTCAGTGTCTTAAAGTTTTTATCACGTCTTTTACTTGCTTGGTTAGAGTTTCCCAAAGATAGTTTATATTATTTGGGACTGTTGTGAAAGATGTTGTTTCCCTGATTTCTTTCTCAGTCCACTTGTCATTTGTATATAGGAGGAGGACTGATTTTAGGTGTTTTTGTATCCAGCTACTTTGCTGGAAGTGTTTATCAGCTATAGGAGTTTCCAGGTGGAATTTCTAGAGTCACTTATATATACTATCATATCATCTGCAGATAAAGATGCCTTGACTTTTTACTTCCCAATTTGTATCCCCTTGATCTCCCTCAGTTGTCTTAGTGTTCTAGCTAAGACTTCGAGTACTATAGTGAGTAGGTATAGAGTGAGTGGAAATCCTTGTCTTGTCTCTGATTAGTGGAATTGCTTGGAGTTTCTCTATATTTGACTACATGTTGACTATTGGCTTGCTGTAAACTCTTAGTTTCATTGAAGTCTTTAGTAGTTAGCCACTGTGTGGGCTCAGCAAGAGAGTCACTGTGGCTTTTTCCTAAGTGGAAGCCCTGCCAGACCACAGCAAAGGGAACCACCATCATGGCCAGTGCCATACTAACAGTGGAACCCTGAGCAGCTCAGCTCTGGTATTTTTATTGATCCAGTCTCCTCAGGTGCAGATTATAAGCAATCAAACATCCCCCACAGAAATCTAACACCTGCAGACTATACAAAACACAAGACCTAGAAAGACCCTTACCCAATGGTTCACAAAACAATATTTTAAATGCAGCTAAAAATAAACTTCCCCAACAGAAGTCTGTTCCACATATCCCTAATTTCTCCATCACTTTTATCATGAAGCGGTATTGTATTTTGTCAAAAATATGGCCTTTTTTTATTAACTGTTGTTAAATACATAAGTGCATGTGTGTGCATACATATTCCTAAATGTATATATAAAACCCACTCAGTCTTTATAATGTTACTTGTATGTATGTTTTTAGTGCTGACCAGTTGGTATTGGGACCAACTGATGTGCTCTTCCCTGGGGAAGACCATTTCTCCAACTCTCAGCATTCCTTAGTTACTTGTAGTTCTTCTTGTACAACTAAGGCCTAAGGAACTTTCTCCTGTCTACATTAGCGTGTCTGTTGTTATTTTGCTTGTTCAGGTCATGCTTAGGCAGTTATGCTGGTGAGACATTATGGTTGTAGCTTCTGACATTTCTAGGAGACACAACCTCACAGCTAATGTTTTGTTCCAATCAAAATGCAGAATTGTGGAGCCCAGTCCCAACTGATACAACTACAACATGACTCTTGTACCTAAGGCTCAAGGAACATTGTGGAAGAGGGGGCAAAAAGGTGTAAGATTTTAGATTAATGTTTATATTATAATGTATTTTATGAAAAGTTTTGTAATTCTAACCAATGCCTAACTGAATAAAGACCTTTCATTATTACACCCTTATTCAAAAGTCCTTAAACTTTGCTGTGCAAACAGAAAAATGTCCTGATCCTTGGCAATGTTCTGTTTGTCTAGAGAACCCACAGAGCTGATGGTGGGCAGTGAGGAAGAGATTACCTAGTCCTACTGCATGGGTGTCAGTTAGGGAGCCTGCCACTGCATGGCTCAAGGGAAAATTCATATTTTGGGCTGTCTCTGAAATGAACCCACTTCAAAGAGTACTTCCACAAATCAGCACTTGGTTTTCTATTCTGCTGTAATTACCACTAATGAGGACTTCCAAACCAGTCATCTTACAGTAGCTGAGATCCCAGTCTTTCTCTCCAGAGTATATTCATCTGTACGCTAACAAGCAAAGCAACTGTGCTGTGACACCTATATTCTTTCCATGATAAGATGTCTCAGAGATGAAAGAAATGCCCTACCTATTCCACCAAGTCTCTCAAATTCTTCTGGCTATCCACAGGTATCACACCACCCACATACTGTTGACCTGGTTGACTACTTGATAGTCCAGTCACATGGTAAAGTTTTGATGCAGTACCCTTCATCACTTACTGGTAAAGAACAAAACTACTTATCCAAGACGACCATGAATACATGGCACCAAACCCAAGTCCTTGAATTCGGTTTACATCAGTCACTTGAACAGCTTTCTTTGTGATAAGGCAACATGCAACTCAGGTGTCCTCAGAGGACTGTTCCTGGTGGTTCAACTAGGGCTCCTACTTCTTAATTGGCTGCCAAAAGGACCCTTCTGTCATACACCAAAACTGCATGGACACTACCCATTCCAGCAGTAGTGCCCACATAGTAATGGCCTGGTTCCTAGTCTCCTTCAGAAGTGGTAGTCCCTCTACCTTGGATACTGCTACTTGATGAGCCCACTCTTCCAGGACCAAGTTAGTTGAGAGAGGGAACATAACTTATTGATCCTTTTCACTGTTGATCTTTGGGTTCTTCTGCTATCTCATGTGCCCCAGCCTCACATAACTTATTATTTGGTTATATTCCTGTCAGGGTTAGGTAAGAATGTCCAATCTGAAATTACTTTCTAGCTAGTGTGACCTGGAAGCCAAAACTACTTAATTTTGTATGTTAATTTTGCATCCTGATACTTTGCTGATAATGTTTATCAGCTGTAGAAGTATCCTGATGGAGTCTTTAGGGTCTTTTATATATATAATCGTGTAATCTGCAAATAAAGATGCTTTAACTTTTTCCTTTCCTATTTGTTTCACCTTGATCTCCTTCAGTTGCCTTATTGCTCTATCTAGGACTCTGACTACTATATTGAATAGAGAAAGAAAGGGCAGACATCCTTGTCTTGTTCTGATTTTAGTGGAAATGCTTTGGGTTTCTCCTTATTAGTGATGTTGGCTATGTATTTTATATATATGTGTCTTGCTGTAAATTGCTTTTATTATATTGAGATATGTCCCTTATATGTCTGATACTTTTATTGTGAAGGAGTGTTAGATTTTTGTCAAAGGCCTTTTCTGTATCAACTGAAATGATTATGTTGTTTTTGTCTTTTAGTCTGTTTTTGTGGGAATTATGTTTATTGATTTATATCTCTGGAATGAATCCAACTTAAACATGGTAGATTATCTTTTAGATGTGTTCTTGAATTCAGTTTGCAAAGATTCTTTTGAGAAATTTTCTATCTATATACATAAGGGATGTTGGTCTATAATATTCTGTTGTTGCTGTTGTTGTTTCTTTGTTTTGGTATTATGATAGTAGTGGCCTTGTAAAAAGAATTTGGAAATGTTCTTCAGTTTCTCTTGCCACCATCTGTGGCCAGACCCACAGTACCCCTGTTTTTGCCTCACACAGGCCCGAAGTTCTACATTAGAAACCTTTAGAGTCAGTCCTCTTTACCCTCCTGCTAGCCGATCACCCACCCCACCCATTGGACTAAACAAGGACTGCCTGGAATCTGGACTGTCAAATGCAGTATGGCTCTAATAATGAAAATCAAGCATCATTCTCTGCTCCACAACCTAGCCAACTAAAGGAAGACCACACTAAGAAACACTACAAACACTGTCTAACTCCAGATACCAAGATTCCATTGCAAAACCACAAACAAAACAACCAAGATAATATATCTCTCAAGAAACTAGCACCACTATTGCCCTGAGAAAAGCAATGTGGCTGGAGCGTAAAACAAGGACTTCAAAATAGCTATTATGAATATGTTCAAGGCCCTTTAAAAGGATATTAATACCTCAATGAAGGCAGTGAAAGCATAGTTAAATGAAATAATGAAAACAACTCAAGATATCAAAGTAAAATTTAACAAAGAAATGGAATAGCTTTAAAAAAAAAAAAAAAGCCAAAATAAAATAAAACTGGAAATGAAATACTCAGCAAACAAACTCAAACTCAAACAAAAAGCTGAGAGTAAGGCTCGCCAACAGCTGGAAGACATAGAGAAGTTCGGTTCTTAAAGAAAAATAAATGAATAGCTCAACCAAAAAAAAAAAAAAAAAAAACCAAAAATCTAGGGCACTATGAAAAGACCAAACCTACAAATTATAGGGTTAGAAAAAGGAGAAGCAGCCCAGGTCAAAGGCATAAAAAATATTTAACAAAATCATAGACGAGAATTTCTCTAATGTAAAGAAAGAAGTCCCTCTCAAGGCATAATGCAGAAGCATACAGAATCCAAAATAAACTGGAGCAAATAGAATCTCATGACACATAATAATCAAAACATGAAATGTACAAAGAAAGAACAAAGTGTTGGGGGGGAGAGAAAGCAAGGATATTTGAGCTGCAAGAGCAAAGGCCTGACTTTTCAGTGAAGATTCTGAAAGCCAGAAGGGCCTAGACAGATGTTCTGTGACCTCTGAGATACCATGACCCAGCCCAGACTACTATACCTAGGAAAACCTACCAGTCACAATTGAAGGAGAGAGAAAATTATTTCATGGTAAAAACATATAAGTCAGGCGGTGGTGGCAGACCCAGCACAAGAGTTGGGAGTCTGGGAGGGCAGGCAGACCATGAGTTAGGACTGTGAGTTATAGCCAGCCTGGTCTACAGAGTGACTTTTAGGACAGCCAGAGTTACAACAGAGAAACCCTGTCTCAAAAAAACCAAAAAACCAAACAAAACAAAATTTAAGAAATTTCTATCTACCAATCTACAGAAGGTTCAAGAAGGAAAACTTAAGTTTTCTGAAGAGAGGTTAGCTACACCCTAGAGGACAAGGAATAAATATTCCCAGAGCAGTTAATCAAGAAACTAGGGGAAATATCACAACCAGAAAATAATAGAAATTAACAAACACTGCTTACTAATAGCTCTCAATGTTAATATTCTCAATTCCCCTATAAAAAAACAGGCTGGAGTATAGTAGTATAATATGTCTGGCTATATATTAATAAAGACACATGAGACATAGTTAAAGGTACAAGCCAGACAGACTTGAGGAGAGCTCACAACCTGCCATCTTCTGACTCCAATTACTCCCTTGTCCCTACAGTTTATTCTCTCAAAAGCCCCTCCTACCTCTCTCTTAGCAGACTATTTACATGATCAAAGAGATACAATATTTTACTCCTCCCAAACCTTTGGATGTTGGAGTGTGTCCATGTCTATATAGGAGTGCCACCAATAGAAAAGGGGCTAAGCCCCACCAATCTGAGTTATGTCAGTGTATTATAGTGGGAGAACTATCGATCAATAAGGGAGACCAAGTTATGGCTAATGTCACCTCTGGTCTGGTGGAACATCCAAATGACCTCTTTATCAGCAATACTGTTTACATTAAGCTAAGAGAGGAGTAAGTAGCTCTTAGTTACATGATAAAACAGGCTGGTTCAGCCATAGAAATCACACCCTGCTAGGCTATAGGCAGACAGTGCAATGATATATTCAGTGAATATAATATCTGGAGATAAGTTCAAACATACTGCAACACTGAAGACATAAATTAGATTAGAAACAGAATCCATCTTTCTGTTGCCTTCAGGAAATGAATATCACCATCTACTACAGACAACACACTTATAATAAAGATTTTTAAAAAGATATCCCAAGCAAATGACACCAATAAGCAAGCATGCATAGTTATTTTAATATCTTACAAAATAGACAGACTTTAAATTAAAATGAACCAGAAGAGATAATGAAGGCACAAAATGTTCATTAAAGGAAATCCACCAAGAGGATATTACATTACAATTATAAATACTTAAACACCAAACACAAGATCATCTAGCTTCATGAAAGGACTGCTAGTCATCTAAAACCATATAGTGACCCTTATACAGTGACATTGAATGAATTCAATACCTCACTCTTGCTAATAGAGAATTTATCTGGATAAAAACTAATCAGAAAAACTCTGGAGTTAAATAGCATCACAGATTAAATAGACCTAACAAGCATCTACAGAATATCCCACTAAAACACTGAAGAATACTCTTTCTTCTCAGCAGCTCATGAAACTTCCTCCAGAATGGACCACATATTAGGACACCAAGTCTTATCAGACATAGGAAAATTAAAGAACATCCTTCATCTGACATAGGCATCACGTAGACACTGAGAGATATGTATGGCCACACAAAGCAGTTTATTTTCCGAGAGTTAAGTCAGGGCTATCCATTAAAAAACATGGCACCCCCAAATATGGGTACACAGGGGTTTTTAAGTGAGGGCAGCAGTCACTAGGGGGATCTCTCCGATTGGTCAGGACCTGAGCATGGGTACTTACTGGATTGGCTCATTATATCTGGCAGGGAAGTGAGGGATTATTCATTTATTTATATTGTGTGTAGGCCACATGTAGTTGAGTCATACTTTATTAAACAGGTAATTCTTGACTTTGATTATGATTTAGTTAACAGGATTATTGATATGCTTTAGGGTTAAATGTATACTCTTAGTTGTTTGTTTTCTAGAAGTCTGTATTTTTCTGGTATAAAAATCATACTTTATATGCGTCATTTAATCTTTTCTTATTTTTTTTTTAGTTTTGTTGTAGAGCAGGGCATGTTTCTTAGATTATTTCCTATCTTCTAGGTTGATTTGTTAGTATAACTTGTTTTCTTGTTTTGACAATAATGTTAGGATTTATAATACATTTTTAGCTGAACAGTCCTATCTTTAAATGATACTGTATTAGTATCATTTGTATTAGTCATAAAATAATCATATGTATTATACATAAAATAATCATATCCTCCCATTTTCCCCTAATAAAAATAATGCCTTTTAATCATCTAGTTTACCTTGTTATGTGCTAGAAATTGCATTGCACTTATTATTTTTGTTTTAAATAGTTGTCATCTAGTTCAGTGTCTTTTTTAGTTCTATAGTCTTTAGTTCCTTATCAGTTTCCATAGATGGTAATTCTCCCTATTATAGACCCTGTTTCCTGCTTTATTTTGCATGACTGGCAATCATTAAATAGATCAAATTTCACCAAAAGAATTTTTGTAAACTTTTAAATCTTTCTCAGCTCTGTTCTGGAATTGAGTTAATTTACCTGGAACCATATGATCCCATAGATCTTCCTTTTATGAATTTTTAGGCAGGTCCAGAATTTAGTACTCATTGTACAACAAATCATTCTCCAGTCTTCAGGCAAGACAGTCTCTGCCCTGTACTCTGTGGACTATGAATTTTTCTGCTCTGCGTGGTAGAAATAAGAATTAGTCCAGGCACTATTTCAATGATAGACACTCATCCTTGTAAAATCTGGAGGAATATTTGATCCTTTGCTAGAGCAGCTATGCTGCTGGATTAAAAGATTAAATGTTCCACTACATCTTCGTCTCCCTTTCTGTTTATGCTATAAATTGTGCTGTGAAAATATCTTTATCTCAGTTTAACTGATACAGTAGGACAAGAATAAATGAAGCTTATTTGCTTGAGTCCAAAGTTCTATAGAATGCTGGCATTAATCCCATAAACTTAGCAGTCTGATATCCTTATGAAGATCCACTTCGGCCATAGCAGTAGTCGTCGATGTGATGATCTTCCATAATTGCAGCAACTGTCAGTCCTGATCATCTGTCGAGTTCTATTCAGTATTCTTTCAGCAAGTGCCCATTTTAGCATCAAAGTTTTCCAGTCTGACAGACTCTTCTTTTCAGCCAGTTTCTTGAGCTGTCCCCATGTAGTGGGATCAGCTTTTTGTACCACCTGTATTGCTGTCTTTCTGCTCCTCTTCCTTCTTTGAATCATGCCTTTCATGTTATCAGTTGGTATGTAGGAAACTTCTCTTACTCGGAATAAACCATTATCAAATTAGATGGAACCCACAGCTTTTCATCTCCTGTGGAAATGTAAACATGTCCTAGTCAGGGGGTAATGCCTCATGCCTTTAATCCCAGCACTCGAGAGACAGAAGCAGGCAGATCTCTGTGAGTTTGAGGGCAGCTTGGTCTACAGAGTGAGTTCCAGGATGGTCAGAGTTACAACAGAGAAATCCTGTGTCAACAACTACGACAAAAAAACAAAACAAAACCCTCTTCCCCAACAGAACACGTTCCCTGACTTCCATTCTGTTATTAACACATCCTTATAGTTTACGAGCTGATTTAATTCAGCAGTTTTTTTCTACAATCTAGTGTCTTTTGACAGCTGTTGTTCCTGCTTCATTGGCAGTCAAATTTTTTTAATTTAATAATGCATTATGCGATCTATCTCTGGGAGTCCTTATTCTTATTTCCCCTTTTTGTTTATTAAGCATCTCCTTTAACGTACAATTAGATCTTTAGGTATCCACACTTATCAATATTTGGACTTTGTAGTTAACATTTCTCACTTTTAAAAACTAGACACAGGGCATACATTCCTCCACATAAAGTATGATTGTTTTTTGAATTATTTGTTCTCCCAACTTTGGACATGCATTCTCTAGACAGTATCTGATGAAGACTCAAAGAGCAGTTCCTGAAATTTTCTAGAGTTCATATGTATATGTTCTTCATGCTCCTCACTCTTGATCTGTATCCATCTTCTCTAGTACTGATACAGAAACTTCAGCCACCTTTGTATCCTGTGGATTTACAACTCTATCTCAAGTCACAGAGACTTCCAGGTCTACTTGGATTGTGCCTTTCTGTATTACATCCTGGAAAGTCTCCATACTTTAAGCTAGGCAATAATGAGGCTAACCTAGTTTGTCCTAACTTTCAAATGTTCGTTCCATTGTCTTACAGTCAGTACCTTAAAAGTCACTGTTTCATCTGCATGTCCTTTCCCTGTTAACCAGATGTTATCAAACCATTTGTAACATTAACCCATCCAGTTAATGCTATAGATGGTATCAAACTTTCATATCAACAGCAGTAGGCTGAATCTCAACTACATATTTGAAAACTAAGATTTTTCTTTCATAAAAATATTCTAAGTAAGTAGATAAATTTGTTTTTAAGCCACAGGCTACTTCCATTTATGCTTTGGTCTCTATTGTGTCAGCCCTAAGTACCTACTGAAGCTTCTAAGAAAAACACCAATAGCTTAACATTTAGTACACAACAATTTGATAATGATAAGTTTTACTTGATATTTCTGTCCTCCACACTTTGCTCACCTCACAGGTCCCATTCCTGACCCTTCTTCCAGCACTGCCTTGTTTTTCCACTGTTGGCAGATCGTAAGCCTCATCTTTTCACAAAGCTTTTCCTGACCCTCTGAGAGAAGTAGGTTCCCCAAATTGAAAGTTTCTTTAGTGCTCCCTTCTTAGCATATCATAGCATTCATATCAACACTCTATAGTATTGTCTGTTTTTCCTGCTGGGAACATAGGTTCCTCACTGCTGTGGTCCCTCTGTCATAATAACATGTACTGCCTAATAGGTCTTCTCTTATTTGTATTGATATCTTTAAAGCGAGTACTCATTAATTTCAAATATATTGTACATTATTATCTTTTAGTTATTATAATAATGGTATAAATAAATAAATAAAATATAACAAGATTTGAAGGGATATGATTATTTGTGTTTTTTTATAAACCATGTTTTAAACATCAGCTAAGAATGTGGCTTAGATGTACAGACAGTGTTTCCCTGGTATGTGAAATGCGCTGCGTTCAATTCTCAGACCACAAAATAATGTTAGTGAGAAATACATTAATTATTTTGATTTTGATCATTAAGTTGAAATTTGTCTTGTTTTGCAGGATGCAGAAGAATACACAGACTTGCCAGTAAGACACAATGAGGACCATACGAATAGCGAATTGGCCAAATGTCTTCCCATCGAATTAAATCCTCATTCATTTGATAGCCCTCACACCAAAGCACATCTCTTGCTTCAGGCACATCTCAGCCGAGCCATGCTGCCCTGCCCAGATTATGACACTGATACCAAAACAGTCTTAGACCAAGCTCTCAGAGTGTGTCAGGTATGTCTTTCTGATTTCCATATTTTAATTTTGTAACATTTAAGACTTTTATTCTAGCATTGTTGAGAAGCATCTGGTAAATCAAATCACCAGGTTTTCTGAGGAAGAGCAAATATAAGTACATTAAACCAGTTTCAGTCACATTTAACCAGAATGTATTGAAGGGTAATTATGTGCCAGGAACATTTATATGCATTGAGCGTATAGCAATAAGACAGAAGAATCCATACTTTCTCGCTCAAGATTGCAAAAGCTGACATACTTCCCACCAGGTCCAATCAGTGGCAAGCATCTATCCTGATGTACTTCCTGTCTGGGTTATACAGAGTTCTTTGCCTACAAGTGAACAGGTGCATCCAGTTCATGGAGCATATCTGGTGCAGTAGGTCACCTTGGGATCTAGCCACTCCTACAGTCCTTTAAACTAGGGAGATTGAAGACTCTCACCTGATAAGCCCCACCTAGCATTCCAGGAGGTTATCTGTTTTGCCTTTAAAGATATCTTAGGCACAGTAGCTAAAATTTAAAGCATTAACTTTTGCTCTTACAGCCCTAACTCAGCCCACAGGTAATGCCAGAGACATGGAGGAGGAAGTCCATGAGGAGTTTTGGTTTGCAGGATCAGAGCTGCAAAGGGAGCTCAAGAAGGCTGCAGGCAGTGGGTGGACTCTGACAAGACTCTGGCACTTCCATATTGACCCCACTCTCATCCCCTATTCCCCCACCCCATCTCCTCACATATTTGTGGACTTGGAGAACTCCATTGGCGTGTGGTCAGGTGGGAGGAACTTAGTGAATTAAAAGTGATGATCCCACAGCCTCAACATGCATGGATCATACTGACCTGGAGACAGAGTCACAAATAGGATGGAAGTCAAAGGAGGTAGGCATACCTGAGAGGGAGTGGTACTTGGGATGCCACTAGGCTGAGGTCACAAACTAGCCACCCTATTTCAACCCTCCGGGCTGGATCTGCCACTCCCTGAATGAATCAAGCCACTGTGAAGAGATGCAGACTCTGGGACCAGGCAAAAGGGAATGGCAGTAAATGCCACAAATAGCTGGAGTTCAGGGCAGTAATGAGTGCACAATGGATAGATTCTCAGAATGCCACCAGACCATCCTAGCCACTCAACTGTCTGCCAGGCCAGTTCCGCCACTCTCATGGCCATGGCTGCCACTCATATTATTCTTCCTGATGGGTGAAGAGAGATCATTTGTTGAGGTACCACCAGGGCCTGCAGGCACAAAGGCCAGGTGATGAGGGCAGGGTAGGATGCAGCAGTATGGAACTAGACCAGGTCCTGCCCCAAAACTAACTGTCAAGCCACAGAATCACCCTTCTCCAGGGCAACAACAGAATAGCTCAGCAGAACAGTGTCTTATCTGGGCCGCATAAGAAACCTGTCCTGTGTTGACCAACAGACCCTCCCGGCCTTGTAGCTGCTATGTGTAGTACTCTTCCTGATGGGGTTGGGGAGACCATGGTCTGTGGTGTTATCAAGGGTTGCAAGCACAAAGGCCAAGACAGCAGGATGGATGGTGATAAGGGGGTTGCGTGTGCAACAATCAGGAAGTAAGTAAGTAGTGATCCTGATCACTGTGCCAAATCTTGCGATCACCCAGATCCTGGGCAACAGCAAGATGTCCCAGCTGAAGAATATTCCATACAGGGGGTTGGGTCTCCTCCCTTTGAAAGAGATCTCAGAAACCTCAAAAAGCTCATGTGCACCAGAACAATTAGAGATACGTCTGCATTGCTGACACCACTAGAGTTCACTAGATGTTTGAGTCTGGCTCCATGGGGCACCTGTTCTAGTGGGCTGTTTGGTGCCTGTGTGAAGTTTGCGTGCGTGCCTACCTAGAGTCCAGGGGCCTACATGAAGTCCAGGTATCTACATGACATATGGGTGCCTATGAGATGACCAAGTGCCTGCAAGAGGACCATCTAGATCTCTGTGTGATAGCTGGATCCCTACTGGAGGGCCAGATGTATGCAGGAGGCCCAGGTGACTAGAGGAGGTCAGGGTGCCTTTGGGATGTCCTGGTGCCTGTATGATATCATGTGCCTATAAGATGTTTGGGCACCTTCAGTATATCCTGGAACCTGTGAGATGTCTGGGTGCCTAGGGATTGGCCGCATGCTTGCATGGTGCCCAAGAGTCTGTGGAATTCCCTGGAGCCTGGGGGATGCCTTGGGCCGCAGGGGCTCAGGGTGCCAGTGGGAGGCCCTGGTGCCTACAGGATTGTGGGGTGCCTATGGGAACTCAAGATGCCAGTGGGAGCCATTGGTGCCTGGAGAAGGCCTGGATGACTGTCAAATGGCTGTCTGTGTGATGTCCAGGTACCTGAGGGATGGCCAAGTGCCTGATAGATGTGTGGATACCAGTGGTATGCCCTGGTGCCTGTGGGTGACCCTGATACCTGTGGGATGTCTAGGTCCTGGCAGGATGACCAGATGCCCACGGTTGCCATTGGGAAGAATGAGTGTCTGTGTGATGACTGGGTTTTTGCAGGTTTGCTGGGTGTCTGTGGGATTCCCTGGTGCCAGTGGAACATCCTGGTACCTGTAGATGTCTGGGTGCCTGTGGGTTATCCAGGTACCTTTGGAATGTCTGGGTGTCTGCAGGAGGCACTAATGGGAAGTCCTGGTGACTGCTGGATGACCTGGTGCTTGTGTGAGGTCCTGGTCTCTGAGGCATGACCAGTTGCCTGCAGGAGGCCCTGGTCCCTGTGGGATGTCGGGGGGCCTGTGCAATACCCCTGTGCTTGCAAGATACCTGTTTGCAAGAGCCTGCTCAGTGTCCAGGTTCGGTCGGTGGGGTCCACCTTCAGTTCGAACTCTGTCATGCTTCATCTCAGGCTAGTATGGGCCAGGCTAAAGTACACAACAGGGCAGTCTTCTACCTCCAAAGCCTACCATCCATGCTATGCCACAGAAGCTTGACTTAATTTTCTTTTCTTTTTTTTTTTTTTTTTTAAATCTTTCTGTTTTGAGAGCACAGGGCTGGAAGGGTGATGCAGGGAGGAATGTAAGAGGGTGTTATCAAGATACATTGTATTAAACTCAAATTATTAATAAAGGTATTATAAAAAGAAAGGCTTGCATGAAAGGTGAAGAATGAAATAAATTTTTATTCATACAAATAAATTGGTTAACATTATAGTCTTTGCCTAATATCATGCATAAAATCAATCTTACATAACCAACTCAATAGCACTTTCCTTCTCTTTATTCATCCAAAAGACTTTCTTTTATTCCAGGATCCCACATTTCATTTGTTACACCTCCTTAGTGTCCTTGGCTATCTTAGCCATGATTTTGTAGTGCCCCACAGTTTGAGTTTGCCCACTGAGTGCTTTCTTGTGATTGCATTCATGTTCCATAGTTTGGCAAGAATACCACAAGAGAGTTTGCCATGTGTATCGCATTCAGGAGTTTCAAAACAACAAATGAACCCATTACAATGATAGTAACTTTGAACACTTGAAGTAGCATCCACCACCCACTGCACTCTGAAACTGTGTAAATATCATGTAAGGAGTTATGTTTAGGTTAAATAAATATCTTGCTTATCATCTTTTCTGTATTATTTTCAATATCCATTGGAGATACTTACCTAATACAATAATACTCCTGTGGTTTTCTACTTGGAATTATACATTAAGAAAGAACACTCTCCTTTTCCATGTTTATTCTTTTTGTATTTAGTGCTTATATTATTCTTGTGAGTAACATGTTTGCTGTCCTTATTTGTGCTTCAGATTGTCCCAATGTGGTTGGTGAGAGCCATTCGGGCTGCTGTCTGAATCTTTCACATTCTCCGGCTGTTGTATCTTGTGTTATATCTTGTCTGAAATCTGGGTGCTTGATGCATTCCTTTATCACTTTGTTGAATACCTACTTCTAAGCCCTCTCTATAGACAAAGAAAGAGAATTCTAAAGATGTTCACAGAAATATCTACAACCATTTGTCCTTCTATGAGTGTGAAAAGCAACTACATTTATCATTGGATACCCCCACTTTCAACCCTACACCAAAAATTAATTGAGGTCTTCCTCTTTTTTAAGAGTATAGCTTCCTTATCATCTATGAAATATCTGTTGATCATTAATAAAAATGTATTAGCTTGAGTTCTCAGCCTCCAAATACTCCTGGTGTAGTTACAGAATTGTTAGCCCTTATTCCTGTAGAACCCAAGTTTTTTGGTATCATTGAGAGCTGTGTGCAAGCTCTATTTTTCTTTGGAGGTCTTGGCTCCATGTACACACAGAGAAACACATACCTGCCTAGTTTTTTTTTCTTTTATTAATTTTTATCATGTTATTTTGTGATCTTTTAAATTTAATTATTTATGTCATTTCATATTGTTCACAAGCCTTTATAGTGTCTGGACTATCTCCCTTCATTTCAGATTCCTTAGTATATTTGAGTCAGTCACCTGCTGTGTCTGCCATTTTTCCATGATTGCAAATTATTAGTTTTCATGGTTTTAAATGCTTGACTTGGCCCTCTAGAACCCACCTAGAAACTCATCACCAGCTTCTTACCCTGAATCTTTCTATTCCTGCAATTGCTTTGCAATGCTATGATAAAAGTAAACCAGGAAAGGGAAGACACATTAGCTAGTGGAAATGTGGAGGATGAGTCAGGTCACTAATGTTCCTGTGATTGATAGGCAATTCTAATTTTCACTATTCCCATTCGTTACATGATGGTACTCTCTGACTCTTAAAAAGCATTGGGTCAAGCCATTTTCCAAGCTGTGGCCCTTCTAGCTGCTTGAAAATTACTGTGCTGTCCACATGGCATCTGAACATGTTCATGCAATCTATGGTTCAGACTTAGTACCATGAGCTTTAACTGTAAATTTTTTCTGCTCCTCTGCTGCCTTGAGTAAGAGACTTAACCACTGGTATCTCTGTCAAAATGGCAAGTGGAGCCTTCCCAGTAAATATAAAGTAAAATAATTCAAGGAAATGGGTGTAACTTAGTCTTCTCAATCTTAGTGTTCTAAAATGCCCCTGAATAACCATAGTAATTTGTTATTTCTGTTATTAAAGAGTTCTTATTCCTTTCATTTCATAGAAGTATAACTTTTATTTGAGCCATCTGTTAGATTATAAAAATTGTAGCCTGGATTAACAGTGTATGGGCAGTTTTTCACCAAAGAAAAATAAGAATTGCAATGATAGAAATTCTCCTGACTTGAAGCCAGAAAGTATAATGCAGCCTTGTTTTTCAGTATATTCAGTTACAAATTATGTACCAAGATCATTCTGTATGTGCATGAATTTGTTTTTTATATCGAGTTAGAGTTTTTTTGGTCATAATTTTTTATTTTATATAAAATATAGATTTTACTACATGTATATTATATATATATATATATTTACATACATGTTTTACTATTACTGGCATTTCTGTTTCTATCAATCAAAGCAAAAAATAAAAATTACTGTTTATACTCCAGTTTTTAATAATAGCTTAAAAGGTTATAATTTGCAAATTGTGTGATTATGGAATCAGTTGACCTTGGCTTCACCTTTGAAATCTTCTTAATCATAATAACCATAAAATGTAGTAATTGATATTGAGAAACTATTCGTGAGCATGAGTCCTGCTCTGGGTTATGGTTTTTGTGCTCAGTCACACTCCATTGAAGAGAACAGATGTTACCCCTCCTAACAGCCATCAATTGTCTATAGCTTATTGGTTAGAGATGGATACTTTATGCCTATTTTCCCTTCTCCTTGCTGGGATTTTCTCTAATTTGAATTTAATGCAGTTCTTGTGTGTGCTGTCACAGTGTCTATTAGTTCATATGAGAATCAAACCTGTGTCATGTTTGGAAAATGCTACTTCCTTGGAGTCATCTACCACTTCTGGCTCTTAACAACCCTTCAGCCTCTTCTGTATACATCCCTGCACCTTGAGGGGAGGAATGTGTTACACTCCTTTAGGGCTGAGTGATCCAAAGTCTTTGACTCTCTATGTGTTATCCAGTTGTAGATCTCTATGTTAATTTTCATCTACTGCAAGAACCTTCTCTGATGAGGATTCACCAATGTTCTGCTCTAAAGATTTAGTAATACTTCATTAGAAGTCATGCCACTGTTTTTCCAATGAGTATCTCTTGGAGGCAGGTTACTGTTATAGCTTGCAGGGTTCAAAACTGAGTGAGATTGATGATTATGTTTCTCTTCCAATAGCATGCATATTACATGTATAGCACTATGCATGTTAGTTGGACACCAGCTCAATTTTGCCATGTTTGATGACTCAGTAAGTGGTGTCTTCAATGAGATATTATGATTAGGTTGTGTGAGGTAACCAGTAGCATTGTCGATAGCCTATGGTGCTTTGTCCAGAGTCTATAGGACCCCTATGGCCAATGATTCAAAAAACAGCAATCCATTCCTAGTACTAGGAGTTTTATTTGGTAGTATATGGTATCTAGTTGGGTCATTGTTTCCCCATTCTATGGTGAATTTGTTTAAATTCTATTTATATATGTATACATTTTAGGAAACTTCTACAATAGTAGGTTTACATGTGGCTTTTCAAAAGGCCTTTAGTTTAGTTGTCCTTCTCCATGTTCCCGCTACCCTGCCCTCCCATTACCTTCTCCAGTTAATCTTCCTTTTCTAGTTTCTTCTTTATTCCTCTATAACACTACAGTCTATTTTCTCTTCTTTGGGAGAACTCCTCATTCCTGGCTTCTTATTAGCGACATTCATTCATGAAACAAACATATCAAAAGCTTAAAAGCTAACATCTACCTATAAAAAAAAAAATGCAGTGTTTCTTTGTGGATCTGGGATATTTCACTTAGGATGATTAGTTCTACCTTCATCCACTTACATGCATATTTCATAATTTCATTCCTAATAACTTAATAATAATACATTTTGTAAATTTACCACATTCTCATTATCTATTCATTAGTTTATGGACATCTAGGCTGTTTCCAATTTCAAGCTATTATGAATAGAACAGTAATGAACATGAGTGAGCAAGTATCTCTGTAGTAGAATGTAGAGTTCTTTGGTATATACCCAAGAGTGGTATAGCTGAATCTTGTGGTAGATTTGTTTTCAAATAAAAAATAATTTTAACCAATCACATAAATAGAGGAAGAGAACAAACATTTAATTGTATTGGGATGACATACTTTTCTCTATTTAGATAAGTTTCTTGAATTTGCAAAATCAAATCTTTAAAAGTTCATCGATTCAGTTGTTGTTTAGCCTAAATATCAAAATAATATATAATATAAATATATATTAAAAATATAAAAAGTCACATTACTTTTTACAACAACTTCTGATAGTATAGATATATACCACATATCACATGACTCACTGTATTTTCTGTAACATTATTTCTGAAAAAACATTTCATCTTCTATTTATTTTTTCCTTTTTGCTTTCTTTTCTTGATCTGAGACCAGGTCTAATGTAGCTCACTGAGGTGGGTCTCTAACTAGCAGGAACCTGAAGTCCTGATTCTCTAGCTTCCACTTGAGTGGCAAGGATTATGTTACCGGCTTATGCCGGTAACAATGCTCATCCATTGTTAAAAGTTGCAGGGATCAAACCTAGAACCTCTGGTTTACTATGGTCACTGTGCTACTTCTCTTCTTCACTCTGTTTTTAAAATATGCTCGCTGATTAACAATACCTGTTTTCCTGCGAGTATGTGTTTATATGCTAGAGGATGAGAAAAGGAGAGAATAAAATAACCGAGTTGTATTCAGTGCCACAAAAGGGAAAAATGGAAAAAGAAACAGACTTTGAATGAAAGTATAACCGTAAATGTTCTGGGTCTAGAATTCGTTTGATTCCCAAAGAATCAAATACTAAAGAGGAAGGTGAGTGTGTTTGCCTGGAGCTCAGGAACCTGAGCTTGGTGAGTGGGAGTGCATTGAAAAAATGTTATCTGAGTGCAGTTTAGTCTTTTAGAGCCAAGTATAGTTAGCAGTGAAAGTAGTCCAGGTATTACCAAGCTTAAAAAGGAAGTACTTGGTATAATCCTTAATCCAATACTTGTAAGAATGTTTTGATATTGCAAATGTTAGGTGAATCTGCTGTATTCTTATTTAAATCCTTTGAAATGTTAAATGCGTCTAATTAGACAAAATGAGATTTTCTTTAAGTAGGTAGCACAATAAGTTTCAGAAGATCTCTCCAGATCATTTTGATAAAAGTAAGATAAGTGGATTATATGTAAACAGTATGCCTGCTTTGCAGGTCTGTGTCAGGGAATGTTAACACTATAAAAGGGGTTTTATATCTAAGGTATACTGGGAATTTCTAATAACTGTAACATTACTGACTAGAAAGATGACTGGGGCACAGTGGCATATAGGAGATATCAATAAATCATGAACAATAAATATTTTGGGTTTTTTCTTTCTAATTCTGCAGTAGGAAATGATGAGAAGGGTGGATTGTGTGTGTGTGTGTGTGTGTTTTGTTCATGTTTTCCCGCAACTTAAAAGATTTTCTCCTGCCAGATTTTGAATTGTCTACCAACACATACAGTCAGCCCACTTGCTATAAACATTTTCATGTGACCCTATCAAACACATAAGAGACCAGGATGGGGTCTAATTCAGGCTGCTCCCTTGGCCAGATGGCCAAGAGCCCCTTCTTGCCATAGAAGCCTGATAAAGTCTCGCTACTGGCTAAGGATTTAAAGCAAATCAGTCTGCTTGAACTTAGTGATTTAATCTTCCAAATGAAAAGATCCACACTGAAAAGGACACTCAGTCCAGGTGGTTGGCGCTACATCTTAACTCCTCAGTACAATGACCAAAACCACCTAAAACAAAGCACCATCCTTGCAAGGGATACAACAGAACCAGTGGGCTTAGCACCTCCCAAACTAATACAAATGTTTATGTTCTGTGGTGTTAGACACCTTGTTTTACTCCTGTGAATTTACAAGCAATCTCCCTTCCGGGACTATAATATAATTTAGAAGGCTGTTTCCTCCTGGGTAAGTGTACCTGTAGGCTTTTGTATGGCAATTCAGGGATAGTTTATTGACAGTGTGGTACTGTTGTGAAGGATCCTTCTATCCCCAATTCCTCTCCTCACACCCACATAACAGCCCTTTCCCCATTGGGGCTTTAGGAAATGAGTAATGCTTAACCCATTTGTGTGATCAATTCACTTAAGCAGCTACTGTGAAATGTTAATCACAACTTTAATTTGTACTGCATTAGCATTTTGATTAACTTGTAGGCTTGCTAGCACACTTGAAGCACTTTTACTCATAGTTACAGCTCGGAAATGACTTTTTGATTAATTAAGTTTGTTAGACAGCAGCTGAGCTTCCTGAATGCTAACCTTCTGGGGGTCAAAGTTCAGGAGAAAGTTACTATGAACAACTGTTGCTATTGAAAAAGGATCTTATAAATGTACTTTTGGCATTTTAATTATTGACAAAATATTGTATTCTTACTTCACATGATCTGAACCTTTAAATAAGTGTGCCTTTCTCTCCAGAAAGCTACTCTCAGAGGTCTAGCCATCCTTGCAAAACTTCCAGGAGCTCTTGAGCTAAGCAATGGGTTTTCTCACAGTCTAACAACTGAAGTTTTAACAAGTTCCTTCAATGAGTTCCTAGTTATGTTTGCTTAGTTTTTTTTTTCCCCATAAACTTTTCATTTGAGAATAGTTTTCATTTTCAAGGAAGGTTGTCTAAAGCTTTACCTGCTATGAATTTATTCAATCTAGTCAGATCTTAGAAGCTAAGCAGAATTAGGCCTAGTTGTCCTTGGATGGCAGAGTTCCAGGATAGGTTGCAAAGAATCCCTTGAGTGTCCTAAGACTACTGTTCCTCTTGAACTAACACCTCACATATGTTAGTGCAGTATATTTGTTATGATTAAAAGGAGGATATTCTCATGATTATTAACAAAAATCCATGATTATTCAGGGTTCTTTAACTTTTACATGCTATCTTTTTTTTTTCTCTATTCACTCCATCATTCAGGATACTGCATGAATTAACCTGACTTTCCTGTCTCTCTTGGCCTGTCTTAGCTGTGACAATTTATTAGACGTTTTTTGGTTTTATGATCTTTCTATAGCGACTTGCATTCCCATGATACTCCACTGTTAACTTTGTTTCTCTATATTAATGTAATTTTCTCTCATTCTGGATGAAATGACTCTTTTAAAATTCAATAAGAGAATAATATCCCTACGTTTTTTTTTTTTTTAATTTGGGCAATGGCAACATTGCCTGTCACTTCCGCTGTTGTCCTGGTGGTGTTTTAATATGCGTGTGGTCCCTTTATAATCAGTGGGTACAGTTAGAGAGATAGTGGCGTAGAGAAAAGGTTTCTTGCAGGGAAGAAAGTCAATGAAAAGAGGAGAAGGTCTGCAGAGTGCTGCAGCAGGAGCATAGGACTGCAGCATCACATGCCAGACTGCCTGTTTTGCAGTCCATCCTGATGGAAACACTGGCAGATTTATTAAAATGAAGTTTAGGTTTCATGAGAAATATTTAATAATCAGCCTTTCACTTTTCCTTTGCTATTCTGTGTCAGTGGTTCTCTTACCAATTTTTTATCTTGGATTATTTTACTCCAGAATGAGTTTTGTTTCAAAAAGTATATAATGTCTGAATAGCTGATACTGGGATATAGCTATGTGGATTAAAGCTAATTCTGATATTTTGTTTTCAAAAGTTGTATTGACAAAATTTATTCATAGAGACAGTAATTATTTAATGACATCATTTTATTTAAATTTAATGCTCATTTTCTATGTGTAAGAAAGAGATGTGAGCCAACTCAAATCCTTTTGTAAATAAGACAGCATATTGTGTAAGTCAGCAAAGGTAGTGGAGTTTTGTGTAGTGCACATAAGTCTGAAATTGGAATGAATGAAATGAATGTAACTGGAAAAAGGATATTACTCCTTACCTCCATTAGTCTTGTGGTTGTTATTACATAGCCACTGACCTTCCGTTTTCCTGTCTGTCTCACAGTTGCTATTTGTAAGGATTAAATTAGGTTGTTTGTGAAAGCGTTGTATAATCTGTATGCTACTGTAAAAATATTTTTATCATGTTTGACTTTATGACTTTATATAATTCACTGAGTACTTTCACTGTAATTGCAGATTTCTATTACTTGGTAATTTAAATGTTTGTTGTTTAAAGTATAATCTGTAGTTATAAAAGATGAAAAGAAAAATATCAATAGAGTTGGATAAATTGCTCCTTTATGCCAGTATGAAACTGGTTGGGTTTAACTGTTCAGATCAAACCTGAGAAGCCTAGGGATTTCTGTGGTGGATTCATAGTAAATGTTGAGGACGTGATGTCTGTCCACACACTAGAGCACGCCTTCAACTAAACACATTTTCTCACTCTGCTTTACTTTACCTTTGCACTTCATGAATCACTTCAGAAGTCCTTGAAGATGAAATACCTCTTTTCTGGAGTTTGCCTCTTTGTTTCATCTTCTTCCTTCCAGTTTTGCTCCCTCACTCAGACATAGGCAGACACAGGCTAATTCATTTCCCTAACCCCTGAAACTCACGTTGAGCAGTTGTTCTTGTCTTGCAGTGATAAAAGCTTCCTCTTGTCTCTCCAACCACTTCCTTCTAGGGAGCCATTTTGTTGGAAATCCATTAGATTTCTTTTTTTAACCATTTCCTAAACTAGATCTTTTTCCCTACCTTCCTCAAATAGCGTTCATAGTGTCAGTTCGCCATCTTTAGCTCCATCCTAAAGGTTTCAGTGGGTGGCTTTCTAAATATCATAATCACCTGCAACCCACACTCCTGTACCTTGATCAGTGTCAAACCACCTCACCCACCACCTGCATGATCACTGCTTGAGTCCCCTCTCTCATGCTACGTTTATCAGTCAACTTGACTGAGCATTTCTGATACTATAATTAGAAATCTTTTCTCCCCTGCCTGTTCCCTTAATTTAGTCCCAGCCCCTATGATTGTAACCAAACTGGTCACTTCAACACTAGTGCCAGAGTGTGCTAAAATCTCATACTGCCATGGATAACTATCAACATCTGAATTCTCTGCCTTAATTACTCATTATTACTGGAAATAATTGCTGACCATTGTTGAATCCACTACAGAGTGCTGCTACTGAAGGCAGAGCTGCTCCAGGATTTTTTTCCATCATTGATTCTACCCAGTTCTTCCTCTAACTATCTTTGTGCCTCCTTACATTTTTTTTTCTCCTAGCAAAACATTTCCTTCAGTCTACAGAGATTTTCCTTCCTTTCCTCTCATTGGCTCTGAGAGCTGTTCAGTGACCGACAGAAGCCCTTCCTTTCTAAACCCCCCCCCCACACACACACATACACACATACCTCATCAACAGTAACTCTCATCTCCTGACCTCAGCATGGTCTCTTCTCTGTATAGCTTATTTGCTGTTTACTAGAAATGACTTTAGAAATGCTAGAGTTCACCTGAAAAGATAGCAAACAAATGTTACAAAAATAAAATGTATAGTATCTCTGTATTCATACTTCAATGCTGAAAGATTAAAGTTTATAAGAAGGTAGAACTCTTTTAAAAATGACAGATCAGACTCAATTTTTTAGATGTGGAAAATGAGCCTCCATAATTAAGTAATTTGGCCAGGACCTTAGAGTTAAAGGCATAGCTCTAAACCACTGGGCTGTGTCTCACATACCACACCAGCTACAAACCAGTGCCAAGTGTCTGTGAATTACACTGAAGTCTGTAGCCATTGGCCTTCCTTAGTCATCACTTCTACGTCTGCATATTCTACCAGCCGTAGAGTAAAATATTGGAAGAATTCCATCAGTGTTGAACATAATCTTTTTCTCTTGTCATTATTTAAAGCAATACAATAGATTAGGTATCATAAGTAATCTGCAGATGATTTAAGGTATAGAGAAATATATGTATATGTTATATTTAAATACTAACCATTTTAAATAAGCGACTTGAATATCCAGAAATTTTGGCATCTTTCATGGTCCTGGGACCATTCCCTGAAAAATAATGAAACAAGATTTTTATTTACTTTAATTAAGAAACATTCATGTTGTCCCATTTGATCTAATATTCACATTCCTCATAAAATCTGCTGTTCTAAATTACAACCTCACTCAAATTCTATACATCCTCTGCTTTATTCTAAATTTCCTAGGGTATGCTATACTAATTACACTTACACCTTTAGAGCCAAGCTCCCCACAATTTGAATCCTAACCAGACCTATTTTCTAAAACTATGTTTCTTTCTTTTTCTGAACCACAAAATCTTCATCTATAAAATGTGCTTAATGTTACATAAAAAAATTACTAATAAACTGTTTGATCAGTAGCAAGCATTTAGCAAATGTCTATTCTAGTCACAAATAATTTCCAGTGTCTTGGAGTGTGCCTCCTCTCCTACTTTCTCCCTGCCCCTGCTTTGTTTTTGATACCTTTGTTAGCAGCACTGCTTGGTGTAACTTTCTGGCTGCCCACTGTGTGTCTTGGATTTCTGAGTCCAACTCTACTCTATACTCACTGTGGAACTTGTCTTTACCTCAATTGCCCACCTGGCTTCATAGCTACAACTCCATTAAAATGTGTCCAAAACCAAACTCTTCATCTCCCTTCCAGCCCACCTCTCTTCAGTAAATAACAGACATCCTCACTGTTTCTATTATGTTAAGGTTTTAGTTGTCTAATTTTATGAAAACGAATATAGTGTTATAAATCAATTTCATTCCACCATGGCTAGAGATAACAATCAATAGGAATTGATTCCAACTTCATAAGAGAAAATCTTATAAAGAGTCAGCCTCAATCCATGTTTTTCCCTGTACTCAATCATCCTAGCTGTGTCCAGAGGTTATTTCTCCTCAGCGTACCAAAGCAATCTTCTGTGGTTGGCTATCAGACCTCTATAATAAACTCTAAAGTAACCTGGGAAAGATTACTGTAAGAGAGTTAGACATAGAGTCTTCCCAAGGCTCAGTATATATATGCTGGTATACCTGGACACGCTGCCAGAATCCTCAATCTCCCATCCTTAGCACTGTCAGTTATGGACCTCTGCACATCATAGGCTTCCCACACCATCTGAGAATCAGACCTACATCTCTGTCCTGCACAGCAGGATTGGTCTGTTGCCTTGTCCTTTGGCTTTCTTGTAATTGCAAACATCTCCTGATGCTCAGCCCATACATCTGCTCCTGGCCACATATGTTCCTCTACTCTCCTCTTCCCACCCTGTATAGAAATCAAAAAGATGAAAGGAAATACCTGCTAGAAAAAAAAAAGTATTGTTTTATAGTATTTAAATATGTCTCTGTTCATTACTGTCTCCTGTGCAACAGACAGTTTCTTGGAGCCTCATGTTACATTTTCTCTTTGCTACCATAGAATCTCTTCTGGATTCAGTAGACTTTCTCAAATTTAGACACGATTAATGGGATAAAATCTGTCTGAATCCAAAATAGAATCCAAATCTGTCTGACATCAGAGTTTGTATTTTTCATTTGTACTGCCTTTAATGGATTCTCGATAATTTAGTCACAATGGTATAAACATTGTAGTTGATTTTTACTTATACTTTAATAAAAAACTATTTACTGAATACACTGTGCTAGGGCTACAGTTAAAGAATGATTCCAGATTGTTTAGACAAGGAGCCTATAATTTACAAAACAGTATGTAATCAGAGAATACCAAAAAGATAATGGTCAGGTGCTTGAGAATAGAGGCAGAGGGGACAAGGGGACCTATATCTGCCTGGAAGAAGCAGGCTCCAAAAGATGAATTGGAAATTCTCAACTGTGTAAAGCAAAAAGAATGATACTCTTTTTTTTTTAAATTAACAAGTGTAAATCTGGGAAATACTAGTCATTTTGTATTACTTCACCGAGAGCATAGTGGGCAAGGTAACCAGAAACAAAAGAGACCCGGTAGTTACAGGGTTTTGACTGCTACGCAGTGGTTCACTACATAGTGTGATGTCACTGAAAATATTTAATAGAGGAATGTACTGATTTTACCTTTTTAGAAATTCATTTTAGTAAGGAAATTAAGTATTGAGAAATAGAATGGGAATAAATGGAGATAGTGAAGATGTGGACTAAGCAGTAACAGAAAGAACAGTAACACTAGGTAGGCAGTGATTGACAGACAGGTGTGTACCAGTGTTTAGTTCTGCACATTTGTGCAGTTGCAAAACTTCTATCATCCTTTTCTTTTCTATAAATTAAAGTTCACAATAGGTCTTTCATTTCACGTAAGCACTTTGCATGATTTTCTTTTTGTATTTTCACATCTGGATCATACAATGAAAACTTGTGGAGAACGCTCATAAATTTTATGAAATCTTTCAACTTCATAATGAAAACTTCAAAGTTAAAAACATATGGTTAATCCATCCAACTAGAGATGTGAGCTTTTGGTCTGGAATTTATTTCCAGTCAAGTTACAATACAAAATCAAAAGTAAAATTGTTGTTGTTAGTCCTCATTACAAGTTCTAAAAGCATCATTGCATTGCATTAGTACAGTTACTCATTTCTCTTTTCTGTTCTCTTAGCTGGTCTCGAGTTACGATTTGCGAACTACATTATTTTCTACCTAGATTCAACATAACTTGCTTGTCTCATACATCTTAAAAGAAATTCTGCTTTGCAATAAAAGAAAAAATGTGCACACAAAATGTTTCTCTTGAGTTCCAATCTAGATCCAGGCTTTTGGTATATATCTAGCAGCCCACAGATGCTAACAAATGTTTTGATCACTCTGCTGCATAAATCATATCCAAAGACCCTGGCCAATTTTCCTGTATCATACATAAAAAGATCATAAATTTAATTTGACAAGTTTTTCTAATTATTTTACTTTTTTGTAAATTATAGAACACAGAGTTGGATTTTCAAAGCTTAGAAGAATAAATTTACATTGATACTAACACAGCTTTAAAATCATTTATAAAAACAGATTTCATAAGGATTTTATAAAATCTTACTGTCAATGAAATGTTTACCATTAAAGTATCATTGTAATAATTTGCTAGGTACATCCCACAACAAGTTAGTACAGTTCCCCAAACTGTATAATATAACTGCCCAGGATCATATAACGTACATGTCTTTTGGTCAGCATTCTGAAGAATCTAATTTAATTGAAATCACTTTGCCTGTGTAAACTTCTCCTCTGTTTAAATAAGATTTCACTGTTTAGTTTTGCCTTAAGCAAATGCAGCCTTTTGTTTGTCTGTAAAGCATTAGATTAGATGTATAGACTAATATGGATAGCTTCCACCACTGTACGTAGGCCACAGGCAGTTGCCTATACAGTGTGATGTATTTTCATTAAGAGTCAGTCTATATCCTCAGCTTGTTCTTTCAGAAAAATATTTTTTTAATAAGAAAACCTACAGTTTTACCTACAGTTACTGATTTTACACTTAAAAGATTGTGAAATTTACATTTTAAATACTCCTGATGCAGTGGCTTGTATAAGTATTCTTGCAAAAGTGCACATTTTTCTTATTACTAGGCACCAGTAGTTCCTCACTTTTTTTCTAATTGTCCTCAAAAGTTTATACTTGATCCTCCTGTGGGAGGGTTTGTTCCCCAACTCAACTTTAGCTCGGTTTTTAGTATATAGACTGATACATGATAATTTTAAGATACAGTACTTGGTTTTTCTATGTTGTTGTTGTTGAGGCTAACATGCTTCCCAGTAGGGAGAGTAAGTTTCCTCATATAGTTGTTGAATGATTTTCCTTATCCAGGCAATGCTGGATGTGGGCTGCAAGCCAGGGCTGGCTGGTGACTGCCCTGAATATCACCCACCTGGTTCAGATGGTGATCCAAGGCCGGTGGCTAAAAGATTCTTCTCTTCTTACAATACCAAACATAGAACAACACCATCTTCACCTTTTCAGGTAATCGTTTTGTTGGTGTGATTATTTTAATTTTAAAACTTTCTTTTAATGGGATTGGGTACAGCTGAGATCTGACCCAGTAGTTCATAAATGCCAGGCTTTGAGCCCTGCCACTGTGCTGCACCCCAGCCACAAAGGCAGTGTTCTTCTCTAAATACATATGTTGCCACTAAAGTTTCATGTGGTGCCTGGAACATTGATTCCTTCAAATTGAAAATAACTTCTTCTAGAGGGAGAAAAGTATGGCCTGTGATATAACATCCTCCATTGGAATTGGGTTAGGAGGCCCAAGATGAACACAAAATTTAACCTTCTCCTATCCATCTAAATCCTTTCCCATTTGCAGCATTGGATGATTGTATGTCTATTCTAATTGAATTTATCCCCTTACAATAACAGCCTCCATTTAAGAAGACACTGATAAAATATTTGTGATCAAATACAAAATAAATTGCCGTTTACTGCTATTTTACAAGAGAGTTAAGGAATCTGAAATCTATTTTCAAATGAAAATTATATCTACAAAATGTTTATACGTGTTGTTTAATAGACTAAGAGCTCAAAAGTTCATAAAATCAGAGTTTATGTTATCATCAAAATTATTTAGCCTTAGGCCTCATGTAATAGCCATAAATATTTTAGCCAGAGAGGGGGAAAAACAACACATAGTATATGAAGTTTAGCAGTATTTAAATGAAACATTTATTTCACACCAGTCAAGAGACACTGTTAAAAATCTTGTTTCACAGTCGTGCAATTAAAAAAAATAAATAAATAACAACAACAAAAAAAAAAAAAAACAGTCTACTTGGAACTTGCCATCATATGCCTTGTATAACTTTTCAGCTGGGGAATCATTAGATGCCTGTAGATCCAAATAACAACAAAACCCTCAGGCATGGGATGGAATGTGGCTCAGCTGATGCAGTGCTTTTAGCAACCAGAAAGCCCTGGTTCAATTCTCACTGCATAAACCAGTCCAGTTGGTATAAAGCACTCAGGAATTGGAGGCAAGAAGATCGGGAACTCAAGACCATCCTCAGCAACATAACAAGTTGAAGGTTAGCCTAAGCAGAATGAAACCCTGTCTCATAAATAAATTTTTTAAAAAAAATAAAGAAAACAGGTATAAATGGAGTCCCTTTAAGAAAATCTCTTATTTGACTTAAATACTCAAATATACTGGGCTCCATGGCTCTCCAAGATGTTTGAGTCAACCATAGGATATCCCTTGGACGAATACACGCCTAAAGCAAGCCGTACAAGTAGCAAGTGTTAAGAGAAGGCATACACCCATATGTGTCTGTAGCTGTCTCAGGATTCTTTCTTTGCCTTACTAAATGTTACAAAAGCTGGAATTTTAGCAGTATAGAAGCCATATTAAGGAACTCAGAAGTCCATTATAGGACTACCTGGGGCCTAGGAAATTCCATCCAGTTTTTGGAATCCCTTAAGAATGTGAGTATGATTTCAATTGTGTTTTTTTCTTAGTGTAAGATCTAGGTGACCTGTGTCCCTGAGACCTAGCACAACTTATGCTGTCAAGAACTTATATTTATAAATTCTATTCAGTAATTACCTTAGAGAGTTTGCCCATGTCCCTTAAAAACATGCCAGAGCACCACATCAGCACTGTGTCTACATGAAAGACTTTTACATTAGTGCCTTCCTATAGACACCAACTGTCTGAAACCTAAATATTTACTAAGTTCATGAATGAATTACAGTTTACACATTTCATATAGTTGTAGAGATATTGGCTTGCCTTAATGGCTTAGAGAATCCTGGGTGGTATTTAAAAGGAAGCATAGCGACCTACAAAATGTACATCTTTTTTAAAGAAACTGATAAAAACCACTGTGTCATTTGGCTGTGAAGGAATCATTTTATTGGTGTATATTATTTCATAGGAAATGGAAACCACCTGTAAAGGGCCCACAAGCTAGGTGTCGAACATCCATCGAGTGTCTTCCTGAGCTGATCCATGCCTGTGAAGGGAAAGACCATGTATTCAGCTCCATGGTAGAGAAGGAATTGCAGCCAACAAAAACAAAGCAGGTATATCATCTCCTCTCCATATCAAGAATTTCCTAACTTAGAACACAGCTTCTTCAACTATGGGATGCCAATCCATATGTAATGGATTCATGAAAAATAGGTAACAGTAAAGGGTCTCTAAATACATAATGACCCAAAATTAATTCAAAATCCAATATGTAGTGCATTTGAAGTGTCCAGTGCCCACCCATGTTTCATCTCACAACTTCACTGCAGCCTTAGTTCTAAACACACAGTATACACATTTTGCATTGTGAATACTGTTGTGCCTCACAAGGCTAATGAATGTTGCCTTAGTTTAAATTTGAGACTGTTGTATATTGTAAATTGCAATATTTGCACTGCATATGCCATCTTTCCATCCCTTTTGAAACCTAATGGTTTAATTATAGAGAGTAAAGACTTTGAATGTCTTTTTTTGTGCTTATACCTGGACATGTATACAATCCCTTCAATTACTTGTTTATGGCATATGTGTTAATTTAACTATTTTTCTATCTCTAGATTATAAGATTCTTAAAGTGGCTTTTGTGAACTATATGACTTATATAGAAAGTTAAATTGATATAAAAGGTGGAGTAAGTCATCTATCCAAACAATCTTTGAAAAAAACAAAAACATGAATGAATGATGCCAGAAATGTTTGGCTATCTAGACTTTTAAGTTGTTAGCATTATATCCTAAAATTTTAAAATAAATTTTCAGGATGTCTTCACAATTGATGTATTGATCTGCAACTTCAAGTATTATTAAACTTCTACACCATGTCTCTTTTTTATTTTCCAAGTGAAACTTAACTTTCAAGCAAGATATAATGAAAGTGTAACAGGCATAAATATTTGACTGACTGTTCAGTTTCTGTTGAACCCCAAATTGACACAAGTCATTATTTAAATATTCATAATAAATGCCTACCTTTCTAACTAAATTACCATCAAAATTATGAATAAAGACATCTTTGAATTCAAACAAGACAACTGTTAGCAACAACAGATTTCTCACATAACATACACTGATTTCAAGCCAAGTTTTAGTTGTGATGAAAAATTAGAACATTGTTATAATTAGTTGAGGGAGAATTCAGAAGTAAACTTACTTAATTTATTTGCATAAATTGCCATTCTGTTATCTTAAAACCAAATGCAAATTGGCTCTGTCTGATATGATGATGGTTATTTGGCTCAAAAGTGCTTCAATTTGCAGAGCAATCTGGTGTCGGCTCTGTAGCGAGGCGATCCCAGGTAACATACAAATCCTGAATTATTCCAGAAATTAGTATGTTTAAAGCATCAATTTAAGTGCTAATTGCAGTAGTAATGAGAAAAAGCAGTATGACTGTGAGATTTGCATCTCCTACCCCATCAGTATGCTTGGAACGGCTGCTGACTGGCAGAGGATTTGGCTGCTAATTAAATAATTGTATGCATGGCAGTGATCTTGCCTGATTCAATAGATGAAGATTAATCCTCAGATAAATATGTTTGGCTGGTATTGAAATGTCTTAGTTTCCTTAAAAGTAGCTCATGATATATATTGAGTAGATAGATAGATAGATAGATAGATAGATAGACAGATAGATATAGATTGATAGAGATATGTATGTTATATATGTAATATATATTGATGTATAAATGTATAGATATACACAATAAATAAATGTGTACACATCATAAGCTGGAAAAAATGCTAAATCGTTTCCAAAGATTTCATATATTTTATAAAAGCCAGATAAGACTTTTAAAAGCATTATTGTAGAGTAAAATTCAAAGCATTGCTAAAAGCTAATTGCACAAGTATAAATAAATAAATTAGTTTGCTTCACATGTGTCATCTTATTAAATAAATGCCCTACTGAAATTGTGTGTGTCTCCTTGACCAATTTTCCATGTTGACTAGTCTTAAGTAGAACAGTTTCTGTACTCAGTGATGGATGGTTCTGGCAGGGGCTCAGCCATCATGCGTAATTAAACTACATTCTATAGCTGACTGTTTCATAATCTAGTTCCTGGCATAATTTCAAATTCACCAGAAAAACTTACAGGATTGGAGTTATAGTGAAAATTCTCATTGAACTAACTTTTTTTTTAAACTCCTGAGGGTGGTTTGGTTCATCAGGGATACTTCATTTCAATTGCATATACTCAGTTGCACTAAAACCATAGAAAATGGGCAACTAAAGTCTATAAGAAAAACTGTGGTATGCATTAAGGAATCAAAAGAAACCAAAGTGAAACTGCTAATAAATTTTTTAAACTACCTGATAGATAACTGATAAAACAGCCAATATATTAGGAAGTATTCTCAATTGATAGTAACTTTCCACAGACTTACAAATGTTGCAGGCACCTTGAGTTTCTTGACATGGTTGCCAGGGATCTAGAGTTTCATTCATTTATTCTACATTGTTGAGCACTAGTTGAGTGACTATTCACAAATGTCTTAACGAGGAAGAATAAAGTGGCAGAATATTTCCACTCTTAATATGTGTTGTTATAATTAGTACTGTTGAGATGATAATGCAAAAAAAATTCTATTTTTTTTCTAGGGTTCTAGAAGAACCCCTAGAATTATAGGGCTTTCAATGAAGTATAGCTATTATAGGATTTTCACTGTAGAAATTTACAGAATAAATTTAGAATGTGAACAAATGTTGCATTATGTTATGTTTCATTAAGTTGCTCAATGAAAGATACTGACATCAGTTTCTTTTCAAGTTGTCTTCATAGGCTCAAATAATGCTCTCCACATTAAAAGTCACTGTAATAGCTGAATAGGCACATCTCTAAAACAGTTAACAGTAAACATTCTTAATCATGTTTACATTTTGGTATAGACAATATGTGATGAAATTTACACTAAAGAAATAAGTTTAGATTGTGATTTTTTTCAGTTGTTTTTTTTAACTAAGACTGAAAGCATACTATTTCCACATATGCAAATATTAGAAAAGCTAATAAAATCTGAATGGGTAAATGGACCAAATCATTAGCAGTATCCTAGTAGCAGCATAAAGCTGGGTAAAGTATAAAAGATCTCTGTATTATTTCAACAGGTTCATCAACACAGATTTAATCTCAACATTAGAAGACTGACTGTCCAGGAGCACACCATTTCTTAGTTGTTCACTGCGTTTTCCACTGATTTTTCTTTTTTATCCAGGCGTGGAATTTCTTATCTCGCTTGCCAGTGATAAATGTTGGCATAAGTGTTAAAGGCTCGTGGGATGACTTAGTTGAAGGACATAATGAACTCTCCATCTCAACACTGGCAGCAGACAAACGAGATGACAACAAATGGATCAAGTTGCATGCTGATCAGGAGTATGTGCTTCAAGTCAGCCTGCAGAGAGTCCACTTTGGGTTCCACAAGGTGTAGTATTTGGTTTCCATTCTCAAATATTTCACACCAAGTATTAGCATGCAACACTACACATATCTTTTCCATTACTAATGTGTTCGTGCCATTCATGAATACTGCTTTCTCAACTGGCATTAGCAGCGAGCGTCAGTCTTTTGAAATTAGTCACTTCTCCTCATGTGCCATTTTTCATACACAGACTATCCCTCCCTCCACCTTAACATTGCCTGTAGCACTACTCACTAACAGACCTTTCCAGCTGGAGTGCCATTTAAAGTATAGATTCCTTGCCCCCCACCCCTCCACACTAACCAAAGCAGAATCTCAGAGATCTGATCCTCTCCTTGGCACCCCACAGGTTTTTTAAGGACATTAACTCTGAAAAGAACTGCCCTGGAGGATCTTGATGTACTCTAAGATGCAACGAGGCTGAAGCTTTCCTATTTTTTCTCTGCACCTGAATTAGATGCTAAGCTTTTGTGAGGCTCATTTGCCACATCTGACTGCTTCCTTCATTTTAATGCATTTAAGAAAGCTTTGTCAAGTTCATGCAAACAAAAAATGTACAACGCTTTACTTCTGTATATGATGTGCTCTTTTCTGTAGCCTGATACCAAAGTCATAGAAGTCCTCGAAGATCACACAGTTTGGGCAGGTGGTTAAGTGCCATCATAACTGAAATCACAAAGACTTTGTCCTCCTTTCAGCCTGGTGTATTCAGATCTTGCTGGTGTCCAGTAAGCCCTGGTGATAAGGTTTCAACAGCTTTTGCCCCTTCACATACAAAATTGTCAATGATCTTGTATTGTTCACGACATCCTAGTGCTGTCTCTTCAAGTTCCACTTTGATTTCTAACACAAAACTTAGTATAAATTGGTCAGCCTGTGGCATTGCAAAGGCGTTACTGTGAGCATTTTCAGACTCTCGATGCATTCCAAATTAGAAGACTAGTAACGATCATGGATGGAAAGTAGTATTAATTATAAAAATAAAATCATAGTGAAAAATAGATATTTTACCCTAATATCATCCAATATCATCCTTAAAAAATAGATTTAATTATGCTTAAAAAATAAATTGAATTTCCAACTACTGTTAAAAAATTACTGTCTAAGCCAGGCAGTGGTGGTGCCTTTAATCCCAGCACTCGGGAGGCAGAGAGAGACAGATCTCTGTGAGTTCAGGACCAGCCTGGTCTACAGAGTGAGTTCCAGGATAGTCAGAGTTACAACAGAGAACACCTGTCTTGGAAAAAAAGAATTACTATCTAATGAAGACCTTGTTGATAGGAGTATATTAATATCATAAAATCATTGTCTTACAAAACCAATGGATGATCTTTATAGAAGTTAATCCCAAAATAAATTTCAAGTATTGTCATATTTGTATCTAATCATGGATTATGGCACGTTATATATGTTACAAATTGCTGAACTTACAGTTCCCAATTCCTGGGTAGGTGGGCCTAGAACTTGCTTTGTAGGCCCTGTCCCTTTTATGAAATTATTCAGGGAGCATCCATGTTAGTTCTTACAGTCTGACTGCATTCAGCAGGAAATCCATTTAAGCCTGGCCTGTGTTTAGGTGGCAGTCTTAACACTTGCTGCTCTGTCCCATTGCTCAGTACAGTATTTATATGCTTTTGGCTTAATTTGGGTTAAGTCACATGTGTCGACAAAATTGTTCGTTTCTTCTAGATTTTCTAATTTGTTGAAATTGGGATTTTTTTTTCAGGTATGCCTGAAGATCCTCTGAATTTCCTGGTGTCTGTTGCAGCGTCCCCTTTTCTTCTCTATTTCTAGAAGTTGGTTCTTCTCTCCCTTTTGTTCAGTTTGTCTAAGGGATTGTCAAGTTTGTCTCGTTTAAATTTTTAAAGATTCTGTTACATCTATTCTTTATATTTTTTCCGACTTCTATCTCATTCTTTTCTTCCCTGATTGTTATTATTGATTGGGTTGTTCTTGTTTTCCTAAGATCTTGAGTGCTTTATTAAGTCATTATTTAATATTTCTCTGATTTTTCATTGTAGATATTTCTAGCTACAAACTTCTCATTAGAATCACTTGAATTGTAGCTCACAGGTTCTGCTGTGTTGTACTTTCATTTCATCCAATTACAATAGTTTTTTAATTCCTCTTCTTGTTTTTCAGTGACATAATCATCTGATTAAAAAAATGAGTTTGTATATGATCTTTAATTTCTCTAGAGAAGCACTGCCCTGGAGGATCTTGATCTGTACTTCCCTGTGATCACATAGGATGCAACAAATTAACTCCAGTTTTCTTCTATCTGTTAATATTTTCTTTGTGTCCTAATACATGCTCTATTTTAGAGAAAGTTACATGGGCTTCTGAAACAAGCACCATTTGCAGTGTTTGATAGAAAATTCTGTAGATGTCTTTTGAGTCCATTCTTTTAAGTCCATCCAGTGTCCTTTAATTCTGATGTTTATGGTTGTTTTCTTTTGTCTGGAAGATCTGACTAAAGTTACTTGCCATTACTATGTTGTAAGTTAATTTATGTCTTTGCATCCCATAGTTTTTATTGCATGTATCAATGTTTAGTGTGTGTATCTTTAACATCGAAATATACTCTTGGTGGATTGCTCCTTTTATCACTATGAAGTAGCTTTCTTTACCTCGTCTCACAAATTGTTATTAGAAGTCTAGTTTTTTTCAACAGTAGCTACACCTGCTACCTTGCTAGTTATATTTGCTTGGAATACTTTTTCTGTCCTCTCACCAAACTAAGGTTGTGTGTCTTTGATAATGAGATACATTTTACATTTACTGGAGGCCACAAGTACATGAATCTTTTAGGGGATGAGTGCATGTGGTGTGCATGCAGGTGCATATGCACATGTATACATGTACATGTGGTGGCTGATAATTAATATAGTTGATATTGGGTGTCTTTTTTGATCATTCCTAACCTTATACATTGATTCAGGGTCCCTCAGTTGAACCCAGCACTCACTGATTCAGCTAGTCTAGCAAGCCACCTGCAAGGATCTGTTGTCTCTGTTTCTTACATGCCAAGATTATAGGTGAGCTCCCACAGGCACCTAGGATTTATGTGGGTTCAGAGGATTTAAACTCCAGTCTCTACACTCATGGCAAACTCCTTACCCACTGAGCTATCTCCTCAGCCCCTGAATCATGGCTTTAAATCCAGTTTTCTACTCTGTGTCTTTTGATTGTAGAATTGAAACCATTAACATTCTGTTACTATTGAAAGGTATATATTAATTCTTGTCATTGTGTTGATTTTGTAATATTTAGTGTTTCCCTATTGTTTGTTTAACTGCTGTTCTAGCATGATATATTGTTTCCTCATGGATGTGTTTATCATCCTCTTCAGGCCAATGGATTCCCTCAAGGATCTGTAGTACTGCCTTAGTGGTCATGGATTCCTTTAGTTTGTGTTTGCCATAGAAATTTATTCCTTCTACTTTTACTCTAAGAAGTTCTGGATATTGTTGATTATATGATTATATATGTTGATTGACAGTTACTGTTCTCAGAACCTAAAGAAGGTTGTTACATGCTTTCCTGGCTTTTAGATTTCTGTTGAGAAATTGGCTGTTAGCCTAATGCATTCACCTTTATAAGTGACTTGGTTCTTCTCTTTGTTCTGTATATTTAATGTTTCAACAATAATATGACACAAGAAATTTATTTCCTTGTCTGTTTGGCATTGTAAATGCCTCATATATCTACATAGCCATCTCCTTCCCTAGTTTTGAAAAATTTGCTATTTTTATTAAATATATTTTCTATGCCTTTAGCTGCTTTTTCTCCTATGTCTAATTCATATATTTAGTCTTTTGATGGTGTCTCATGGGTTTTTGCATGTTCCATTTATACTTTCTTATTATTTTGTTTTTGTCATTATCTAAACGTTCTGATTTGTCTGTCTTGTCTTCTAGCTCCGGTATTCTGTCTTACACTTAATTTATTCCATTGGTAAAGCTTTCATTGACTATATTTGACTCTCGTGCTTTAATTGTCCAAAAATAATAATAATCTAATTGTTTTGCAAATGTATCTACTTTTCATTCCTCCTCCTTTCTTTTATTGTGAAGGAGTTAATGATGTGCATGTACAAATGGGTGAAATGGTTGTATGTGCATGTGGAGACCTTAGGTATTGTTCCTCAGAAGACATTCACCTGCTTTTCATCTTACCTTTTTTTTAATAGCATCTCTCACTGGACCTGGGGCTTACTGACTGGCTAAGCTGGCTTACCAGGAAGCCACCATGGGGACCCTCTTGTCTTACCTCTCCAGTTCTTGGATTAAAGACATGCACTACCATGCCCAACTTTTTGCATGGATTCTGAAGATACAAACTCATATCTTCATACTTTGTCCAGCCCTTTGAGTGCCTCTGTCTTACCTTGTATTGACTGTAATTCACTCAGCTGCTTGCTGGAATTATTCTTAATGTATTTGATGGCATCAAAGATTTTGTTTTTAAATATTCTTAGAATTCTTTGAATTATTTGTTGGGGATTTTATCTAATTTACTTTCATTTGGAATCTATTATTTTCAAACTGACCATTTTCAAAGAAATCACATTTGTCATGATTTTTCATGTTTATGTTTCTTTGTTCAGACTTGCCTATGTGGGCATAAGTCATTGGTTGGGTTTTATTTTTTGTTCATTTGTTTGCTTAATTGTATTCTTTCAGTTGAAGTATTCGCAGTGTTCGAGTAGCCTAGTATGATGGAAGTGTCGTTTCTCCCACTAAACTGGAGTTACAGTGCTATAGCCAAGCCCTCACTAAGCCCGTATGTTCAAGGAAACAGGCGCAGTCTTCATCACTGGTCTTTGTAGAGATAAAACACCAGCTAGGTGCAGGCGTAAACTGTCTCAACCAAGTACTAGTGTAGAAACAGGTTTAGGGACTATCCCTATATCATTTCTCACGTGTTGTGGTCCCTCAGTGCAAAGGCTGACAGGCCTGTCTCTTATGAGGTCCACTCCAGTCTAAATCTTAGACTATGTTTCTACTTTGTGGAACACTGTATCACTTAGGTTTAAAGTTTATCTCCTCAATCTTAAAGAATTCTGCAAACTGGATTTCAGAGTATAGTCTCATGGCACTTGCTCTTGGTCTCCAGAATTAGCCACATAAGTCTCTCCTTTATTATTCATTATTGTGAGGTTCTTTGTCTAGTCTTGACTGGCATGTGTTCATTCCCTTACTCATTTTCCTTACCATCGATTCTTTGTGCATGCAACTTTGGGAGACTTGTGTAACACCTAAATGTAAAATTGTATTTTAGAGTTTTCATCTGTCTGTGGAAAGTTAATGTTTATTTTAGGAACGATCTGGAAACTATGTGTCAGGACTCAGAGTTGTTTTGTTCTAGATGAGCCAAATGTTTTGATAGACATAGCCACAAAGTAGTCCTTCTGTATGTTCTGGGAACCTTAAAGAAAGAGAACTATAGACATAGTAAAGAAACCAAACCAAACAGGAAGAAATTATGTAACATTCAGATAGATGTACTTGAACTGTGTGGATTTATGGCCTTCAAGTGAAACAGCATAGCCTTGTAACCACAACCAGCAGACTAGAAAATATAGGCATTAGTAACATTTTATCTTTTTTTCTGGTTTTCAGGGAAAACACGAGAGTTATGCACTTACTCCTCAGTTTCCCAAATTGAAAGATGAAGGATGGTTTTTGATATTAGGAGAGGTGGATAAAAGAGAGCTGATTGCTTTAAAACGAGTAGGATTTGTCCGAACTCATCACGATGCTTCCCTCTCTTTCTTTACTCCTGAAACACCTGGAAGGTAAGTTACACTCAAGTTCCAAGATAGTGAAATATTGTGATTCTCTATTCCGAAAAGCCTGCATTGACTTTAGTATGTACTAATGACCTTCTGTAGTAGGTACCCCTTCCACCTCTGGTAGTGCTCATGCTTAAATGTATGGTCAAACTATTTCTTAATCTTCAACTTCACTTCGTAAAATAAAAAAGATTAAAATGTGGCTGCAAATTTAGTTTTATCTACAGATATTTATTGGTATATATTATACACAATGATGTGTTTCATAAAGGTGTTCTCACTCACACGCACTTTCTGTTTTTATATTTCAGATATATCTTCACCCTATATATCATGAGTGACTGTTATCTCGGCCTAGACCAGCAGTATGACATTTATCTCAATGTCACAAAAGCAAACAATTCCACACAGATCAACACAAAAGTCTCCGATGCCTTCATTGACGAGGCAGTATAGTAAACTGACCCAAACAGGGCATTTGAAATAAATGGCTTAGAGTCTTGGCTGTTCAGTCATGTGGACAAGTTGAATTACTTGGTGTCTGCCTTGGCAGAATCAACCTCTAACCTCAGAACATCTAGGAAATTGACAATGGCTACAGTGATGATTCCAGCAACAGCATTAGCTGCAATCCTTTTAGGAAAAACTGCCTCTTTTCACAGCTTCATGCATTTCTTTAAGTGTGAGATAAGTAAGCATGTAGTATCATTGTTAAGTTGTGTATGTTGGAGGTGATAGTTACGCGTTCTCAAATTTTGTATCTCACAATGTACTGTTTACATGAATACCAGCTACTCCTTTTTCTAAGGAAAAATACATTGAGGTGTGACAGGCTAGGAGTTTAAGCCACATAAAACATAAATCTATGAGGTGATACAAAGTGAGTCTTATTAACAAAATTTATGCTTTGGTCTGATCACATGTAGAAATGATTACATAGATTTCTTATAAATGATAATATATGATATGAAATTATATTGTAAAGGTCAATGATGATTTGTCAAAAACCATACCCTGATTTTGGAAAATGTGAACACTGTAACAGGTGGAAATAAAATATATGGAGTGCCCCTTCCAGAAAAGCCACAGACTTTTTTTCTCCTGTTATCTTCCCATTGTATCCCTTGTTCCTCATATATTCTTTTTTCTTTACTTCTCAAAACTACTCCTCTTCTTTCTGATATATTTACAAATATAAAGAGAGAAGAACCATATGATTCATCATTTTTTGTCTTCGAGGTTTGGTTTGGTTCAGTTTTGCATCTCAGGGTCTCACTCTATAACCTAGCCTGGTCTCAAACTCAGGACTCTTCTCCCTTCCTTTGCCAAAGGCTGTATCTCCACGCATGTACAACCAGAACTAGCTACAATGTTTTGTCTTTATACTCACCTCTACAGATAGATTCTCACCTTTGATGAAGGAAATATGTATGTTCAGGCAAGTTCCTTCTTGAAGAGTTACTCAAAATGGAGTTAGAAAATCAATGTCTACATATACATACTACTTTTTTGTGGGATGAAATTGTATCTTTGCAGAGTAATTTCTGGCCCCAGAATGAATTATTCTCAAATATTTACTATTATAACTATTGCAAGTACTAGGATATAAGCCGTCCTCAAGTTGGAACTTCCAGGTTATGGAAGTAACCAACCACTTTCTGATTGTTCCTCTTCCCATACTGAGGAAGACAAGGAGGAAGGAAGAAGATTTAGAAAGAAAGAAAGAGAGAAAGAGAGAAAGAGAGAAAGAGAGAAAGAGAGAGAAAGGGAGAAAGGGAGAAAGGGAAAGAGGGAGGAAGGAAGGAAGGTGAGGGCAGGCGGTATATGCTATTTCTAGAATATAGATAACTTCTGTGACCACATGGGAAAATGAGGGATGTGGAAACTTCTTGTCTCAGAAAGTGGCTTCACATAAATCATTCTTTGTACTTTTCCTTCAGAAAAGTTTATTTCCTAATTGAAATTTGTACCGTAACCTCTGATTTAGTCAGAGTAAATTAAAATGAAAATTATGTGGTAACGACTGTCATCAACTCAGACAGGGACCTATGTGGAAGCAACCTTATATAGTCTGTTACTGTCGTCTCTCTGAGAGTGAGCAGGTCTTAGGAAGTTGAGAAATCACTTCATTGGACGTATAAATATGATGTAGTAGAAATAAAAACAAACCTATCCCATCAGAAAGGTAAGAACCTGTGAGGCATACTGAAGCTTGCTTTTAATCCCAGCACCCAGGGCAGAGCCAGCCAGAACTACATAGTGAGTCCCTATCTAAAAAAATAGATGAAAGGAGGTAAGAATTGGACATGTTAAAATTGTTTAGCTCCAAATCAACCAGAGAAAATAAGACATTCTAAGATATAAAAATTGATCCTGTTTCAATGCCATTTGTAACTTTATCTGCACTCATTACTCCCCACATTTTAGGGTGATGGAACATCAGACAGTAGTCTCAATGATGTTACTTTTTCAGATCCACAGATCATTAATTTCTCACCACTTTCAGTGGCCAAGAATTTCAACAATGTTTAAAATGACTCAAATCCTAATTTATGGAGAATTTATTTGGCCTACAACTTCTTAGTGTGTGGTAGTAGTGGTTGTTATTTTTTAAGAACATAGACAATTATTAAAAGACTGAGTAATCTGCCTTACAAAGTAGAGGTTTCCTTTTTATTAAGTTTACTCTAATGATTTCATACATGTATCTAATGCATCCCAGTCACACTCCCCCCGAGTCCTGTCTTAGACATCTGCTACCCCCATCTCCCTCCTTCTTCCCTACCAGTCCCCTGTCATTTTGTTTTATGATGCACTGAATGTAACCAGGGCTGTCTGGATGAGCATGGATTCGGAGCTTCTTACTAGAACACCAAGACTCAACAGTGACTGTACCACTGAAGTCAGTGACTTCTCCTCCTCCCCAGCATCAGCAGCCTTCCCCAGGAAGGGGTAGGGCCCTGATAAAGATCCTCCGCCATCCATTACTGAATCTGGACACACCCAATCTTGTGTAGGCAACATGTGGGTTCTTGGTTATAATGGCCACATCATTCCCTGAAGATAGTGTTTCACAGCCCTCCTTCCCATGATCCAGCTCTTAGATTGTCCTGCCACCTTTTCCATATTGTTCCCTGTAAAGGAGAAGGGTGATATAAATGACCCAGTTAGGGCTAAATGCTCAACAGTCACTTCTCCAATATGTTGATCAACCATGAGCCTTTACATTCACTGCTGTTTGTTGAAAAAAAAAAAAAACTGCTCTGATGAATGCTGAGAGCAGCATTTGTCTATAGGTATAAACATACATATTTAGAAAGCAGTTTTATACAAATCCATTTAGCAAAACAATAGTAGTAATTTCCCCATAGAGCATAGCCCATGGACTTTTGGCCAGGTGACAGTACCAGCTATGAATTCTCTCCTGTAAAGCTAGCCTCAAATCCAAACAAAAAGTTGGTTAGCCACTAAAAGTTATACCACTGTTGTACCATTGAATATAACCAGTGAATATAATTTTGCCTGGCAGGCGAAATTATAGCATACAACATAGCAGGACTGGAAAAGACCACTGATGGCTTCTCCCCAAGCTGGCTGCATAGCACCTTCTAGTATTGTGAAAGCTAGCCAGGAAGGAAGAAACTTCCAGTTCCGATTTAGGTTCATTTCTCTACATCTTGCAACCAAGGTGTGTGATGTCTTCAGCAATAGGATCTTACTTTACCTTCAAGTTTTGATTCATTCACAACCAACAGTAATGTTGGGGAACTCTTGGACCTCCCTGACCAACAACTCAAACAGAACTATCCCACGTTTGGCTCTGCGATTTTCATTTGATTACCTATGGTTTCTGTGGTTGGCATTATATATAATATTTTGAGGGGAAGTATGCTGCATGGGTAGTTAATAAAGTGGTTTCTCAAGTATCCACAGTTTGCTTTTATCTAAAAACATCTGTTACTGAAGGCATTATGAAAAAGCCATATGGAAATCTAGTATACTATAGACCCTTCCTAAAATATATACTTAGGCAACTATAAAGATGTTTAATGAAGTTACAGTACAACAGAGAAACAGCACTACCCCAATTAGATGCCTCAGGCTAGCAAATAAAAACCCCAGTAGTAGGAATGGGTTACCTCTTTTCTAATTGTTGGCCAATAGGGCCACATGGATCCCCAAGCATTACAGAATATTGCTAATATTCTTGGCTACCCTCTACAACTTGATGATAAGATCCTATTGCTGAAGATGCCATATTTGAATCACAAAACATAAAAAAAAACCACGGTGATACTCACCTGAAAGTTTCATTCCTATTGCATTATCTTCATGGTGATGGAAGGTGCAGTGTTCATTATAATAGAAGAAAAATAGCCATCATCTTACCCAGCTGTGGACCCTGCAAACTACAATAATGACTACCCTGAGAAGATTGCCCAGTGGTGCGATAGTGGCACAAAGTTATGGGACTTTCTAATTTTATCTAAGGTCCGCTCCATGAGATGGAACCCATGCCTGGCACTGTTAATGGGCCCAAGACCCATTAGCTAAGTAGATCATAGGCTCATCGGGGAGAACTCAATGCTATTATTCCTCTATATAAACAAACTATTAAAATGTTTCCTAATAACTTATTGCTATACCCATAGATCAGTGCATCCCTCAACCCTCATCAGAGGAACATCTCCTTGCAGTAAATAATTAATACAGAATCAACTAACCAGCATGCAGAGAATAAGAGACTGGGGAAATAGAGCCAGAGAGATGGCTTAGCATTTAGGAGTATGTATTGTTCTTACAGATGAAATGAGTTTGAGTCCCAGTACCCACATGGGTCATCTTACAACTGCTTGTCACTCTGGCTCCAGGGGATCTGACATGCCTCTGACCTCCTCGGGCATATGCTTACTCACATGCATTCATGCTCACACACAAATAATGATAAAAGTACTTGTTTAAAAGAGACTGTGGAGTGTTCGGCCCTGTATTCATACAATGCCCCTTTCCTCAAAGCTTGGGGATCTTTGTGGAAAAGAAGGGAAAGATTGTAGGAGCCAAGGGTGGTAGATAACATCAGAGAAACTTTTTCAGACGCTGCAGGGCAATTGTATAGTGATTATGATGGCATGCGCAAGAAAGACCTGTGCAAGTTCAAGACAAACAGAATCTCAGCACAGAAAGGGAAGGCGGGCACAAAATCTGTAGAGGAATATTTAATCTAATCCAGCAACATGGCTGCTCTGGGAAAGGATCCCGTACAAGGCCTGTGTGGTCCTGCTAGACTGCAGCACACCCCTTTAGTAACCCAATTCAAAAGGAAGTGGTGGCACATGCCTTTAATCCCAACCCCCAGAATATAAAAGGAAACAGTTCAGAAGTAGGTCACAGTTTTCAGTTCATGGTTCTCAGTTCAGAGAAGAGAGAAGCAATAGAGATTGAGAGAATGGAAGGAAATTGAGTTAGAGCATGCTAGTCAACTGAGAAACAGAAAGAGACAGAGTGAAGTACATACAAGTGTTTAATCCCAAGTCTGAGAGTGAATCAGAATAAAGACTTGGCAGATGATGTGTGAGATGAATCAGAGTGAAAAGCAAGCAAAGTGAAGAATCAAAGGAAGAATCAAGAGTCAGAATGAGGACATATCCAACGTCACAATATAAAAGCAGGCTCTCAGCTCAGAGAGCAGGCAGTCAGAGAATCAGTCAGATAAGACACAGGCAGTTCAGCAGGAGTCAGTGTCACACAGGAAGAGTATGTTTGGGAGAGTCAGTTAATGAGAGTCAATTTGAAGCCTAGCAGAGTAGTTCACTCAGAGAAGTTGTGGGAGTCAGCCAGAGTCAGAAGAGCTCTCAGAAGGCCAGTTTGAACCAGCAGCTTGGAGAAGAGTCTGAGCCAAAACAGTGAGTTTAATCAGCCAACCAGAAGAGTCAGTTGAGTTCAGGACAGCTAAGTTCAGAAGGAGGTAGTGAGAATAAGCTCAGAGTAAGTCTCTGATGCAGAAACATTCAAGTTTAGGTTTTGCAGACTAAATTGTATGGATGCCAAACCATCTAGGACTGGGGATTGAATTAACAAACTTTCCTCCGCAATGAACACACAAGAATAATTAATAAAATCAACAGATATAGCTGTCTACAAAAATCCATACCTACCCAAGGAGTTATTGGTATTTGATAGCCTCTGGTAAAGGGAGTTTTCTTTACTGGTGTCACCCCTGAAGGGTGACAGCCATACTCTGGGGCAGGCCGACTCCTAATTCGGGTCCACAAACAGAACTCAATGAGAGGTTCTCCCAGTTGGGTAGGAAGGGAGGATGGTTATCGGATAAGTTGGGGGAAGGATGAATATATTCAAAATATATTGTATAAAATTCCAAAAAAAAGCAAAAATATTGCTTGAAATTTTAGAGGAGAAGGCTTAGATTGCAAGAGATAAGAACCTGAGAAAGAAGAGGCAATGAGTAAAGAAAGCAATTGTGTGGCCCTGGTCAGCTGGCCATGTTCCAGGAGAAGACCACACATCCAAGAATATTGGGTAGCGTAAATTGGTCTTGATGGGTTTTAAAAAGAAAAAAATAATTTTTAAAAAGTACACAAACTTGGGTGGGTAGGGAAGTGGGGTAGATCTGGAAAGGGCTGGGGGTGTTGAATATGTTTGTTTGTTTTTTTTAAACAAGGATAAAGCTCCTCTAAGAGCTAATATTTAAATATCTTTTTAATTTTTGTGGAGGTTTTCTGTTTTTAATTGAAGTAAAATTACATCAGTTTCCTTTCTCCCTTTCTTCCCTCTAGCCCATCCCAACTGCCTTCCCTCAAACCCTTCCCATGCCAATACCCCCTCAAGTTGATAACCTTATGTGTGCTTATACGCCCAAATGTCCATTAGTGGTATGTGTATAGTTTCAATGATGACCCTCTACATTCAATTTTTTTTGTCCTAAGGAGAAGAGACTAACTCTGGCTTCACTCAGCAAAAATCACAAGCTATCACCAGCAATGAACTGTGTGATATGTGCTAGTTTTGCATCACTGTAGCAAACAGCTTCACATAAACAACTTAAAAGGAGGAAATGTTTGCTTTGGCTGGTGGTTTCAGAGTTTTGAGTCCATCGTAAGCGGGCTCCATTATTTCTTTGATGTCCTGAAGCAGAACACCATGGTGAAGAGGGCATGATGGAGCAAAGCAACTTAACTTCATGACTAAGTCAGGAGCCAGAGAGCAGCAAGCAGGAAGGGGCCAGGGCAAGATACACTTTCACTCTGTAGCCCATCAAGCCTACTGCTTGTGATCCTCCTCCCTCAGCCTCCCAAATAGTAAGGCCTTCATGATTATCATGATTATATTCACAGATGCACCCAGAGGTGTGGTTTATTAATTTAAATATCTCAGTCTAATCAAGTTGGCAGAATTGACCGTCACAGTGATGTCAGAGCAACACACTAAGTGCCAGCGTTTTTCCCTGGAACCTCTATTCCTGTACACACAGGCACACACACCCTCATCATCACAGTGAGAGAAAGGTAATCAACCATCTCACCTAGCTATTAATCCTGTGATCAACAACAAACCGTGATTGTGGGACCAAAGTGTTGGAAGTAACCCGCCACTTTCTAATTGATTCAATTCAAACTCACTCCATAAGAGGGATTCTATGCCCAGTATCATTAACTGGGCCAAAAGCCCATGGCTGACTAGGTCATGAGCCCTAGGAAAGAACCTACTACTATTACTCTGCTAAATGTACAATAATAAACTGACACCTAAGTTCTTATCTTTATACTCATTGACTAATACATCTCTCAAGCCTCGTGAGAAAAGCTTTTTTTTTTTTTTTTCAGTAGATGGCAATTAGGAGAGACCCACAGCTGGTCAGTATGCAGAGAATAAGAGACTTTGCAGTATTCAGCTCAAAAAATCAGATATCTATATCATATCTTCTCTCCCAAAACTCAAGAATCATCTCAGAAAATGGGGAGAAAAGATTGTAAGAACCAGACAAAGTAGGTGTCTAGCAAAACAGTATTTGAATACACAAACTCTGCACAAGATCAAGGGAGGCAAAATCCCAGCATAGATTGGGGAGGAGCTCATGAGGTCCCATCCTTAGCTGAGGAATTTACTGATGACTGCTAGGGGAAGGACAGTCAGTTTTCTCTGGGGATATGGTCCCTGAGAGACTACCCATGCTCCAATAGATGGTCCTACATCACTGGGGCATTACATACAGGAGCACTGGGGCATTACATACAGGAGCACTAGAGCACTTACATACTGGAGCACTAGAGCACTTACATACTGGAGCACCTACATACAGGAGCATTGAGGCATTACATACAGGAAGACTGGGGCATTACATACAGGAGCACTGAGGCATTACATACAGGAGCACTGGGGCATTACATACAGGAGCACTGGGGGATTACATACAGGAACACTGGGGCATTACATACAGGAGCACTGGGGCACTTACATAAAGGAGCACTGGGGCATTACATACAGGAAGACTGGGGCATTACATACAGGAGCACTGGGGCACTTACATAAAGGAGCACTGGGGCATTACATACAGGAAGACTGGGGCATTACATACAGGAGCACTGGGGCACTTACATACAGGAGCACTGGGGCATTGCATACAGAAGCACTAGAGCACTTACATACAGGAGCACTGGGCCACTTACATACTAGGAGCCCTTAGCACCTACATACAGGAGCACTGGGGCATTACATACAGGAGTACTGGAGCACCTACATACAGGAGCACTGGAGCACTTACATACAGGAGCACTGGAGCATTACATACAGGAGCCCTTAGCACCTACATACAGGAGCACTGGAGCACTTACATACAGGAGCACTGGGCCACTTACATACAGGAGCCCTTAGCACCTACATACAGGAGCACTGGGGCATTACATACAGGAGTACTGGAGCACCTACATACAGGAGAACTGGAGCATTACATACAGGAGCCCTTAGCACCTACATACAGGAGCACTGGGGCATTACATGCAGGAGCACTGGGGCATTATATACAGGAGCACTGAGGCATTACATACAGGAGCACTGGGGCATTACATACAGGAGCACTGGGGCATTACATACAGGAGCACTGGGGCATAGAAAGCTACCAGTAGCCATCTTCATTATCAAACATTTTCTCCCACAAAAGTGCAGGACACACTGAAAACCAATCATCCCATACTTCTTGAAATAAATTAATATTGCATGAAAGTGTTTAATAGGCATTCTAATAAAGAATAATGGTAGTTTCAGTTGAGCTTTCAGATAAGTTCTTAGACATATAAGGACAGCCAAATTACGAGCAGTCTACCAGGAATGCTTATCTTTACCATTTGTTACTTTAGCTCATTATTATTATCACAAATTATGCTCTATTGTCTACAGTTTCACCAGAGATTTTATTTAAAAAAAAAAAAGAGTAAGTACAGATTGTAAAGAAAACCTGTGTGTATATAGAAGAGAAGCAGGTGTTTTATTTGTTTTGTTCCTTTTATATATTTTTTTATTTTATGTGGGTGGGTGGTTTTCCTGCATGTACGCACACATCATATGCATGCCTGGTGCCCACAGAAGCCAGAAAAAAATCTCTAGAATTGTAGTCACAGTTTTGTGAGCTGCCTTGTGGGTGCTGGGAATTGAACCCAGGTCCTCTGGAAGAGCTGCGCTCCCAACTGCTGGGCCATTTCTCCAGCCCTTGTTCCTTTTTGAATGAACTCTTTGTACTGCACAATTTTCACTTCTCAGAATGCAGATTTACACTTTAGGTATAGTTCATTACATTTGGGAACATGAGTTGTTTAATGGAATATTCAGATGGTGCTTCCTAGGGACATGCTTTGATCAGGTATTAAGGGCAGAATACCCAGACATTGAGCACCCTGGATTCTGAGGACATTCCACAGGCTATTTCAAACCAGCAGAAACAGGAACCACTACGGAAGCAGTGCTTTCACACTGTTTGAGCATGTAATGTATGTTACAACATACATTAATTAAATTAATTAAATAATTAAAATGGTTAAGCATGTGCTATATCCTTTAAAGACTTTATGTATATTCTTTAATATTGCAAGCAATATTAAAACATTCCTAGGACTCCTACTCTTATGACACTGCATAAGCAGAAAAACCAATTTAAGTATATCCAATAAAAATCAAAACGCTGATTTTACCAGCAGGTGTTTGGAGCTGTCGAGATTGCTCAGGGGGTAAAGGTGCTTGTTGCCATGCTTTATGACCTGAGTGCCATTCCTGGGATTCACATGTTGACAGAACTCTAAAAGTTGTGCCTTGACCTCTACGTGGACAACATGGTACACAAGTGGGCACATGTTCTTATTTATTTGTAAATAAATAAAGCAAGTATTTGATGTTCTGTCTGGAATAACTGTTTTGTCCAATTTATGAGCCTAATTCTAACCAATAAATAGGGACAAATTATGCGCCTACCTCCTAATATAGGGTTGTTCTTGCCAGAAACAAAGAAAATAATATGGACATCTTAAGTAAAATCTCAATCTTATTTTCTGATCTTTTGAAAAATACAATCCTCTAAAAAACATTACCCTACAAGTAGTCTTCAGAGAAACTGAAGAAATCCTTGGATTACAGAAAGGGAAAAAAAAAAAACACTCTCCATGGACAATTCCAGTTCCTGTAATATGTCACAGTGATGATTCTGGCTTCTGTCCATCTTATAAAATGCAAAAAGTCATAAACAGCAAACCTGCTGCTGTTTGCAACAATCCAGCCTAGAGAGATTGATTCTGAATTGATTGTTACTCTTCATGCTGAGAATGATTGTACATCTGCATCTTCTATTTCAGCTTTGTCATTTTTTTTATCTTTGCCCACTGTGCTAATTATTTTTGGAGACTTGATCTCATCTCCAAACAATATATTTGAAATGCTCATGAGAATGCATTGCATAAATATCGAATGGTTAAAGACAGATTCTGAGGTCATTCAGACTGAATCTAAGTAAGTTGATTTGAATCAGCTTTTATTGAGGAAATCCAAGGACAATTCTCACATATTTAAGATAACTGTTTACAAAGATGCAATTTGCATGTGCATTCCAATAAATCCATGAATCAGCAATCAGAACGGAAATATATGTATTAAGATACTGGAGAATAGCTAAGAAAAGAATTAGAAAGATGGTCCCAATAACAGCAATAATAACTTTAAAACTAGGGAAGTTCTTTAAGACAAAAATGTTTTACTAAAATAATAATGATGAGGTGTCAAAATAAAAGTGGATATATAAAGTACACCCAATCTATAATTATATGTTTTATGAATTCAGCAGACAGGAAAATGAGATCTATCCCACCTGATGAACGGAGATGTGGCAACCGTAATTAAAAATCAAATGTCTTGCATTGAACTTGAAGTTATTTACTGGATTTGAAACTAAAGACACAAGCAATAATATTAAAAACAGTCTTCATGAAAATCAAAAATTACACACACACACACACACACACACACACACGCGCGCGCGCGCGCATGCTTTTTTAAATCGTGTCTGACAAGCTGTTGACTTACAAAAAACACAGAGAACTTTTTAGGATTTAAGGACAACAGAAACAACTTGATTTTTAAACTGGACAAATACCTGACTGACATTTCTCCAAAGAAAATAAGCCAATGCAATAACACAAACATCACTTGAGCATCCAATAGGCTAATGGAGAAGGGTTTCAAATTCAAGTCATTCCTGGGCTACATAGTAAGTTAAAGGATGCTTGCATAAGAAGGCCCTGTCTCAAGGAAAGAATGAAGGTGGACAGGAGGGAAGGGGAGAAGGAGAAAGGGAATAAAGGAGGATTTGAAAATAGTAATCAATAAGCTCATAAAAAGATGCTTAAGACCTCTGCTCATTAAGAACCTACAAGTCAAATCCACAATGTGATTCCACTGTATGCCCATTATGGTGGTTATTATTGTTTCTTATTTTTTTAAGTTGTGTGTGTGTGTGTGTGTGTGTGTGTGTGTGTGTACATGCATTTATGTGAGTGCAAGTAGCTGTGGAGTCCCAAAGATAGCACAGGATCCCCTGGATCTGAGTTACAGACAGTTGTGAATGCCCAGTATGGAGGCCAGGAGCCAAATTCCAGTCCTCTGCAAGAGGGGTATGTTCTTTTAACCCCTGAGCCCCTAAAATGGCTACTGTTTTAAAGAAATCTAGAAAATAAGTAATAATAATAATGTAGGAAAATCTAAATTCTTACATTATTGATAGGAGTCAATTGTAGCATAGCCACTGTGGGAAATAGTATGGAAGTTTAAAAAAAAGAAAAGTAGAATTACTATATAACTCCAAAATTTTACTTCTGTATATGTGCCTCCAAAGGTCAAAGTAGGGTCTTGAAAGGGTATTTTTATGGCTCATGCTTATAGCAATATTGTTCCCAATAGCTAAACCTTAAAAGCAACCCTGTGTCTGCCAAAGGATGAGAGGGTAAGCAAATGCGGCATTTGCACACAATGGAATATTATTGGCATATGTAACAACATGAACGGAGCCAGTCCCAACCACAAAACACGAGTTTTTCATTGAAACTGAGTACTTAAAGCAGCCAGGTTTATAGAAACAAGCGGAATGGTGCTACTGCTGCTGCTGCTATTGCTGCTGCTGTGGGAGCTGGGGGAGAGAGAATGAGGAGCTGCATTCTCTCTAACAGTACAGAATTTCAGTCAGGCAATATAAAGAGCTCTGGGGATACATATTGGCAATGGTTGCAGGAATGTTAGTGCTCTTAAGACTACTGAACTCATTGGGCGGTGGTGGCTCATGCCTTTAAATCCTAGCACTCAGAGACTGAGACAGGTGGATCTCTGAGTTTGAGGCCAGCCTGATCTACAGAGTGAGGTCCAAGTTACAGCCAGAGAAATCTTGTCTTGCAAAAAAAAAACAAAACAAACAAACAAACAAAAAAAAAGACTACTGAACTCCACAACGAAGAGATGAGAGTTAAAAATGATAAATTATTACAAGGAAAACTCAAATGTGGTAACAAGATGGAAAGGACTAGAATTCATACACATGTATGAAGCTGACAAAGAACAAAAAAATGAAAAGTAATAAATATAAAGAGCAACATCAAAAATAAGGTCAGGGCAGTAAAGTACACACCAGCAAGCACACAAGTAAAACTAAAGAGTCCAAGCATTCAGCTTTTTTAGATTATTTCACCAGTTAACATCGTTGGAAATAACCTAAAATACTGGGTCTCATAGGAATTACCTGTGATGTTATTTAAATGACTAATTTCAATTTAAACATACTCCATTATTCCCTCTCCTGACATGACCTATAACTCTACACTGGGTCACATGAGGTTCTCAGAGGATGCGTGTGGCCAGTATCCCAGACACACATGAAAGTAACTAGTGACTCAACAGTCTCTTTGTGACAGACATCCAAGCCAAAAATAAAGTGATTTCTAAGCAAAACAGAAAACTAAGGAAACCCAGCTTCTGTCCCATCCTTGTCACCTCTGCACTTGGACCTTACCCTTCCAGCACACCCGGAAATACAGGAGAGGGTTTTAATTATTTGCATTTTGAATTTTGAGCCTAGCAAAAGTGTTTCAGAAATGTATTGAAGTGAAACATTTTCCATAGTAGAAACATCACTGCTCTCAATTCTCCCTTCTCCTTCCATTCCAGTAGCTAATCCTGAGCCTGAAAGATTACCTTTCGTGTATATATTCATATTGTTCATCATTTTACTACATAGTTTTATGTAGTAAATTTTATTATTTTACTACATAGCTTTACAGTTCATACAGGTTTCACATATACTAAAAACAACTCAGTTGGGTACATTCAGTCAAAGAATGAAAGTATGCTATTTACAGGAAAAAAATAGAAAGAAATGGAGATCAAATTATGCAAACTAAGAAAGACTCAGATAATCAAAGTTTCTCTCAGATACAGAATCTATATTTTGTGGAAATAAAAAAGGAAGAGGAAGGCAACCAGGGGTTGGGAGAGAGAGATGGAGAGATGGTTAAAAAAAAAAAGCCAGATACCATTGAAACACATCCTCTGAATTTTTTAAATGTCATAATGAAATCCATTAATCTGTATGCTAATATGCATGAATCAAAAAGAAGATGTGGAAAGGAAGAGGAAAGTACTATGTACCTGTTTGAGTAGGCAGCTTCTATGTTGTCTTCTAATACACTTTGTTTTCACCCTTGGACAATTCCCTTTGTCAGCAGGACTTAGAGAACATGTCTGTTAGACTGTGTGATGTGGTATCATATCAGAGATCAGATTAATAAATGGTTGTAATTTCCATATTTAGTATTGGTAAATTTCTGGTTAAAATCTGATAATTTAGTACAAGTAAATTTCCATATTTACTCGTTCTTGAATGAATACTTTAGGGCAAGCCAACAGCTATTCCATGCCCGGTCGTGAGGCAGCCCTGTGGAACTAGATCTAATGAAGTCTACCAACAGCCATCAACATAACTTAGAAGTAGTCTCACCAATGACCACTCCTGGATTCCGGATCAATGGAAATTACAAGAGAACAAATGTGTATTGTTATGCTTCTGTGTTTGGGAGTATTTTATGTCATAGCCATAGATAACTAAATAATTGCCACAACAAATATTTTTCCTATTCCTTGTATAAACTATTTTAATTTCATTAAAATGTACATTGCTGAAACTGGGAGGTAGCTCAGTGGTAGAAAGCTTGCTTAGCTTTAGATTTAATCCCCAGCATCAAAAAAAAAAAAAAAAAGAAGCAAGAAATGTAAGATTTGCTAGTAACTAACTAATAAAGTGTGTTGTTGTCGTTGCTGCCGTTATTTCTATGGAGGATTGAACCCAGCGCCTTGAAGATGGTAAATAAACATTCACTATCCACTAAGCTATGGACCCAGCCCCTATTTTGAAAACAATAATCTATCAAGATACAACTGTGGGTTTCACTACAGAAGTGAATCTCTATAGCTGATACATTAATAAAATAGGGCAGCAGTTTCTCAGGAGTTTGCCCTAAGTGCATTAGTGGAGCTAGTTAGCGTGTGTCTTCTGTGACTGCAGCCCTACATTTTGGTTTGACTACTACTCTTTTCATAGCTCAGTGGGAGATTTTTCTCCCAGGAGGGGTCTCTAGAATAGAGAAGCAGAGCCCCCTCCTACCTATACCTACACACCCATTTACCCTGCTCTCCCAGCCTGGTATGATAGGCTCTGCCCAAAGACCCATAGTGGAGTTACCAGTCTGTCTGGGACTCATTGTAAACCTCTCATTTCTGAAGAAATGAGAATAGGCCCTGCGTTATCACTTCTGGCAAAGCAGGGCTGGTTAAAATGTCATCATGAATTAACTAACATGCCTGCACGCTTTGTGGTGTGTCAGAGGTTTTAAAAGGTTCTCTTCTATTTTTGGCTTAACAGACTTTAAAAGCTGACATTAAAACCTATTCCTCCCTTAAAGTAGATCTGGTAAAACGATATTCCTTTGGGGAAACAAACTTGGTTACTCATACTAGCCATATTTCTTTATGTTTCTATATTTCCTATCACATAATGACAGGAAAAGAGAATCCAGTGAGTTATTAACTCCCCAATTTAGCTTAGCCATAGAAGCAAACTACCTCCAACATCACCACCACCCTCACTGAATATAAAAGTGCTAAAGAAAAGTTTGCTTTAATTAGACATGCAAATGTATTAATAGCCCGTGATGACTGTAATTCTGGTGCACACACAGAGGGGAGTGAGAGGTTACCTCTCTCAGTATGTGTATATAAACATAAAGAGATTATAGATGATAGATAGATAGATAGATAGATAGATAGATGAATAGATCTTATATGCATCAACTGAGTAACATACTAAGTGCACTCTTCAACTAAAATTGAACTATACAGAGATCAGCCATGGAAGGTTTCTGTAGCCCTTCTCTGCACTGCTTCTATCAGGCACATGCTGGGTTCTTGGCTCAGCCTCCACAGCATGAGTCTCTGTCAGGACTCCAGTGCTCTGGCTTACCTTGCACATAAGAAATGCTTGAAAAAGATCTGTGGAATATAAGCAAACTTAGTAACAATAAATTTAAGCATTAAAGCACGCAAAAGAGCAGAGGGATACAAAGTTTTTTTTCAGGCACACATTATTTTAATTGTCCCATCTTCTCTTAAAAGGATCATTTCAAGGGTCTCCAGTGAAGGTCAAAAGAACAAAGTGAGGTTATGGAATATCCTTCCTGCCTGTCATTAGGCAGACAAATGCCTTCCTGAAGCAGGAAAGCTGATAGGAATGAGAGCAAAGTAGGGGCAGAATCTAGGAAATTAAAGATATTTTTCAGGCAATGAGTTCAGCAGTAAAAGGCTGTTCCTGGTGTCTGGCAGGCTCTACTGAGGAATATTTTTACAGCCTCCACCCCGGACTTCAATTTCTTTAACAACATGTTCCCTGCTAAATGTGTATTGTCTAAAGAACCCAGTGATCTCTGTAGAATAATTCTGGAAAGCTATACAAATTTTTTACGAGTGGTGACTTCAGAGAAAGAGACTGAAGAGAAAGACTTAATGTTTGACACTGTAGCATTTGTCTTCTCTCTGCTATTGTTAACTTATACTTACACAGTAATTTTCCAGTAGTTTCAAATGTGGAAAAAAATTTTAAAATGAAAAACATCATAATCTGTTGCAAAAACACACACACAAAAGAAGTCATAATCTGTTACAAAAAATGCAAAAGAAGTGGCATTTTTAATTTTTAAAATGATTGTTTATTTCTATTTTATGTGTATGCATGTTTCCCTACAAATTCACCACATTTCACCCCAACTTAAGATTTTTTTTGTGTGTGTGCCTGGTGCCTGCAGAAGCAGGCAAATACCTGGGTTCAAAAGAGGGAATCAGATCCTTTGGAAATGCTGTTACAAATAGTTGTGAGCTGCTTTGGGGATACTGGAAAGCAAACCCTGGATCTTTGGAAGAGCAATGGGTGCTCTTAAACACTCTGCCATCTCTCCAGCTTCATAAAGATATAGTGATATTGTAACATTGCTAATCAGTGCAAAATTAGGTCACCAGAGCCTTGGTCCAATGTGACTGGTATCCTTCTTGCATGGACACACATAGAGGGAGGAGTGTAAAGAGACACAAAGATGATGCCATGTGAACAGGAGGCTAAGCCCAGAACTGTGCTGGGACCATAAGTCAGGGAACACATGGTGTCGCATAAAACTGGAAAGGGGAAAGATGGGAAAGAAAGCACAGTGCCCTACCCAGTCTGTGATTCCAGGCTTCCAACTACAGCAGAACTCGAAGCAGTAGTTTTCGATCATTTTAAGTCATTCATTTGTTTTATATTCTTCGATGAAAACCATAGAAAACTAATGGAGTTCTTCCTTCTTTCTTGTGGGTGTCGCAGGCTTCAGAGCCCACAACCTCTGCCTCAGCTGTGCTACTTCATATTTACCTCGGGGTTCCTGGTTCCTCATGCTACAGCACATGCCAGCCCAGGCCTGCTGGTTTATACACAGAATAAGACTTTGGTCCCTTGTCTGAGGACCTATCTCTGATCCTCAAGTGTCAGTCAGAGGCTAACCTTGGGCTGCCTAAATACTCACTCCCTGTCTGTCTTTCCATAGCTACTCCCACTCAAGAAGCTGAAAGTGGTTGTGGTCTTCCTCTGGACTAAGAGAGTAACCTTCATCTTGGACAGGTGCCATGTCCTTTTCATCTCTTTCTCCACGACTGGCGCACAGAGAGCTCTAACGGTTGTCCTGTAGTAGACTTACTCTCTCTGCTGTTGCAATGGACAGCCAAGTCATTTCAGTCACTTCCAACTGAAGACCCAAGACCCCACATCCAAGCAGCTGTGGTAGACTAGAAGGGAAATGCGCCACCAGAAGAGATGAGAGGATGTGGTGTGATTCTAGAACCCCTGAATCACTCTCTCTTCGACACCTAGAAATCCCATGAGACAAAGGAGCCAAAAATAAGAAAAGAGTCCCAGGCCTGGCATCAGACCTGGGTTACAAGTCTTCACTTTCCAGGATGTTTTACTCCCATTATCCTACTGGTCTAAATGGCCATCTGCCTTGATTTCATTTGTTTTCAAGCGTCTTTGGGACTGCAACTCCTACTTCAGAGACTGCCATTCGGTGTCTGTTGGGAAAAGAATGAGTGATCCCAGTGATCACTGAATTGAAACCACAAAACCGCGAAGATTGCACAAACAGATATGAAAGAAGACTCTGGAAGAAGTAGATAGTCTCATTCCTTAAGCCTTTATTATAAAATCAACGGAACATATTCAAGTCACTAATGATTTAGAAGGAATAATAAGTTAGAAATAAAAGGCCATTTCTCTCGAAATTCACAAATTTTAAGACAACATATGTTCATACAATTTCATTAACAAGTTATAATCTATCCCATAGTAAAGGAATAAAGAAAAAAATACCTATTAAAAGAGGTTAGTTTCTAATTAGAATCAGATTGCAGAATTTGTTGGGTGTAATTTTCCACTGTGAATTGTCAGGTTGACCTTGGCTGGTGTTAAGGACATGGACTTGAAAACACATCTTTCCTCTGCCAGCATGTCCCCATGAAACACCGATGCCTTCACAGACCATTACTCAGTCTGTCTTCTCCCCTGTTTGCCTGCTTCTCACTCTCAGTAGCTTTAAGGAATCTTCTTCAGGAGACATTAACACTTATGAAGCTTGTGAGAATTAGGACTGGGAACCAGACAAGCCATAAGTAGAACCACATCAGTGCATCTTACTGCCTGTGTGGCTTTGTCCCGTGAATCTTGCTTCTCAGCTGTATGACGAAATAACATCATCTTGTTGGGAGTTCAAAGCAACTGCTCACTCAGGCTATTTCTTCCAGCTTTGAGTCCTGTCAACAACTGTGAGGCTGACACACCTCTCCTCTCTGCACTAAGATTCCTGGAGAAGCTAAGTAAATCTCCTGAAAATACACAGCAGACATATAGCAAGGACATGTTCAAAATATTGACCCAGAATGTCCATCTCAGTGCACTGACCTTACAGAGCAGCCACTTTGGACTTAACATGTGGGAAATGACACTTTCATAAAGCAACATTAATCTTACTGGTTGTCCATGGCTTCTGTCTTTTGAGGCCCAAATGAATGAATTTGCAATTGAGGATGAGGCCACCAAGGCATTCTTGCACATGATCCTGTCTGGTCTCACTGTATGTACATAGAGAATAAATAGCCTTCTTTTTCCTGGTGCCCTTACCACAGTGGCATCTAAAGAGATTGTGTGAATACTATTTACTTCCAAGAAACTACCTACCACTACCCACCCTCCCATCCTCATGCTTTCTCCATCCTCCAGGTATCTGAAACCCCAAACTTCTCTCTCCCTCCATTCTGTGCACGCGCACATATGTGTACGCATTCACACACACACACACACATCTGCATCTGCATCTGTGTATGGCAGTGAACTGGCAATTTCATAATAGAGCAAGAATCAGAGCTTTGCCCAGCCATTTCTTCCATACTGATTGCTTCACCGCATGAGTGGGAAACCAGTGGGAAAGTTCTGTAAACGTGCACCAAAAAGCCCAGCGTCCTACATCAGTACTTTGGAAAACTTTGGGACTTTGAAATTTTTCCAGTGATTCTAGAAATGTCTGTATGACTTTCAGAGACATAACAATATTAATATAACAGAGGTGGTGAATGGGAAGAATTATTTAGAGCTGAAATCAATACTTACTATTGCTATGCTTAATATTTGTATGAGAAAACATCTTCAAAATAGAACTCTTAGATGTGTGATTCAGACTTCCCTCTATTCCTTTAGGACTTGTTATCTCCATTTGCCCCTAAATGAACCCTTCATTCCCAGATAGACAAGTGCTATCATCAAGAAAATAATTCCAACACCCTTGATACCTCAGCAATATGGCTGCCTAAACAAGACCTGAACAAAGAGATACCAATTAAAATGCTATCATGGAAGGAGGAAATCTCTTGGAGCCTTACCCCTAGACAAAGTGCTACAAGCAACTAAGGAATACTGAGAGAGGGAGAATAACTTATCAAATTCTAAGTAGTGAGCCCTGAAATTCTATACATACAAGCAAATAAAATGGACTCAGAAGGTGTGTTTATATATTTAAGTGCTTATACACATATGTCACAATACAATTAAAGAAAAAGAGGCTATGAATTTGAGAGTGCATGAAGGGAACATGAAAGGAGTTGGAGAAGGAAAGAGAAGAGAGAAAATGGTGTCATTATATTTATTTTTAAAAGGTATTTTAAGAAAATTAGGAAAAGAATTTCAAGCTAGATGCAGTGGGGCCCACCTGTAATCTTGACACTTGGAAGGCAAAGGCAAGGGATCACAATTTTGAGGCAAGACTAACCTATGTAGCAAGACTCTTTGTCAAAAATATAAATTACTGATATAAATGAAAGAATTCCCAGAGGGAGGAAGAAGGCAATTAAATTCTCTAAAATTGGAGCTGGAGTAAGGGCTCAGCGGTTAAGGGTGTGTACTACTCTTCTGTTCTTCCAGAGGATAAGAGTTTGGTTGCCAATACCCATGTCGGGTTGCTCACAACCCTCCTGTAACTCCAGTTCCAGAATATCCAACACCCTTTTCTGTCCCCATGAGGTACACACAACACAGATACACAGACACACACACACAGACACACAGACACACACACACAGACACACACACAGACACACAGACACACACACAGACACACAGACACACACACACACATACAGACACACACACGTAAACTAAAAATGGATTTTAAAATCCTTAAAACTTAGAGATCAAAGATTAGAATATACTGTGAAAGACAAGAAAAAAAAATAAGTGTGCATGTAGGGAACTGGCTTTCCTTAGTCAGTGATTACACCCATAGCAAGGGGTGTAAGGTCTTTCTAGAAAAATAAAAAAGCTAAAAGCAGCTTATAGCATGTCTTTCCTCTTGTGTCTTAAAAAGAATTGTATACATCTCAATAACATTCCTTTAATTAAAAATTACTTCCATGATTCTGGCTGACTATGTATCAATCTCATGAAAGAAGAAAGAAAGAAAGAAAGAAAGAAAGAAAGAAAGAAAGAAAAGAAAGAAAGAAAGACAGAAAGAAAGAAAGAAAGAAAGAAAGAAAGAAAGAAAGAAAGAAAGAAAGAAAGAAAAGAGAGAAAGCAAAACCAAAATAGCATTTGCATAGCTCCTCTTTTCTCCATAGTGATTGTTTCCGTTAACCATTCTTCCCACAGTTCAGCTAGTCTCCTATTTCTGAAATCACATTTCTGAAGTCTCCTCAGACCTCAAGTGTTCTCTGCAACGGTGGCAAATATTTATTCTTCGAGGAAGAATCTAATCTTTAGAATGTCTAAAACCTGACAAGGTAAAAACAAAAACAAAACAGGCTTGCATTAACAACAAAATGAGACTCAGATTTCTTAGTAATTGATTTTGAAATCATTTCTGAAAGAGAAGTTTGAAAACATGTTTTCCCCAATGGCAACCACACTGGAGTCAGAACTACTTTCCCAAGATGGAGGGTGTTTGCTCAGTATAAAAGCCATTCCCTTTGAACCTGAATCGCACTCCTCATCTTGGACTAGCTGCTTTTCACATCATTTTAATTAGTCATGCAAAACTGATGACACTCTTGCCCCTTCACCGGGGATCTCAATTTGTTTCTTTTCTAGTGCAGAAAGTTGGTTATCTTAGTGTTCCTGGAGCCAATTAGCTAGTTGGGGGCACTGCAGGTTCACCTGGAAGATTTATTCTTTGATTTACACCGTTTTCTGGCATTCATAGCTGTTAAGATTAGCACTAAGGTGTAGCTTTCCTGTGTTTCTGGGGTCAACAGCTTGTGAAGGTTAGTTGGGCCTCTTTCTTGTCTAATTTAAGAACTCATTAGGAGCCTTTTGCCTGCTTCCCAAGGGCACAACTACCAAGGTGATCAAGCATTGAGCTCTGCCATACTTCAAGGGCCAAGAAGCAAACAAATTCTTTCCCCACTCTGTGTTTATACATGCTTTTGCCTCTGTCCCTTCAGCCACACCTCAGTGTTTTGTGTCCCTGAGGTCCCAGCCAGAGGGTTTTATCACACAGAGAAGACAGCACGTGCACTTCTGACTCCACCAAGGTCCCAGCAGGCTGAGATGAGATCCTGGCGGAGTGTTTGGGAACACACTGGAGTTACCCAGGCTACCAGGGAATGCCTGAAGGACAGTGGTCAGCTGTCATGAACTCATTTGAAATTGGCATCAGGCTAAAGCAGGGTGTGTGTTCCCTTGGGCTGTATCACAGGAGGGTACCGGAGGAGGAGCCTCAGGCATCTTAGAGAGGGCCTATTAAGAGACACAGGAACCAACCCCCCTTGAGTCTTTGGGTGGCATCTACTAGGAGCAGGAGTTCCTACTCCTCTTCTGACCCAATCCAGTATTTGAGGGTTAAGAATCAAAAGAATTTGGTCTCTGGACAAGAAGAGTGGAGGGCTCGACACTGGCTTACTGCTAATGTGAGTGTTTATCTTTGTCACAGACAGGTACCTGGAGATTTTTATTTGACTCACAATTGTCTAATTACTGTCACATGTAAAATGAGCTCAGATGTTTGTTCTTTTCTTTGTATACTCAAAGCTTCTGCCTCTAGACTAAGTGAAAAGTGTCATATTTATCTTTTTTTGTTGGTTATGTGAAACTGGGAAGCATCTAGAATGGCTTGCTAACATGGAATGTGAAGACTAGTTACTCTAACTAGTCTCACATGAATCACTTGCTCGGGACGTTGAAAAATATCAAGGTAGATTCCGAGTTGAAAGCTAAGACTCTCAGCAACAGCAGTATGTGGCCCATTCTGCTGACAGGCTTGCTGCAGCTTGGAAGCCACAGAGTCTTCTGTGAGAAATGTCCAGAGTTAAAGTGTTTCTATAGGATCACACGACCTGCCTCTGGTGAGTGACTGTGTAAGAGAGGCAAAGGGCCAAAGGAAAGACGGAAGGTTATAACCTGTGATGGTTGCTTCTTAGGACTTCTTAATGTGTCGTTTCTCAATCCCTACTTGAGAAGAGAGTGGCAACTTATACATATGCTGTAGTAACACAGAAAACTCTCGTGGTTTGTCACACAATTACCAACTTGGAGAAAGCTTAATTGAGACAAATGTGCTTGCAAAATACCTTTCCTCTCACTCCACCCAAGCACGAAGACGCCTCTGTTTTGGACATATTTAAAGCTGTTCTTCAGAAGGGAATAAGATATAGATGCATTGAGCATTGTCTTGCTGCCCTTCCTTCTTTGTTTCCTCAGCTCCCCTCTCTCTGTTCCTTGTTTGTTTTTGAGATTTTCTTTTTGTTGGGAAAGAGAAGGGGTGTATTGGTCTTGTGTAGGGGCAGAAGATGAGGATCTCTAACTCCTGAGAGACAGTTGTTCCTCTGTATGCTGGCAAAGAAATGCATAGTCACTGCCCAAACCACAGAGTAAAGTCTTCTAAAACCCCTCAGACAGCAATGTTTTCTCGTTAAGCCTGCTCATTTATATTTGGATGTGCACCTGTTGACTTCTATTGGGGCTTGTCAAGGGCAGATAGGCTCCAGGAACCTGAAGCAGAATTAGCCCATTCTCAGGGCTTGGTGTTCCCCTTTGAAGATGGTGCCATTGTTTATAATTGAGCCTAGTCAAGGCTCATCAGATCATTACATGAAAAACAAAAAGGAAAGAATGTACTTGAGGCAGGTCTCACTCTCCTCTCGAGATTATCAAAGCATTGTCAGGCTTCCCCCTTTAATCCAGGAATCGATTGGAGTTGACTTTACAATGCATTTCCTAGTCCTGAAATTCAGTGGGTGAGAGCCAGGGGAACAGAAAGGAAGAAAAGTCTTGCCTGAGTTTAGAAAGAGTTGATGTGGGTACTGCCTGTGGCTCCTGCTATTGCTATCCTCTCCCCAGGGCAGACTCTGCTTCTAACACAAAGTGTGACAAAGATGCATAGAGCCAGAAGAAAAAGAATACAGTTAGGAAAGACTCCTCCACGCATACGTGTAGTGTGGAAAGTGACCGCAGTGAGGTGGATATCTTTGATGAAATCCACATGGCTGGGCACTGACCAAATTTCCCACTTCTCCAGTCAACCTGGACCAAGTCGTTTCACCTAAATCCCCAGGCTTTATAATGGGCTCCTATGTCTCTCAGGAAGGGATCTAGAGTTAGGTGCTTAAAAGGGAAATTTTATAGATGAAAAGGGGGACAGATATCTAAGAAAGCAATTATAAGCAATACATCTAAGTATTTTGTGAGTGTCTGCTGTTCTCTTACAGAAACAATGAATCTATCATAGACCCTCACCAGGTAAAAATGTGTATCATCATCAGGTATGGTAGCACTGGCATACGCCTTTAATTCTAGCATTCTGAGTTTCAGGCCATCCCGGTCTACGCAGAGGCCTGTCACTCTGCATAATGAAGGCCCTGTCTCAAAAAATGTATCATCAATATTTCTAACCGTCATTAGAAGAGGTGAGAAAATAAAAGCCCTCATAGTTGTACAGCTGCTTTTCCAGAATAAAATATTTCAGTGTCTCTCTTTTGAAAACAATTCCTCAGCTGGCTCAACAGCTTGGACAGTGAATGCAATTCTTTACTTAACAACAAATTCATTGCACATCTCTCCAGAGTTAGAGAAATTACCCTGATTCTTAAGAGGTGTGGAAGTATCGTGGGTGTAAAGCCAGGCTCTCTCCTCCTGTGTGCACATCCTGGCAAAAGTGAGCACCATACACCACCAGCTTCGTTCTGCCGCTCACCTTCTTTGGGGCCACTCAAAGACCTTCCCAACCCACCTGCCATGACGTGTTTCCGCCACGGTTTGGAATCCGTTACCGTTTATTTTTACATCTACATACCTAGCTATGTTTCTACGGAACTGAGACAAGAGTATGCAGGCCAAAGCCTGAGGACAACAGAACCAGAGCTTGCTCAGACGGCTTGTCTTCTGCTCTCAAGGTCAGTATCGTCAGTCTTGACCTGATGCGTCTGAGAAGTGCCTCGGGACTGTAGAGAGCAATTATTTTATCCTGGTGTAACATATTAATTAATTTTAAGAAACCACAGAATTCAGTCCCAATTCAAAACAGTATCAACAACAAGTAGACCCGAGGCAGGAAGGAACCTGAAAGCAGGCAGGACAAGATGAATGCTTGATCTGGGCCTCTATCAGACACCACCAGTTCCTTAAATTTAGCTTTCAATTCCTATGACATCTAAAAGTGGCATTTGTCTTTCAAAGCATATGGTGAACAAATGTGATATCTACATGATGTGGCCACAGAGAAAAGTAGGCCTGGCGCACAGGGTAAGGAATGCATTTTCAACGTCCCTCCCTTCACTCACTGCCTCTTCTGGCCCATCCTGCCATGGGACTCTCTCTCTCAAGATGGATTTCATTACTTCAGTGCACTCTGTGGGATACCTTATGATGATATTTTTCCAAAAGGTATCTTGTTCTAGGCAGACTCCAGAAGAATCATGTGGACATGAACACAGATCTTAACTAAAAATTATTTGATAGGAGGAAAAAAAACAAAACAAACAAACCTGTATTCAGGAGTGGAGCACGGGACCAGCTAGATGGCTCAGCTAGTAAAAATGTTTGTTGTAGACTCAGCCTGATGACCTGAGTCTAATCCTTGGATCCTGGGGGAATGAGAAAAACAACCAGAAAGTTGTCCCCTTGACTATCTCATGCTCACCGAGGCATGAGTGCGCACACTCAAATGCACACATCATATAACATGCATATAACAGTTTTTAATCAAAAAAGAAGTGAAACAGAGGTATAGGTGTCACGGATGACAAAACAGCCAGGGACCAGCAACAGCAAGGTCTTTTTCTGGATCTGATAGGGCAAGGGAAGAGAAGGGTTTCCTTAAACTGCAAGAGTTGGGAGGTGGCCATTTTAGTTGTGGCCTAGAAGAAATGGTCACTTGAAAGCATTACAATAAGAGGAAAGCCCATGGAAGAAAGTAAACCTTTGTTCCTCCCATTATCCCTGTAAAACCCAGTCAGAAACTGAAGGACGCTCAGATCTCCATAGGACTCTAGATAGGAACAGTGTCTGAACAGAGTAGAAATGGATCTGAAGCACTGGGGAGTGGGGAGGAGCTTGCGTGACTACCATGAGACTCTAGAAACCTGCAGACTAATGATCATCTACTGAGCACCGAAGACCCAAAGTCACACACTTGCTACTTCAAGATAATCTGTTATATTCATCAGCTCATCGAATTCCTGTAGTAATGTGCGTTCTTCCCATTTTACAGATGGTAGAAATAACACCTAATCAAAATTGTGTTGTTTGGCTAAGACTTCACAACTAATAAGGACAGTCAGAATTCAAATTCAAGTCTGTCCAACCCTGAAGTCAAGGAAGATGCACCCGTGATTGGTGGGGTCCTATGAACACCTGTCACACTGAAGCCATAAACTGAAGACCCCATTTTGTGTGCATATGTTGAATCTGAGGCCCCTAAAGTAGATGACCAGTACATGTGTGTATGTAGCGTGCAATGTGCAATCAAGTCTGGAGAGCCCCGAGGAAGAAGGAAATGGAGCTAACCATGGAAATGAGGCCAAGGCTGATGCCTGAGTATAAGACCATTACCCAGGAGCTCACTGAGCATGGAGGAGATGAGACCTCAGGGGATGAGCCACCCTTGCATTCAACAATCTTCATTGCCAAGGGAATTTTTCCTGCCTGACCTGCACAAGTCTTCCTCCAGATAGCTTCTCATACTGAACATAAGATCTTTTCTCACAGATTTCAGAGACAAACTGTTCTCTGGTTCAACCTACCCACCTTTGCCTTCCTGACTTTCACTTTTCTGTGCTTTACCCAGGCTCAATTTCTTGGCTTGGATGGTGACCACGTTTATTTCTTTGTTTTGTTTGTTTGCTTTGCTTTGCTTTTAGAAGACAGGGTCTTACCAGGCTGGCCTTGAATTCATGCTTCTTCTGCCTTAGCTGTCCCTCAGTAATCTCTACAGCTCCATCACACAAGCACGTGCTACCGTGTAGAACCCATGTCTTTTCGTTCTTTCTGTATGGTTTTTTTTTTTCCAACTTTGTCACAGGGAAAACCTTGTAATGAAAGTATCTACCTATAGGTGGCGAGCTTGTACTGCTGGCACTCTGTCCTGGCGTGCCCTTGTTAACAAGCGTCACTGGGGATGGCATGAAAGTGAAATGTGAAGAAAGGAGAAACCTAAGAGAATATGGGGGACATTTTCTCAAACGAACTTAAGATGGAAAAAACAAACATGCAATAATTTGCAAGATGATTATTCTTCTTCAAAATAACCTCTAGTGGAATCATCCAAATGTATTCACTGAGAATATATTTTGCAGAGTTCCTATGAAATAGCATCCCTAGTTTGCAGGGTCTGAGAGTCCAGACAGGCTGAGGCCTTCCACCTGCAATCACTTCCCGTGCAAGCCCTCTCTAACAATAGCTGCTGCCCTTGATTTTACAGATGAGAACACAAAAGGTCAGAAATCCCAGGTCAGAGGCAGTGGAGCTGCATTGTGAATCTTGTCTCTGCTACAAAAGGCAGAAAGGGGACAAAGGGATCCACAACTTGTAAGACTATGAAAAACTTTTGAGGAGTGTCCCTCTCAGATATGAGCTTGTCCTCCCAGATTAAGACAGCCTCAGCAACCTCAGACCTATCCTAGCCAACCACACTCACTTCCTAACCAGGAGAGGCATGTTTCCCAGAGTGAAGGGCAGGACCTCCTGGAACCTCTTAGCAAGATAGTAAAGAGTTTAGTTCATTATCATGAAAATAACCCCTCTACCTTACTGTAATTTTTTTCAAATATAATGATCTTGCTGAATATGTTTTGCTTAAAAAGCATTGAAACTAGATGTGATGACACAAGCCTGTGATCCCGGTACTTAGGACTTGCAGGCAGGAGAATCGGGATCTGGTTACATACCTGCATCTGTGTACATTACTGAAGAATAAGTTTTTAAAGCATTTGCATAGACTCAGATTAAACATTAATGACTACTCTTAAATTGTTTGCTACAAAGGCTGAACTCTCTTTTTATTGAGCCTCTTCCCTCCTTCTCTTGTTCTCCACCTGCACCCTAGGCCACTTTTATTCCATGTTTCACTTCCTTTTCTTTTACACCAAGTCTACATAGTTCATCAGAAATCTCTGTTGGATATCCTGTCAAATATGTCCAGACTCTACCCACTTTTCAGCACCACCATTGCTCCTCCAGGCTGAAGATCTGGTCTTCCCTGGAGTGGCCACTCACAAACTCACTTCCCTTCAAACTGTTCTCAACACAAGAACCATAGAGACATAAAGACTGTAAAATCAAGTTAGAACATTCAAGCCTCTCTGCTCAAGATCCTGCAAACTGTCCTTATTTGCCTCTGAGTAAATCTTATAATGACTTCTAGAGTCCTATGTGGTGATTCTTTCCCCTCCACACACACACACTCCTTGTCCTGCCTCTTCTTCTGTGCATTTTTGAACTCTTCTCAGCTCTTTGGTCCAGGTACCCACCTTCTTGCTAATTCATGGATACCCCAGACACCCTTATACACACACTTTAGGATATTGGGTCCAGACCGACTAACGCCCTTACCTCTTTCAAGTTTGTCCAAATTGTACCCTTTTACTAAATCCACTCTACTAATACTGCAACTCCCCTCATTCTTCTTTCTCGTTTCCCACAGCACTTAACCGTTTTGCCTGAAACTCAGTTATCTACTTTTGCTACCTTTATTGTAGTATTCCCGGCATTGGGATTTAATTGTCATGTAGATAGGCTTTATTGTTTTGTTCAGTGAATAATTCCAAGTGCCCGGAGCAGGACTTAGTACATGAGAAATATTGAGTAAATGTCTGTTGCATTGAAATTCTATTGCTTTCACTTTTGCAATTATGAAAACAGATTCATGGATCCATGGTGTTGACACAGTCACATTCTTTGTGGGAGATATTGTCCTGTGAATTTTAAAAAGTAAGTTGCAAAGTAAAGATGCTGGGGTTAAAAAGAGGGTAAGGTACAGATGTAACCAAAAAGAAGTAATATGAGGAAACCACATCTGATGAAACTGCATGGGACACACACACACACACACACACACACACACACACACACACACACACTAGTATAACTGGAGGTAGCTAAGTAAGGCCTGTGAACAGTACCAGTGTCAACTTGCACTAATGTTATGAAAGACGTTAACCCTGGAGCAGGCTAAATGAAAGGTTCACTGCACTCTGCACATTTCTCCACAACTTCCTATCAATCTGTGATCATTTAAAAATGAAAGCTAAGAAAAACACTTTAGGAAGAAGTCCGTGCTTCCTCCTTCGGATCATAGATGTTTCTGCCTCCTTGATTTTAATCGGGATGTTCACCCTTCGTTACTCTATTTTCTAATTCATCTAACTTCTTTTCACTTGGTCTCTCTCATTTGAGGGGACTGTCTAGGAATGTTTGACTAATTAGTCAAATATCCTGTGTAGCAATAGTGACTATGAGTCTATGTGTTTGTTCGTTTGTTTTCCCTGAGGAACTCACTAGCTCTCTGTCCTCAAGTCTTCACATTTAGGAACACAAGGAAATGTTATCTGCCCCTCTTTTGTCAGGGTTGCAAATTCATAGAAGCTTCAACTCCTTCCATGTGGAAATGAAGAGCGGGATGAGCCCTGCTCCCCCACATTTTCCAGTTACCCTGTATATACTCAATGCACTGTCTCACTGGTCAGGGTTCCGCTCATTATAAAAAGATGTACAAATCCCCTTATAAGGTATAGCATCGATGATCATTGAAGATCTAACAGCTAACAGCGTCACTGTTAATTACAAGTCAACACTAGGTTACGCTTGACCTCAAATTTCCAAGTACTCAAAGCCAGAGAGACTTTTTAAAGTTATTTTTTTAGAATTATGTTAACTGTTTAATAGCATTTACAAAATAAACATACTCAGTTATTTTGAAAGCATTTTCACCTCAGTTTGGCCAATCTATTTCCAAACCTTTTTGCACATGGCGACGTACAGCTTCTGATAAGACAATCTTGTCGGTGATCCCCATCTCCAAGCATTTGTCTCTTTTTCTCCATCATAACATTCACTTTTCATTTCCCAGTTTTCTTTGGAATATGGCCTCACAGCTTTCTGTGTCACTTACACTCCTTCAGTTGCCTGGATTTAGTCGAATGGGTATCTCTTGCTCACCCGTTCACCACTGAAACTCTTGTATACTTACTTCCAAAGTAATCATCCAAAGTCTTGGATGAATAAGGTAGGAGGCACTGACAGAGCTGCTGCCTCCATACAAGTTAGGGAAAGCTGCACACTATGAGTAGAATGCAGAACTAATGCAGAGCCGAATGTCCACTTTTGCCTACAAAGAGGCACAGCCTTCCCAGTGGGACCCAGGAACTCCAGAAATGGACCAGGAATACAAGCTTGGCTGGTCTTTACTGCTGCACATAATTCTATCATTGCCTTGCAATATACCAAGAGCTGTTGCATGACTTATTTGAGATGCAGGTCACCCACACACCCACCCAGGACACAGTAAAGAATTATAATATAGTTAGATAAGGTTTTATAAACCTGTCCTGGCACAGGTTTCTTCAATGCTGCAAACACTCATGGGGAACCAGCATATCCCTCCATTTTAACACATCAGGCAGTCTCTCTCTCCCTCTCCTTCCCTCTCTCTTTCTCTCTCTCTCCCTCTCTCTATCTCTCTCTTTTCTCTAATTGGAAATTTAAAAAAGGAATGTTGGCTACTCATATCCTACATGGGTTCCCTCCTCTGATGCAGTGATCTATGGCTAGCATCCCAATACCAAGACCTGCTGTCAGGAGCCTGGTTGATGCTTGGACTGCAGTTGAATGAGAACATTTGACTATCTGTCATTTTTCAGTGGAATACGCCTCCCAGATTTTCTACATGATATGGTACCAGCTCTGGGCATTTCTCATTCAGTGTTCGTTTCTGTCAGCTAGTCTGAAAATTGGACCAGAAATACTTGACAAATCACCAGCTGCATCATGGTTACAGGTGGTGACATATCTCTGCTGCAGCTGCTTATTCATGAAACTGGAGGTTAAGACTCTGTTCCTGAGATGTAAACTAGGGAAAACCCCACATAAAGCACCAGCGTTGGGCAGAATATCAGACAGACAATTTTCAACTGAAATGCCAGTTATTAGAAGTCATGTGGAGTCAGGAGTTGCCATGGAATCCATTTGTGTCTAAACCAGCTCCTCCTGCTGGAATAGTTTCTCATTATCATGTGTTTCTGATGGGAGGGGTTGGGGCGGGAAGGAGAAAACATGTGGTTCAGTATCTAATAAGGAATTGGGTTGCAGCTTTAATGTATTCACTCCCCCAAATGAAGAAGCAATTAAAATTTTTAAGAAGAGTTAGTACAAAATTTAGTGTCTATTTATTTCTTCTGGTTTGCTATTGAAGTTTTGTTTTCCCTGTGGCTTTGGATTATTTAGGGAGGACACATGATAGCTTATGGTATAATATTTATCATTGCAAACAAGTTATTGGATCTCCAGGAGAGAAAATAAATATAAAAGCAGATCTAAGCCTTGATAGGCTGCACATTTGCAGTACATGTGCTGTCTTCTCTTCTCTCCCATATATCATTTTTAGATTGCTAGCCAAGCCATTATGGCTTTTCTTCCAGTAAAGCTGCTGCTAGGATGAACTATTCCCTTGTTTCCTCCACGTTTTCATTCCAATCATGAAAACTGATAACGTGGCATATGCTAATCCTTGAGTTGTTTTTGTGGTAAAGTCCCCATGTGGTTGCAAGTAAAATTCAGAAATAGGTTGATCAAATGTCAACTTGGGACAACTGAATTTCAAACCACACAGAATCCAGAAAATTAGATAGTGTGTTAACACATGTACGATATAATTGATCATAATTAGTCAGAAGATCTGCTGGATGAAGGAACTTTGGAATTGTGTTTGCATATTTATCTCACTCTGTGTTTTGAATTAGAAAATGTTAAGTGTATTGTACTTAAAAAGGAAAGAAAAAAAGTGGGGGTAGACTCCTGAATGCTGACCCTGCATTCCTGCATCTACTTGACAGTGTCACCAACAAGGACAGTCCCATGGATTCAAACACAATTTATCTCAATTTAAAGCTAGGTTCTGTCCTTTTTTTTTTTTTTTTTTTCATACCTAGGGGACTGTGGTCCACCTGAGATCCAAGAAGCCTCTATTCATTCTCTAGTGTTTCTGAGTTGACAGCTCACAGAAGACATTTTCAAACAGCTCTTAGACTGAATCTAACAAATTAAAAGCTGACTGAGTTTTTTCACCTGTCAGATAGAAAAGAGTTAAACTGTGGCTCACTGTCCTCTCACTCATTGCTTGTGGGGTGTCAGTTAGGACAACTTTCCTGGAGAGCAAGTTAGTAATGTTGATCACAGGCATAAATTCATGTGCCCCTTGACCCAGCCACTCGACTTTTAAGAATTTGTAGATAGGAAAATAACATGGACACAGTGCTGTTCATGGCAACATTGTGACAACAACAAGAGAAAGCAAGATCTGAATGCCCTCAGTGGGTGACAGGTTAAGTAGTTTTTTACCAGTGCACATCCTTAAAATGAATCCTACATGGATGTTTAAAAAGAAAGAATGAGGAAATGTCTGAATTCTGTCATAGAAAGTGCCAATTAAAGTTCAGAATAATGTATAAAAATGAGTCTTATTGTTTGCTTAAATGTGCATAAGGAAGCTCCAGAAAGATACAAGCTGACAGTTCGAAGGTGCATTTGCTGATATGCATCTTACTTTAAAATTAAATGTCATCTAATAATTTGAATTTCCAGGTAGGCCAGGTGTTAAGACAAACAATTCTTCTGGAAACCTAATTGTCTTAATTTTCCATTCATCTTCAAGGTAGAAGGACATTACAGGAAGAACACTGAGGGGCAGACAACTTCCACCCCAGTAGTGTTCTGACTCCTGAACAAATAACTAACTTTGTCCTGAATCTCTCTGGAAGTCTCCTAAAGAGGCTCAGAGGCCACATATGTTAACTGTAACTTCTCTTACAATCAGACAGAAAAATGAACAGAAGAATAGTGATTATATGATAATGAATCTATGATACATTATACCCATCTTTGTATCAATGCAATCACAAAGTATAATTTTTATTTTTTTATTATTTTTTGTTTTTTTTTGAAACAGGGTTTCTCTGTGTAGCCTTGGCTGTCCTGGAACTCACTCTGCAGACCAGGCTGGCCTCAAACTCAGAGATCAGACTTCCTATATGCCTCCCAACAGCTGGGATTAAAGATGTGTGCCACCACCACCTGGTATAAAATATTATTTTTAATATTTCCTTAAGGAAGAAGAGACTCACGAAAACATGACAAAAAATACCTACAGGACAATAAAGTTCAGGTGTCATAATGTGACCTGAGAGGAGGGGTCAACAGCCATTCCAGGGGAAATGTAAAGGCAATGCATCAAGGCGGAGCCTCTTTCTCTAGTAGCGTTCCCTGCTTCCAACCATGCACCTGGAACATGTCACTGCTTATTTTACTTTAAACATAGGAAAATGACTGGAGATTTAGCTCACTTGGTAGAGTGCTTTCCTTCCTTGAATGTACTAGGTCCTGGGTTCAATGCCTGGAACTGCAAAAACTGAGCAAACAAACATCAAGAAAAACTGCTGGACAGTGGACAAAGGTGACAGACAGCTGCTAAGTCTGAGGATCTCAGTTCAATCTCAAGGCCCCACGGGTGGAAAGAAAAAACTTACTTACCTAAGATCCCCTCTGACCCCACATGTGTACATACACACCTGTACACATAAATAAAGACCTGGAGGAAAAAAAAATGAGGACATCAGGAGAACCAATGGCCATCTGCTATCTCCCTAGTGTGTTTTACATGGGCCCATCCCAAACTTTCTGTCTTCCTTGTAGCATAGCTGAGAATCCTGAACCCTGGAGAATTCTGATGATGCCTTCAGCATATCTCTGTTTCCTAAGGCCAAAGTCCCCACAGAAGAGTGTTCTGAGATAGGGTTGTGGTGCATGCCTGTAATCCATGCACTGAGGAGGCAGGGGCAGGGGAGCTCTGTAAATCTGAAATCTACACAGTGAATTCCAGGCCAGATAGGGCTGCATAAGTAAGGCCCTGTTAGGAAGGAAGGAAGGCAGGCGGGCTGGAGGGAGGGAGAGAGGGAAAATGATCTTGGTGGGTGACTTGGTACTTCTTTACCCTTGTTTTGGGGCTGTCCTCCTTTCTGAGAAGCAGTAGCCAAGTACCAGTCAGAATGAGCCATCTGCAGAGAATGTCTCCTTGCCCACCTGTGGGCCTCACCTCACAGCCTTATCACTTTATGCTCATTGTGCTTCAACAGCAGGGTAGTCACCACAAACCCTCCACCCCCTTACAGCTTCTCAAGAGGCTAAGACAAAGACTTCCCAAATGTAGTTCCTTTGCTGGCCACAGCAGCAGCACATGGGAAGTGAGGATTACTACAAGAGTGGTTTTGGCAGAAGGCAGTCCCCAGCCAGGACATTCACTCTCTACCCTAGGTCAGCAATCATCCAGGGTCCAAGCTGGATGGTCCAGGCTACAAGGCAACAGCTACTTGAGGCTCCTTTCTACTCCTAGCTACTTGATGGGCACCCTAGAGTGTCTCCTAGTATCCAGACTGGTCCCAGTAGCCCTAAGTTTCAGGGAGGGCTTCTGTGCCCCTGAACTCATCACTCACATTTCTTCTGGTGATCAGACTTGCAGGGGGAGTCTGCCTGCCACAGGATTTCACATCCTTAAATCAGTGTGGGGGTTAGAGGACATTGCTTAAAGGCTTCCTTCTGCTCCCAGCTCCACTACAAGTTACTCAAAGGATTAGCTAGGTCTGGAAGTAGGCAGCCATTTTACATATTTGAAAGGGTCTACCACACCAAAATCCCTTACCCACACTTTCTAAAGATCTCAGTGCTAGGCTGGCAACATAGTTTGGGTTGCTAGCAGCCAAAGGAAAAGAAAAGAAAACAAAACAAAACAAAGCAAAACAAAACTGGGGCTTAGGGAAGAAGAAAACCTTCTAGAAAGCTAGTCCAAAGACCCTCAAAGCTTGAGAGGTTGACATTAGAGTACTGGAGATGAAGGGCTTCCCATCTTCCAGATTCAGCCCAGTCTCAGAACCCCTCACATTTTCCCAGGCCACTGTGCTCAGTCGGTCCCTGCTGGAAAATCACTGGCCTGTCTCAACCAGTTTATCTAGAGATCTTACAATTAAGGAGTCAGTTAGGAACTATTTTTCTAGCTTTCCATGCCTGGGTTGCTGAATTAGGTACACATCATTCCTAGCTCCATTTCTGGAAAGAGGCAATGTGGAAAGTGTCTGCTCCCTGAGCTCCCATCAGCTTCCAGCTGCAGAATGTACAGAATCTGTTTTCTTTGCTGCCACAGCTTTTAAACAAATGTTTCATTCTGAAGCGTAAAAGTTGTGCCCGACTATGCCATGATGGACAAGAGAAGCAGCACTAATTGTTCAGCAGCCAATTCAAGGCTGCATTTTAAACTAGAGTTTCAAAATGTGGGTGGAAAATCATCAGAATATTCAGAGAAATGATACAAACTTCTTATTTGCATTCATCATTCTTGTTTTTGAAGCAAATATTTTCCTGATATTTCCAATGTCATTAAGGCTGGGTAACAACTCAGAAAACTATCTCTCTATATATATAGTTCTCTTTCTCCCCTCCACCCTCCCTGTCCAATTTCAAAGATTCTTGATCAGAGAAGCAATAGTCACTGCAATTTCTAAAATATTAATTTTGACACAGCTTTTTTTTTGTGGAGGTTTCTTGTTTTTTATGACAGGATCCCTCTACCCCCCTGCCAGGGGCAAGGGTTCCTTCAACATCTCAGCAACTTCATAAGAGCTGCCAGAATCTTCCTTTGGGCCCAAGATAGGATTAAAATCAGCATGTATCCGTGGAAGAAAAAATGTTACTATTTCTGAAGACCTTAGTACTTTGCTAAAGTGTTCCATGGTAGAGAGTTGGACACTTGCATATAACATATTAAGCTGCTTAATGTGGCCATCTTCAGATTTTGTATCGATTATAAATATGCCTTTCATTCTGATCTTGCTATTAATTAAAACCCACATCTACATACACCTGAGAAGATGGACAATTTGAGCACGAAATAGTGCATATGAATCTCTGGCAGCCTGACAGGAATCACTAGGATGTAGTTTCAGGATGTGGCATCAATGCTTAGGGAGAGGCAGGTGAGGAGTCTGTGCCTGAGCAGGGATCAACACCGCAATGCCGGTTAGGGCTGAAACCCAGCTTGGCAGTTTGTCCTGGGATTCCCCTTCAGTGATACTTGTTGTTGAACAACCTCAGCGTGGGCGTCCCTAGCATGTACTTTACCTGAGATGGAGAAAGGCCAGCAGCCCTCGCGGGCTCTCTGGGGGAACTACGCCATTTCCTAAATGCACACGTTTCCTTAATGCACCCGAGGGACCCGCTGCGCCCACGCGGCCACAGTCCCGGGTGTCCGGGTGTGCTCAAACGCAGCCAGATAGATAACCCGCCACGCTTCAGGGTGCCCCTGGGGGAAGGGAATCCCAGAAGAATGCTGTGGCCACCCTTCCTGGTTGTTAGTCCTCCCGGGAGAGGGGAGGAAGGGGTTAGTGAGGTTTGGCCTTGGGATTGGTGCTCCCGGGCTTCAGAGTTAAGTCTCTGTGCTCTCAGAGGCGACTAGACCGCACCGACCCCTGCTAGGTACCCGCGGCTCGCGAGTGCAGGTCTCTTTTCTCTTGCATTGGCAAAGAAGTAGATAGGAAGGTTAGCCCTCGACTCAGGAAACTTATTTAAAATTTCCCACGCCGGAGGCAAGCGTAAGCACGTGGGTGTCACCCGAGGTTCGGGTTCCCAGCTGGTGTCCCCTGCTGTCAGGGAGCGCGGGCGGGGCTGGCGGGCGGGGTCCAGGTGGGCGTGAGAGCCAAGGGGGCCAGTTTCAGCTCTGACCTGAGCTCAGAGATTAGAAAAACAGGTGGTACGTTGCCTGGCTAATTCACTCTTTCGGTAAACGAGGTTCTGATAGTTGTGTGCTGAAGGCAATGTGGGGCTGTCACTTCTGGGCCGCTCAGCGACTATGTTAAAAGATGTCTCCTGGCTTGGTGGACAGCTGAGCTTCTGGGGGACCTTGGAGGAACTTGCCCGGACCCCCTCACTTATTTTGCTGTCAAGACTCTCACTCTCATTTTGTTCATCTTTCCCCTGTGGCAAAATACTGAGATGCTCTTCTAAGGCATCTGTAGGAAAAGCTTGGCCGCCACATTCTCCTCTGCCAACCCCCACAGAGGGTAAGGTCAGGTTTCAGATCCCAGGGAGGCAAGTCCACTGCCTGCACTGCTTTTGAAGTAGGCATGGGGCATGAAGCAAAGGCCGGCTGCACAATCCCTGCACCGTCGGAACACGGAACGCAGTCGCAGTCGGAACAGAAAACCGCTGCTTAACCCTAAGGTATCTACCACTGCTTAGCTTGACGCTGGGTCTCCTCCCGAGTTCTCTGCACGATAGTGGGAAAGGGAGTCATCAAAGGTTTTTATCCCCCACCCCTACCTACGTACAGTAAGGAACTTGCCATTATCTGGTCTTTCTGGAATCTTGCATGAGAGCCACAGGACATCTCTACCTCCCTACTCATTTCCCGTTGACAGTGTATCTTTAGATAGATGATAGTTGGAACCCGCCCAGAGCCGGGCCTCTAAGTGGCCATAGCCACTGTGGAAAGGACTCCTCTTTCTGGATTGTAGCCCTGTTAGCCGGTTCCAGTTTTGAAACACCCAGTATTAGTTTAGTTCTTTTATTTTTTCCCCTCTCTCTCCCCAAAACGTTTTCCTCTTTCCAGGTGTCGCTCAGATGTGTAATTATTCTCCACATCCCAGAACGCTCCCATTGTCCTAGGAACTTATTGCCATTGGGAGGCAGGGTACAAGAGCATGATAGATGTCTTAGTTTTCAAGGAACACCCTTAAAGGTGAGCCGAATATCAGGATGCACATGACTCTCTTCAGAGAATTTATTTTCTCCGAGGCACAAAGAGGAGCAGAGCGCACAGCTCCGGGTGAGCTGCTCTAAGGCTGGTGAAGCCTAGGGTGGCCTCTGTGTGCTGCATTGTCTTCAGGGAAATTTAGCTTTTCCCATTGTGATCTGTTTTTTTTTTCTTTTTCTTTTGTTTTTGCTTTTTGCTGTTGTTGTTTTGTTTAGTTTTAGATGACCAAAAGAGGATAATCTTAAAATTGGGGGGTGGAGGGGCTCTAAACTAGAGTTTTTCAGAAACAGTATTTGTAAGTTCATTTGAGAACTAGTGGGGAACTGTATACCTTTCGAGTTCACTCAGAATGTGCCCTCTCTGGAAGGAATTTTCATGCTGGTCTTTTGTTTCTTGAAATAAAACCAGCAGAGTTGCCCGACACCTAAGATAATAACGCTGGGAGACGTCTATCTGAACGTTAGTTGTTCCAACATTCCGGCCTCACACCCCTCCTCAGCCCCACACTCCCCACTCGCTGTTCCCACAGAAAACTGCCCAGCAGAGCTGTCCATCGCACATAAGCCGCAAAGACGAATCATTTCGAAAAGAATGCTGTTTTTTTGGAAGTTAAAGGCAGGTATTTATTTCATCGGGCGATGAAGTCTGTCACAGTAGTGTCAAGGTAAAAAGGTCCAGCGTCAGTCTCCCGCACCGGGTCCTGCAGGCACGAGAGGCGCGGCCATGGGCAAATCCTGGCCACCGTCTGGGATACTGTCGCCTCCCTTCCCTGAGCCCGGGCCAGCCAGCCGCCTCGGAGCGCTCCCAGCCGGGGCAAGGCCGCGCGCTGTGCGCAGACACCCGAGTCCAGGGAGCGTGAGTGGCTCCCGGTACGAGGAAGCCCTCGGGGTCGGGAGCTGCGGCGGCGGCGGGGCAGCGGCGACCCCGCGCCCGGGGCTCATTAGCAGCGGAGCTGCCAGGCGCACGGTAGGACCCGTGCCGCGAGCCGAGCCGCATGGGGGGTGGGGGTGGCGCTTGGCGCGCTCGCGTCACTCAGCCCGATTGGCCAATGAGCGCCGCGCCTCGGGGAGCGTCTGACCAATAGGAAGCGGGAAGGCTTGTGAGTGGCATCGGAGAAGGGCGGGAGAAAGGGAGCCTGGGAGCGAAGTTGGAGCTAAACCCAGTAAGCTGTAAAGAAGTTACAGGGGGGGCGCTTTCCGCTCCCAATTAGGAACAGCACCGGCTCCTAGCCACCACGGAGGAGGAGGACTCGGAAAGCCTCCGAGTCCGGAGCCCGCGTCCTCCTCCTCCCTCCCCTCCCCTCCCCCATTCATGTCCACGCGAAGGCGACCCAGGCGCGCCCCGTGGACTGCCGGTGACAGCGGGAAGGCTGGAGCCGAGGCTCAGCTGGCGCGCAGGCATGAGCGCGGTTAGGGGGCGGGAGCCTCGGCAGCCTCCGCGGCGGGCGAGGACGCACGGTAGGTGAAGTCGGAGGCGCCGGGAGCGCCGGGCGACGCCCGCTCCGAGCCGTCGCTCGTGCCACCTGTTAACCCGCGTGCGACTGCCGGAGTCCCCGGGGGCTTGGTGCGTAAGCCGCGCTTCCCGAGCCCGCGCGGGAGAGGCGGCGGGGGTTGGGTGCAGCCGAGGAATTCTGCGCCGCGGGGTCCGGTCGGCGGCCCCGGAGCCCGGCTCGGTGCGCGGTCGGCGAGGGCCCCGCAGACGCGCGTCTAGCCGTCGGGGCTACTTCGTGGGTGTGAGCGCGATTTGCAGGCGCCCTGGCCCAGCCTGGGGCACACTTCTCCATGTCTTAGAAATACCCCGGGTCGGGATGAGCAGAGCTTGGCCACAGAGGTCTTTTGGGACCGTTTTGTGGAATTGCCGTGGGTGTGAATCTAGCCAAGCCTCAGATTTCTTACGCCCCGGTGTTCTTGTCTTCGCAGTGATCTGAAGGAAGTCACCCCGAATTCCTATTCTCCCCCAAAGGCTCCGAACCGAAAAGCAAATGTCGGGTGTTATTATGGCGATTTTCCAAGGACCCGGGTTCTCTCTGCGGAACAGATGAAAACTCTGGCTCCTCCGGAGTCCTGCCAGCGTTTTATGCTTGGAGCCCCGTAAGACTGCCCGGATTTGCCGCGGACCACCAACTTTCTTATACCTACACCTCACGTTTTCAAGAAAAGTATTTTGTTTGCTGCGCTGCCTTCATTCCAGTCTCACAGGAGCAGACTTCAGCGTCTTCATTCAAAGTTATGTTTTATGTTTTTACCGAGTGCGATCGCTAGTTGAAAGTTAACTTTTGGTTTTGGATGAGTCTGTGGAGCTTACGTTGTAAGAAGAAAGGGAGCCGGAGACACGATGAAAGAAAAGTCTAAAAATGCTGCCCGGACAAGGAGGGAGAAAGAAAACAGTGAATTTTATGAACTGGCTAAATTACTGCCTTTACCCTCAGCCATCACCTCGCAGCTGGACAAAGCATCCATAATCAGACTCACGACTAGTTATCTCAAAATGAGAGTGGTCTTCCCAGAAGGTAAGCGACTGTGCCTAGATTGAATTTTGAAGGAGGGGAAAGCCTACCCCAGCCAGCAGAGAAATGTACTAGTGTTTACCATTGCAGGTTGTACTCTCTGAAAAGAGAAATTTAACCAAGCTATTTGACCAGTCAGGGCTGAGAGCCCCGCCCTAGTCTCTCTCTATTTCCCGGTATCTTTCTCTCTAGTCCATCCGATATGTTTGGTTGGAAAGAAGCCCAATATAGCTTTTGTCAACACTTCAGATACTTGGCTCAGTTGAAAGTACTGCTAATCCAAACATGACTTCCCTTTTTATTCCTCTTGTCAGAAATTTGCCCTGTAGAAAGCAGGAGTACTGCCCAGTTACTTATTTTTGCTAGGAATAGATTAGACCTATACACATGGGGCTGGGTAAGCCATATGACAATTTTTCAAAAGGACTGCAGCTTTGCAAGAAGAGCTGGTATGTACATAGAAAGTGTGTCCTGACCCCTTCCATCTCTTGGCTGTTTACAGTAAATTGAGTCTGAGTGTTTAAGATATTCAGAAATTCCTAAAGTGGAGCTTGGTAAGTTGTATTTCTGGCCTTGGTGTCATCTGTAAGGTTATAACCTCACCTCAAAATACCCAAGATTAAAAGAAAGTAGAGAGGACACTCCAATGTTTCCTCAGTGGCAAGCTGGCAAATGGATCAGGACAAATTCTCATACAGCCCAGAATTTAGAATATGATATGGTATAATTTAAAATATGAATTTCAGCGATCAAGATTCATTGTGAGAAGGCAGAACAGCCTTCACAGAACATGGTCGTTTGTGAAATCATTCCTCCAAAACAAGAAAAGTTAATACTCACAGGGGAGGGACACTTTGATCTTCCATTTGCTCATCTTTACGCATACCCAAATAACAAACAGAATAGAAAAATATTTTGTTAGGGGAGGAAGTTTTGAGAATGTAAAAGATTGATTACTAGACAAATAAACAAAACTTGGAGAGAAAGAACCGTGTTTATTTACAAATGAGAACTTCTTTTTGACCTGTTGTTGGTTTTGGGTGTTTGAGGGTTGTTTTTTTTTTTTTTTTTTTTTTTTTTGATGGGGATGATTATTACCGGGGATGAAGTTTCACTTTACCTGATCTTTGTTTAAAAGCTTGCAGAAAGGCTGCAAAACTGGTAGGGCTACCATAAAAACCTTCCAGATAGTTCATTTCTACCCTCAAAACTCATCAGTGGTGCTATATAGTTAGTTCCCTGGACATCTCTTTTCTCCCTGAAATCCTGGGAGGAGAGAAGTTACAGCACAGCGTGCCTAAAAACTTTTTGGTTTTGTTTTTCAAGAAGAAAAGAGGAAGGACACAGACACTAAAAAACACCTTTCACATCCAAACTGGCCTGAGAATTGCCGATGGGAAAGTCGCCATTATGCCACATTGCCTTCTGCTTAAAAAAGAGACCTCCTTGTCCTTTATACTGTCAGTACCTACTTTATAAAAATAAAGCTATTTGGAACTCCGCTGGCTGCGCTGTGCCTAACAGGATTATTAGCAGTGATTTGTCAGCCGCTGCGGTCTCAGTGGGCTCCCTTTCTGCGTGATTTCTAGTGCGTCTCGTCAATTATCAGTGCCGATGTTGCTCGCTGTTTGATCAGAAGCAGCATATGGTGCTGCTTGTCGGACAGCGAATAACCGCAGGAGAAGAATAGAGGGCCGGCTCTCCCCGCAGTCACTTACCAGGGTCCAGGCCGAGACTCTAGTCTGCTTGGCGCAGACCGGGTAGGCACAGAGAGGACCGGGATGAGTCTTTTTGTTTGTTTTATTTTTGTATTTTAAGGGAGAAAGCTTTCTTCTGAAGGTGCTAACTCTTTCAAAAGTTAAAAATCGCGTTATAAAGAAATCGAAGGGCCCAAAGAAATAGTGCTCCGGGAAAGAGTTCCACTGCGGTCCCCTTGGTGGCTGGGCCATCACCTTTGGCTACTTAAACAGACAATTGTGCTTTCTATAGCCCCCACTTCCCAAACCCTGGCCCCTCCCACCTCTCCTTTCTTCTAAGGGTAAGTGTGAGTTTATGAGAAAGAGGGGCTGGACGATGTGTGAACTCTGGGCACATCGTTTATTTCTCGAGCTTCTGTGGAGTTCGTAACTCATCCGCAGCCTCCACCCGATGAGTTAGACAGGGTCATCAAAACCGCTGGTAATAGGGACGAGTTTTTAATTTTGAGATTGTTTGAGCTTAGAAGCCCCAAAGCGAAATTCAGACTTTTAAGATATTAAAGAAAACAACAACGACAAACAATTACAAAACTCAGCAGTTTTCAAAGGAGAAAAATAACGACAAGAAGCAGAACCAGGCACTACCTGCAGGGGGTGCCAAATTTGTGTTTGGACTTTACTCAAGGGGTGCCAAATTTGGGTTTGGACTTTACTTAGGGTTCAATCTAAGTATTTGGGAAATGGAAAACTTCATATCGCTGTTATTTTAGTGAAGCTAAATAGAATTTGAAGTTCCTTTACACGTCGTGAAGCTTTCCTACTACATAGTAGGTTTCCAATAAATTTTTATGTTAGGAATATGGCTATTTTATGATCCTAACATAATATGGATTTTATCACACTTAACATGGATTTTATAAACTGTCTAATCTCAAATGATTACAAACTTGATGGCCTATGTATAGGCATCACAACGCTGTAAAACTTTTTTGTCCATATCACATTTCATTTATACTGTGTAACTCCCAAAGATTATATGGTAAGTGAACAAAATTTTTTTCCACATTCATCTCAAAAAAAGAGGAGGGATATAGAAAATAAGTCATTCTCTGTACATTTTTTTTGTTTGTTTCTTATCAGTGTAGTAGCTTTTGTCTGGGTCCATGTTTTGGTGTTAGTTTGTTTATCCTGAATAGGTAATACTGAACAGTTGAGTGGGAAATGGGGGAGGGAGGAAGAGAGATCGGAGAGAACGCTGCAGATATTTGAAATAACTAAGAATTAGCATTAAACTGGGTGTAGTGGTGAGCACCTGCAGTCCTTTCTTTAAGAGGTGGAGACCCAAACCAGAAGAGTAGGTGGAGGTGGAGGGGACAGAAGATGAAGAGAAAGGAAAAAGCATTGGACCAGCACTAGAGATTCAATAGGAAAAAAGAAAAATCAAGGAAGAGCATTGTGAGATCTTTGACCAAATTCCATTCTAAAATAGTCTCGAGAAGGAAAAATTGAGGAATGTAGAAATGTATAAATGTTTGGTATTATCAAGTGGTATTAATGTATTAAAACAACAATGACAACATGACTTTATTTATATGCAAAACAGGACAAATTCACCTTTAAAAGAAGTGTGTATTTGTTACCTCGCTGTTCTGTAGTTTTGGCCAAGGGGATAGTACAGAATAAACTGAATGATCAGATAATGTTTCACATCTCTGTTTTTAATCTTGGTAATATCCCTACATTTCATTGTCAATATGCCCATGAAAAATAAAAACAACCACAAAGTTGAAGCTAGTAATACTTAGGAGCAAAATTCCAAAAACTACAACATTCACCCAAAACCTGTAATCCTTAATCACTGTATTTTTTTTTTTTTTTTGAGTCAAAGAACTGAAGGATTAAAAGGGCCCAGTTCCCCAAGTGGTTGTGTGATTTAAAGCTGTTTTTCTTGCTGCTCAGGGAAATGATTGAGCATTTGGGTTTCCATGTTTATTTTCCTACACAAGTTTTTCTCATTTAAAGCCTCTTGAAAGCACAGTTTATGCTCAAAGTCTAGTTTTCTCTGCCTAATTCTAGCTTTGATGTTCGTTTTAAGTGGGTGCAGAATTAAACTGTGTGCAAGGCAGATTTATGACTAGAACTTATAGATTTGATAAATGGAAAATAAGTTTAAAAAATGGATGTATCACTAATAAAAATAGCAAACACAGCATCATAAACTATGATGAGGTGCTTTCAAACCGGGTGCAGTCACCCATGTAAGGCTAAAACCTTAAATATATAAGGATAGATCTTATTTCTAGGGGAGTTCTGGGGCATTTTGGTAGTTTTGAATGTTTACAGGTAGATGCAAGCTCTGAATTCGAACTCCTGAATTCTTGCAGTATTCTCTTCTCGGTCCAGGTATTTCTCAAGAAAGGAGAGTAGCAGTAACAATATCTATGATTTGGGCGGGTCACTGCCAGTATCTTGGACCGCCAATTGTTTAGGATCAGTCCTGCTAACCAGGTGGGGGACTAGTGGGGCAAACTTTCTTAGCAGGTTTGACAGGCTCTACTCTGGTTCAGACCTGGGGTAGCTTTTCTATGTGTGACGCTACTGCGCCTTTTCCACGGCAGAAAGCTCACTACCCACTAGTCCTCGTGATATGTCAGATCCTCATTTTGTGGCATCTCCCTTTGAAGTCTGGGCGCGATTTCCAAACCAAGGTGGTCTTAGGTCCAGAGAACCGGCGAAGTCTCTACCCCTACCCCTAGCTTTGCTAGATACCAGAGTGTGACACACACCCTTTGTACTGCATGGCCCTGGATGTGTTTGGAAGCGAATCGTCCACGCTCGCGGAAGGGCGGGATTCGTAGGTCTCCAGGTGCGGGGTCGCCCTGCCGTTGAGGCGAGGGTCTTTCTACGGAGGTGGCCTTACGAAGTCCCGGGCATTCCCGAAGATGAAATTCCTAGACCACTGCACTCGACACCTTCAGCTTCCACGGAGGACTCTCGTCCTGTGTTTTAAGCTAGATCCAGGGAAACCCTGCGGTCCCCTGGTGTTCGATGACGGGTGCCGGTCACAGTCGGCTTGGCAGCCTCTGCTCCCCAACTGGCAGCACGAACTCTGGGGAGGGATGAAACGCGAATATGCAACTAGTGAGCCGGCCTTCCGCCGCGAATCACACAGGCACACGTAGGAGGATTCCTGGCAGAGCCGCCGCGTCTTAGGCCCCGGCGAGGCGGACAGGGTAGAGCAGGGCATTCCCTGTGGGTCCACGCAGCGGTACCGGACCGGACGGCCTTGCTGAGGAGGGTCACCTGAGCCTCCGAGAGCCCGCTCTCGCGCAGTGGCCTGGGACAGTTCCCAGCACAGGAGACGCTGGTGTCTCTCGGTGACGGACGAAGTGCTTTTCTCTGGGATCGCACCGGGAGTTGGTCTTGCGGGAGGCAACCATTCCGACCGGCGCCAAGCCAGAACCCGGAGGCCGCTTGGTGCCATAGTCCAGGAACTCTGGGCAGTGCTTTCACCCAGCGGCGTTTTCGGTTTTCCCTGGTCTGCCTTCTTCTTCACACTCCCCAAGTAGCAGCTTCTAGCCTCTGGGATCCTGAAGTCAGAAAGGTGTGCAAGAGCTTGTCTCGCACTGTCCCCGGTCATAGACGGGTCACGAGATACCTCCCTATTGTCTCAAAGGCATACACTAGGCAATGTGGACAGGACACAATTTTATGGAGATGCCGTGCTGATACATTAATAGGCAGGGAGGAAAGAAGGGACCACTACAACAAGCTCTTCTCTTTTCGGCTGAGCAAAGAAGGTGATGGGGCCCGGCCTGTAATCTGTATTTTGTCAGGAGCATGAAATTCATTCGAAGAAAAAGCCCGATCAATTTATTTTTGCTGCTTGCAATAACACAGCTGGATGATGGTTTGGGTGCGCGCTAGACTGGGGCTCATCATTCATTCACCAAGAACGGGCCTAAATGGTGCCTGTGGGATTAGGTCAATTTTAGTGGATCTACTTCGCCTCATTTGGTTACTAATTGGTTTCTTGTTTTATAAATCGAAATCTCATTTTCAGGAAATTACAAAACCCGCGCAGTCAGTCCATTGAGGTAATCCTTGGGTCAGGGGGTATTTAAATGGAAATGGCTCAACCGTGCACCAAGGGTAAAGTAACAGTGAAACTTGCTTGGGTTTTCACAGGAAATGTGAGCTAGCCCTTTAGATTCATAATAGATACATCCCTTCTAATGCTACTTATGTAAATATGATAAACCAGACTTTAAGGGAAGAGAGGGGCCTGAGAGAAGCAAAATTTATCTGCTGAGGTTAATGTGGCATATCTTGGAAATCTTCCAAAATAGATTATGTTTTCCTTTGTCTTCAGCCACTTTAGCTGGGGAAAATCCTTTTGTCTGAAACCTGATTTAGTTATCGTCTCTCTCACAGAGCGCCATTTTTCCTTTGCAAAAACCCTGTTCCCTCTGCCTCACCGAGTTACCAGGGAATCTTTAGATCTTGTTCTCACTGTAATCCCGCCGCAAAGGGAGCTGGTTCCTCCTCGTTTTAAACAGACAATCAAAGGATTTGCGAATTTTCTGCGGTAGGTCAAGTGCAGAAACGAAATCTCAGCTACCCCTTTGCCAGTTGAAACTGGGTGCTGGGGCGCTTCACAGAAGGAAAATGGTGAGATCCAACACAGCACTTTAAAACTTTGGGGAATAGGAACCTTGATATGGTTTGGGGAACTGTCTTCCACATTTGGGAGGGTAATCTGTTTCTTGGTGAGGTACAGCGGGGTAGTCAGTTCCTCATAAAACATTAACCCAACCTCAACCTTGTGACAGGTTACCACTGCGGACAAACAAAACAAAACAAAGCAAAACAAAAAACCAAAACCCGCAGCCTCTGTGAAAGCAAGTTTTCTCCCAGGTGTGTGTATGTTGGGGCGGGGGGGAGGCGCAAAGGGGGTCGGGGAACTCCCCTGTTAGCTAACACCCACCCATTCGAGCTGCTTATTAACCCGTAAGCAAGTCTTATTTTCCCTTGTAGGCGCATGCTAATGAGGGCACAGACCGACAAGGCAAAACAGGCGCCTGGAGTTCTGAGGCAGGATCTTTTTACACGCTTGGGTCAACCCCGCGACCCCACCCGGTGATTTTTCAGGTCTTTAGAGTATGTAGGCGGTTCCGGGCGAGTCTCTCTCCCTTTTTTTTTTTTTTCCTAATAAAGGCGTTTGTTTGCCTAAAACGCAGGTTTCTTTAGCTTGCGGGGCAGAGAGAGCTAAACCCTGACAACTGCAGCCTCAGCCCACCGGAGGACCAGCGGGAATCTGCCGGGCCCTAGGTGGACGCCGCTTAAGTCCCGGGTACTCTCAGCAAGATTCTTTCTCTTTTCCTTAGTGTGGCCAACTTCTTAACTGCAGCTGCTTCTGGGTGGAAACTAAACTCTGTTGGGACGGGAGGGAGGCGGCAACGCGAATTGGCGTGTCTGTGACCAGGCCCTCCAGTACAGGTTTACCGAGATGACTGGGGCCAGGATCACAGTCACTGGAGGAGGGAAGCTGGGCGTGCCAGGACATCAGGAAGGACCTCTCGGTGCTATCTAGGGAGGGGGGCGGTCGCAGGAGTGGAGCCTCAGTATTTGCAGAGCAGTGCGGAAATCGTTAGATTTATTTAGGTGTGCAAACACCCAGAAAGACCGCATTTGAGCCAAAGGGCGCTCACTATTACTCCGTTGTCAGTCAAGGTTTTGATCACTTGCTTAGGAAATTGGTCCTAGCTAACACCTTCAAAAAAGTTTAACCCGATGTTTTATTGTGAAAAACAACCCCCTTTCTATATTAGAATTCGAGCTCGTTTGTCACGGTGTACGTTTCAGAACATTTGTTCCTAACAAGACAGATCACCTTTTAAAAACAAAAACAAAAACAAAACGGTTAAATCTTGTTCGTGATGTAAAAACAAAAAGGATTTAACTATTGAAGAAATTTTATTGGCAACAGTTAAAAAAGATACCCATAAATAGTTGAACATGCCTATGCAAGTTTTTTTTTGTTTTTATTTTTATTTTTCGTAATACGGGTAGTAGACCATATTTTATTTTAATATATAGGGAGTCTTACATAAATATTTTTAAGGCATATTCAGAAACAGTTTGTGCCAAAGGCTTGAAAGGTTAATGTACTACCCCAGAGTAGGAATGGCCTTTGTTAATCGATGGTACTAGAGAAGTAGGAAACACCATTTTCTAGGTACAGGACAGAGCGAATATAGAGCGGGTTTCAGAGTAATGGACTCCAAAAAAAGTCCTTGGTGTTCTTTTGGGAGGGGGAGGGGGGATAGCTGTGCGGAGGCTAAGGCAGGGCCTGCGAGGGGAAAGAAAAGGGGAGAATGCCTAGGGATGCCGGTGAAAGGCAAGCTGGAAGTCAACCACAAACAAGGGTTTTCTCCAAGGGTATTCAGGTCAGGCTGAGTGAGACCAGCATCTAGAAAGGCCGGCAGCCAATCAGAAAGGCCTCCAGGGACTGAACCCAAGTAGCCCGTGGCTTCTGGTTCTTTGGGTGGCAGGTGAGTTGGCAAAGTGTGAGGACTCTCTCGGGTGGCTTATAAGGACAATGATGAAAACTTGGGACCAGAAACACGTCCCCCTACCCCCATTCCTCAGCTAAACAGAATAGGAAACCTCTCCAAAGTTAGCGCTGGGATAGTCCAGGGTGTAGACCACTAAACTCCTGCCGGACAGGAGCTGCAAGCTGACCCAGTGTCTCCCTGCCCCCGCTACAGCCCGCATATTGGATTCGGAAAGGGCAGACGGTAACCCAAGCCTCTCAGACTCCCACAGTGACACAGACCTAACCACATTCTAGCCCCGACTGCCAGGAGGGCACGGGTTCTTTCGCTCAAGGTTGTGTGTCTCCACAGGGCTTGGTGAGGCGTGGGGCCACACGAGTCGAACCAGCCCCTTGGACAACGTTGGTCGCGAACTCGGCTCTCATCTACTCCAGGTACAAACTCAAAAGACTCCTGGCCGCCGGGGCAGCACCCGGTTTTTGTTTTTCTCAGGGAAAAAAAGGGGGATTCCAATAGCCCCCCCTTTTACATCTGAGCTCTTAATCTAGCTGGATGAGGATGGGCCAATGGTGCCTTGGGGAGCTGAGAGGGAGACAAAGTGATAACCACGACTTTGAGTTTGCGAATCAGCCTGGCAAGGCCCCAGCAGGGCTCCGTCCAAGGGAGGGGATTCCGTTTAAAAAAAAAAAAAAAAAAAAAAAAAAGACTGAAATACGCCGCGCCAGGCCTGGGAGGCAGGGCTGAAGAAACATCTGAAATGAAGAATTTGCAAAGGAAATAACCAAAATCTGCTGTAAATGCAAGCGCTTTAAGCCGGCGCATTCCGGATCCAGCTGCAACTCATTTCGTCTCTTCCCGGTAGTTCCCAGGCTTCCTTCTTTTGCCAGTGCTCCTCACTTCAGGAGTCCAAGCTCTGTACAAATCTGACAACGCACACCCCATTCCAGCAATGAGTATCAGCAATGTGAAGTGGTCATTACCTTGTTATTTGCAGTGCACGGGGTTTTAAACTGCTGCTGGCCTTCAGTCGCAGAACAAATATTTTAAATAATAAAACTCCCAATGGCATTTTTAGGTGTGACACTTGTCCCCTACCCTGTACCCACTGAGGTCTAAGAAGCCTTAGTGGAACCAGCCGGTAAGAAGTGTCCAGTGTATGGGTTCTGCACTTCCCATTGCTACTTCCCCTCGCCTTCCTGGGGACCAGAGAGATTTGGGTTTTACCGAACAAAAAGAGGGCTTGAGTGAACATTTTCTCACTGATCTGGACTCCATTTTGAATTTATCTAGAAAAGCCCGCAGCTCCCCTCACTGAAACATCATCCCTCCGATGAAGTACCTGCGTATCCCCTGCTGCCTCTCCTTGTTTCTATATACACATATTTTTCTTCCCCAAGCAGTATGAGCAGGAAAACAAAACCCAAACAGTCTTTGCCCTTCATACTTTTCTTCCTTGACTTCTGCAGCTCTTCCTTAAGCTCTGCAGTTCAGAGGCTGTTCCCTTTCCGCTGGCTCCCACTTCTCTGCATTTTCCATTGCTGGGCTCCACACAGGCTCGACAGATTCTCATATCAAGGTTTTACTTGAACTCCTCCACCTAACGTACATGCAAAGATCAATTGTGTACCACACTAAAAATCACCCCCCCCCCGGGTGTGCTGTGATGATTCTGGTGGTACAGATGTTACAGAGAAAGACAGGAAAGGGAAAGAAGAGGCCTCCTTTCAGAATTGGAATGGGTTCAATTAGAGAGGGCTTGGTCAAACGGTGTCATTTGGGCAAAGACCAGAAGAAGGTGACACTAATGGCAACATACCCCTTTCCCCTCATGTATCTGCAGTTACATAATTTCCTCAATTTATCTTCTTTTCTGCCTGTCCTTTTTTGTTTATTTATTTATTTCACACCGTTGGCTGTGATGTCCTTTGGACAAAGTCCTAACTCTGTTTCTTCTCACAGCTCCAAAGCCTCCTGCAGGATCTAAACCAGCACTTGTCACCTGAACTGTTTAGTCCCTGCGACCCCAGCTGCTCTCCAGTCTAGACCACCTCCTGGACGCCCAACTTTCGTTTCCTACTACCATCTAGATACATTGAGGACAAAAATATATTATCTGACTTCTCAGATTTCCATTTGCACAACATCTCCGTTTCCAGTTAGAGAGGTGATGCAGGCTCAGGACAAAATCTCAGTCTTTCTAAGTTTTCAGCCCTGGTTAATGGTGCTGCCTTTTGCTTAATATCCTCACTGAAACCAGGAAATCAGTCTTACTTTCTCTCTCTCTGCCACTAAATTAACATAAAATTTGCATTCAGTACCATCATTAAATTAGACTCTCCCCTTTCTTAGACCTGATTTCAGACGCACAGCTACATATACTCATCCTGACTTCTATAGGTCATTCTGTCAAGAAAAGGAGAACATCAAAATATAGTGTTAACTTGCTTAGGACCTCTGTTGAAATCATACTGCCTGCAGGGGCAATTGCAGGGTCCTCAGATTGGCATTCTAAACTCTAAAATCCAGTGAGTAAGTATTTATGCAGCCTCATCTCATATGAGTCTCGCCAGCCCTTAACACACCAAGTCAAACCTCCCCTCAGTCTCTAACTTCATTACATCGTTTCCTCTGCTTGAGATGCTCTTCTCTTTAGTCCATGCATCTCCCTCTTCAAAAGTCTGCTAAAACTTCAAGTTCTTCAAGGGCTGCAATGCTGTTTTCTGAGTCTCTTGCCTGGGTCCCTTCAGCACTATCTGTTTAATTGTGTGTTCAGCACATTTATCTTCAGGCTAGTTGTCCCTTTGGGCTTGTTGAGAGCAAAGTCTGAGTTATCTTAGATCTCCATTGCCTCATTAGAGATAAATGGAAAAGTCTATGAAGTTTCTCTACAAAGAGCTTGCCAGCTTGATGCATACACAAACACACACACTGTGCTACTACTTTACAGACTGGCTTCTCAGAAAAGCCTCTCATTTCCTAAATCCCTCTCTCTTGGACTCTTTGGCCAGCTTGCTTCTGTCCATAACTTCTGATTGCCAGTGCTCCCATGTCAACCAGTGTCTGTTGCCCTGCACCTTTCACAAGCCCAGCCTTTGCCTTTTCACTGTTGATCACTGCCACTGTGGAACCCTTCAATATTGACACCAGGTCTTATAGGAACCACAATCAGAGCCTAACCTACTTCCCATTGAAGGGACTCCTGCACCAGAACTTTTGTGTATCTTCCACAGATTTTTTTTTTTTTATCTCAGTGGATCTTGAGTCTTTATAGAGTGTTAGCTTTGCCCATATCCTCACTCTGATTTGTCTGTCATTGTGCTGAACACTACAGACTTGGGAAGTTCCAAAGAGAAGACTCTTAGGGTTGTTCTATGTCCTATTTCTGACAGTCTGTCACAGCCTCACAGCCTCATCCTTCTGCACCGACTGTGTCTAACTAACTTCTGTTCTCCTTGCTTCATTTCTTCAGAATTCTCACTCTGTTTCTGTCTCCCCAGACTCTGGATGGTTTCATCTTCGTGGTGGCCCCAGATGGAAAGATCATGTACATTTCAGAGACAGCTTCAGTTCACCTGGGCCTTTCTCAGGTAGGTGAGTGGTTCACCCTTCCAGCCTGCAGTGCTTACAGCTGGAATTGTGGGGAGGGCTTCCCCAAACTTTTTATATCTGCATTTGGGCACTGAAAAATCTCTCAGCTGACAGGAGGACTCAATAACCCCATTCTGGACTTTCATCTTCCTTTAGTTTAGCAGGCTCAAACAATTACTATTTTTTAGAACTCTTACATAAGCCAGACGTGATGGGAGGACTTTACATACTTATGTTGTAGGATCAAGCCTTAAGGACGTGTGACTATTGTTTTTACAGCTACGTTGATGATTATTTTGCAGGTAAGAAAGCTGAGAGTTTGATAAAATGTGCTAGGTAGCAAGCAGCAGAGCCTATTCCATCTTTGTGGTCCTACAGACTCCTTGACCCAAGTTTTCAGCTTCTTCTGGGGGAATTGTACCGCTGCAGAGATGGTGACCCCCTCCTCTTTCCAGGTGGAGCTGACTGGGAACAGCATCTATGAGTACATCCACCCTGCTGACCACGACGAGATGACCGCTGTGCTCACAGCCCACCAGCCTTACCACTCGCACTTTGTACAGGGTAAGGGCCACCAGCCTTACGCTCCTGGTCCTGTCAGGTCCTGTCAGTCAGCCTGGGCACGTTCTCCTGGTTAGCTTTCCCCCAGTTAGTCTTTGCTGGGACCATTGCTCCAGGACACTGTCTCTCCTCCTGAGTCTTCCTCTTCTTTCTCGCAGAGTACGAGATTGAACGCTCCTTCTTTCTGAGGATGAAGTGTGTTTTGGCCAAGAGGAATGCCGGCCTCACCTGCGGTGGCTACAAGGTGTGTGAGTTGGAAGGTCCAGGGCAGCCAGGCAGGGCTTAAGGCTTCTGGGTTTCAGGAGCTTGGTTACTGTCCCCTGGACCACATGAGTTACACGCAAGCATCACTGTGGTCATTAAGCTTTGTAGGCACCTGGGGGACACTTAAGAGATTAAGTCTCAGTAGATCAGTATAGTGGGCTGCTCTTAGAGAGGAGCCTTAGGACCTGTAAAGCTTTTGAACCCCTCAGTCACTTCTGTGGAAATTAAGAACCAAAGCCTTAGCTGCAAGCCTGGGTTCTCTACTGGAGTGCCAACATCTTTGGAGAGCAGGATCCCTGAACTGATTGACCTGTGGTAGGGTCTGGTGGGAACTAGCTGTTTGCATCTATCTCTTTCTTTATAAGCTCTCAGATAAATTCACCATGGCTGTGCAAGGGCAACTTAGCATTTGTGGCCAAGTAGAATAGTATTGTGTTTCAACTCCTCTGCCTCCTTTAGGGAGCTCTTCCTGACCTCTGCTGAGTCTCGCCCCTCCCCCTTCCCCACAGGTCATCCATTGTAGCGGCTACCTGAAGATCCGCCAATACAGCCTGGATATGTCACCCTTCGACGGATGCTATCAGAATGTGGGCTTGGTGGCTGTGGGTCACTCCCTGCCTCCGAGCGCTGTTACAGAGATCAAACTACACAGCAACATGTTCATGTTCCGAGCCAGTCTGGACATGAAGCTTATCTTCCTGGACTCCAGGTGGGTGGAGACTCTAAAGAATGATACTGTTTAGGAAGGGAGAGCCTTTCCTTGGTCTTATTAGCCCATTTTGCAAGTGGGGCAAAATGGGACAGGAACCCAGGTAAGGGGTGAGGCTGAGCCTTTCCTTGATCTTACTAGCCCATTTTGCAGGTGGGGCAAAAAAGGGGGCAGGAACCCAAATAAGGGATAATGGAAAGTCCTGCATTCATCCCTAGGGATTTTTTTTCCCCCCAGAGTGGCGGAGCTGACTGGCTATGAACCCCAGGATTTGATAGAGAAGACCCTATACCATCACGTGCATGGCTGCGACACCTTCCACCTACGCTGTGCACACCACTTATGTAAGGCCTCACCCTACTCTCCAGGGAGTGTTGGAGCCAGAGAACTGACTAGAGGGGTAGAAGTGGCAGTAGTAACAGACTCCGAAAGCACCTACTGCGACGCTGTCTGGCGTCCCTGAACTGCTATACTACTGCGGGAGAGGGGGGCTTTATTCTTCAGCTGCAAAAATCACTAACTAACTGTGAACTGTTTAACAACCTAGGCTCCTTCCTTCAGGCACATTAACTCACCTGGCTTTCAATACAGCTTTGCTGTTAGCATAATCTGGAGATTTAGAGCTGGTCTTCCCCTTCTGCAGCAGGAAAAGCTAGTCTAGGAAACCCTTAACTTTTTAGTGTTTTCCCTATTGTTAGTGTGGAAGACAGCGGGCCTTGGAGGGACCATACCAACCATTAGTCCACAATATATATCTATTAGTGGGGCTCGGGGACTCAAAGCAGTTTGACCTGGCAATCAATTGACTGTGAATTTGCCTGTCATCTCTCCTACCTGCACTGGCACAGTTATTTCAGCACTGGGTGGGTGGATGAGTGGGGTTGCACTCAAACCGCTTGGCATTTGGGGCTTGTCTTGGACAGGCTGTTTCACCACCATCTGCCTCTATCTTTCTAGTGTTGGTGAAGGGGCAGGTGACCACCAAGTACTACAGGTTCTTGGCAAAGCAAGGCGGCTGGGTCTGGGTGCAGAGTTATGCCACCATCGTTCACAACAGCCGCTCCTCCAGGCCACACTGCATTGTCAGCGTCAACTACGTCCTCACGTGAGTGCCGGGCTGGGACCACCTCCTCAGCCCGAGGGTGTTTATTTTGTATGCATGCGCTGGCTCCAGTCCCCCAGGGGCGGTTTGACGCTGGTTCTTCTGCACAGCTGCAGGTCGAGGACTTTGAAGGCTCCCTTCGTTGTTTTTTAGGAAAAGATTTAGGAGTTTTTCCAATACTGTCCATATTTGCTTTCTTTTCTCTTTTAACATTTCAAGCGAACCCTGTATTAAATAAAATTTAATGCGGCAGAAAGAGAGAGAGAGAGAGAGAGAGAGAGAGAGAGAGAGAGAGAGAGAGAGAGAGAGAGGAAAGGATCCGACGTAAGGAGCCATTTACTGTTAGCAAACTTGACATCTGTTTCACTTTTTCAGATCTAGGGTTTGAAGTCCTTAATTTTAAACAGAGTCTCCAAGCAAAGTTAGAATTCTGAAGTTTTTTTTTCTTCTTCTTTTTTCCTTGGACCACAAAGGGGGCCTGACTGACCAGGAGAGTCTAACTTTAACCCTAGAAAGCAAAGGTTAGGCTAGAAGAATTTGTGGGTGCTGGACCCATGCATCCTCTCAGGATCTGTGGGCATGACAGGCAGGGCAGCTGCTGCAGCTGCATTGGAACCTTGTTCCTTCCAGAAACACACCTAGCAGTTGATCACGTGGTCTAGTACGCGCTCACTGAAGAAAGCATATTCTGTATAGTGTTTGTGAACGTCAAGTTGCATAGGGTTGAAGTCTTTATAAAGAAATCTTTTGTGTGTGCTGTTCATTTTTTTCTTTTTTTTTTAGGAACTGAAAATTTGTGATTTAGGGAACCTCAGAAATTCTTTGTTTTGGAAGCATTGACATACCTGACACTTAGGAGAAATGCTATTTTGACATTAGGAAATTGGTTAAAGGATGCTCTTTGGAATAGGTTTAATATACATGATGAAGGTTGAATTCATTACACATTGCTTTAAACTGTCAAATAAATAATGTAGTGGATGGAAATATGCTGAGCAATAAGAGCTAGTGCTTTGTTTAGTAAAAAAACTCAGTAGGCTCAGAAAATGAATTTGGTTTAAGTAAGAATTGCTTATTTAAGAATAATAGATGTTTATTAAGAATATTTTAATTGCTCTCTTTTTAGTAAACCGTGTTAACAGAAATATTCAATTTTTGTAATAGCAGGAGGTAGTGTATTTTAATACTGAGTAAAAATATACCAATATTTTGGGCATCATGAGACAAATCATCTAATGGACACAGTTTTTCATATTAAAATAAACCTGAGAAATTGGCAAGGCATAATTCATAAAATAAACCAGTGAAGCAGAAATATTAAAGGGTGAAAAATTACGTCTGCTTACCATGGAGAGGAAACAAACATTTTTAAAGAAGGTGCTTTATACGTCTGAAACGTCACAAGCATTATATATAACCTCTATTCTCTGGTGGTGCCTGTGGTTAGTGATCATTCTTTATCAAACAGCAGGGTACACAGTCACACAGACCCTACAAATGGTCTGAATGCAAGTTCAGCCTCCCAACTGGTAAGCTTAATTTGTTTGGATCATTTTGAAATATTCTGTTTTGTTTTCTAGTGGGCAAATATTCTTTTTTTCTTCTGTTATCTGTGTAATACCTTTTGAGAGCTGTGGAATTAGACTCCCAACTTTACTTCAGATTTAAAAACGGATGTAATGAGAGTAAATGTGTGACTTATGAAAGGAAAAACTAGCACGACACACATTGACTGAACATTTTGTACCTCAACTGAAAATAGAAACAAACAGCACACAAGCGAATAAGCACAGGCACAAAAGATGGAAAGCTGAAGTTGCTTACCCTTTTTTTGAGTCTCAGCGCCAATTCCTTGCGTAAAACTTCTCAGAACAACTTTTATAGCTGCGAATGTGGAAACTGCTTCAGATAAAATGTCATCAAGTGGCTCTGGAGTGTTGACAGGATTTGCATAGCGAGCAGGTTGCCATTGTTTGATGCATATATCACACATCTGGCTGGATGTGACTAATTTGCATTGTCTTAACAAATTAGCTACTGATTCTCCGTGGTAGTAGGGAATCACCACATTTGTTTTTAGGGCTACTTCTCCATGCAGCCAGAGAACAATGAGTGAATCTTTTCCAAACACACCACCTCAACATGCCCTTAAAGACTAAGTAAGCTCCGAAATAACTTGACACTCCAGATGTTACCCAAAAGTAAACATTTGTATACTTTGAAGTGATTTTCATGATGTGAAAGTACAGGAAAATTTCGAGCAGTGATCAAATCAGAGTGTGACTTTCTGGTGGAAGCTGTGTTCATGAGAAATTTATTTTTCTAATTTTCTGATGGCAAATATATTGTTAAAATACACTTAGAAAAAATCAGTCATTATTATCTAATCAAAGCACCAAATGAAAAGAAATTTCCACTATCCTTGCTTTAACAAGCAGCTGCAAAAGTGTATGTAGGAAAAGCTGGATGACTTTCGAACAGGTGATATGTAGCTTGTGTTCTGCTGGTTTCTATATGAGCACTGTATTTTGCAAATCTGGAAAGAAAAATGAAAAGACACCATAGCTATAAAAATTCTTAGCTTCTTTGGTGTCTGAGGCTCAATGTAATATCTATAGGGTTTTCGTAACATCACCCTCACAATAAAACAAAAATCACTAGTTTACAATTTTCTACAAGTTCTGCATAATCTGAGAGATACCTCTTTCACATAAAAATACCCTATACAGTGAGTGCTCACAGGCTTTACAATGTGTGTTAAGTGTGAGAGATGCCTTTTTCTTAGTATTAAGAGAATAGATAAACCGAGAAAGTAGCTAGTTACAGAGACTGCTGGGGAGAGGCCTGGGAGTGTAAAGTACAAAAGGAAAGTATACTGTATGATTTGAGTCTGGAATTCATATGTCCTTCAATTTAATTGGTAGTAGTAATTCTTCATAGCTCGTTCAGATGGAAAACATTAGTATTTAATTAGAAGAAAATTGAAAATGTGAAACACCCAATAAACTGTGAAAAGTAATTTAAAGGAAAATGGAAAATACTGGTTCTCTTTATGATTATATACTTGTATATTTTAAAATTAAAAAAATAGTCTTCTTTTTAAAAGATAAATCAATGTAGTTCAACAATCTTTTTAAATATCAACATTTTTAAGATCTAGATGTAGAAAGAATAGTAAGTACAGTGTTGACATTTGCCACATTTCTTTCATGTTTCTCTATGACTGTATGTGGTCGATTTTATGTATATGTTTCCTACTAAATAAAGCATGGACACTGTGACTATTACATCCTTACATGTCCTGCCTAGCTACTGTATCGTTTATGATGGCATATTTATAGTATTTGAATTACTGCCTATAGAAGCTAGCAAAAGTATAGATTAGCATCAGTTTATAGCTGCCATTAAAATCAGTCTACCACTAATATTTATCAAGTGTTCATTGATGGATGATAGACTGACAATATTTTCAGTATCCGTGATGGCTTCCGTAGCCCTAAAGGGTACTATATTTTAAACTCAATTTCTAATAAGAAGTATAAGGTAATGCTATTCTGATATTGTGGTTGGAAAATAAAAGAAAAATTAGATGTTGAGTGATCTGACAGATTTAATATTTTTAGCCCCACTCCCCCTTTTTTTTTTTGCTGGTAAAGAGGTCTTCTCTGCTTGTTTACTAAATTTAAAATTTAGGACACCACTTTTAGGAAAAAATTTCAAGTGTTTTGTAGAGTGATTTATAGACCATATACAAGGAAGTAGTTTTCTATGTAAAAGCTTCAATTTTTATGTTATTAAAAACAACAAATGGAGACAACCCAGATTTGTGGCTATCTATTAAATATCCCCTTGAATTTGTAGAAAAGTTGGCCAATGCCAAAGAAGAGATACTTCACATCAGAGCAAAATGTACTCCATATTGTAATTAATTCAGATCCCATGATTCCTGTTCCTGTTTGCACACTGTTCTCAGTTAAATATTGTGAGAAGCCTCATCATTTTCATAATTAAAAAGGATTTTAAAATGTTAACATATTAGGTGAGTAGAAAACTTTATATATCCTTTCTATAACCAGCGGATGTTAAAACACTCTCAAATTCATTTGTTCTTTCAGATAAGTTAATGGTGCTGAATTAATTTCAGTGTTAAGATATAAATTTGTTTAAATTTATTTAAGGACCAGTGATATTTCTATTCCTAATAAGATTTGGTAAATCCCTTTTAAAACTTGGTGAATTATACATATACATATATTCATCAAAATCACTCATCTTTTATGTTACAAATGATGTCAGATGAAGGAAGCCCGTACTGACTTACTGACCTATAGTAAATAGCTCTCTTATACCTCCGCTCTGTGGTGTACTTGTGGAGATTTAATCTTTTTGATGGATCAAAATAGTAACCATGCACTAATGTATACCCATAAAATAGATTCCATCCTTAATTGTATTTAATATATATCATAATAATATCGAACATAAAAATTATCCACAGATGATCCTTTATGTACCTTAAGAAACAAATCAATGGCACATTGATGTTAAGAAATTTGTAATGATCAAAACACTCTATTAGAAGGAAAACCTAAGAAAGTACCATGCCTGTGAGATTTAGTCTCCTTTTTATGTACACAGCACTAATATTCACTTTAATCCATAGCCTTCATAAAATTTTCTATTATGCATTAATTAAAATTATTATTATTTTTTGTTGAGACAGGGTTTTTCTGCGTAGCCCTGGCTGTCCTGGAACTTGCTCTGTAGACCAGGCTGGCCTCAAAATCAGAGATTTGCCTGCCTTTGCCTCCAGAGTGCTGGGATTAAAGATGTGTGCCACCACACCCAGAACTCTTCTTTTTTTCTCTTTTGAAAAGGTCTTGCTCAGTAGCCCTCAAAACTTCCAATATTTCTATTTCAATTTCATGAATACTAGAACATAAACATACTCCTAGCTATATTTGCTTTGAATTCATCTTTTATAAACTTGAAAATTTAGTGTTGGAACACATTTCTTTCAAAGTGCCATCTTAGTTGCTTGATTTGATTCTTGAGAGTTCTGTGTAGTGGTTGGATCAGAGATCTCACTTCTTATTTGCTGAGTGAGGAATCTGAGGCTCACACATGATAACTGATAGAGCCAGGGATTTTTAAATCATCATCATCATCATCACCATCATCATCATCATCACCATCATTATATGGTCATGCACGATGTGTATGCAGTGCCCTTGGAGGCTGGAAGAGGACACTGCTTTTTCTGGGACTGGACTTACAGCGGGTTGTGAGCTGTTATGTGAGTGCTGGGAATCAAACCCAGTTCCTCTGGAAGAGCAGCTGTGCCATTGCTCCAGCCCTCAAAAACCAGGAATTTAAAAAAAAGAAATACTCATTAAACTTTTTTTTTTTTAAGTACTCATTCTTTGAGAATTTCTTTGATCATATTTATCCCCACCCATCCTCCAACTCCTCCCAAGTCTACCCTCTCTACCTTAACTTCCCTATCCACCAATGTTGAGGCTTCTTTTTTCTTTTCTTTTTTTTTTTTTGCTTTAAAAACCCATTGAGCCCAATTTGTGTTGCCCAACAGTCACATTCTTAAAGAAAACTGACTGTCCCCCTCTCAGCAGCATTTGCTATCCAATTCCAATAGCTCCTAAGCTAGAGGTAGGATTCCATGCCTACCTCCCCCCCACCAATGCTGGGATTTTTTCTGACTTGTGCAGCTTTTCACAAGCTTGCACAGTTCTTGTGCATGCTGTCACAACTGCCATGGCTTCATATGTGGAACTTCCTGGTTGTGCCTGGAAAACACTGTTACACATCATCTCTGGCTCTTGACAATTTTAAAGTCCTATTTTCAGAGAAGATACTCAAGCCTTGTAGAGAAGAGTACGATATGAACGTCTCATTTAGAGTTGAATTTTCCAGAGTCTTAGGGTTTCCATGCTAACTGCCATCTACTTCCAAAAGAAACTTCTCAGATAAGTGTTGAAAGGTGCTCTGATCTGTGGGTATAACAAGAAGTCATTGGGAGTCATTTCAATGCCATGTTTCTTTAGTAGAATAATAGCACTAGGTTTCCCCGTAGGGTCTGTGATTCATCTTGCCATGGGTTCTTGGCTTCAATATCAGTGACTGATGTGGGTTCCATCTCTTGGAGTAGACCATAGATTTAAGTAGAAAGTAATCGGTTACTCCCATACCATTTGTGCCACAGTTGAGCCATTTGGAATATTTTGTCAGGCCAGTCATAATTGTAGCCCTCAGGGCTCTCAGCTCGATGACATATCCATTACCTCAAATATTCACTTTTTCTTTGTGGTGACACCATTAAAAATCCTATCTTAAAGAGTTTTTGAAATATAGATTGTATTGTTGCTAACTGTGACTACCCTATCATGTGAATGAGTATCAGAATTTATTCTTCCTATATAATTATAACTTTATGCCCATAGACTAATCTTTCCTTATTCCTTTTTATTACCTGAAGCTACAATTAAAGGTTCTGTGCCACTGACAGCATTCTGCCTTTCTCTGTATGAGGGTAAGAGCTGAACTGGTTTAAGGGAGGAGGAGACAGAGGGAGAGAGTTGAGTTTAAGTGAGGAAGGCCTGTAGCAGTCAGCCCATTCAACTTGAATGTTTTAATGTGGATTCATGGTGGAAGATTATAAGGATACCTTGACATTGCTACTTCAGAACTGTGTGTTCAGATATTAGTATTTTGCTCCTAAAGCATGGTGATGGCACCTTATCAGTGATATTTAATTAATAACATATTATTCCCCCTTAAGCCTTACTAAGGACATTTAACATATTATTGTAATGATAATGTGGGTCTCAAATATTTTGGTTTTTTTTCTGATTTCTTGCTTCTTTCTAGATAAAAGATATGTTATTGCTATTACTCATTTCATTTCTGCTATCAGGTTTAACATTTTATGTTTTTGTAAAACAAAAACGTTAAATTAGATGTTAGAGAATTGGTAAACAAGTCATCCTGTTTATCAGATTTGACACAAATTACCTTTTGTGGTACTGGGGTATTTCCAGATGGTGTGTGTGTGCGCGCCTGTGTGTATGTGTGTATGTGTGTATGTGTGTATGTGTGCCTGTATGCCTGTGTGTGTGTGTGTCTGTGTGCCTGTGTGTGTGTGTGTATGTGTGTATGTGTGCCTGTATGCCTGTGTGCCTGTGTGTGTCTGTGTGTGTCTGTGTGCCTGTGTGTGTGTGTGTGTGTGTATGTGTCTCTGTGTATGTGTGTCTGTGTGTGTCTCTGTGTGTGTCTGTGTCTGTGTGTCTGTGTGTGTGTGTGTCTGTGTGTCTGTGTGTGTCTGTGTGTGTGTCTGTGTGTGTGTGTGTCTGTGTCTGTGTCTGTGTCTGTGTGTCTGTGTGTGTGTCTGTGTGTGTGTGTGTCTGTGTCTGTGTCTGTGTCTGTGTGTCTGTGTGTGTGTCTCTGTGTGTGTGTGTGTTCCCATTTCTTTCTTTGAGGGGAATGGAGATGACTCAATGACAGCAGATGCCCCTTGTGGTTCTACTTTAGAGCTGGGAACTTCCAAGCAGTGCTTCAGTTACTGTGCTATTATCCTCTGATCTCTTGGAACTGCCTCCTTCCCTTCTGGACTCTATTCCTCCCTTTATTACTGCTGTGACTTAGAGGGTCTAGATCCACAGGATCTTCCCCTTCCTTTCTGAGTGACAATTACTTAGTAAGATAGATGGCCAGCCTTACCTCTCCTCCAGCTTTGTCTGTTGGCAGGAAGGGGGTTCTGATCTTTGAGTCATATAATAGGACAGCATGGACGACTGCATTATTTGGAGGCTGAGACATGCAGAAGTGGTTCAAAAGGCCTGCCTGGGATACAGGATGAGTTCAAGTTCAGCTCTGGTAACTTAGTGTGGTCTTATCTCAAAATAAAATACAGCGTAGTAGTAAAGTGTTTGCTTAGGATCCCCGAAGCCCTAAGTTCAACCCTCAGTGTATGTGGCTATGCAAACTGCAGTAATTTATTGAAAAGCAGCTAGTGCTCTTCTTTACTTAGTGTTTCCCTCTGTACTTTGCTCCTATTGGCTTATGATATTTGATGCCTTTCCAGATGAGCAGGTGGTGATAGAACATTCATTGGGTTAAAGTGCTGTCTGTGTTTACACTATTATACAATGAAGGATTGGCTGGGGCTTAAATGAAATGTGGGAAATCATGATGAATACCTATAATGAAGAACTTGAACATTTTGCCTTGCCTAATGGAGTAGCCACTCTTCTCCCTTTCCTGTGTTTTTGGCGTTCCATGGCCCAAGGATCTGGAAAGGAAAGAGATTGTCTATGGTGATGGCAAAGCTGAGAGGGATGATTTCTCTCTGAGTTCACTTTCCCAGAGCAAAAGAACATTCAGAGGGGTTGAGCTTTTACTCACTCTCTCATTTAATTGGAACCAGTGCCTTGTTAGCAACTATAACTCACTGATGTCAGCAACTATAATTTCAAGTGCATAGAACATGAAACATTAGCCTTTTTAATGGTATTCACTGGGGCCTTTGTCCTCATGTTCTATATGGCCTGTGTGTGGCTATATGTGAAACAAAATTCTGGGCATCACTCAAGCTCAAGCAGTCTATAGTTGACTTAGCAAAATGGAAGAGACCCACCTAGCTTGAGAAGTCCATTTAGCCCAGTTTGAAATGGATCTAGGTCTGCTTGCCCTGTTTGCCAAGGGAACAAAGTTCCAGGGAGCTCAAGGGGAGGGTGAAGCTCCAGGGAAAGGGATGCAATTTATTTTTTTATTATTGGATTTATTTATTACATCCCAAACTCATCCTCCCCTCCAACCGCTCTTCCCAGTGCCCCTATTTCCTCTCTCCCCCATATCCCCTCTTCCCCTCAGAACAGAGCAGGCTTCCCAGGGCTATCACTTGAACAGGGCATATCAATAGGGGAAAAGGCTGGGCTTGAGTCCCTATATCAAGGCTGGACAAGGGAAGCCTAGCAGGAGGGCAGGTATAAGGGTCAGAGACGCCCTCACTCACCAAGCAGGAGACTGCTTCAGTTTCTGTGATCTTCTAAAATCGTGGTCAGGATTCTGTGAGGCTTGATCCCCTGGTGTCCTCAACCTCTCCCAAGGAAGGAGAAATAGAATAGATATTACAGGTAGGCTTGGGGAGGATGGGAATGGGAATAGGCAGGATCAGGTAGGGGGAGAGGGATGGAGGGAGAGGATATAAGGAGAAACTACTAAACTTGGGGGGCATTAAAGGGGTGATCTGGAGATCTATCACAGTGGAAACTCCCTGGAATCTATGATGGTGACCCTAGCAATGACCCCTAGTAATAAGGTACTGGAGTCTGAACAAGTCATCTCTTGTAACCAGGCAAGGCTTCCAACAGTGGGACTGGGGCACAAACTCAGCTACAAAACATTCAGCCTATAACCTGACCTGCCTGCAGGGTCTGCTGGTGCAATGGAGGGGCAGAACCCCATGCCAAGGAAAGGATCCATTGCCTGACACGGCAGTGTTGCCCAGGAACCAGAGATTGGATAGCCTTGAGACAATTCCTAGTGATATCCTGCTATGCTTATAGATCAGTGCCTACCACAATCATCATCAGAGAGGCTTCCTCTGGCAGCTGATGGGAGCAGATACAGAGGCCCAGGCCAAACATTGGGCAGGAAGAGGGATTGTGGTGACCAGACAGGGATGGGGTTTAAAGGGTTGGAAACAGGGTTAGGATCCTTTGACATGTACCAATGACTTGTGACCATTTGCAGCATGGATCTCCTCTCAGTAAGTACTTGGAAATGAGATGCAAACTGATTTACTGCTTTTACTTGAAGTAAGCTTTTTTTTGCCCTTCTTTTTCTGACCTGTTTTACTGGAGCTGGGCATTAGCTATCAGAATTAGAAGCTATTCTTTTCAAGGATCTTGCTTTTTCCAAATTATTAGTGGTACATCTTCAATATGAATTTAATGATAATTTTTGCACCTATGCACAGAACATAGTTTTGAAAGTTCGAGGTATCAGTATTCTAAATTGAACACATACATTATTGAAAAGAATGTTTATTACTACCATATATAGTGGTTTTATATTGAAATTAATTTTCAAAGGGAAAATGTGAGGTATGTATTAGGAGAGGCACGTACAAGGTCAGTGTTTGACTTGCTCTGGATTTTCAGGGCCAGAAGGTTGCCTTTGCCTCTTTAATTCTGTTCTTATGAGACTATGGTGCAGTTCAACCCCTCGGCTTCTTATTAGGATACTTCAAACCCTAGAAATTCCTTACAAGGCATTTGAAATATGTGTTATAAGATGAGCTATCGTTACCTATTATCATACAAAATAGTATAGGAGCCAAGAATCTATTGTTCCCAGAGCTCCACTCACCAGTTCTGTGACCAGGCAAATTGCTCAACTCTACTGTTGTAGTTTTAATATGTAAAATCTAGGCAATTTACCTTCTCGAGTCATTTTGAATATTTAATGAAATAATGTGTGAATGTATTGGTACTGCACACTATTCAAGTAACACCGAGAAAATGTCTATTAGAATTCTTTCAGTGCAATAAAAAATTTAGCCCACCAATAAGCTCAAAACAAGTTTGTATGAGTCTTTGGGCTTTGAAAGAAGGAGAGCATGAGTTTTAGAAAGACGGGAATAATAAATCACTAGCCATTCTGATGCGTTGCTGGATCTTTCTCCTCAGTTGTTCAGAAATATTTATAAATATTTACATTATGAAAGACTACGAAAGAACCGAGCACCTTGCATATGACAGCTGCCATGCCAAGTTTGAGGGACATCAAAATAAGTGACAACTGTCTTTGCGGGTTAGGGTGGGAATGGGAAAAGTACAAGCAGTGTTCTTGCCTGACTTCCCTGTAGGTTTGCCGATGAGTGACAGGCTTTCCTCAGGGCAAGTACTTCTCTCTACCCATGAGAAAGAGAGCCCAAGTGTCTTAGCACAGGTTGGCTCATTCCTGGTGAGCGCAGGGTTGCTTAGGGTCCTCCCTGACCAGGCGGTGGGGAGCAAGTGCAGGTAGTGCTAGGGCTGGGGCCAATTTGGAAGTGTGCTCTGCCCCCACCTGTGTAGGGGTGTGCGTGCGCATGCATGAGAGAGAGAGAGGGGGGGGGTCTGCAAGTTGCTACAGACACCCTAGCTACAGGCTAGGGAGTTCAGTTCTAGGTCTCTCAGGGTCATTCTGGCCCCTTCATATTTCATTACTCTGGGAGAAAGAAAATGGCTCTACCTCAGTTGATTTTGTACTTCTGGACTGATGTTAAGATGATTTTTCTTTTGTTTTACGTAGGATTTCTCACTATTTGGTGGTTGATACTTGACAGGATTGTTAACCATTATTAAATGATTTTTTTTTACATTGAAAATCACTCTAGATTATCTTTGTAGATTTACTGTATTTTAAGAATACTGTAAAAAACTTTATATTTCTGTATTTTTTTCTCTTTTGTTTTTCTTTTCTTTCTTCTTTCTTTCTTTTTCTTTTCATTCTATTTTTGTTTTTTTAAAGACAGAGTCTCTCTACATAGACCTGGCTGTTATGGAACTCACTATGTAGGCCAGGCTGGCCTAGAACTCATAGAGTTCCACCTGCCTCTGCCTCCAGAGTGCTGGGATTAAAGGCATGCACCCTCATGTCTTTCTGGTTTCTGTAATATTTTAGAAATTATTTTCTTTGTAAGGGATGTTTGCCAGGCACGGCTGCTGTCTCTGAAAATTTCTCTGTTAGCTACCATGCTTAGGAGGATAGAGGAGAGAAATGGACTCCCATTGGAATGGCTGAAGCAAAGGGTTCAGTGAGACCAAGTGCGCAGTCAGTGCATTATAGCGAGCAGTGTAAGCAGTATACTTACTGACCTAGATTCTGGACTTCCTTGGATGACATTTTTTGTAAGCTTTTCTTAAAATGATGGTGTTGTAGGGTGAGCAAAATGCCCAGGATTGGCTTTTTATGAAATAACTGGTGACATCTTGCAGATACTTTGCTAAGTTCTGTAGAGTTATTCCTTCCTTTAGTTTGAGGATTTCACAGAGAGAGACATTCTGACATGTTTTGTATGCATCTGGGATCTAGTCAGCTCCCTTGCAATATCTTTACACCTCAGACCCAATCCTATCACCCCTTTACCAATTTAAGCATCAAAAGTAACGATTTTTCAAAAAATGATAAATGTCTCCCATTGAACGTCATTTTATTCAGAACATCTAATGTTTTATCAGGATTCGAATGGGAGCTGCTGTCTTCCCCAGAAGGATACTTTTCCTTTGACTGATTGTAAAATGGAAAGAGCCTGCAAAAGAATCTTTCTTTCTCAGGGAATTCTTGTTCAAACAGAATTTGTTGTATCCACATCGGTAAAGCTGTGCTAACACTGGCTGCTGACCAGATCTTGGAAATAGTCTCATTATATTGAACTGGATATCATGATGGTATCCATTAAGATAGGATTCTCTCAGTGTTTGTACTTTCAAACCCAAGTCCCTTGCCACATTTTACATTCATCGACAATAGCATCATTCTCTGGTAATGTATCCTGAGAAAATGTGGCTCTCATCTGTCTCCTTCTGGTCGTTGCAAAAGTACGATCTGTGGCTTTCAGTGTTCTCAGGGGCCTGTGGCTTGCTGTTGTCCACTCGCCATTTTATTTTCTGAGCTTATAAAGGTATTCTGGTTCCCGAAGGGTAAGAACTCAGGAGATTTACTTCCTTTAGCTGTTCATAAAGTGCTATTGCTGTCCAAATATGTGGCACGCTAAGAGCTTCCTTTTCCTCCTCCAGATCTAATGAAATTCAACCCAAAGTTCTTAATTTTCATTTATCCAAGATAGTAGGAGATGCACAGTGTTTGAAATCACAGTATTTAGCACCACTGTGGAAATCATACGGCAGTCCTGCCAAGGTGAAGCACAACACGATTGTGCTGTTGTGTGTTGTACTTGGGTTCTGGACCACATGGTGATCAAGAATACTGAAAGAAAGAGACACACAAAGGATCCTCCAATTCGAGCATGCAAAGCACTGGAAGCATGGTGTAGTGTTCTATTGTCATGCTGGGGGAAATATTACAGATAATATATGGCATTTTACAGTTTAATTTCTTTTCTGTTGTTGTGTGTCTTCTCAGTTGATTCAATTGAACTCTTATTATAAACAAAATTCTGCCGTAAGAATCAGCTTAATTTCTGTTGTGATAATTAAGGAGACCGTAAGAAATGTTTTAGACTGGAGTTCTGTCTAAGGCAATCTGGGCACGGTATAAATATTCAGCAAATATTTTTCCAGTACCTGCTGCGTGCCAGGCTCCATGGTAGGGTTGTGCTGTGACACAAGGCGACTGCAGAGATGTCAGTCTTTTATTCAGCATTTAGTTACTTTGGAGGCTCAAGTGTCTGAGTGTCTGATATAGGTCGACCAGAGGCGGCTTGCCGAGATATTAGAAATGGTGTGAGAAAACAAGAGGAATCAGGGGCATCTAGAGTTTTAGCAACTTGGGTGATGTGGGATAAAGCAGTTTTGCAGGCATTGGCAGTGAACAGAGTCGTCTGCTGGGTGTTTCTAACTTGCAGATGCCTAGAAAAGTCACAAGCTGGATTCAGTACTGTAGAACATAAAGGTCTTCGATGGCAATCGGAGACCATCAAGGTGTGGAGTAAAAGGGCAGAGGAGCGGAACAAGATCGCCGGTGACTAGGTGACAACAGGGGCAGAGCAGCAGCTCTGCAGTTTACAGAGCAGCAGCTTGTGAGAAAACAAATAGCCTGGTACTGACAGAGTATCTCAGTGAGAGCTCCTTTCTTGGTACTTGTTTTCCGCATTTCTGCAGTGCTTTCACCTGATTGCTTTGATTTTTTTTTCATCCCAGATAACACCTGCTCTGGTTTTCAAAGTATGCCACCCCTCAACCCCCAGCATCGGCACCACTGGGGAATGAGTCAAAAATGTACATTTCTGGACTGCATCATAGGCCTGCAAATAAATGAAAAAGGGCAGAGTCTAGCAGGTCGCAGTTTAACAAGCCTTTCTAAGGAGTGCTGAAAGCTTGGGGGCTACGGTGTTCAGGGGAGGACTCACAAGCTCAATCAAAGAAACGTAACTGGTGGAAAATACACTGTCATCTCTCTCTCTCAGCCAAATATCTAAGGCTAAAAAAATACATGTATTTTAATTTCAGCCAGCAGATCACTTCTGAGACATTATAACATCAGTCGTTATTCATCTACCGATGGCTGTATACAAAATGTGTAGTACTGTAATAGCTGACTTCAACCAGGCAAAACAAAAATTTGTCATTTCAGTGGGTAGCCCAAATTCTCTAGCAGCCATTGAAACCTTTCCTTAACACAAGATGCTGGCCAGACAATTTAAAATGATGCCTGAGGCACGCATATGATGAATTATGAATTTTTATTCATAAAATACATCTCAAATTTATTTTAGCTATTTAAATAATGGAGTTTAATGTATATTTAGCCAAGCATTACAGTAGTAAGAGCTTAAGGAGATTAGAAATAAATGAATCCAATTAAAGAACATGTCCCTGAGATTTGATATGTCATTGGCAAGAGTGAACTGTTTGCACAGCAACTGTAAAGAAATCATTAATGATTAACTATCCAGAAGAGGGTTAATCAAGAATAAATGTTACAGGACATACTTTAAAATATTTAAGTTAAACAAACAATGGCTTGTGTATCCTGGTGCATTGCATCATGCTATCACCTCTGGTGTCTTTTCCTGGAGAGTTCAAAGTCTGAGGCTGTATGTCTCTGTAATATACAAACACCAGCTCTGTAATCTGCAGAGCAGAGATTAATTTTCAATAGTGCCACCCATATGGCTTCCAGGGTCTCCTCACATGAGGTTCTGGGGGTAGAATTTTGGGACCCTATAGCCTTGAATATGGAATCATGTTTCCCAGTGTGATGGAAAGATTATTGTCTTTTGAGTACATTTTTTTTTCTTTCTTGTTTCTGGAGCCTAAAACAGTTGGGCTGCTTTTATATGCTCTGCTAGAGGATATTTTAGGTTTAGAAATTAGTTTTTCTGAGGTTCATAAAAAACTAGGTGAGAGAAGGTTCCTGTGAGAATAAAGATTAAGCCAAATATGGGGGTTAGGTGATGGGAATTATCAACCCTAACAAGATAACTTTTACCTCGAAGGAGTAAGATAGTTTATTCTGGAGCCAAATTTGAGTAGCCATGACTTGGAAACATAGATTCAGGTTGCCCCAAATGCCACATTCCAGCTTAGAGATAATTCCAAGAAGTCTTACAGTAACAGAACAAAGAGACACTTTTCAAATACATCAGGTAGGCTGGTCACAGCAAACCAAGGGAATCTCGGCTCTAGGCCTCAGCTGCTACCTGATAGTGTGCATAGCCTTTTGGTTGGTGGAATATTGGATTCTGTTTGTACATTCCAAAGGGTTTGCCTAACAGTCACTAAGATGTTAGGTCACATTCAGAGGCGGATAATAAATTATGATTTAAAGTTTGTTAAAGAGAGGCTATTTGGCCCAAGATAATTTGGCTTTGGATTTGAAATATTTTAATTTCTCCATATCATGCAGGTTCTAATTAGTTAATCAGTCTTGGAGAAGGCTCAGTGTTGGGTACAGTTTCCTCAATAACTTTCATTCACAGAATTCCCATTAGCTTATCTAATGTTGTTATATTAATAACCTTTGCCTTGTTGGCCTCAAATTGGCTATCCTCCTGCTTCAGCTTTCCAGGGCTAGAACTCTGGACATATGTTACCATGACAGGCTATCATTTCTTTAGATTTGACTTCTTTCTAGAAGTGAATTAAATCAGGAGTTCAGGAATGAAGATATAGCTCATTTGGTAGATTACTTGCTCAGCATGCACAAAATGTTAAGTTTGATCCATGGCACCACATAAGCCTAGCATGGAGGTGTGTGCCTGTAATCCCAGCACTGAAGAGGCAGGGGCAGGAAGATCAGAAGTTCAAGATCATTCTCAACTACATAGTAAGTTGAAGACAAACTGTTCATGACACCCTGTCTCCAAAAACAAAACAAAAATACAAACAAACAAACAAAAAAACCAAACCAAACAAACATCAAATAAATTAGCAATTTAGGCATCAAAAGGGAAGATTATAGTGTTTTAATATATTCCATTTTTGAAACAGGCAGGGCATTTGGTGTTTAGTTTGTTTTGATCTGTCTCATAAAAAAAATCCTCCTTGTCTTCTAAGAAAATAAGAAACAAAAAAGTTATAAGATCAACAGAATTTGGGTCTTAAGCCTGAAGGATAAACAGTTATATTGAAAACTTTAGGGTTAAAACAAGGAATGCTCTTCTGAACATAAAAATTAAAAATTCTTCATAGCAAAATATATGGCCCCAAGTTAGTTCCTTCATTTAAACATTGAAAACCTTCAGAGACAGAATATTCTGTAAAGGTAGTAAGAATGAAAAGTAGATCAGAAGTAAAATATGCAAGCACTAAGCAGATGTGTGTTTGGACATTTAAGAATCATAATGATATTCCTAAGATGTTGAGTCTCTGAGAAAAGAAATTAAATAGTCCTTCATCTTTTGTATGTAATATGCAGAAATAGAAAGTTTTGAAATAAAAGAAGCTAGGGGAATTACTCAGTGTATGGTAGGAGTACTTGAAACTTGCCTCAATTAGTGTTTTATAAAATAGATATTTGTTCTCATCAGAATATTTTATAATCATGAAAGTCAAACATGCTCATTATAGGAAAATTATGAAAGCACAGAGAACTATAAAATGATAGAAGATATCTTGATCTGTTTTCTAGGTATCTGCACTTAACATTTTGGTTTACTGCCTCTCATTTTGTATACATAGTACTTGTTAACTTAAAAAGAAAAAAAATCAGGTCATATATTTTTCACATCAACAGAGTCAAAGTGTTTAACAGCTATATAAAAATTTATCACAAGGATATGCCATAACTTAGTAATTTCTTTATGTTTGGTTATTTCATTACTTCTAATTAAATATAAGAAATTATGCCAATAAGCATCTTTGTGTTTAGATGTTTGATACTTGTTTTTTATTATTTTCATAAAATTATTTTCTATTATCTCAAAACACATCTGTATTGCTTTGGGTGAAATTGCTGGATTTAGAGTATAAACATTCTCAAGATTCTTTACAGATAAGTTTGGTTTATTCTCTTATCAGTAGTAATGTGAATGTCTACTTACTCTGTTGTATGTCATTGGGACTTGTCATTAAAACTACTTTTGTGAAATTAAAAGCAAAATTATTATTGTCTGTTTTAATGTATACAGACTAAACCTTTGAAATATTCCTAAGCAGCTTGTTCATCCTTTTCTTACTTTTCTATTGTGGAGATACTGCATTTGTTATTAGACTTTAGAATTTATTTCTCTGGGGATTTAAAATTTCCTCCTATCTCCTTCAACATAATGCAATAGTTAGAAAAAATAATTTAGGATGAAATGAGTTTAACATTCTAATTTTCCTAAATATTGCATATGCTTGAATTATAATTTGGTAAAATAAGTAAATTTATTACAGCAGTAGAATAGTATTTGACTCTGACTTAGCTTCTTGGGATTTCAGAGTCATTATTAACTATAACTTGGGAATTTGTATGAAGTCATTTACTTAGCAGATATACACTTTGCAGATATATTTATGTAGAAAGATAAGATAGTATTTTTGAATTTTTGGTCACTTGGATTTGAGATGAGTGCAAGCTGATTACAATGATAATAGCTTTCTTAATTACTAGTAAGTGAGCTGGATATAAGATATGTAAGTTAGAAAATAAAGGCTGTTGTGTGAGAAGGGATTTATGCATTTATTGTCAAGATATGATGTTCACCACACAGTGACACAGATGATGAGGTGATGGGGACAGTGACTGGCCTGTAAACTAAGAGGAAGAAAAAGGAGAAGCCACCATGGCCTGTAGGGGTAAGGAAACAAATCCAGTATCAAGGCAGGCCTGCACGTAGCACCATTTCAACATGTTTTGTGGGTTAATTCAAAGTACCACACGTCTGTTATGAGGATGATCACTTCTCCCCGTGTTTCAGCTTTTGCTGTACTTTTGGTTGGTATTGTTTGGCTACTGGTTAAACTCATAGCTATCTTTCTTGCAATCAAAAGGTAACAGTACATTTGTTCCCAAACATTGTCTTCCCCTTGTGGTACTATCCACTCCACAGAGTGTTCGATGAAGCCTTCGGAGTGGTGAAGAAGGTTGGTTTTAGGTGAAGGAACTATTTATAAAAGCAAAGAGTTTTGGGGAATGACTATGGAACAATCACGAATCAACTTATTTGTATGAGACTATTCCATTTCCAAAAATGCCTGAGCCTAAATTTCAAGCAGACCTTCTGTTAGCTTCTCAGTATGGAAATCCTCCTCATCACCTCTTTCTGCTGGGCTCTGCAGGAGCCTGAATATGAGACATAAAGCAAGTCTCTCTGCTGTCAGGGCTTACTGATGGCTAGGCAGCAACTCTGCCAGTTAAGAGTGACTCTAGAATCCAATTAAAATGTTTAGAATAGGCATAGTCATCCCCATTTAATCTGATCATGGTTTAATGCAATCCTCTGCATCTTTCAGACAGTGCCTCTGGAGCCAAATAAGTTGTGTTTCTGTTTACATGTTTTGCCTGTATAATTTGATCAACTTCAGCTGTTTAAAAAATAGTTCTGTTAGGAAATATGGCAACATTTTAGAAGGATTTTCATGAAGCATAATGTCCCAAAAGAAGCTCCAGGATGACCTGCAGATCCAAAATTGCCATATCAGAAGCAAAAGTTCAGTTTTCTAAAAAGAAACTAGAATACAGTGTGGTGCTGGGAAGAGACACTTTTGTAAAGAATGTAGAAACAGAGCAATTATGTTGCTTGCTTCTTTGTACATAGATTGCAAGGTTGTGAATCCTAAGCACAGTGTCCCAGCTACTGTGATAGAAATGATGCTAATGTATTTCTCTGAAGTGGAAAGTTCCTTTCATTAGCTTTACAAGGGCATCACAGTGAGCTTTTCACATGTGGCAGTGTTAAGGGAGGGCTGAAGAAGGTCAGTGACATGAACGTGTATCCATTTTTTTTTCTGCTGAAATTTGAGTTATCCCAAATATGTACATGGCTATTATGAGGTTTAAGGTAGACTGGCTGACTAATTCTGAAAATTGAATGATTTTTGACTGTCCATAATGGAATGAGAGGATTTCTTTGTACTGCAAATATAGATGAGATTGGCAGCTACAAGTCCAAATGATTGAATGTTACTCATCTCTCATTGCTTTCAGAGTGAGGTACACAAGGATGTTTGTAGCTCTTGTACCAATATTTCTCCTTTCAGTACTCCAGTCATGACTGTAGGTTAGTGTGAGCTGCTCTTAAAAGGATAAATTGTGGAGCCCCAAATATATAGCACTTCTTAAGAAAACTTAGAGGATAGGACAATGTCTTTTCTGTTGTAAAAATCATCTGACTCAGATTCCTCATCAAGCCCTTTGGAATCCAATGTCTGCAGCTGAGTATTTCTTGTCTTACATCAGGAGGGAAGTATTACATAAATGGCTTCACTAAGCATATATGCGATCTTGGGTATGTATGTGGTACCAGAATTGCTTCACTAGAGGTCAAGAAGAGAAGTAGAGCCAGACTTCTCTTGCTGACCGAGTTTGGAGGATGTAAACGGGTCTTACAACAACCCCTCCAAGCATCTAGCCCTTTAAGCAGTACGAATGAAATGCTCAATTTATTAGAAGTCTAAAAGTAAAACAAATGCTTTGTTCCTCCCAAATCTGCCATTCAGAGCTACTCTTGGCAGCACATCAACCGCACTTGAAATGTTGTTAAGTGGGTATATTTTATTTTTATTATGCTTTTCATCCTAAGATATCTACGGAGCTGTTGGATTTTCGAATAGAGGAACAGGAAGGCTGAGTTACACGGCATGATTGTGTTGCTCTAACAATTCCATGTGCTTCCTTAGCAGTGAATAACGTACCTTAGTATTTTGTAATAGATGTGACATGCAATAGAGCTTAAAGACTGAGGCATGAATTAAAATGCGTTTGGAATGAAAAGGGACGAAATACAACATAAGGAGTGTTTATCCTTTTTTTTTTAAGAATTAAAACTTCTTTTACTTAATTTTTTTACACAGTATACTTTGATTATATTTCTCTTCCCTAACTCCTTCCAGATCCGCCCCATCTCCCTACCCACCCACTTTTATGCTCTCCCTCCCCTCTCAGAACAGTGTTTATAATGAAATGCATCTGAAGCGAGGTAGAGTGGTAGCGAGGGAAGTTAGGAGAGGACACTGCGCGCTATTCCAGGCGCCATGCTGCAGGGTTTTCACACATGACTCCCGGGAACCTTGCTGTGTCTTTATGAATCACAGAAGAAACGGAAGCCTAGTTGGCAGGTTGTTAGTAAGAGACGGAGGTTTGCTTAAACATTGATCTGCTTGATGTGCTCTACTGCGAAATTTGAGTAATTATTATTTTTTAAAGATTAAAAAAATTTTAAACTTATGTGTCAGAGTGTTTCATATACATCTGTGCACCACATGCATGCCTGGTGTCTACAGAGACCAGAAGAGAGCATCAGATCCCCGGGACCTGGAGACCGTTGTGAGCTGACACGTCAGTGCTGGGAACCAAGTCTAGAGCCTCTGGATCGAAACTGTTGAGAAAACCCTTCAGCCCCTGGGGGGATTATTTTTATTTTTATTGAGAATCAGAAATCAAGATTTCCATTAAATCATCAAGATAATTTATACAATTCTTACATTTGACAATTATGTGAATGTGCACAGTTTTAAACTGTATTTTGGATTAAAAATGTTACCTAGATTTATTTAATTTATTGTACTTCTGTTATTGAAAGCTATGCAAGACAGGTATGCTGCTGCATGACTTTAATCCCAGCACTTGGGAGGTAGATCTCTGTGAGTTCTAGGCCAGCCTTGTCTACAGAGTGAATTCTAGAACTGCCAGAGCCATCTAGTGAGACCCTGTCTCCAAACAAACAAACAAAACTATGCAAAAGTTTTAGAAAGACTCTTAAAATGTTTTAATTTTCCCATGAATGTAAGATAGTTATACACATTTATGGTGTACATCCTGGTATTTCAACACATGTATGCAATGTGCAGTGGTATAGTAATTAAGATGCCTTTTTCTGTTTTTTATATTTGGATCCTTTGAATTCTTCTAGTTCTTCATAACTACAAAATAGGCTATTAACAATAGTTATTCTCCTATGCTAAACTAGAACATATTTAATACCAAGTTTCCAACTTCCTTCTCCCATCCCTCCCCTCTCTCCCCTTTCTAGACTCAAGTAGTGGCTTTTCTACTCTGCAGACTTACACATGTAGGAGAGACCATGCGGTATTAGTCCTTCTCTGTCTGGATTTTTATTTTAAAGATAGGCTCTTGTGAGGCATAGGCTGGCCTTAAACTTGACATGTACCAGACGGTGATGTACTTCTGATTCTCCTGACTCTCCATCCCAAGTGCTGGTATTACAGGCATATGCATCACGGTTAGTTTATGTGGTAATAGGGATATACCCAGGACCCTGTGCTCAATAGGCAAGCCCTCTACCCACTAAGTTACATTCCCGGCCATAGAGAATTTTTGCTTTCAGTTCCACACATGTTGCTTGAAATTACAGGATTTCATTTTTTATTATGGCAAAATGATAATGTGTGGTGTGTGTGTGTGTGTGTGTGTGTGTGTGTATGTGTGATATTTTCGTCACTGCTCTGTGAATGAACTCTTCAGTTGAATCCATGTAGTGACTTTTGTGACTATTGACACAATAAGCATAGGAATTCGGGAACCCATTTTGATATACTGGGTCCATGTCTTTTAGAGTTTTATTTAGAAGTGTGATAGCTGTATTAGAGTGCAGCTCTATTTTTAGATTTCTGAGGAGGCATCACAGTGTTCACTAATTTACATACTCATCGGCGGTACGCTGAGTGTTTATAATTCTCTGCACTCCTAGGAGCATTTTCTGTTTGTTTGTTTGTTTTGTAAATAATTCTAACTGCAGTGAGAAGTCTCTTTGTGATCTTAATGATTTTAATTTGCATCGCCCTGGTAGATATCGATATTGAGTCTTTTCCCTGTGTGTTTCTTGACCATTTCTAGTTCTTTTTTTGGAGAATTGTTACTTCGGACCACTTGTCCATTTTAAATTGTTGTATTTGGGAGGTTCTGTCATTAAGTTTTTTGAGTTCCTCATATATTCTAGATAGTAATTCCCTGTCAGCTTAATAATTTGCAAATATTTCCTTTCATTTTGAAAGGTTTTAATTTAATTAAATTTTTTTATTTAATTTGTTGGCAGAAGCTTTTTAGTTTGATATGGTCCAGTTTTCAATTTTTGCTTTGCTAACTATGCTTTTGAGGGCCTATGAAAACAAAACAAAACACTGTTGTCTAGCATGATGTCTCAAAGAGTGTCTTCCATATTTTCTTCTAGTTGTGTCATAGTTCCAGGCCTTCCATTTACGTTTTGATCCATCTTGAGTTGATTTTTTTTTTTGTATTGTAAGAGTAGGAATTTTCAGTCTTCCACATGTAGATATCCAGTTTTTCCTTTACTGTTTATTGAAGTGTTGGACTTTTTTCCATTGTGTGTTTATATGCTTTTGTGGTCTAGCTATTATGTCCCCATTGGCCTATGCACATGGTTTTATGCCAGCACCATGCTCTTTGGCTAGATTTTATATATATATATATATAACTTGCAGGTATTAAGACCTTTATTTTTTAGTATGTAAAAAAATTATATGATATATTTTGATTATGTTCTTTCTTCCCTTCCAAGTTCTCTCAGATCCTCCTCATTTCCTTTCCCACCCAACTTCATGTTTTGTTTTTCTCTTGAAAAAATCCTAAAGAAAACAAAAACAAGATAAAACAAAACAAACAAACAACAACAACAACGACAAAACAAAGCCACCAAACCATCACCCCATCACAACACAAAGCAGACAGCAAAACCTGGAGTTCATTTTGTGTTGGTCAGCTATTCCCGAGCAGGAGGCCTGTCCTGGAGTGTGGTTGATATGTCCAGTGTCACTCCATTTTCCTTCTCCCAGCAGATATCATTTGCCAGTAGCTTCTTGTTTAGAGTGGTGTAGTAGAATGGAGATGAGGTATGCCTTTAGTTTTGTGCTCAAGATGATTTTCTCTGGGTAGTGTACTTATATGAATTTTAGGATTGGTTTTTGTACTTCTGTGAAGAATAGCCTTCATATATATTTTTCTGTTTGGTTAAAAGTCAAGAAAAGCAAATAACACAATGAACATAAAAATCGGTCCAGGCATGGAGATGTGTGCCTATAATCCTAATTCCAGCATTTAGGAGAGGACTGCCATGACTTCAAGACTAGCCTAAGCTAGGTAAGGCACTGTCTCAAAAAAAAAGTACAATTTATTCACAATAGCTAATTTGCTGAAAACAAATCAAATAAAACAATTCCAGCTACAAGAGATATGTTTAAGTAAATACATAAGAATAAACTTAACCAGGGAAGTGAAAGTTCTCTGCAATAAAAACTGCAAAGCATTAAACAAACAAAATGAAAAAGACACAAAAGCTGAGAAGAATTCCTGATGCTCACAGACTGAAACAATTAATATTGTTGTAATGCCTACACTACCCAAAGTAATTTAGAGACTTTGTGCAATGCCACCAAAAATACCACTAGCGGGCTGGGAGTATAAATTAACTATAGATCACTTGCTTTACATGAGCAAGGCACTGGGTTCAATTCCCAGCCCACTCTGGGCTATGCTGTCTTTGGGCAGGTGGTCCTGAGTTGTATTAGCAAGCAATCTGAGCAAGTCTTTAGGAGCAAGCATGGCTTCTGTATCAGTTCTTGCCTTGAGTTCCTGGCCTGAGTTTCTTTGATGATGGATTGTGATGTAGAACTGTTAGCTGAAATAAGCCCTTTATGGCCCAAGTTGCTTTTGATGTTTTATTACAGCAACAGAGACCATGAGTCAATATTGTTTTCCTGTTTTTTGGTCTTAGATGAAATGTCTTTAGCTTTCCTCCCAGAAGTATGGTTTGACTGTCAGTTTGTTATATACAGTTTTTATAATGTTGAGGAATGTTCCTTCTATTCTTAATTAGTTGAAAGTTTATATAATGAAATAGTATTTAACCTTAATAGTATTTCTTTTTTCTGTTTCTATTTAGGTGATCATATGGATTTTGTCTTCTATTTTTTGATGGGATATATTATATTTACATGTTTGCATATACTAAACTCTCCTGCATTCTTAGAACATAGATTGTGGTGTTTAATATTTTTCCTTTTTGTGTTTTTTGAGACAAGGGTCTCTGTTTTATGTAGCCACAATTGTTCTGGAACTCTCTATGTAGATCAGACTGGCTTTGAAGTCTCAAGAGATCTACCTGCCTCTTCCTCTCAAGTGCTGGGATTAAAGGCCTTATACCACCTTGCCTGGCTTAATGTCTTTTCTTATTTTATTTATTATCATTGTGTGAAAGCATAAGTGCCAACACACATGTATGGAGGCCAGAGGGCGACTTTGTGGGGTTGGACTCCCACTCCCACCTTTACGTGGGATCTGGGGTCATCAGGTTATCAGCTCAGGCTTGTGTGGCAGGTATCTTCACCTGCCAAACCATCTTGCCTGCACCCAATGTTTGGTCTTTTTGTTCTGCTGTTATAGTTGAGTTGCTGGTATTTCATTGAGAATTTTCAGATTTATGTTCACCACAGATGAACTTTCCTTTTTTATGCTTTCCTTTTTTTGTTGTTGCTGTGTCTCTGTCTGATTTTAATATTATGCTAATGTTGGTAGCATAGAAAGGGTTTCGGAGAGTCCCCTCATTCAGTAAGAGCTCGTAGCATTTGATAATGCAGATCTGAAAGAATAGGAAAGAAAATAGAAAATAGAATTAGAATAGAGAATAGAAAAGAAAAATAAACCTCATTTATTTCCTTCTTATAGATATAAAATTCCTGTATCGAGATGCTGCAATAGGAATGAGTTTACAAAGTTTTGGCCACATTTGCAATGGCGAATAGTTTTTGTTATTTATGTATGTGCTAGAAGGCAAGGACTTCTCTCCTCTAGTGGACAGAACATTGGATGGAGTGCTCAAGAGTAAAAGCTCCATCTCCTGTCAGAGTCAGGTATACTTGGCTTACTATTTTCTAAAGAAAGGCAAGTCACACAGCTTATATAGAGTCTTTTTCCTATTGTGAAAACCTACTTGTTTTAAGTTATTAGTATTCACTGGGTGGGCAGTCTTTTTAAAATTGTGTCCTTGTCTTTCTTCTCCATTTATGTGAAATACTGTGCATTTGTCTTCAAAGTACAACAAAATATCTCTTTACTTATGCCTTCTAGAACCTTAGAATCTACTGGAGGGAAAACATAATCATTTGAAAAGTAATGTTAAAGTAGGAAAAAATTTCTGGTCTCTTCCATACTTCCCTAAGGATTAGCCCTGGGGCCTCCTCCCAAGAGACAGAGAGTTAGACCTTTTGTTTATTGATCTCTACCATCCATCTAGAACAGAGCCCGAAAGCAGAGGCACTCAGTAAGTATAAACGAAATGCTCTCAGAAGACAGGAAGAGCTTCATAGGGACAAATGGGATGTAAGATGTTGGGGGAAAGAGAAAGCTGAGAAATCAAAAGCTTAATTTAGGAGTCATTGAATAAAGTGAGGGGTTGATGAAGGAAAACCTTTGATATATTGGAAAAAAAACAAATCAGGAGTTATATTGTGGAAGACATCGCATTTGATGGAGGACTACCCATGGTCTGCACTGTCTTCAGAAGATTATTAGAGCAATTCTGACAGTAATGTCATCAGACTTCCTAAGCCTGTAAGATAAGGTGTATGACTTCCTTTTAAGTTTTTGTTTTTCTTATAGATGAGTAGTTTTACTCTCATTGAATGATTTGAATAGTTATTGTCAGATTTTAAAGGGTTTCAGGATTTTTTTCATAGATACCCAAATCTATGAGGACTCCTATATTAAATGGCGTATTTGTATATATAATTTATATATATCTCCCTGTGTTCTTTAATCTTTTCTAGGTACTCATAATTTCTAAAATAATGTAAGTGCTGTGTAACAGCTGTTACACTGTATTATCTAAGGAACGATGGAAATATCCTGTACATGGTTCAGGTCAGATGTAATTATTTCCAACCCAATGTTATTGAGCTCCGCAGCTGTGGAACATGCAGACAAAGATGCTATATGTCTGATGGCATGCTATTGTAGCCTGTTGATGTGTCATTGTACTGCTAATGATAATACTGAAACTGGCTTAGCTGGTTTCCATTCTTACTCACTTGAAAGACTCCTGGCCTGAATTATGCTTTTGCCTTTCTAAGTTTATAGGTAAATTGCATATATATTACAGCACCTAGTGCAGTCCTTGATATATGTATACATTGTGCAGTGGCTGAATGAAGCATACTTAATATATGCACTAGCTCATATACTTACGATGTTTGTTTTTCATAGTAAGAGCACTTAAAAATCGTCTCTCCTAGTAATTTTGAAGTAATTAATTATAATTTTCCATTTGCCTGATTTTGCTAGTCTCCTAGAAAGGGAAAATGATCATAGGATAAATGATTATTTGCTCACTCATTGAATATGGCTGATACATTCTTGAATGTATGAAGTTTTATATACTCACTTTGTCTAAAGAGTATTAAAATTATATCAAAACTTTTGAAAATGCGAACCCATTAAAGAATTGGAAGAAAGTAAAAGGAAGGTAACAAGAACGCTTTGTGAGAATTCTAGAGGGCTTGCAGATTGGAATTAGGGCTTGATTCCTTTTAGCCTTTAATGTCATGTGGCAAAACATGATCAGATACATAGTTCACAGTGCTCTAGAGAGTAAGAAGAATTAGTCCCGTTATCTTGACGTATTCCAGTTAGTTCTGGAATCCATAAGAAATTTCTCTCACAAGTGTTAATGAAGAAGACTATTTGAAAATTAGTTTGAAGGAATAGTGGGAAACATTGATTTTCTCTGAAGAAAATCCGAGGCTTCAAGTGACATCAGATGATGTCTAGAATGCTCTGAGGTTGCACCTTGGACAAGACCAAGTGGACTTTGTAACATAAACTCTTTGACCCTGCATATCAATTTTCAGTCAGTGTGCACGTTTGGTGTTTCTCTCCTGAATAGATCATACTCTTCTACACCTTATAGTTGTCCTCTTCATTCTCATGTCTCTACTTAGCACAAAATATAGTGTATTAGGAGCTCAATAAATGTTCATTAGACTAATGAAGGAACGGAGAAACATCTGGTGTTAAAATGTATTCTGAGAGGACTGATTTAGCCTATTGAAAAAAAAAATTTAGTATTTAGCTACTTTGAAGCTATCTATCTATAAGGATGCTTAGAATGTTGGTCACAATGATATTGTTGCTGATGATCTTGAAGCACCAGTTGTCTGCTGAGTTGACTTACACGGAAACCTTTAGAGCAGGTTTAATAATTCCTATCTCACCATCCAGGGAGCAGAAACTCACTCTCCTACGTTAAGTTCCATCCTTCTCAGGAGGAAAGCTGCTGGATTCCCTGAGGCTCACTGATTTCTCTTAGACTAGTAGAAATACTAAAGGGCGTTCTGAGTCATTATACTTACTGTTTAGGTTTTTAATTAAAAATACTTATGTGAGTAGTTAAATGAGAAGTTTATCTTATTTAGTAAAATCAATGGATGACAGCCACATTCACACACATTTGTTAAATGTGAGGCTTTTCTAGAATAATCCAGCTGTTTGGGGAAACCAGCTCTATGACTACTAGCTTTTGATTTCTGTTTTTATATATGGAATTCCGTCTCTCCTGATGACAGAGCACATGATCATATTCTCTGTAATGCTTGACTGAAAGGTTTGTTCCTCACCCTGCAGAGACACAGAATACAAAGGGCTGCAGCTCTCCCTGGACCAGATCTCAGCCTCTAAGCCCACCTTCTCCTATGCCAGCAGTTCCACACCCACCATCACTGACAACAGGAAAGGGGCCAAGACTAGGCTCTCCAGCACCAAGTCAAAATCCAGGACCTCCCCATACCCCCAGGTAAGTACATGGATGTTTTCCAACTTTCTTTTTCTTATAACTTGGTTAGATCTTGAAGTTGAAGAAGTATAAAAGCAAGTCAGTCATGTGTTGTTGACAGATTGAAAACTGTTAAGAGAAATTGTGAATTGATTTGTTGTTTGCTGTGTTCAGGAGAGTTTTGTTTCCGTCACCACAGTTTCTTTGTTACTTAATTGATTCTCTTCCTGCTCTCCCTACTTCCCAACAATGATGAGCTTGGAAGATTTAGCCAGCATAATAAAATAAGAAATAAGGACTCAACATAGAAAAGTTAAATTAGGATGGGAACTTTAAAAGAGAAAGATAAGAGATTGAAGCAAAGAATGAAGAATGGCTTCAGCATGAGAGTTACCCACAGACTGCATATGGGGAAATGGGACACAGAGAACCTTGCGGATGACAGGAAACCGGGCTCCCTTCTTTAGAAGGTAATGAGATGATGACTCTCAAAGGATGTATCCCAGAAGTACTGCAAGGTACAGTGAAAAGAAATGGTTTTTGGAGGGAAAAGAGTATTTTTGTGACCAGTGTGTGATAAATAGACACTAGGTTTTAGCAAGGTGTGTGTGCAGCTTCCTGCCTAGAGGAAGCAGGACAGGTTCCCACTCCCTGTGTCCTGTGGCTATTCTACCTCCATCCTTTGCTAATGTGGATGCTCAGACTTCGTGCAGCTCACTGTGGGTAACTCAGCAGGTTATTCTTGGGGTAGTAGAAAACCGAAGGGTTTTTTGAGGCACTATATTTACTGATTATTATTATTATTATTATTATTATTTATTATTATTAAAAAAATACCAATCTGGGGACTACAAAATTGATTATTTTCATTCTTTTCAGCACTGTTATTTTGGAGAATGTTTTTCATTGACTTAGTGATCATTAGAAAGCTACTATTTGCTAGATTATTTTAATGTCTGGATAATGAAGATGAGATGGCAGTAACTTCTGCCACCAAGAGACTTAGGTCACACGGCTTGAAATCTTTCACACAAGAGGGAGTTTCTTTACTCGGAGAAGAGGAGGAGGTGGGAGAGGCCTACATGCTCTTCAGCACACAACTTCTTCCAGGGCAGCTGAGTACTTACTCGTGAGGCATAAAATAAGGTGACCGAAGACACTGCCAAAGGGAACCGCTGCTTTCTCTAGAGCGTCCGAGAGTAGCTTTTTATATTGCCGTCTGGTGCTTTGAAAAATGTTTTTTTTTCTTTTTCTTTTTTGCTTCCTTTAAGGAATGGGTTATGCCTATGGGTAGTGCTTTCCTGAAAACAAATGAAAGCTGGACACACAGATGAAAGAAGGATTTAATTTAGGAAATATGAAATTAAGAAGGAGTTTGCTCTTTGCTATATAGGAATTAACACACATACATGTCGACACACACACACACACACACACACACACACACACACACTCCCCTTGTTGAACCTCCTGAGCTTCATCGCGTGGTTTGTTTTTCATTATGCCCATCTCTTAATGTCTAAAATTTCTATCAGTTCACTCTAATGGTAGATCCTTTCCCACTGGGTGATTTCTTGTGAGCATCTAGTTGATGCGAAATTAATTTGAAAGTTAAACACATTGTGTGGGTTAGAAAATAAAAGTTGGAAATTTATCTTTTTTCTTTTCTTTATAATTCTATAATCTTCTATGATGTTTTGTAATGTTTAAAATCACATACAAAAACAAAGCAAAAATCACACACACTGTTCACATAGGATTTCTCTCGTGCGTTCATTTTTGTGTTAATGCTTAGGTAATTTCAGTCCTTAGAATTAGGCCAGATGCCTCCTTTTAAGCAGCATAGTTGACTCTAGATTGTTTACCTAATGTTTGTGTGCCTACTAAAGGTTATTCTTTAATTCTGTTTATTTTAGATGACCATGATGATAGATCAATCAGTTTTTAAGTTCCTGCTATATGAGTACTAACACACACATGTCAGGAATGACACAAGCTTTTTCTGCCCTTGAGGAGCCACTGGTACAGACTGACAAGTGAACAGGCATTTGCAATTAATTGTCCCGGTGTGAGAGTATCCTCTAGGGACAAGGTGGAAAAGAGTGACAACCAGGGTAAACTGGTCATTGTTTCAGCTGGAAGAAAACAACTTTGAAATCTGCTCATCTAAGATATATTTAGATCCTCAGAAATTTTGAAGAAATAAAGTTAGCTTTTCAAAAGTATTTGGTTCCAATTCCTTTCTTTAGGAATAGCTAATCTTTAGCTTCATGCAGCATAGTTCTTGTAGGTTTTCAACTTGGCATGTGTGAGCTGAAGATCTGTTTCAGAAAGATGCCACAGTGATCACTGTGATATCTGGGGATATGGGCTGGGTAAAATATAAACAACCGGTGTAAGAAATATTCTTAAAAATTTCAGTTAAGGTAGTAAATTCTACAGAGTAAGAAGTGTAATAAGAGAGGATACATATAGAGAGCTCTGAGAATGGTGTCTGAAAGGTGTGGGTGATCTAACTTTGAGGGCAGTAAGGCCAGGTATATGAAAGGAAAAAGGCTGGATGAGAAATCAGGGAGACTATGACTGAGAAATGCAAGGCCATGCCATGAAGGTGACTGGGCCGAGTGTTGGAATGGAGAAGGTTGGTGTTTCTGAATGAGTGAGTAATACATTTGGAAAAACAGATTGGTGCCAATTTGGAAAAACAATTGCTAAGGCAAGGAGTAAGAAGGAGTAAAGTGTTCAGGTAGGATGTGGAAGGATTGATATGGTAAAGCAAGGTGAATTATTCAGGGGACTAATTCACATAGTTCTGATGTGAGTCTATAAACACCTGTTAAAGTTATTTACTGAAGGTGACATAAAGACAGAGCAGTTAAAGTTCTTTATCCTTGGCTTCTGTACACTTCTTGTTGCAGACATACTTTGGTCATATTTTATATCAGTATTTTGAGATTTTACTTTAATAACTTTTTCTATTTTTTAAGTCAAACTTACTGAATTGGATTCCTCCATGTGTATTAATGGATGAGTCATAATGATGGAACCATGGCTTGATTACATTTTAGATACTTTTGCCCATTTTTTTTTTTTTTGGCAATTTGTATTTTTACTTTTTATTAAGACTTTGTTATTATTATTAGTTTTATTATTATATTATTAAAAGTTTTATTAAAACTTTTGTAAAGAACTTGCAAATAAAAGAAATCGCATGCTCATTTTTCAAAGTATTCTTTTCTTTATTTCCATCTGCAAATTCCCACTTAATGTTTCAGAAGGCAGACTGCAGAGCAAGACAAAGCCTGCAAAGTAATAGCTTGTGCATGTTATTAGGTTAATGATGATTTAATGGTTCTATATGATTTGTTGCCCCCTTCTTTGATGTATATTAGGCACATTAAAAAGTTCTAGCAGATTTTTAATGAATGGCAAGCAGCAACCTTGCTGTTTTTGAATTATTTATGCACTCTTCTATGAACATTCAAGATATGGACACGTTATAATTCACTCCCAGCACCTAGTTTGGGTGCAGGAGTAGATGAAGTCTCAGGTCCTTCTTGGTATTAGAAACCCTTGGGAATGATTTCAGACTTGATTACATTATGGCTGCTTAATGAATGACTCGATCACCCTTGAACCTCTGTGTATTACTTGAGTTGGGAAAGGTTGAAACAGAATTGTTTTGAATGGCTGTAGAGAAACTGTGATAGGAAATATTACGGTTAATTTCTTAAGATTCGTCACGTAGCTTCAGGGCCAGGGTGTAGCTGCAGTTCTGCCACAGCACTGTGGTATTTCATTGGTACTGGTTTTATATCTGTAAAATAACAATGCACTTCTGTAGTTCTTTTGAAACGAAGCTACTGAGTTTATAGAATTTATCTTTCAGACCTTATACGTTACACATTGCTATTATGTTTTCCACGTTTTTTTTATAACTAGTCCTGACTACTCTAATGCCACGGTTTACCCATGTCAATCATGAGTAAATTGCCTCCTGACTTCAGAGTTTCCTTTTAAACTTTTTACATTGGTATATTTATAGTTGTGTTTAATATAGTCAGTGCATGCCAGCTGAGTTTATTGCATCATCTTGCTCTCCTCTCGCCTTTTCTCTCATCAGTAGTAACTGACGCATGTGTCATCACTAATAAGGATGTATGTCTTACACTCTGGATGCTTCTGAAATCTGAAAGTATTTAATCACTTGCTACAGACACACTGTAACACTTATGAGTTTTATTCAACATCTGTTCCTTTAAACAATCTCACAGAGCCCTCTTAATTTTTATGGCCAGCAGTCTGGATTCCTTTTGGTGAAGGTAGAAACTCTTTTGGAAAGGTTTTATTCCTGGTCTCAACAATACACTGGGAACCTGATATTTTAAATCATAAAAAAAAGGACCAATAATTTTGCAAGAAAATAATTTTATTGTTTCTATACAGATATCCTTCATTTGATGTTTTATATATAACATGAAAACATGGAATTCTTGACTAATTTGGAAGAATACTAATTTATTTGTATAAAAATGAAATCATCTTCCCAGAAAATCTTGTATTATGAAGGCTAGTTTATATTACTTGGATCTGGGTTACATACAAATTTAGGACTTTTCTTCCATAGACATATCAGGAGATTTATTATAACAGTTTTGACACTTTTAGATTGTCTCCATATATGAACTTTGGAGTATCATTTTAGAAAATATTTTGTTCAGCATGATGAAGCCTCTGGACTTCGTTTCTGTTTTGTTTTCTATCAAGTTCTTCATTTACTTAAATACCTAAGGTAGGCAGTACAGTGCGAAAACTAAGTGATTTAGAAACTGTGTCCATGGGGAGACAAATCTAGCCTGTTAGAGGGGAATTAGAATATGTGGTCAGTCATGGGTTCTCAAAACGACAGCTTCTGCCTTCTCGTTCCCTTGACAACTGTCTGGCCGAGAGAAGATAGTTGTATTCAGGAGTATTGGCTTCTGCCTACTCTTGCCTTTAATTCATTCAAGAAAAGATTAAATATCTTTTCTGACCATAAGGATATAAAACCAAAAATCAGTAAGAGGAAGAAAATTGAAAAAATTTCACAAATATATGGAAATTAAATATTATATTCCTGAGCAGGTAATGAGTAAAAGGGAAACCGAGGTTGACAAAAATTCCAGAAACAGATAAAACAAATGGAAACAAAATGTGGCAAGCCTTAACAGATAGAACAGGGAACATGCCGAGAGAGGGCTTATAACCGTAAGGAGCTCCACAAAAGAGAATCTGGAGTGTAGCTCGGGGCGGGTGCTTGTCACTGCACATATTGCCAAGCCCCACAGGAGACACAGGGATGGCTACAATTTAATTTTATACGTAAAGATGAAGTTCACAGAAGGAAGAATGAAGTGAAGATTATAAGTAAATAAAATAGGGGAAGCCATAGTTAAACTAGCCAAACTGACAAACTGTATTTTTATTTATTGGCTTAAATTTGTTTTCATAAAATATATTTTGGTCATGTACCTCTCCTTGAACTCCTCTTAGATCGTCCTTCCCTATCTTACTACCTGCCTGATTCTTCGTGTTCTCCCTCTCTCTCAAAAATCAAAACAAATGAACAAAAAGACAAAAACAAAATACTCAAACCAAACAAGACAATAAATCAAGCACACAGAAAGCATGACGTATCCTTCCTGTTGGCCAAGGACTCCTGAGCCTGGGGCCTACCCTGGAATGTGCTCACTTCATTGGAGAAAACTTATTTTTCCTTTACCAGAAGGTATTCATTGCACATAGCTTCCTGGTTTGTGCCCATTTTCCCTTCTCTGTGCTGGGATTTTAACAGGCTTGAACTTGTACAGGTCTTGTGCATGCTGTCAACAGTTTCTGTGAGTTAATATGCATATCAGTCCTGTTGTGTCTGGAAGATGCTTTTCTTGAGTCATCCCTCACCTCTGGCTCTTAGAATCCTTCTACTTCATCTTCCCTGAGATGTGTGGGGAGGAGCTTCATACAGACATCCCATTGAGGGCTGAGTATTCCAATGTCTCTTATTCTCTGCATATTTCCCGGTTGTGATTATCTATGCTAATTGCCATCTACTTACTGTAAGAAGCTTCTCTAATGAGGACTGATAGATGTTTTGATCTATGAGCATAGCAATATGTCATTAGAAATCATTTTATTGCTATGATCTTTCAACAGAATAATTGTAGTAGGTTTTCCCTTAGGGCCCATGACCTATATAGTCTTAGGTTTTTAGTCACATTAGCAGTGTTGGGTATGGCTTCCATCTCATAGAGTGTGTCTTAAATCTAATTTTTTAATTTTTATTTAATTTTTATTTTTGTAGTTGGTAACTCCCATAATATTTTGCCATTTTTCACTGGTATATCTTGTAGGCAGTTTGCTATTATAGGTTTGTTACTGTGTGATATTGATGATTACTTTCTTCTCTGGTAGTGTACAAAGTACCCTCCAGTATCACAGTTGGTTGTATTGGGCACCAGCTCAATTTCTCCACGTTCAGTGACATAAGTACATGGTGTCTTCAGCAATAAGGCCTTCCCAAACTGATAAGTCTTTAGTTGGATTAATATGGGAGAGAATACAAATAAATTGTAAGTGCAATGAGACATTTCAATTGGATATTCATATATTCATAGGAATAAAGAGGATTTTAAGGGATTGTGTAAACAACTATACATGAACAAATTGCCTAACTTAGAAGAAACAGTTGTACTTTTAGAAGATAAAACCTACCAAGACTGAGTCATTAAGAACTAGAAAAAGCTATGGGGGTCAATAATAAATAAAGAGACTGAATCATCATTAAAAGTTTCCCAAAGGGCTGAAGAGAAGGATCAGCAGTTAATAGCACTTATTCCTCTTCTAAGGACCAAAGTGTGGTTCCCAGCATCCATATCTGGTAGCTCACAACTGCTTGTAACGTCAACTTCAGGGATCCAATGCCTTCTACTGGTCTCTGTGGGCACTCAAATGCATGACATACATTCACACCAACAGTAAACATACAAAACAATAACAAAAACCAAAACAACAATCCTCCCCACCCCAAATGCCAAAGAAAGATAAGCTTGTGATCACATGGCTTCACTAGTAAACTCTACCAAACATTTACAGAAGAATTATATGTGAATCTTTTCAAAGTTGTTTAAAAAATTGAAGACAAGTTCCCAAACTAATTTGACAAGGCCAGATAACTATGCCACAGCCAGACAAGGACACCTCAAGAAGAAGACAGTGTCGCAAACAGAGAAGCAAACTTTTCAGCTCTAACAGACTAAGCTGATGAACACATTAAAAGGATCATACAGAACCAGGTGGGACAAATCAGTGAATCTGCTACTCCGCAGTGGCACTTAGAATTTATATGATTATCAAAATAAAGACAGGGAAATGATTTGACAAATTTCAGCATGATTTCATAAAAAAACCCTAAAAAATTTGTTATGGAACAAATGTACTTCAGTATAACGAAGACAACAAATTTAATAAGCCCACAGCTAACATTGTACTGAAAGCTTTTCTTGGATATAATCAAAGTGCATGTATGAAAGCATCATAATGAAACACATAATTCCGTACAATTAATATACATGAAGAAAAAGTAAAAGGATCAGCATCAAGACTAGACATAAACAGAGAAAATTTGTGCTGAGCTATGGAAGTCCTAGAACCACTGAAGCAAGGATGAACATCACACTGAGGAAGAATAGCAAAGCTGGAGGCATCATGCTTCTTGATTTCAAACTATATTACAAAGCTACAGTAATCAAAACACTATGTCAGCATAAAACAGAGCCTAGAAGAAATAAGTCCATCTCTACCTGATCAGCTAATATTTGACCAGCATGCTAAAAGTACACAATCAAGAAAGGACAGTGTCTTCAGTAAACAGTGTTTGGAAAATTGGATTTGGATATCTAGTTTTTCATTTGGATATCAGAACAGTGCATTGGATCTCTGTTCTACCAAATACAAAAAATAGCTTTGTATAGATAAACTTAAATGAAAGGCCAAAGACTAAAAGTTCATAGGGGAAGTGATAGAAAATGTTGAAGATGTGATGCAAAGCAAAGCATCCAATGTGCCTCTAAAAATGCAAATTAGTGCAGCTATTCTAGAAGGTAGTGTAGGAGTTCTTAAAAAGTTGAAACTGGAGCCACCATATCATCCAGCAACTCAATTTCCAATATCTATGTGTGGAAAGATAAATAAGTGTCTCAAACTGTACTGAAACATTGTTCACAATAGTGAAGAGATTGGATTGACCCAAGTGTCTACTGATGTATGAGTGGCTACAGAAATGTATACGTAACCTAATAGCACTTAATGTAAAAAGAAGGAAACCTTGCCATTTATGAAATCAGCCTATAATGGATGTTGTATGTTTTCACTTGTATGTAGAATCTAGACTAGTCATATTAATTGGTGTGGACGGTGCTTGCCAGGTGCTGGAGAGTGGAGAGTGTTGAGATGTTGGTCATGGAGTATAAAGTTTCAGTTTGAAGATGGATATGTCTGGGATCTAGTCTGAAATGTTACTGTAGTTAACAACACTACAGTGTGTGTTTGGAATTTGCCGAAACAGATTTTAAGTGTTCATACCAGATACAAATAATTAACTGAGGGAAATGATGGATGTGTTGACAAACTTGCCTGTGGAAATAATTTTAAAATGCACACTTACCATGTTATATACCTTAACTATATGATGTTCAGCTAAGATATAGAAAGGCTCAATGCGATGCATATTGTTTGCTAGCTCATCTATACTAAGTTTTCTTCACCTCTCTATATTTAGATGAAGAAAATGCAGGCCCATTCTTCCATCCACAGTGTACAGTGGGGAATGAGTTAACTCAGAAGAGGGCCTTCAAGTTTAAATTTCTTTCACTAAGTCATAAATATGATAAATCCTCTTGTAGTGTGCATAAGTTATTAATACGCTTACCAACTGATCACATAGTTCTAGGACACAACCTAGAGTGGCTTGGGCAGTGCTTTCTTTGTCTAGACCCTGAATAAAGCAGACAAGACCAAACAAAACTGCAGTAAGGGGCCGAAGCAGGTGGCACCACTTATATGCATCTAAGTCAAACCCAACTAACCTGCCATCTACGTGTGGAAGATCTGAGAGTGAGTCAGTGCACAGTGCTGTTCTGGCTGTCAATGCCCTTTACTTCCGTAATTGCCTCTGAATTAATGGTAGTGGTTCTGGAAAGCCAGGATTTACCCACTGGGCTAGAGCTACTTTGCATTACCAGAGCAAACCTGTACCTCTTTGATCATTACAGATGGAGTTTCTATGATTTAAAGGCTCGAATTAAACATTCTATGTTTGTTCCTTCTTGTTTAAAATTCTGTTCAGTGAAAATGCTTATAAGTTCATAGGAATTCAGCTTTGAATTTACAAAAGGAATGGATTGCAGTTTCATGTTTGGGAACAGCTCTGTCCACATGGAACCTGATGGGAGAAATAGATGCCTTATAGAATGACACTAGAAGAAAGCTAGCTTCTGGCATGGTGATTCTTTTCCAGATGCATATCACTTTAACAACAAATATCTACTATGTTGCTTTTCTGTGAGAAAAATGAGTAAACGGAATCCCAGGAACAGATTTTGTGTACGGGGCTGGATTAAGAGACGGTCTGGGTGTGAGTGTGTGTCTCAGCATCTGTGTGTGTTTCTTGTGCTTTTTCTTTATCTACTTGTTTTCCTGTTTGTTTGCTTTGTCCTGTTTGGCTTATTTTGTTTTTATTTTATCTTATTTTATTTTTTCTAGAAGCCTGTGTGTTTCCTAATGAAAGAGTACAAGACAGGGTATAGATTTGGGTGGATGTCTGGGAAGAGCTGGGCGAGGGGAAACTGTGATCAGAATACATTGTATGGAAAAATCTATTTTTAATAGAAAAAGAGGTCTGTGACATTTCAAATTATAGTTAAGGCATACTATAAAACCTTGCCCTGTTTCTATTTTATGAGCTGTATCAGAGAAGTTATAGGTTCAAAAGATTTATGGACAGAATAGTTTTTGAGCTGAATGTAACTAAAATGTAGATTGAAGTTTTTAAAAAAATCATGATCAATAACAGATTAAAGTGAACAAATCATTAAATAACAAATGAAAATTTTTTAGCCTATTCCTAAATATTGATTTTGGGAAGTTGATAGTTGTACCATTCTCTAAAACAAAGGAAGAAATAACCCACACATTTAGTTTCTAATAATTGAATTTTAATTTAATATTTGCTTTCCAATCACTTGTACCAGGAATGGTATATGTACTACACACTTTCAAGTTCAAGACTAATACCTGTTTTAATTTAAAATATTTTCTGGACTGGTGGTACACATCTCAGGGCAGAATGGTTGCCTAACATGAGCAATAACCTGGATTCCATACCTAGGATCATATACCAGAAAAGGAGGAAAAGAAGAAAGAAGGAAGGGAGGGAAGGAGGCAGGGAGGAAGGGAGGGAGGGGAAGGAGGGAGAATGTTTTATATTATTTAAAAAAAATTATTTAAAAAGTTTTTTGGAACAGTATGTTAAAGTTAAATGATTTCTCAGAGGGTTCTTTTCAGTTCTAAATATTTGTGACATTTATATAGAAATCACATTACCTTTAGTGTTTCTTAGTATATATTTTACACAGAATCCTTCGATACTAATTTATAGTTAAAGAAGTGGTAGCCAGATTCTAGAAGGAGATCAGGGATGTAGACAGTCATGTGCACTGAGTATTCTCACAATTGCAGTTAAGTTTTTGAAGCCCCAAGTTCTTTCAAGCTAGAAAAGAACTATATTATTGGCCTGCTGTTCAGTTATGTGATCATAGCTACGTGAGTTCAGTCAGTCTAAAATTAGTAGCTTGTATTATTTTCATTTAAAAAATTGCTTGATTCTAGTTTTGTTGCTTACCCCCAAGAAAACCTCTGGCCATTTCCAGTGTATGTGAGCCAGAGCCATTCCTTACAGTAAACAGGACTCCTGGCAGAGCAAAAGCATCCCAAGCAAGGGGATTATTCTGATAGACATGTTGTATCACTTTAATCTAACCCTTTCACCATCTGTTCTTCCCATAACAGGGAATGGAAAAAAGAGGACATATTTTATGTTTCAGGGATACATTAGTAAAAGTAAGATAAAAGTGATTTAAAAGCATGCATATGTTCTTAGTACAATACAGTCTGCATCTGTGATGCTTTTTCTCATGGTTCAGACACAAATCAAGAAGAAAGCTCCTCATGCCTGATAGAGTGAAAGTTTTCATGGAAAACAGGACTTCACCATTAGAGGGTCTCTTAATACATTTTACAGCGAAAAATGATAAAACCCCAATGAGTTGCCAGAATAAAAATAGACAACTGTAACGTCTATTGCTAGAACATCTGGCATTTTTTCCTGAACTGGATTGTTACCAACACATCCAGACAAATGCAGAGCACCTTTCTGGAGCATGCTGTTGAAGCAGACGGCATTCTGTCACTGTTAGCACAAAGTGGAGTATCTACGGCTATAACTGTGCAAGAGGACTGCTTTCGTGGTTGTTGGACACCACCCGAGGAGCGTGAAAGGTGATTTCCTAGGGTGTTCCAGCTGGAAATAGTCCCCTTTGAATAAACATTAGAGGCAGAATTTTGTTGCTTTTTTCTTTTTAATCTGCATATATCTAAGTGGGGTAGTGGAAAGACAGAGGGCTTTTGAATTGCTCCTTCCCTCTTATAGTTAATAATCATGACACTTTGGGCACATGTTCATTATTTTTCAAGTCGTATTTTGTATGACTGCAAATAGGTTAAGATGTCAACATATAATAAAACTGTGTCTGTGGAATCTTAACGAAGTGACTGTTTTCTAAGGGTAACTATTATAATGGGCATCAGTTAACAAGTGAAAATCAGAGTACTTAATGTCTAAATCAGTCAAAGTTCATTTACCTATCGCAACTCAATGTATTGAAGGGAAATTAATACTTCCCTTCTTTCAACTATTTTTCTCCATATTTGGGTGCTTATCATTTAATCACATACCAAGGCTATTGTCTGTGCATCATTATATCCATATTAATGTGAACACCTTGAAGAAGGGAGGATGACTCTATTTTTCATATCAGCTGCCAGGCTGCATTGTAAATAGCTTCCATTAGATGCACACAATACTTAACTGATGGCTTAGACCTTTAACCTTGTGAGATACAGTCTCTTCTGAAAGGAATGATTCTTTCATGAGCTGAATCCCAGAGGAGAGCTGGTGGTGCCATATGGTTTCCTGTTTAAGAGAACATGGACATTCTTCATCTGATTTGTTTTTAAATGTGAAAACATTTAAACATGCTTGTTTTGAAAATTAAAATAAAAATCCTAGGGTTAATTAAGGTGTAGAGTACCTAGAATGACAATATATTTTCTAAGAAATGAAAATAGAAATTCCAGTAAAATTAACTCCAAATTAATTCTCAGTGCACTTCCTTTGATGGATGTAAACTAATTAAAATAGGAAATTCAATTTTTTTCTCAGATTCATGTTGTAGGAAGACATAGTGCTACTTTTCAAAGAAGAGCAGATAGATACCCAGTAGCTCATAAATCATGCTTTTACTTGAAAATGGTATAGATGCCAAGAATGGCCAGGGAAACCATCCACAAGCTGGTATGTGACTCCACGGATGATTCTCTCTCCTTGCTGTCTTAGTCATTGTTCTATTGCTGTGAAGAGACTCCACAACCAAGGAAGCTTTTATAAAAGAAAGCATTTAATTGGGGGGTTGCTTACAATTTCAGAGGTTCAATTCATCATCACCATAACGGGGAATATGGCAGCACACAGGCAGGTATGGTGCTAGAGAAGTAGCTAGGAGCTTTACATCTTTATCCACAGGCAATCTGTATATCTATCTATCTATCTATCTATCTATCTATCTATCTATCTATCTACCTATCACCTATCTATCTAGCTATATATATATATCTATATATATCAATATATATCTGTATCTATCTATATATCTATCTATCTATCTATCTATCTATCTATCTATCTATCTATCTATCTATCTCTCTATATATATATATAGAGAGAGAGAGGGAGGCACTGATGGGATTTTGAAACCTCAAAGCTCACCCCTAGTAACACATCTTAACAAGTTCATATCCCCTAATCCTCTGACAGCTCATCAACTGGGGACTAAGTATTCAAATATCTGATATCTGAACCTATGGGGGCCAATCTCATTTAAACCATTACACCTGCTATGTCCCTTCTCTATTCTTGCAATGTTTCTCTAGGCTTTTATCAGTGTATAAGCTGAGAAACATTGGGAGCAAAGTACACTGTAGCAAGAAAAGTTGGGGTATTTGTAAGAAGACGTTGTGTATAGGGCATTTGATAGTAGCCTGAATACCTTTTGCAGTAGAGAATGCATATTTTAATCTCTTATATGTCTGTAATATTCTTAGTACAATGAAAATACCACCTCTAGATAATGGAGTCTAAGGACAAATCATTTTACACAATGGTTTTATGGTAACTATTCCTCTCTACCTAATGACAGTGACTAACCGATGACCTTTACATTGCAAGTGCATGTCTATAACATGCTTACATTTTGAGGTTATTATTTGCTTGTTTGTTTGTTTGTTTAAGCACTAGCTGCTCTGGAGCTCACTATATAGACCAGGCTGGCCTGGAGCTCACAGAGATTGGCCTGCCCTTGCCTCCTGAATGCTGTGATTGAAGACATGTGTCACCCATGCTCAGCCTCCCCTTCATTCCCACTGCAGCCCTATGAAGCCTGTGTTCCTTTTCTCCACATGGGAAAACCAACAGCTAGGGAAATAGATCTCTTATACAAGTCACACCTCACTTGGAATATCAACCCTTGTTTCGATTCAGAGCTGATAAATTTGAATTGTCTTTTTATGATCAAAAATCATAGTCAGTAATGACCATGAAGATATTTGAACAATTAAGTTTTGTTTGAGCAAGTTTCTATTCAGGAAAAGTGTTGCAGTTTTACAAAGGGCTTTGTTTCAAGTCATTCTATAAAAATAAGGCATGCATTTATAAGATTTTTGATTTTCAAGTTTTTATTTTGAAATTATTGCATATTTATAGAAAATCTACAGTGCTATTGCGGTGTATCCAGACACGCCAAGTTTACATTCCAGGTGCTTAATTGTCTCCTCTAATTTGCTCTGTCATGATTTATCTCTCATTTACTCCCTTCTCGCATTATCATTTTCTGGATCACTATAGAGTAGATACATGCATGATGGCCTCTTACCTAAACCTTGGTTTTTGTGTATTTCACCAGAACACGGATATTCTCCCAGATAGCCTCAGCACAGTTACCAGTCTAAGACAGCTCGCATTAGTAAAACACTTATCCTCACATTACAGACGTAAGGCCAAGGCAGCGATTCTCTGCAGTGTAAGTTTCCTTCCAGTACTTTATACTGCATAGAGTTGTTGCCTATTATAATCTTCTTTGATTTGGATAGTTCCTTGTCTTGGCTACTTCTCTTCCATGTCATTAGGAGTTTTGGAGAATAAATCCCTGTGCCTTATTTATTTTTTTGAGTTTGTGCATCTGCATGGTTCATGCCAATTGCCTGCTACCTTGGGAGTACTCCTGTAAGCACCATCATTAGAGTGTATTCATCTAGAGGCCCCTGACATCCATCTGAGATGTTTGGAGAGGTCAGTGTTTATCATCTGGTCAAGATATAATCTGCTTTCTCTACTATGTAATCACTTCTTATCTCGCTATTCCTTGATAAAATTCCTCACCTGATTTCTCATCTGTGATCATTTATGCTTAAAGAAAATGTTGTTGGGTTGGTCGTAGTGTTTATTTCCTAGCCCGAACGCTCCGTGCATGGCCAATCAGCACTCTGCTGTGGAGAAGGTCCTGCTCGTCACCCTTCACCCATTCCTTGGCTTACTAGCAGGGCCTCATTGATGCTACTGTGCTTAGCATACTGAAATCTCCTGTTACTGACTTTAAGTTTTCTCTAGTGCAAATTCCTTAAAGCTGCTCCTGTGTCTTTTTGACACATCCCCATAATTTTACATTTTGAGTACTTTCCTACTTTCTGGCTCTCCAAGATATTTCAGATTCCCCTCCTACCTGACCCAGTCCTGGAATGAATAATTTCTCCAAGGAGTTCTGTTACTTTTAGAGGATGGTGGTATATAGAAACAAAGATCCACTTACTTAGTGTGATTATTCCCTGGGGCAAATCATTGCTTGTAGGCCATTTGAACAGATAGTGCTATGAGACAGTTTCCTAGTTTCCTTCTTGTCATCCATCTTCCCCGGTAGAAACCGATTTTCTCATTCTTTGGTTTAAACATCTTATTTCTTTATACAAAAATTAGAAGATATACATGTTTCAATTCTCAAATTTTTACAAGAATATATATATTCATGTAAATATAAATATATGTATATATGTGTTCCTAATTCTCTCTCCTGTGTGTCCCTTTGTTAAAAGTTGTCTGCCTCTTCAATATACATATGAACTATTTATTTAACTAATACTTTGTGTTTGAACATTTCGGGTTATTTCTAATATTTTGCAAATACAATTGCTGCTAAAATGTAAGTTTCGATGCACAGCTATGAGCTTTAACTGCTTAGCTCTATGATTTAGTCTTCCTTCTAGTTTAAATGTGTTTGTCTTACACTGGGAGAGGTGTGTTGGTCATCCAACACGAAACACTTCTCTGAGTTTCTCCTCACATATCCTCTGGTTTCGGTTTCACATGGATAGAACCAGAATGTTAGAGAGTGTATAACAATTTTACTTTCTTTGTGAGTAAAGTTTTTATAACTTTTTTTTGTTTTGTTTTTTTTGAGACAGGGTTTCTCTGTTGTATCTCTGGCTATCCTGGAACTCACTCTGTAGACCAGGCTGGCCTTGAACTCACAGAGATCTGCCTGCCTCTGCCTCCCAAGCACTGGGATTAAAGGCGGGCGCCACCACCACCCAGCATGAGTAATGTTTTTAAGAATCACACAACATTTTTGTTTCATTTGATGTTTTTAAAGCCAATTTCTACATTGCTAAGATCCCAGCTCCTCACTTTCTGTTTTTGTTTTTGCTTCACATCTTTACTTTTAGACCTTGAAACACCATCTCCTTTCTATTATTTGTGTGTAAGAGAGATATATGTGGTGTGTTCACATGTATTTGTAGGTGTGGGTGACATGCCCATACCCACCAGAATGCCATAGTTGTGTGTTGGGTGTCCTGTTACTCTTTCTTATTCTCTTTGGATAGGGTCTCTCACTGAATCTGGAGCTAGGCAGATGGCCAGCAAGTCCCACTGACCCTCCTGTCTCTTTGCTCACAGCCCTGGGCTTACAGGTACATGGGACCAGGCCCAGCTTTTATATGGGTTCTGAGAATTTGCATTCAGATCCTCATACTCATAATACTGTCCATCATCATCACAGTAAAAATCTTATTTCCTCTTATTTGTAATTTGAGTTGATGTATGCTTATTGTCATCACTGATACGTTTTTCTGAAATAGTTTTTTACATTATGGTTAGTTAATGCCCTGGAATATAGTTATTCATTCTTTACTAATTTATTTTATTGCTATTTTAATTAAAATTTAATTTTGATATAAATGTAAGTTCAAATTGAAGCATGTAATTGATAAAATTGTAAATTTATGTGCAATTTTAGAAGAATCATCCCACATGCTTATAATGGTAGCATCTCACTAAACTGAAGTACGTTCTCATAACCATGATATTACATTGCTAGTGTCAAGGCACAGAACATTTTACTTCACAAAGATCTTAGAGGTTTTCCTTTAATAGTCATAGCAATTTTTCTTCTGTACATAGTTTTGTTCTTAAACCCTAACAAGGACCTATAGATTTTTATATCTATTTTAAATCTTGCCTTCAAGAACGTTGTACAGATGCATCTAGTGTCCCAGACCTGTAACTCCGGCTGTCCCGGAGGCTGAAGTAGGAGGACTGCAAGGTCAGGACCTGCCTAGCCTAGAAATGAGTTCAAGACCAAACCAGGCAACATGATAAGAACTTGTCTTTGAAAAATCATTGAAAAGGGGGCTGGAGGTATGGCTTCTGGCATTCACATAACCCTGGATTCAATCTCCAGCTCTGAGAAAATGAAATAATAACCAAAGAATGGTTTATAATTGGAATTATACAAGCTTCTAAGGTTAGCTCCCTCTGCCCCAAGCATATCTCTTTAGAGCAGTGGTTCTACACTCGTGGGTCATGGCCATCTGAAAACACATATATCTGATGATTGTAGGAACTGAGGCCCCACTCATTAGCAAAATTATAGTATAGCAGCAATAATTTTATGGTTGGGGGGGGTCAACATGAGGAACTGTATTAAAGAATTATGGCATTAGGAAGGTTGAGAACCAGTATGTTGGAGATCCATCCATGTTGTTGTATGTATTAATATATCTCTTTTATTGTTGAGTAATGTTTCATGGTAAAGATGCACTACATTTTACTTAGCCATCCACAGTCTGAAGGATTACTAGTTTGTTTCTAGTTTTTGGCTATTAAAATTAGAGCTAGATTATAAATACAGCTCAGTCATAAAATGATTGCCTAACATTCTGAAAAAAATTAAAGAAATAGAAGAAATGCTATGTATAAGAACTCCAAAACAAAACCAATCATATAAATATGCAAAGGATTTTAATAAATATTTCTTCAAAATAATTTCTTCAAAATGTATCTCTATACATTGACCAATACATTCATGAAAAGGTTCAAGATCACCAATTTTACAGAAATGCCAATGAAAACCTCAATGAAATACCACCTCATTCATTACATTACATTCATTACAATGGCTATGATAAACAAATCAATGTGCATGTGGATGTATACACACATACACACACGCATGGACACATACATGCACATACACACACACAGGAGGTGCCAAGTGTTGGTGAGTGTACACAGAGTTGTGTCTTTTGTGCGTGGTGTTGGAGGAATGCATAACGTGTGTGGCTGCTTTGGAAAATAGCATGACAATTCTTTCAAAATGAGAAGTGGAATTTTCATACACTCTAGCAATCCCACTTTTGCTCACAACTGTCCCCACCCCCACCCCCAATTAAAACAAGGTCTATATAGGAACAATCTTTCTATACACATGCTTATTATAGCATCGTACCAAAGAGTGGAAACTGGCAAAGCCATCAGCAAATGAATGGACAGGTAAAAATCTCATATAAACAAACAAACAACCATTTCACAGCTTTTAAATGTAGAGAAATTATGATACACTCTACCATATAGATAAACCCGAGGATGTTTTGCTAAGTAAAATAAGCCAGTCACAAGATCACATGTTTGAGATACGTATAATTGTCAAACTCATAGACGTAGGAAGTAGAGTGGCAGTTGCCGAGGGCTGGGGGACAGAAAGGAAGACCGAGGTATGACTGAGTGGCTGTGGAGTCCAGCCTCCCAGATGAAGAATTCCAGAGATTAATGGTGGTGATTCTGGCACAGCATTGTGAAAATTCAGGAACACCACTGAACTGTTCACCTAAAACTTGTTAAGGTGCTAGGTTCTAGTCACTTAAAAATAATTTTATCTATGTTCATGTTCTTCTGCAAGAACAGTAAATGCAGAGTCATCTCTCCAGTCCTATTGACTTATTCTTTAAATAACTGTGAATGGATCTCTTAGGCTAAGGTCCATTTGAATTTTGCTTGGGATGAAATAATTAGTTACTCCATCACCATTTATACTGGTCCGTCAAATTGTAAAACATAAATTGCTGATATTTCTGTAGATCTCATTTTGGGTACCCTGTAGTGTTCTATTAGTCTGACCACTAATTTACTATAATTACTATGACCTATTTACTGCTCTACAGCAGTGGGACCTTGGAGAAAAAAGTCAGTTAATGAGGTGGACTAAAGTCTTAGGGAGTAGCTAACTTTATTCAGAGCATCAGCCGCAGGTAACAGGCAAGCCAAAGGTGGCTAAAACATGTTTTTCCATAGAAGCATACAACCAAGTAACAATAGCCAGCTGTTAATAATCTGAAGTAAACTCACTCCTAGCCACTACACCTGGGAGGGGCACAAAAACACATTCCAAGAACAATTTTGTGTTTTAAAAGAAACTGAGGTCACAAAACTCTTGTCTTTTTTTGTTTTTTCCTTTTGGAATTTTCTCACAAGCACTCAGAATTCCCATTGCATGACTTCATTCTTGGACCTTGTTCCAACAACCACCTACATCTCTAGAAATTTATCAGTAGTGATATAGTTCATCTTAATGTTGGATGCATTGATTCTCTTACTCTGTTCTTTTCCCAGTTGTTTTAACAATTCTAACTCCTTAGCTGTTCACACAAACATGCATATGTCACACTTTAAAAAAGACTTTTCAACCATTTCCTTTTTGTTCCTTTTAATTTCTCTTCATTTGGATAGTTTCCTACTGTTTTCAGTTTCCTTTATTAGGTTTTCATTAAAATCTATTCATTTTTTCCACGCTATTTATTTATGTAGTTTGTATGGTATTGGATGTGAAACCCAAGGAATTATACATGCTTAATAATCACTGTACCACTGAACTACAGTCCAGCTGTGTGGTAGGTATTTGTGGTTCATTTCTTAATGTTTAAAAATCTGAGTCCCAATTCCAGGCAGCACCTTATTCCATGTGTATCCATGTGTGTGTGTGTTTATATCTGTAGTTCCATATTTTGGTTGATGCTATTTACTTCAATTTATAGTGCTGCTTTACAGTTTCTCTTTTTGAAGGTACTTGATGAACATTTTATTACTGAGATGTTTGTTTTTCCATTTTCATGTTTTCTCCATATAAGGGTTTTATATAAAGCTTAATATCTCCCAATTCTTTGAGGTTTCCTGAGCTGTGACTCTTTTCCAGAACATGTGTCAGGTTAGTTTGTGAGTGCAGTTTTTGAAGGGATGATGGTGGAAGAGATGGAAGGAAGGATTAATGTCTTGTGCTTTTATGTGTGTATCTACTGAAGCTGTAATTTCTCCCCCTTTCTTCTTTCCTTTCCTTGCTGTGTCTCTGAGGAACAAAACCCATTCTTGATTTGTATTCTCTTCTTATTAAATAACACTTTCAAAATTTGGTTTGGACTTTGCTCACTTCTAAGGTCCCTCCTTGTGGTCAATATTGTGAAGAACTGAACACTGGCTTGTGTTCATATTTTGACACTTAATTTTGTACATTTTCTTTCCAAGGATGGTTCTGTCTATGCTAAATTTCTCCCCACTCCCAGCCTCTTAACTACCCTTATCTTACATCCACAAGTTCTACATGCAAGATTTTCTACTTCTAAGTAATTCAATGTTAGTCTCTTTTGTCTCATAGCAATAATGTTCACAGTGTAAGCCACATGTGACTCAATTTGTGCTGCCTGGTGACCTTGTGGTTTTGAAAAATGTGTATAGAGATACTTAAATTCAAATGGCTGCCATGATACTAAGGTATGAAGTATTCTCCCTGCTGTAGAATTTAATACTTTACAGACTAAAGGCATCATGTTATGAGATTTCTAATAAATATGTGTTTAATAAAATGGAGTTATTGGGGGAAAATTGGCATTATAGAAAAATCATAACTCATACAATGACTTTCTTCTCATAACCATGATAACAAAATATCTTGCAGTTGGTTTAGAAGTCTTTTGTGATTTTCTTCTTTCCTTCTTTTATTTTGCTTCTTTTTAAGATAGTCTCACCATGTAGCTCTTGAACTTGCAATTCTCCCAAGAGACAGGATTACAGGCCTTTGCCACCATACCTTGCTATAATTATCTTCTTTAAATGAAGGAAATATAGGGGTATACATAGAAAGTATGTTTCAACACTAGAAAGGATAGCAAATTAATTACTGTACCATGTAAAATAATACAACTGAAAGAAATATTAGAGAAAACTTCATTAGCATAGTATGTCATGTTACAGAAGAGGCTAGAGAAGATGAAATCATCTGGCCAAGGTCACCCTGGAAGTTACAGTAGGAAAGAGAGAGGACAAGTCTTCTTTTCTCTCTACCTAAAGCCTTTCCATTAAGTGAGATCATTCTGATTCAGCCTTTGATAGATTACTGCTATTACGTCCTTGTTCTTGTTAAAAGAAGTTAAATCATCTGCCCAAGACTTTTACATACAATAAATGAAAGAAGAGAACTGGAGCTTCTGCAGTATTCACTCTGTACCCTGAACTCAGTGCAGCTTTAGCTGTCTTTCTTTTCTGTCTGCTGTTCTTCCCCAATAAACATTTGAAATATTTCAAAACATCAATGCCAAGTGATCAGCCATGAAATCATATATATACAAATAACATTATTTAAACGGAGCAGGTTGTGTTTATATGTCTAGGAGTGGTGTGTGTGTGTGTGTGTGTGTGTGTGTGTGTGTGTGTGTAACAAAATTAAGGAAAAAGAGGTCAGAGGTGGGAAGAGGAAATGACATAGTTATAACATAATCTCAAAAAATAAAAATAGTTAAATTTTTTAAAAAGAAATATTTCAAGTCAAAGAATGGCATTTTAGCATTCACAGAAATGTTTATAGCCAGTGCAATTCATTTTAAAAACTAACTGTGGCTAGGAATAGTGGTGTAAACCATTAATCCCAGTACTAGGGAGGCAGAGGTAGGTGGATCTCTGTGAATTTGAGACCATCCTGATTTACACAGTAAGCTCTAAGACAGGACAGTTGGGGCTATACAGTGAGACTCTGTCTCACCAAACAAACTAAAACAACACACACACACACACACACACACACACACACACACACACACACGAAAAACCTAATCTAAGAAAAAGGAGTAACTATGGATCAGAGTTTTATTTTTGTGTGCTGGTACAAGTTCACACATTATCTTTAAAAAAGAAAACGTTTATCTGGACTTCATCTGTAGTATCAAAGCAGTTTAAGTTCATGGTCTAGGCGAGACATGCTGCTCTGCCTGCTTGAATGTCTCAGGGTGGTGTCTTTAGTGTTGTGGTTTCTAGGCTATTGACAAGAGGCTTCCTTTCAGATTCTTTTCAGGTGCTATTAAAACATGTACCTCCTGTATGCCTGGGCTGTCTTCTGTTGGATTTTCTTCATGAGCTGTTCATAGACTATTCTCTGCTGTGATACTAGCTTCTCATATACACTCAGGAAAAGCTTTCCCACTCAACAGGGCTCAGAAGTCTTGACTGAAGCACTTCAAAAATAGGTTTAGTTTATACTTTTATAAAAACAAGTCATGTCTGGGCAACTTCTAGCTTGGAACAGCACAGATGTCTGAGCCTCTCTGAGGCAAATATTGTTGACGATGACATAAATGCAGCATTCAGTTCCCCACTCAGGAAGACCAGGGTCTGCCATCCTTGCTTTGCGGTCTTGTGTGGTGTGACTTGAGGCTGGTGTGACTGGGAGAAAAGGCTGTGGTAGGTGGGAGCTGTAATGCAGGGACTAGAACTCAGGGTGCTATGTAGCTCCATTCATTTACTTGCAAAATTCATGAAGTCATTTTTTTAATGGCTGACTAATACTCCATTGTGTAAATGTACCACAATTTTTTATCCATTCTTCAGTTGAGAGCCATTTAGGTTGTTTCCAATTTCTGACTATTATGATTAAAGCTGCTATGAATATTGTTAAGGAAGTGTCCTTATGGTATGATGTAATTTCCTTTGCGTATATGCCCTGGAGTGGTATAGCTGGGTCTTGAGGTAGGTCAATTCCCAGTTACCTGAGGAATTGTCATATTGATGTCCACAGTGGCTGTACAAGTTTGTACAACCACCAGCAATGAAGGAGTGTTCCCCTTGTTCCACATCCTGGCCACCATGAGCTGTAATTTGTGTTATTTATTGTTCTTAGCCATTCTGACAGATGTAAGATGGATCTCAGAGTAGTTTTGTTTTGCATTTTCAGAATGGCTAAGGATGTTGAACATTTCTTTAAGTGTTTCTCAGCCATCCTCTTTTGAGAATTCTCTGTTTAGAGCTGTACCCCATTTTAAAATTGGATTATTTGTTTTGTTGATGTCTAATTTCTTGAGTTCTTTATATATTTTAAATATTAGCTCTCCATTGGAAGTGGGGTTGGTGAAAATATTTTTCCGTTCTCTAGGCTGCCATTTTGTCTTGTTGACAGTGTCCTTTGCCTTATAGAAATATTTCAGTTTCATGAGATCTCATTTATTAATTGTTGATCTTAGCGCCTGACCTATTGGTATTCTGTTCAGGAAGTTATCTTCTGGGCCAATGTGTTCAAGGCTAAGCCTCCACCCCTTTTCTCTTCAGCCAGGTTCAGCATATCTGATTTTATGTTGACGTCTTTGATCCACTTGGACTTGAGTTTTGTGCATGGTGATAAATCTGGATCTATTTGCAATCTTCTACATGCAGACATCCAATTAGACTAGCATCATTTACTGAAGATGCTTTCCTTTTTCCATTATGTATTTCTGGCTTCTTCATCAAATATCACATGTCCATAAGTGTGTGGATTTATGTCTGGATTTTCAGTTCAGTTCTATTGATCAATGTTTCTGTTTTTATGCCAATTCCATGGGATTTTTATTACTATAGCTCTGTAGTACAGCTTGAGATCAGGGATGGTGATACCTCTGGAAGTTCTTTTATTTTTTCAGGATTATTTTAGCTATCCTGGGTTTTTTTGTTTTTACATATAAGTTGAGTGTTGTCCCTTCAAGGTCTGTAAAGATTTGTGTTGGGATTTTGATAGGGATTGTATTGAATCTGTAGATTGTTTTTGGTAAGATGGCCATTTTTACTATGTTAATCCTACCAATCCAGGAGCATAGGAGATCAGACTTCTTTTTTCTTCATGGAAAATGTTGGTAGCTCTTATTTGCATTTGAAAAATAATTGAAATAGTAATTAGGAATTGTAATGGGAAGAATCTTGAGCTTATAATTTGCATTTTCTGAGTATGATGCCTATTAACATAATTTTTAGTTGCTCAACAAGAACCTGGGTGCCTCATCTCTCTTCCTAAGCTCTTGGGGTACACTTGCCTGCTTGCATTAAAGTGGGAAGACCATGCTCAGCGTGGGCATGGTAGAAGATGGAATGTTTGCTTTGTCTTGTGAAAGGCTCAGTACAGATGGTTTGTTCAACCAACTAGTTACAAATGCAGTAGAGGCAAGGGTTCTCCCCCAGCCCAGTCTATCTCCATTCCCCTGGTGGGCTAAGGAAGAAAGTATGTCAAGAACTTGCATTTTGCCTTCAACATTTATAAAGCAGTGCTTCCTGCCTAAATATATCTGTAACATTGGATTCATTCATTCGTGTTTTTTCTCATCTCTTTTTCTTCTTTTCTTCCTTTGTTTGTGTATGATGTGCATGTGTGTATTTGTTTATGTACGTGTGTGTGTGTGTTCAGGTGTCTGTGCAGGTGCATGCACCCCACAGTATTCATGTGGCTGTTGGTTCACACCTTTCACCTACCTTGTTTGAAAGAGAGTCTTCTTTGCTTCTGTGTGTGGTGGGATAACAGATGTGCACGTGAGTTCTGGGGATCCTAACCAAGGTCCTCATTCTATAACAAGCAGTTCATCCACTGAACCATTTCCCTAGCATCTCTCTGTGCTTTGTGCTTTGGAGTACAGGTTTAAGAGCAGATAGATCATGAAGTGTCTCTGGTTCTTTGAAAACCCTATTGGAGTAGTTTATTCACATATTAAACAAGCTGCTTAATTCCTGCATTGGAGAGTTTATGGATACCACATGATGGATGTAGGCAGAATTAGCATACAGCAAACATATAACAAGTTCTCAATAAATGAGCTCTACTATTACAGCAGATAACCTCTCCTATCTAAATTATGGTTGATACTAGTGTATCCCAAATTGGCAGAAATTAATATACTACCATTATTTTTCTGTATGAGATTTGTTTTGCCAGTTTGCTTTGTTTATTTATTCTAATTGAAAATCAAATCAAATCTTTCATATAATATATTCTGATCATACTTTTCCCTCCTCCAACTTCTCCCAGAACCCTCCCCACTTTCCCACCCACCCAACTCCACACCCTTTCTCTCTCTCTTTAAAAAACAAATAAACAAAATTAAAAACAAAACAAAACAAGAAACACACACACACACACACACACACACACACACAAACACCACCGAACACAAAAATGGAAACGAAAAGTATGCAAGCAAAGCAAAAGACCAAAAAAAGTCCACAAAATTACTACTGAGTTTGTTTTGTGTTGGCCAACTACTCCTTGGTATGGGGCCTATCCCTAAGTGTGATTTTTATGTCCAGTAAGACTGCATTGGAGACACTAATTGTGGGTGTTAATTGCATAGAGTTTCTTGGTTAGGGTTGGGAGCCCGTGTCTACTTTCCCCTCTCAGTGCTGGCACCCTGTCTGGCTTGGACCTGTGCAGGCCCTGTGTGTGTTGCCACAGTGCCTGTGAGTTCATGTGCGCATCACTCCTGTTGTGTCTGGAAGATGCTGTTTCCTTTGAGTTATTCATCACCTCTAGCTCTTACAATCTTTCTACTTCCTCTTCTGCAGATATACCTGAGCCTTGAGGGGAGTGGTTTAATGAAGACATACTATTTAGGATGGCATGCTCCAAAGTCACTTTCTGTACATTGTCCAGTTCTGTGTCTTGTGTTAGTTCTCATCTACTGCAAGAAGCGTCTTTGATGATGGCTGTGTGAAACATTTATCCATGGGTGTAGCAGAATATCGTCAGAAATCATGTTCTTGCGATGTTTCTTGATATGATTGCAAAATCATAGTACTTACTTTTTCTCTAGGCTCATGGCATATGCAGTCTCGGGTTCTTAATTATCCTAGCAATATCAGGCATGGGCTCTATCTCATGGAATGGGACCTAAATCCAATCAAAGCCTGGTTGGTTACTCCTATAACTATGAGACACTTTTGTGCCACTATTGCATCAGTATATCTTGCAGGCATACTGTTGTATGTCCCAGCGTTTGTGACTGGGTGGATGATTACTTTCCTCCTCTGGTAGCATGCAAAGTATCACCTAGTACCATGAATGTTAATATACTGCTAATTATAGTGGCTTAGGGGAACCCTGAAACTGACCACACTTCCTGGGAAGATCTGTCAAATTTTTGTTTCTTTTTGAATTAAAATTTTTTTATTATTACTGCGTGTGTGCTTGTGTGCACGTATGTGTATAGGTGTGATGTACATGTGTGAGTGTGGATGTGCCTATGCTACATTGCACGTGTACCACCATGCACCTGTGGAGGTCAGAAGGACAACAGGTGGGAATTGTTTCTCTTTTTCTGCTGTGGAATTTGGGTATTGAACTCTGTTCTAGGCAGTAAGAGCTTTTTATCTACTGAGCCATCCTGCTGGTTCCAAATTTTGCATTTTGTTTTAACACTTGATGATATCGTTTGGGGAAGGTGAGCAGTGAAATTCTAACAAAGACAAATGGCCTGTGCTCCTTCCTGATGATTCTGTGTGTAACTAAACTTCAGAAGCATATCTGTGAACAAACTCAGCTTACATGTGGCAAGGCTTCCCAAGTTACATTACATTTGAGTTAGGGAAGCATTTGGTAGCTACTCTGCCAAGCACTTACAGTGTACCTGGCACGATGTTCAGAGAGTTAACAGCTTAGCACGAATTGTCCAGGGTCTGGAGAGAGCTCATTGGTCAAGAGTTGATATTGCTCTTGCTAACTGATATTCAATTTCCAATACCCATGTTAGGTGGCTTACAACTACTGTAACTCCAGTTTCAGGCGACTCAAGGCCTTTGGCCTCTGTGGGTGCTCACATTCACATCCATATGCCCACACTCCTCCCCACAAACAGTTAAAAACAAATAAAAAAATAGAAATCAACAAAAATTAAGCCTCAGAATATTGGTACCTTAAGCTTTAGTTTTTATCTTGTTTTTCTAAGAAGAAACATGAAAAGTAAATTGATATAAATATCAATTTATAAACATATAAAATGATATAAACTTATTATACAATACATGATTTTCATTATTCTAAAGTATACTATTTCTAGGACTCTTATTTAGGCAAGTCCACTGGGTGGTGGCGGGGAATTTGACTTTGAGTTTTGGTTTTGTTATTCAGTCCCTTTGTAGTCTTGGCCAATTATTTCACTCTGTGCCTTAATATCCTAATCCACACCACTGGGAACACTGATATTGCACTGAAGGGTTTTTAGAACTACCTGGGGGTAATTCAATTCATTCAGTGCCTAGGACTTCAGTGTTTGCTATTATTTTTATCTCTTCAAACAGCTAGGGGTCTTTTCTGTGTGGGTATTAGCTAATTAAACTGTTCCAAGTTAATGAACATCTTAGTGATACAGTCACTCTTTCTTTGGCTGCTTCAGGCCTATATGACCTTTGGTACTTGAGGAAAAAAGGCTGTTTTTATTTAGCTGATTTATTTATTATGTGTAATTTAATTATTATTTATAATTTATTGGTGTCCCCCTGCCCCTTTGGTTTCAGTATTCGGGATTCCACACGGAAAGATCGGAATCTGACCATGACAGCCAATGGGGTGGAAGTCCCCTGACTGATACTGCCTCCCCCCAGCTCCTGGACCCAGAGAGGCCTGGCTCTCAGCACGAAGTGTCCTGTGCCTACAGGCAATTCCCGGATCGCAACTCGCTTTGCTATGGCTTTGCCCTGGACCATTCCAGGTTGGTGGAGGACAGGCACTTCCACACCCAAGCCTGTGAGGCAGGTCGCTGTGAGGCAGGCAGGTACTTCTTGGGAGCACCGCCAGCTGGGAGAGAGCCCTGGTGGGGCTCTAGAGCAGTATTGCCGCTTACGAAGGCCTCCCCCGAGAGCAGAGAAGCCTATGAGAACAGCATGCCGCACATCACCTCTGTCCACAGAATCCACGGTAAGAGCTTGAGCCACGCCAGATCTCTAGCACGAGGCTGTACACTGGAGGAGGGACTGACCCCAGCAATTTTCTACCTTTGATATCTACAGGAGCAGAATTTTAAAGAACTAAGTCTACTCAGCTTAAGTGTATTTATTTTGGTAGTGTTCTCATATTTATGACAGATGGAAAAAAAACCCCACATTTCTCTTTTTAAACACCATAAAGAATAGAGATTGAGCTTCAGTGATTTATCAATCTGTTTAGTTTGTAGTCGCATTTAGACTTTGCAGTGCCATTCTCCTCAGGATTCCCACATAGGCTGTTCAGCATTGAGGACACTTACTGTCATGTTGGACAGAACAGTCTTTGCTTATAGACTGTGGCTCTGCCCACAGACATTTAGCTTCTCTGGGAATCAAGTACCAGGACCTGCCTCCCATCACTATGACAACAAAACACCTTGACAAAGGTGCAGAATCCGCCAGGACTGTCACCTTGTGACAGTTACACAGCTTCGCCAGCTCAGAGAAATGGACACTAGTGTCAAAGCTTCGACAATTGTTAATCCTTTCTTCAAACTAAATTACTCTGTAAATTACAGAGTAAATTACTTTGGTAATTACTTTCTTCAAAGAGAATGAGTTAAGAGAGGTCTATCCCGATCATTCCAAGCGTGGATTTAGGCGGGTCTTTGATAATCTCCCTGTTTTATTAGAAGTCCGTGACATTGGGAAGGCCCCGTTGATACTCCTCCTGCTCTTAGCATGAAAATGTGCTAGATCGTGTCCCTGTCCACGGAGCTCCCTGGAGGATACTTCTGTGAACAATTTTAACTTCTTTCCATTCTTGCAATTCTTTTATTTTTCTGTTTTTTTTTTTTGTGAGTAAACAATCTGTTATGAACCCAGGAATATTTTGGTAGACTGGTAATGGAAAATCAGGGCAAAAGGGCAATTACTTGCCGGATACAGGTGAGAAGCAAAACCCTGGCTTAACCTATATGGGCTGGAAGAAAGTGTTAGAAATACATCAGGAAAAGAGGAAAGTCTGTGTGATGCAGGCTCTTCTGCAGCATTCAGTCGTTTACACTGCTCACATGTCCCTGCCTTCTTTGATTTTTGCCTTTTGTATGTATTTCAGACTGAGAATCATTCAGTTTATAAAATACATTTTGGTGCATTATTCATCAGTGTTAGATTGCTCTTGGTTCAGAACAAGCTGCTACAGAATATTAATATTAATTTATTCAAGACTTGGTTTCAGACATAATTGAGTTCTGCTTTTGTTTCAGAAATAACAAGAGTTTCTATTGTCACTCTGAAGAGAACATGCTTACCCTACCATTGATAACAAGTCTTTATATCTCTGATTGGGACAACATAACTCTACAGCCATATCATCCGCACACCCATATACAAACATTTTTGTCAACACCCAGATGTCTAAACACTAACAGAGCTTTAGTGTAACCCATTTAAGATAAACTGAGTATTATTAAAATTTTTCAGTGACTCATTTTAAATATAATAGTTCAGCTTATATAATTGCCTTCTATAAACTCAACTGAGAACACTCTTCTATGCATCCATACACTATGACAATGCTCTAGAAAATAACACAAACCAAATTGCATTCATCTTCTTCATGTTGTTTGTAGATGGGTAGGTCCAGTAACATATGTCCATGGAGAAATGTGAATGCACTTTGCTGCTTTACTAGTTGACATTCGCAGCTCATGAATAACGTTTACCTTCTAAAACACATTTCATAACTGTTACCTGCAATTAAAACCCACTGATTATGTATGAATTGAACACACATCTGAATTCAAGTATGAATGTCAATATTCTATCATATAGGCCTGGGTCATTTTTCAATATTGCATTAAAATGAAAGATACGATTTTTTTCTGGGAAAGAAATGTTCTTCTGTGTGTGTGTGTGTGTGCGTGAGAGAGAGAGAGAAAGAGAGAGAGAATTTTGACTCCACTTACTTTCTACTTTTTGTGATATAGGTCGAGGTCACTGGGATGAAGATAGTGTGGTCAGTTCTCCAGACCCTGGGTCAGCCAGTGAATCAGGAGACCGCTACCGCACTGAACAGTATCAAAGTAGCCCTCATGAACCTAGCAAAATTGAAACTCTCATCAGAGCCACCCAGCAAATGATTAAAGAGGAAGAGAACAGATTACAGCTAAGGAAAGCCCCTCCAGACCAACTGGCTTCTGTTAATGGAGCTGGGAAGAAACACTCCCTCTGTTTTGCAAACTACCAACAACCCCCAACAGCAGGTGAAGTCTGCCACAGCTCTGCTCTTGCCAGCACTTCACCGTGTGACCATATCCAGCAGAGAGAGGGAAAGATGCTGAGCCCCCATGAAAATGACTATGACAACAGCCCCACTGCACTGTCTCGGATAAGTAGTCCCAGTTCTGATCGCATAACAAAGTCCAGTTTGATTTTGGCTAAAGACTATCTGCATTCAGATATGTCTCCTCATCAGACAGCAGGAGACCATCCTGCCATCTCTCCAAACTGCTTTGGCTCCCACCGGCAGTATTTCGATAAGCATGCTTACACATTAACTGGCTATGCCCTGGAGCATTTATATGACAGTGAAACTATTAGAAACTATTCCTTGGGCTGCAATGGCTCACATTTTGATATAACCTCTCATCTAAGGATGCAGCCGGATCCCGCACAAGGACATAAGGGAACATCTGTAATAATAACCAATGGAAGCTGATGTTTTTTTAAAATATTTTGTTCTTTAAGGGTCTCTCAAACGTATTTATAGTTTAATACCCCATTAGCAGCATTTATTATGCCACTGAGTTTTAGAAAGGTTAAGTTCAGTTTCTGGCTATTTGACATGAGTTCTTGTGGAATAAAAGAAAACACCAACATTCAGGGTTATACACAGATAATTGAGCTAAAATGAATACAGAATTGCCCACATATTATAGAAGAACCATAATAGATATATTTGAATTGAAAAAATACTAATGCAAATTAAGCATATACACCACACAGAAGGGGTGATGAATGAAAATACAATGTCATGACAATCCAGTAGAATTCATATGCACAGACCATATGATGCTCACAAACTGATATGCACACTTCACATACATATACATAATATACAAAAGGGGCACTTTTCCTTACTGACCACATAAAGTTTCTTAAAGAAATACCAGTTCCCAAAACAACTAAAGAGAAGAGGGACGTGTCTTGTTTGTCTTGTTTTTACACTAGTGCACTCCTTTGGTTCGAGCATAAATTAGAGAAATAGTTCTGGCTATTGTGCACGAATGTGTTTTCACCTGGTACCCATTACAAGCACTCAGGAAGCCATGATTTTCCACCTTGGTTTTGAGTTAGACACAGACCAGGATTGCACTGACACAACAGGGAGGACTTTTCTATGTCACAGCATTGAAATGTTGGAGGACACATCAGAGACTCAGCCTATTCAATTAGTGAAGGAAAGGGCAGAGCAGAATTGCATGATACTAAATCTCAAAGCAACTTTTAAGGCTGAGGATAGGGAAACAACATTTTTGGGGCTAGTGTAGAAAAGACACTAAATAAGAAATTTAAACCAGTTCACCCAGACAAAATGGTGATGAATGCAGACGTAATAAGGAAGATCAATAAGATACTGAACGACAACAGGATAAGCGTCTAAAAATGTTTCAAAGCACAGCTAGGACAGTGTGTCAGCATGTGGGAAGCCTCATGAGAGAGTCTAAAACAAAAGCTTAGGCAAATTGACAAGTGGTCCAAAGGGTGCGTGGAAGCCACGTGGAAAATGCTGAGTTCTTTGCTGCTTGTAAACAACGAACGACACACTTGCTCATATGTCCACGTGGCACAGTAGAAAGTTCAGTGGGCTAGATGCCAAGATTGCTGGGTTCCCATTCTGACCTTGCTGGTCACTGAATTTTGGGATTATAGATGCATCACTCACAGTCCCTGTGCCTCAGTTTTTTGGTCTGAAAGGCAGCTTTTGCCCACGGTTCTGTGACTCTTTGGTACAAAATGGAAGTACACTTGTAAGCAGTTAAATTGTGTTTTCAAGACTGGTGGTTCTGGATTTTCCATACACATGCAAAGGTCTAGATAGTTTGTCACTTAAGCAGTGTGTGGGCTCTTCCAGGCAGGAAGTGTTACAGTCAGCTTCCTCTTAGATGCAGCCAAATGTAGATGTAGAAATTTTATGAGGGGAAGAAAAATAGCAAAATGTATTTAATGCACTATTCTCTAGTACTCAAAGGAAAATGGCACTCATGGTTAGACGTTTCATTAGATAGTATTTTTTAGGATTCCCGTGTCTGTTACTCTTGCCATGTTTGAAGAGGAGAATGTACTGAAAGGACTTGATAAATCTGAAAGCATTACACAGCGTTGGACACTCAGGGATTAGTACTGTATTTTCATCAGTTAACACAATCACAATTGGTGGCAGTCTGTGTGACAATAAATTGAGAGTTGAATATCAGGTTGTTTGTTCACGAGAGAAGAGGCTACATACAATTAAGCAACTACTTCTTGAGCATGAGAGAACAATGTGTCAATGAAAGTGAACACAGGTGCAAGTCACTGAGAAAATAGTTCATGTGCCTACGTACACTTTAAAAAATGTTCAAAGGACAATGAAAGCTAAATTTTGAACTCCGTAAGAAAAATACTAAGTAATTTTTAGAAAATTATTTCTGAGACATACAAAGGATAGGTGATTTGGATAACATTTCAACATGAGGAAGGATTTCAGGATGGCGAAGGATTTGCAGAATTCTGTAGATCAGACGCAAATATCTGATGAATGTGTATTTTGGGTAGAGAGTCTGCACAAGTAGGTTCTATTGCTGGGAATGTATACATTAGTATATCGGTGATAAGTACTGTACTGTAGAAAGAAGAACCCAGGGATAGGAACTGATACTAAAGGAATTCCAGTGGAGTTTTTATGTGGAGGCTAACTCATAGAAGAACAAACTGTGACCTCCACAGACAAAGCCTCATAAGGAGAAGCAATGCTTCCCAGAATGCCATAACTAATATTTTTAAAAGGAAGACAGGATCATCTAAATTAACAACCTTGGAAGATTGACCCATTTAAAATACGTTAACTATTTATTTAATTAAACAAATGTCAATTTTGCAGTGGCAATTTTATAATATTGCATTATATAATGCCTCATAGACTCATATATATATATGTGTGTGTGTGTGTGTGTGTGTGTGTGTGCGCACGTGTGTGTGTGTGTATGTACATATGTATACACACACACACACACACACACACACACACACACACACACACACACACACATATATATATATTGCAGAATGGCATGCTTATTATAAATGACCCAAAATGAAGTTACTTTTTACAACTGTTCATGTAGATGTGTAAAATGTATTCACAATCTACATTATTTTGTTCTGAACAGGAACGTATTTGCTCACAAAGAATGTTATCTGTTCTTAAAAATATGGGATGTAAAATAAATACATCCCCAGGAACTTAATCATTTAAAATTAAACTTCAGTTGGAAAATCCTTGATTTTCTTAACTTTGCTAAAAAATTGAAAGCTCAAGAATCGTGTTTCCTTCTAACACTTTAGGTATTCATAAAAATATGTTCCATCTAATCATACCACCACAACATGTACTGTTTACTAGTTGCTAACAAAGACCATTCTATGTGGAAATAGTAAGACTATCCCTGGGTAAATTATGTTAAATTATTTTTGAGAACATTCAGTTGGCGTATTCTTTTTGGTTGTATTTTTAAGGTCAGAGACACTGTAGGTCAAACTGTGCTTTAGTCCCACAAATCTTTGCCATCATAGGCATAATCTAATGTGACAGCTTTTAAACTGTACTTACTTGTATAAGACACTGCAACAGAACTGATAGAACATTCAGAACCCAGAAGGATGTAATAAATGATTCCCTCAGTGTTTATACAGAAAACCACTTATTATTTCCTGATTACAGTTTATAAGGCTAGAGTATTCCCAGAGAGTACTGTTCTTAATGCTATCTGCACCTTGCGGCCACGCTGTCTTTGAGCTGTGAATCCACTTAAAATAAGCTTTAATGGGATCTCCTAAGAAGGATAATATGCTCCATTTTCCTTTCCCTTTTTAAATGGGGTTTAATTCTAATACAAAAGTATTTGGAAAATATGAGTACATATCTTGAAATAAAATGAAAGAGAATAAATGAATAAAGTAAAATAAATAAAATGAACGAGACCTAGATCGAGTAAGCGATAGTATAACTGGAAACACTGAATACAGACTTGCTATTGTAGAACTCTGTCTCTCATTCTGTATCTCTCTGTTTCTCTCTCTCAAAACCAGCTAATCACTAAGCTATTTGTACGATCTATTAGTGCTAGCAGTAATTGGAATGACAGAGTGAAAACTGAGCACTTGACTGGCAATCACTCAGTTTGCCTGGTATAGCTTACACTGATACAGTCCTTCTTGTTAAAAATTTTGAATGTCTGGATTTGGTTTCTTAGTTCAACTCAAACGGCAGATGTAGACACACATCCAGTTTGACTTTTAAAAGAATAGAAGTCCTACAGTCCTCCAAATAAGTAATTGAACGTTCATGTAAATGTCAGGTTTTTGTGAATAAGAATTTCACTGTAGGTAAAATCTGTTGGCTAGATCTTACTGTGAAAATATATGGTAGATAAGACATTCTAAATTTTAAGTGAGTGACAGACAGCTGTATGGTCCATGATACATGCAAGTGGTTCATACATAGAAAATGTTCTTGGGGAAGTTTTTGTGTGGTGCTTATTTCTTGTGCACAAAGGTTGTACGGGTAGTTCTTAAATTCAAAAAGGTAAGTCGACACTCAATTCCATATAAACATTTGGCACACATGCACATGCAAACACACATACACACACCTTTTATATTACTTTGAGGATTAAAAAAATGTGCTATATCCAATGTGAATGTATGATGAATCACACAAGAAATTCTAATTGATAATTTTAAACTAAGCATTGTATTTTTATTTGCTGGGATTTGCTGCAAGAACCTTGCCTTTATAAACTAAGTAAGAAGACTTTGTCCTAATCTGCTAATCGTAGACATATCTAATCACGTTAAATTTCTACCCAATAATTACGATGTGTTTACATTTCAAAAGAAATGAAATTGGCATGGACAGATTTTTACAATAACTGTCACTTCTTTTCAAAGCAACAGATTAAAAAAAAATAAAAAAACAAGAGGCACTTCAAGGAAGATAAAATATTTTATGCTTGTTTTTTTGACTGACATGTTATAAAAAGGATTATATTTGTGAGAGAAGATACTGGTTCAAAATACCCTCTTGCAATATATAGTTTTTAGTGATATTGTAGTATAAACTTGTAATTTGAACTTTTACTTTGGAATGTAAGTAGAAAATAATAGCTATGTCAATGATACCTTGCAAAGTGTTCCTACTTATAATTATTTATATTGTAAATAGCTTTCTGAAGTAAAGTTGAAGTTAATGTGCATAAAATGTATTTATTATGTGAGAAATTTTTGGTTTAAAATATAGTTACCCATATGCAGTTTGTGTCTGAATTATTCTTTGAAAGAAGAATCCTTACAGGACAAAACAGACTTGCCAGCCAGTCTGGTGCTCTACAGGAACAATGGCTATTTTAGCTCTGGATTTGCCTGGGATGGGCAACTCCTCAAACACACCATGCCCAGACACTCAGGAGCGAAGCCTATGCACGCATGGTGGCTATTCCACAAGGGGTCTGTTTCATTAGACCCCAGAGCATGGTTTCTCAGTGTGTCCTCAGTATGTTTTCAGCAGAACTTCTTTTTTTTTTTCTTTAATTGAAAATAAGATTTTTTTTCATACAATGTATTCTGATTATGGCTTCCCCTACTCTTCCCAGTTCTTCACCACCTTACCTCCCATCCAATCCATACTCTGTCTCTCATTAGAAAACAAACAGGCATCTAAGGGAATAATAATAAAATAAAATAAATAAAAAGCAAACATATTGGAGTGTGAGAAAAACAACCAAAAAGAGCCAAAGAAAAAGCCAAGAAATGCATATAAATATAGACACATCTGTACATTCATACACTCAGGGAAGGAATCTCATAAAAACCCAAGCCCAGAGCCATAATATGTACACCAAGGACCTATAAGATAGGGGGAAAAACACAAAAAACTAAAAACAAAAAACAAAAAAGAATAAAACAAAACAAAACCAAAAACAAGCAAGCAAAAACAAAACAAAACAATACAACACCGTGACTCAACATTCTGAGAAAAAAATCTGCAAAGATGCAGTTGAGTTCATTCTGTGATGTCCATCTACTGCTGGGCATTGGGCCTGACCTTAAGAGTGCTTTGTTTCCCCGGTCAGACTTGTTTCCCCTTGGCGAAAACTAAAATTTCAGTTGCAAGTGGTTATCAATTGGATATAGGTTCTGGGTTAGGGAGGGAAGCTTGTGTCCTGTTCTCCTGTAGCTCTGAGACTCATCAGGTGCAGACCTGTGCAACTTCTTATTCTGTTTTTCTAAATAGAAAATTCAAAGGTACAAGTTACATCATTAATGCCTAAGGGAAAAGAAAACCCCTGCTTCTCAGATGATTCAGTTTGGTGTCATTCAAAAGCACATGAAAAATCACACCTGTATAATAATTTTTGTTTTGGCATCCCAAGCATTTAAAAATTCAGAAGTAGGAGTTAAAAACAAACAAGTATTTTTCTTGGTAACTCTTGATAATTTTTTTGTGCTTCTCATGGTTTTCTTGTTATATCTCCCAGAATTTATGACTTGCACTAGCATGCTCCAGAAATTTTTATTGGCTGGTTCAACAAACCTAGATGGTATCTTTTTAATTTAGTGAGAATGGTGTTTGTATTTTGCCAAGCTATTAAAAAAAAACTAAGCAGAATACCATCACTATCAATATAGTATTTATCACTAGTGCATTATTTATCAGATATTTTCCAACATGGTTTTAAAAAATACTTTCTTTTAGTGCTTTTGACTGTGACAATACATTGATTTTTATCTTCCTCAATTTTCAAAATAACTGCACTTTCAAGTTAATCCATGGAATTTATTGAATATTGTTAGATTTCTGACACAATGGCAAACACCTGAGACAATCAACTTATAAAGAGAAAACTTATTTTGGTTTGATTTTGATTTCCATTTAGAATTGTTTGGCTCCATTGATTTAGGGCCTTGGTAAGTCAGCACATCCTGGCTGGAGTTGGGGGCATGCCCCTAGGTGACTGGAAGACGTCTTCCTAGTCCCACCTCTTTAATAGAGCCACTTCCCAATAAAGCCACGTTGGAACCAAGCCCTTTTAACTCACAGGACTTTAGAGTCTATCACAAAACAGACCAATCTTTTCTCATGATAGGGTATTATAAACATAAAAGTATTCACATATTTTTTCCTCATGTGCTTTGAAAAATGTAAGTTCTTTAAATAATCATAAATGAAATATTCCCATACCCATTGGATTGGATTGGATTGGAACTACCACCTGGCTTTAGTCACTGTTACCAGGGAAGGTTTTCATACAAAAGCAAGCTCTTGTGTATTCTAAGGAGCACCTTCGCACCCTGCCCAGCCCTCTGCCCTTACCTCACTTCCAGGGAAATGCCAGAGATGACTCTATATTTACATTCCAAATAAAATTATCTTTAAAAAGAACAATTATCACTTATCGAGCTATTATGGGTTAGGTACCAAACCAGACTCAGATCTTTATAGAAGTCAGTAAGAAGATCACTTCCCACTAGAGAGCAAGATTCCAGTGCTCTCCATTTGATTATTGAAGGAACTGAGATTTGGAGTACTCAAGTTGCCCAGTCACAAAGCTTGTAAATGATGGAGATGAAATTTGAACCCAACACATTTGATCTAGAATATTATTTGTTCTGTTTTCCTGATGTAATAATAACCATAATACATATAGGGAAGGAAAATCTTGTCTGAATGGTAGTTCTGTAAAGCAAATTAGTTAGTCCAATGAAAGATAACTCCAATAACCCTTGTGCATTGTGTACATGCTGGGGTTGTTGTTCTCCAGTTACACTTATACAAGAATACTAGCCATAAGCAAGCCAGGCCAACCCTGTGGCCCCCTCAAATACATTTCTGTCTTTCTGCTTTATGTCCGGAGTTTAATATATCTATAGTCAAGTTGTTCTCGCAGGTTCTCAATGACATTTATTTTAAAAAAATCATGATATTAGATATTGGCCGTAGAGGGTCGTACATGGTAGGCAAGCACTATGCCACTGAACCATGTCCCCAGTCCCTATTTGTCTGTTTTCTTCGAGGCATTTTCAATTAACAAAATATAATTGACTTAAGTACTAATTAGGTATTATACATTTCAGGTTATGAGCTCAAACATAAGTATTACCTTCCATGATAGCCACTAAAGTTTCTGTTTTGTTTCATGGAAAGATTTCATCTTTCTTGAGCTAAAGATCCAACCAAAAAGAGATGGCTAAGTGGTTAAGTTGCTTCTCTTGCAGAGGACTTGAATTCAGTTCCAAGCACCTATGTAGTACAGTTCACAACTGCTTGTAACTCCATCTCCAGGATATCTAATGCCCTCTTCTGGCCTCTGCAGGCCCCTGAACTCATGTACAAAAGCTCAAAGATCAACACACATGAATATGGATAACTGAAAATAATTTTAAAAAACTTTAAAAATTCAACCAAAGCCCACTCATTAAAGAACTAGGATAGGTCAGCAACAAATTCATTTTTCATAGGTCTCTCTCCCCCTCCTCTTTCTCTCTCTCTCTTTCCCTCTCTCTCTGTCTCTCTCTCTCTCTCTCTTTCTCTGTGAGTATACACATTCATATGTGTTCAGTGGACAACCTTGGCTGTCATTCTTTAAGACCACCCACCTTATCCATGTCAGGGCCTCTTGGCCTTTAGCTTGGTCATTAGGCTGACTAGAGAGCTCCAGGGATCCTTCTGCCTTCACCTCCCCAAATGAATACCAGCATGTCTGGCTTTTATATGGATGCTGAGGGTCAAACTCAGGTCCTTATGCTTGTACGACAAGCATTTTACCAATGGAGCCATCCCCCCAGCACTTGGTTTTGAGGGTATTTTGTAGATGGATCTTAAGTGGCTGCTGCACCTTAACATCTGCATATTACAGATGTTCCTGGTAGGGACAGAAACTGCATGCATGTTACCTAGAGGAAGACTGTATGACCACAGACAGTTCCTATAAGGCAGCAGTTCTCAACCTGTGGGTCTTGACTCCTTTGAAGGGAGTCAAATGACCTTTCACAGGGGTCACCTAAGACCTCCGAAGATGAGATATTTACATTGAGATTTATAAAAGTAGCAAAATTACAGTTATAAAATAACAATGAAAAAATTTTATGGTTGGGAATCACCACAACATGAGAAACTGTGTTAAAGTGTCGGAACATTCAGAAGGCTGAGTCTTCAGCCTTCAAAGTGTCTTCAAGCATTGGTGAGCATCTGTCGAGCTCAGTCTGCAGCTGCTGTGGCGATCACGGCAGGCAATGGTACTAAGAAACCACTCTTTGAGGCCAAGCTAGCCTGCTATGATCAACTTCCTGTAGTTCTTTTTTTTCATAATTATGCTTTATTTTATACTATGTGCATTATTCACCAATAAAATGTGAGTCAGAGTGGAAGAAATGTAAAACAGTCCTAATTTAGAAGTTTGTAAATGACCTCTGCTTTCTTGGCTTCCTTCGGGTCAGATTCCTGTACAGGGAATAATTCCAGGGAATTTCACTTGAGTGCCATCTAAGCAAACCTTAAGGGAACTTTCGGTTTCTAGTGAGAACTATTCTGATAGCTTAATTTGTTATATATCCTTAAAAACTAACCTAAAGAGTCTTCTGGGTAAGGTCTTCAGAGTTCATGTGGAAATGGGCAATCGGGATCTAATGTGGGAAGAGATAATCCAGGCAGCAACCAAGCTCACTATTCTGTGCATTTTCCACAGCTCTGATTTCCAATATTTGCCCGTGTTAGTCACATGATCCATTACTTAGGCTAGTCAGGGCGTGTTTTTGATTCCATGCTGAGACCTATTTTATTTTTTTAATTTCAAAGGTCAGAGGAACCATTTTTTCACACACATTTGCAATTTTGTCATATAATTAAAGGTTGTCCATCGCTAAGAATTTTTTTTTTTCAGAGTGAGCAGGAAAAGAGGTTTATTCCAGTAGGTTTATTTATACAGTGCTTGCAGATTCGCGGCTCATATCTGTTCCTTGTTTAAATACCTACATATGCTATATAATTCACGTTGATGGCTTTCCTAAACAAAACTAAAATGTCAAAATTGTCTTTTTATTTTGTATTATATCATTCTATGTGCATGCTCCTGCATGTGTGTGTCAGCGCACATGTGTATTCATGTCTGTGGCGGTCAGAAGTCGATACTGAGGATCTTCCTCAAGTGCTCTCTACCTTATTTTTTGAGACCTTATTTTTGAGACCGTGTCTCTCACTAAACTTGGAGCTCACTGATTGGCTGTACTGGCTGGACAAAGAGCCCCGGGATCTTCCAGACTCTGCCTTGCCGCAGGAACCCTAACCCACATCATTCACAGGGATGCTGGGGATACGAACTCCAATCTTCTTGCTTTTTCAGCAATCGCTTTACTGATTTAGTCATGACATTACCTCCAAAGATGCCTCTTAGTGTAAAACCTTACTTTTTGAATTTGTTTTCCTTTCATAGACATTGCTAGTACATTACTAAATCTTATCAAAATATAAGATGGCGTAAGGAAAAAAAGAACAAAGAAAAAGACAGTCATAAGAATTTGGCCACTTCTATTTCTTATGTGATAGAATCACGATGTTTAAGAATTATTGCAGAAAAGCACACAGTAATTCACTGTGAGTTGTGAGTTCAGCAACTACTTCTTTTATCATTACTTTTTATGTTTTCTCACTACTTCTTATCTCAAAAAATTATGTGTATTTTTTTTTACATGTATGTCTGTGAGTCACATGCATACAATGCCCACAGAAAAGGGTATTGAATTGTATGCCCCGGGCCTGTAGTTATAGGCAGGCATTTTTTAAACACCATGTGGGTGCTGGGGGTTGACCCCTGTCCTCTGGAAGAGCAGTCAGTGCTCCTAACTTCTGAGCGACCACTCCATTCCCAGAAACTACTTCTTACATTAAAAGATAGACACTAAGGGACCAGGATGATGGCTAGTTGGTTAAAAAGTATTTGCTATACAAGCACGAGGACCTGAGTTTGGATCCTAGTACCCTTTAAAAGCCTGGCATTGTGGCACACATCTGTAAGCCCAGTACTATGATGGGAGAAGACAGGGTCAGGCGAACCCTCAAGCTCACTGAATCTAGTTGAACTGATGAGAGGCCCGGTCTTAAAAAAATAAAACAGGAGACATTGAGGACAAACCTGATATCGATGTATGGTCTATATCCACACATGTATGTACATAAATTTATATATAAATTTTCACACACACACATGAACATGCACACACACTACACAAACAAATAAGAGATCATAAGCATTGTTAAGATTTTTACACACACACACACACACACACACACACTAAAATGGTAACACTAGAATGCTGTAGAGATTCTCTAGTTTGATCCGTACAGTCACAAACAACTTATTCCCCATACTCTTGATGTTTCTGGATCTTGGAGATTTTCTTAAAGTCTTGTACTCTGTAAAAAAAAATCAATATTGGAATTAAACACTGGGTTTTAACTTCTGTGACACTTAGTGTTAATTGTCAGCTTGGCAGAACCAAAAATTGTAGTAGTACGCTGGTATGTAGGCTCACCAAGGAACACACAAAGGCACATTCGAACTCTGCCAGACCTCAGCAGAGGGAACCACCATCATGGCAAATGCATACTGGACAATGGAACCCTGAGCATCCCAGCTCAGGTGTTTTTATTGATACAGAACTCAGGTGTTCTACTGATAGCAAGTGAGCAATCAAACATCCCCCACATAAATCCAACACCTGCAGACAATACAAATTACCAAGACTTAGGCAGCCCCTCATCCAACAGTACACAAAAGAATTATTTTATACATAACTAAAAATAAACTTCAACAACAAAAAATGTCCTAGGAGCTGGACTTCTGGGCATGCCCATTAGGGATTATCTTGATTCCACTAATGGAGGTGAGAGGCCTTCCCACTATGGGTGGAGTCATTCCCCATTCCCCTTTTGGGTTCCTGGATTGTATAAATGGAGAGGGAACTGGGTTTTGGCAGGCATTTGTTGTCCCTTACTTTTTGATCATGGATGTGATGTGATTAGTTTCATCAAGTCTCTGCCACCGTGACTTCCCTGTTGTGTGACTGTAACCTGAAACTGTTAGCAGAAATAAACCCTTTCTCTCTTAAAATGATAAAAGAAAAAGAATTCCGCCACTACATCCACACACCCAACCTTCCCTTAACATTTTGTGTGTGTGTGTGTGTGTGCGTGTGTGTGTGTGTGTGCGTGTGTGTGTGTGTGTGTGTGTGTGCGTGTGTGTGTGTGTGTGCGTGTGTGTGTGTGTGTGTGTGTGTGCGTGTGTGTGTGCGTGTGTGTGCGTGTGCGTGCGTGTGTGTGTGCGTGCGTGTGTGTGTGTGTGTGCGTGTGTGTGTGTGTGCGTGTGTGCGTGTGTGTGCGTGTGTGTGTGCGTGTGTGTGTGTGTGTGTGTGCGTGTGTGTGTGTGCGTGTGTGTGTGTGTGTGTGCGTGTGTGTGCGTGTGTGTGTGCGTGTGTGTGTGTGCGTGTGCGTGTGTGTGTGTGTGCGTGCGTGTGTGTGTGCGTGTGTGTGTGTGTGCGTGTGTGTGCGTGTGTGTGCGTGTGTGTGTGCGTGTGTGTGTGTGTGTGTGTGCGTGCGTGTGTGTGTGTGTGTGCGTGTGTGTGTGTGCGTGTGTGCGTGTGTGTGTGTGTGTGTGCGTGTGTGTGTGTGCGCGCACCTGCTGTGCCACACCACACAAGTGGAGGTCAGAAGACAACTTTTAGGAGTCAGTCCTCTCCTTTCATCGTGGGATTTCTGGAAGGTCATTAGACTCGGCAGCAAAGTGCCTGTACCCACTGAGGAATTTCACCGTCCCCTTTATATTCCCCTGGATTGTTTTCTGGCTAGGTTTTCTTCTTTAGAGATTTTGTATTCTATTGCATTGCTGCAGTTTTTTGATTTTTCCCCAAGTGTATACATGCGCATACATATATCACTCTATCTTTAACTGACCAAATTAAAAATAACTTGTGATTCAAGTCATAACACCTTTTTGTTTGTTTCTCCCCCATTATGAATTCTGCTAATTATGATTTCCCATTTCATTTATTTTTTGGAGTATACATTTTTTATTTTTATAATACTTTTATTAATCATTTGAGTTTCATACAATGTATCTCAATAACACCTTCTTTTCATTTCTCCCAGTTCCACCCTCAAAAAAAAAAAAAAGAGCAAATAAAAGAAAAGTAAGTCAAATTTGTGTGGAAGGAGCATGGATCGAGGATATCATCATGGTCTTTGGAGGCAGAAGGTTGCTCTGGTCATGGATATTCACCTGGCCCATACTCATCTGAGACAAAGCACGACAAAGTTTGACCCTAAGTTGGGCCTCACCACCCAAATCTGAACACTGAGCAGGCTCCCTGGTATTCTGTAAGTACTGGGCATCCTGCAGGTCCCCCAACATCCCACAAGAACCAGGGCCTCCTGCAGGCAACCGGTCCTCACCCAGGTACCTGGTCATCACTTAGGCGCCCATTCATGCAGCAGTCACCAGGGCCTCCCTCAGGCACTAGTACCTCCTGCAGGCACCCAGAAATTCTGCAGGGACTTGGATATCTCACAAGCACCCAGGCATCCTGCTGGCACCAGCACACCGCCCCCCCCAGCACCAGGACCTCCTGTGGGCACCAAGGAATACTGCAGACACCCAGGCATCTCACAGGCACTCAGCCAACCTACAGACACCTGGACATCATGAAGACACCCAGTCTTCCCAGAGGTACCAGTGGGCATCTGATCATCCTGCAGGCACCCAGACATCCCACAGATACCAAAGCCACCTGCAGGCACCAGGGCATCTCACAGGTGCCCAGACATCCAGCAGGTACCTGATCATCCTGCAGACACCCAGATATCTCTCAGGCACACGGACATTACAAAGGTACCTGGACATCAAAGAGGCACCTGGTCATCACTCAGGCATCCAGAATCATGCAGCCATGCTAACATCTGTCAGGCACTAGGGTCTCCCGTAGGCACCTGGGCATCCCACAGGCTCCTATTCATCCCCAGGTGTCAAGACATCCCACAGGCACCAGGACCTCCTGTGGGCACCTGGAGATCTTGCAGATGCCCAGGCGTCATGCAAGCAATCAGCCAACCCACGGACACCCAGACATCACACAGGCACCCAGTCTTCCTGCAGGCACCTGGACATCCTGCAGGCACACAGACTTCTTGCAGGCTTATACATATCACACAGGCATCTGGACATTGCATTAGCACCTGGTCTTTCCCCAAGCACCCAGACATCAGGGCCCCCTGAAGGCACCTAGAAATCCCATAGGTACCAGGCCATACCTCAGGCACCCAGACCTCTCAGAGGCACTCAGGCATCCCCAGACACCCAGACATCTCACAGGTACCAGGTCTCGCAGATACCACAGGCATCAGCAACTCTCCCCACCCCCACACAGACACCCAGACATCCCTCAGGCATCAGGGCCTCCTGCAGGCACCAGGGCATCACACAGATACCCAGGCATCACACAGGCACTCAGTCAACCCACAGACACCTGAACATCACACATCCACCCAGTCTTCCCACGGGTACCTGCAGGCATCTGGTCATCCCACAGACACCAGAGTGTAGAGGAATATGTCTGTGTGAAAGCTAGGAAGGGTCTATATTCCAGGGGTCTATATAAATGAATCACATTCAGAGACCTACATGGTCCAGATGGAATGCAGAAAGAATGTTAGAATGTTGGTACACATCTTTAATCCACTATTCACAAAGCAGTGGTAGCAAACCTCTTTAAACTCAGTATTCAGAAGGCAGTGGTGGTCCACACCTTTAATTCTTAAGACAGAAACAGAATGTGAGAACACAGGAAGCAGAGCTCAGAAAGAGTCAGTGTTATACAAGACATGATGTCTGAAATAAGTCAGAGTGAAGGACAGGCAAAGTGACAAATCAGAGAAAAAGTTAGCAGAGTGAGTAAGAATGAGGACATGCCCAACTCTCACAATAGAAAGGTGGGCTCTTAGTTCAGAGCAGAGTCAGTTACAGCAGAGTCAGTTACAGAAGTCAGTTGAATTCAATCAGCTCTGAGTTCAGAGGGAGCTAGTTGGGGTGGCTTAGTCAGCAGTAATTCTCAAATGCTGCTGGGTGGTGGTGGCTCAGGACTTTAATCTCAGCAGCAGCAGAGGCAGGCAGATCCCTGTGAGTTTGAGGCCAGCCTGGTCTACAGAGTGAGTACCAGGGCAGCCAGAGTAACAACTGAGAAATTCTGTCTCAAAAACAAAGCAAAACAAAACAAAAAATATCTTGAAGGTTGATTAGATTGTACAGAGGCTTAAATGTTCTAGATTGTATAAAGGCCTTCCAGCCTAGGCTTAAGAGCAGATTATACAGAGGCTGAAACTCTCCAGGACTTCAGGACTAGGACTGGTGATTGAATTAGGCAAAAAATAATGCCTTTGAACTGAATCTACATATAGTCATATGCCTAGGCCAGAGCCTTTTGCAGATGCCAGGGCATCCTGGAGTTGTCCAAACTTCCAGCAGGCACCAGGACATCCTCCAGGTGCTAGGTCATTCTTCAGATGTCTGGGCATCACACAGACACTGGACCAATCCACAGACACTCAGACATCCTGCAGGCACCAGGGCATCCTGCAGATAACCAGGCATCATACAGGTACCTATTCTCCCCACAGGCTCCAGGACACCATACAGGTACTGGGCCATCCCTCAGGCACTCAGACATCTTTGTCTCCTGGTCCTCCTGCAGGTATCTGGCCATCCAACATGCACCTGGACATCCTGAAGTTTCCCCAGCATCCCGCAGGCACTGAGCATCCCACAGCCCCTGGGCACAATGCCAATCACTGCACTTCAGGTAGGTGCTGGGATGTCAGCCAGGGTCCTGGTCTGCCTGCCAGAGTCAGTGCCCCATGAAGCCAGGGTTCAATGCCAGGCAAACTCTGTCAGTGTCAGCAATTCAGATGGAATTCTAACAGTCCTGGTCCACATGAGACCAGAGGTCTTCAAAGTTCCTTCCTTCCAAAAGGAAGAGGACCAACCCCACCCGTGGAATGTTCTGCTGGGACATCTTGCTGTTGCTCAGAATCAGGATGCTCCCAAGTTTGGCAGCATGTTCTGGGGTCAGGTCCTGCTGAGACTCCAGGCAGCTGGACCCTGCCGCAACCCCAGCACCATCTGCCCATCCTGCCACCTCAACCTTTGTTCCTGCAGCTCTCTGGCATCATTGAAGTCTGTGTCCTTCCCCACCCCATCAGAGAGGGCAGTATAAGCAGCAGCCACAGCCATAGAAGTGGTTTTGTTCAGATATGGAAGACAATGAAGTGGCAAGGCAGGTCTAGTGGTAGACGGAAGGCTGGACTACCCAGAAGGTGACACTTTTTTTTTTTTTTTTTAAGCTGAGACGTCTTGCCAATTGCTCTGGTTCAGAACAATACTGTGGTTTGTCAACATACCTGTAGGCAGGACTCGCTCAGACTCCAGGTTCTAGGGTCCCCGCTCTCCTCTCAGTGTCCTTTGTCCTGCCACCTCAGCCTTGAGCCTGCAGCCCGCAGCCTGCAGGTAGCGCTGCAGCCTATCCCTTCCCCAGACTGTCAGGGGCAGTGCTATGAGCTGCAGCCACAGGAGCAGAGGCTCTGTCTGGTGGTCCTAAGGAGTGGTCCCCTGTCCACCTGGGTGCACTCCATGTTTGCTACTGTCTCTAGTTTCTTAGCAGTGCTTCCCTTTGCTCCCCTGCTGGCAGAATCCCCAGCTCTGTGTCACTTTGCCCTAAGTTCCTTTGTTGCCCTCTTGGTCATGCCAGTGCCACAAACTGTGCTTCCAATTTAGATTCTCTCTGCCTGCAGTGGGCTGGATGGGGAGACAGTGGCCCTTTTCTCCCAGGGGGGCCCCCACATCTGATCCTGCCATGACTCTAGCTCTACATCTCTGCTGTATACCTTGCTGTATTCCTATGTCTTTCCTCTTTCCCCTCATGGGCAGTTGGTTTTCCAGATCTGTTGTCTTTCCAATCATATTTAATTCTTATAATTTTCTCTGTTCAACTTGGCAACAGAATAGTTTTTCCATGTTCATGAAGTGAGGGATCAAAGGCTTTGTATTGGTAGGGTGGCAGACAGGCTGCCAGAACCCTGTAGACTTCAGCTGACTACCCCACCGCCATCTTGGAATCTCCCTATTGGAGTACATTTTAATTATACAGAGTAATTGTTCCATCGTGACCTTTTCATACATCCTTATAATATACTTTGACAACATTCTCTTGTTTCATTACTTTTCTTATTCCCTGCCCCTTTTACCCTCTTTCATACGCCAAGTAGTTTCTTATTTACTTTCTTGTCCTCTATTTTCCTTCTAAATTCCACATATGGAAACAAACAAGTGACCCATTTTCCTGTAAATAATTCATTCATCTTTATTGCTGATCAAAACTCTACTGTGTGTAAATATCTGTTGTATGACATTCTTCCTGAGGACATTTGAGCAACTATTTACAGATAGGGAACTGGCAACAGACAAAAATTAGGGTATCATTAAAAACCAGCGTGGTGAACCAATGAGTCTTATTGGGGTTACTTATTGGAATATGGGTGAGGGGTTAATTACAGGGGTGGAAATGATTCAAAGACAGATGCATTACCAAAGCCCACCAAAGCCCATGAGTGACAGTTCACAAAAGCTGGAAACCTTGAGCACACTGCACAGCCCGCAGGCAGCTCAATAGGTTGGAGGGTCTCCTTTCCAGGCGGCTCAGATGGTCTAAGCCTCTTCCAAGCAGCTTAGCTGGTTTTTGCTTCTTCTAGGCAGCTGGGCTTGTCTGAGAGTCTTTATTGCAGCTTGGCTTATCTGAGAGTGACTCTTTGCATCCTTTATTGCTTATATACTTTGGGGAGGAAATATGGTCAGTTTCAGTGATTTCCAGAAGCTATTTTGTTTTACCTTCTGGTAAATATTCTATCCAAAAATATCCTATTGTTTCACCTCCTTTGCCTATTTTATGTCTTAAAGAGTTTCTCTCCAAGATGGGACATTCTAACCTTGGAAGAAACTGCCATATAATATCACAATTTCATTCATTATCTATTTGCATGTTGATAGACAACTATAAACAACTATAAACAAGGCATTCAGATCAAGCATGAAATGTTCCCCTTATGGCGTGAAGTTCTGATGCTTCTCTTTGGACTCTTTCTCAGCATGGTGTGTGTGTGTGTGTGTGTGTGTGTGTGTGTGTGTGTGTGCGTGTGTGTATGACAGAGGTTAACCATGCGTGTTGAGCCTCCTCAGGAGCTCTCCACTTTGTTTTTTGAGATGGAGTTTCACTGAACCTGGAGTTCATCTCTTTGGCTAAACTTGTCTGATCAGGAAGCCCCAGGGATGCTCCTGTTTGTTCTTCCCAGCAGCAGGATTACAGGAAGTAAACAGTGGCTCTCGTGGAATCGACACAGGTCCACATGCTTACATGACGAGAACCATCTTATATGAGGAGTTTCCATGGCCCTCCTCAGTGCTTTTCCTCTTCTCTGGCCACCTCAGTTCCTCCCAGATTTTAAGTATACCCGTGTCCTGTTTACACGTATTTACACTCATGGCCACACACACAGACACACACCTGAAGCTCAGTCTCCAGTCACCGAGACCCGTTGGGGAGCCTCTAGACTCAACCTCAGGTCAGCTTTTTTAAATCCCAAGAACAAAATTTTCTGCACTTAGCAGTCTTCATACTTTATAGCATCTTAATATTTAAAAAAATTAAAAATACAACAAATAGTCTGACTGTCATTCTATATGTCTCTTTCTGTTATTAATAAAGTTTGGTTTTGTGTGACACATTATATTGTTTGCTTCTGTTTTTATACATTCTCCCAATTTTCTAAGCTACAATTTTTCTAAAATGTAATTTTATCTGGATATCTTACATAAAAGTCACTAACTTTGCTGATATTAGGGAGACAGATACAGAACAATGTCCAGACTAGTTGGATTTAAATTTGCTTTTAAAATATTGAGAATTCAAATTATTTCAGGAAGACAAGAACTGTAAATCAACATTATGTCTTTATTTTCATGTGTGTATGAGAAGAGTGTTGGAGATGTTTTCAGCCTTCTGACTTTAATACGTGAGTAGAAGGTCTTCTGTGACTAACCTTTGTTAACTATTTTCACCTACTATTTGTGTAATCAAGGACATGGTGCATGTGACATTTTGGCGAGTCCTGACTTTTGGTGAGTTGGGACATCTATGTTCTACCTTTTCTCCCTTCTCAAATTCATTTTCTGTAATTCGTTCCAAATTATGCGAGTGTGTTCTAATATACATTCTGTATTTCTATAAGCTATATTACACAGTAGAACTTCTAAAAGTAATTTAAAAACAAATTTTCTCAAATATTTCTATAATTTCATGAACTAAAACTACAAATTCAACTCCCTTTCTTTCTCCCTCCAATTACCTTCTATGTATGATATCACCAACACTGCTAACAGGGTCCTCTTTCTAAAGGATTTCTGTCTTCACTTTCTTAGAATGCTGTGAAGAATATTTGGTGACTCATACCAATAGTCTCAGTACGTGGAGATGGAGGCAGAAGGACTGCTTGCTTGAGGTTACTCTGGACTTGGCTTCACTTTCCTGCCTGGACATATTAGTTCTGTGCTACATAGAGGTTTTTGCTCATCCTATAATGTTATAATGCTAACCCCTTCCTTGCAAGTCTCTTCATTGTTTGCAATGATTCATGGATTCTTTGAAGGGCAAACTCTACTGCCTGCAAGGCACACAGTGCTCATAAAAATGCCTAGAGCTAACTCTGAGAAAGTTTTCTATTTCCTTTTCGGGTTGTCACAGTAGATGCTTCATATTTCTGTTAAAATATTTGGTAAGTACGTAAGGATAGTAAGATTCTTAAAACATTAGGTTACAGATGCAGACCAGGTAGGGGCTTGTTTAGCATGTGTAAGGCCCTGGGTCTAATCTCTAACACTGCAAAACCAATAAACAGCCAAATTGCAAGAACAATTTAAAAAGTGGTACAATACACAAACGCTTATTGAAATAAAAGGAATGTATAAGACTTTTGGAGCTCTCTGTACTTTCATCTAACAATATATCATGGGCAGTACTGCTTCCTGTTTGTACATCCCCCCCTTCTCTTTGAGCTGCTTAGTATGGTAGAAGTGCCATAATTTGTTTATTTATTAAGCCCTTTTGTACAAATAGCTACCTTTCCCCCGACTTTAAATTTATTATTGTTTACTTTTTACATGTGCACAATAAATATTTTAGCAAATAGGGTTTTCCATGTGTGACAAAATCTTTTTTGATAAGTTGCCTTAGTTTTATTACTTATTTTATTTACTTTCTATATTTTAAAATATTTTTCTTTTTAGATTCATTAGTACTTTGAGAATTTCATATAGCGTATTTTGATCACATTTCCTTTCTCCTCCTCTAACTCCTTTCAGGTCCATCCCAACCTTCCCACGCCCTGTCACTTCATGTTTTCTTTTTAAAAAATAATTTCTTTCTTTTTTTTTTGGAGAATTTCATAGAATGCATTTAGATCACATCCCTCCTCTATGAACTCCTCCCAGGCCCACCCCCTTATTTTTTTTTTTTTAAAGTCAAGTCCACTTTGTGCTGCCCATATACTCTTGGATGTGGGCCATCCCATTGTATCATGGCTGGCCTACAGTGGGCTCCATCTTTAAAGAAAACTGAATTTTTCTCTCTCCCAGCTGCTATCAATTGACTGCCACTCCTCAGCGAGAGAGGTGGCACTTTCTGACCACCTTCTCACCCCATGATAAGATTTTGTCCGGCTTGTGCTTGCATAGGTCTTGTGCATGCTGCAACCACCGCTGTGAATCCATATGTGGAACTGCCCTGTTGTGTCCAGAAAACACCATTTTGTTGTAGTCAGTCACACCCTCTCGCCTTTCAGTCTTCCTGCCTGACATTCCCAGATGATTCCCTAAGGCTTTGGAGGAGGAATAATACCGACGTCCTATTTATGGCTGAGTACTCTGCAGTCTCTTATTTTCTACATGTCGAACAGTTCTGGGTCTCCGTGTTAATTGCCATCTACTGAAAAAAGAAGCTTCTCTGATGAGGAATAAGAGATGCCCGCGGGTTTAAGAATAAGTCATTAGGAGTTGGTTTAATACAACATCTATTTAGCAGAGTAATAGTAGCAGGTTCCCTTCTAGGGCCTCTGACCTAGCTAGCCATAGGTTCTTGGCATTGATAACAGTGCCAAATATGGGTTCCATCTTATGGAGAAGGTGTTAGATCCAATCAGAAAGTGGTTGGTACTTGCATAGCATTAATGCCACCATCACATCAGTGGGCTTGTTTTGCCAGACTGGTTGGAGCTCACAGGGTAAGATCAATGATTATTTTTCTCTGCTGGTAGCACTTTCCAGTACCATGAACTCCATCAAGTGGGGATGAAGCTTTGAGGTAAGCACCAGCTTGATATCTCCATGCTCTATGATTCAATTATATGATATCTTCAGCAATAGAGTTGTAATGTTAAGTTATGGAGGGCAGCCAAGAGCAGAGGCAATAGCCTGTAATGTTTGTGGGTTAAGGGACTCCATTGTCCAACAACTCAAAAGAGGTAATCAGTTTGTGCTACTGGGGTTTTTATCACTAGCATATAGTGTCTTACTGAGTGGTTGCCCTCTCCCCATTATAGGGTAGCTCAATTGAACTTTGTATGTATGTGTGTGTATATATTACTATATATATAAATATATTATATATAAATTTAGATATATTATACATGCATGTATAAATATATGCTTTAGGAAGCTTCCACAGTACTAGGTTTCCATATGTCTTTTTCAAAAAGCCTTTAATAGTATCTATCCCTCCCATATCCCTCCTTTACCTTGCCTTTCCATCCTCTATTTCATTTAATTTTAACTATTTCATTATTCCCTTTTCATGATTTATATCACTGTATCTATGTCTTAGGTGTGAGGCCATCCACTGAGCAGTAACCCACCTAGCAAGAGCCACACGCACCCTTAAAGACACAGAATTCTGTGTTAAATATTATGATTTCTAACAGTTTTGATTCATGCATTGATTTTTTTTTCCTGAAACATTCTTGCTTTGTGGTCCAAAGCTTCTTGCTTTCATACATACATACACAGTTATATAGTATTAATATAAACATATAATATTCATAGAACTATATTGTGTGTATTTCCACATTTTGCAATGTAAAGCTTAACTGTGTATTTTCCACTATAGTGTTAGTTGTAGCTCATTTTCTTGTTGTTGACTATTTTTATATGGACAGGACTCTTATACCAACCAGTCAGCCAGCAATGCTCACATCACAGATAATGCCAGGAAACAGTAGATGCTAATTTTGTGCCTATATTTGTCCTCTGAGGATTTGGATTAAAAACTCATTTCAGTTTATTATTGAGAAGTCATTTATTATACCTGTCTCTTCATACTTTTCAAAGGGTCTATAGCAGGATCAAAGGAAAACCATATACAAAGTATTTACTATGGTATTCATAGGACATAGAAAGCATTTACAGTTGGCTCCTTTCCTTTAAATACAAAAAAAACCTTATTTTTTTCTGTCACCAGAAAATTATTGTTAGAAAAGCAGTCCAAGAATTTTCTTAACAAATAATACACACTAGGTGACTTTGAACCTCTGAAATCCCAGAGTAAAAGTCTGTGAGTGTGCTTTTCATCACCACCATCAAATGAAGTTTTGTTGGATAGCTTATAATAACAAGTTCTGGAAAATTATAGATGCAATGATCAGTAAGAAATAAATATTGAAATTATTATGTTTCTTACTTAAGCTAATTGTGCATACATAGACAGGGACAGAAAGACAGTCGGATAGACACACACTCATCTTTTTGGCCTTTCTTCTTAAATGTCATTTATATGTCACAAAGAGGTAAAACTGATACTGACTTGTTACCAGGTTGGCAGTGAGCTTGCAAGTTTTTTGATTATAGTTTAATTTCAATGTTGTATTTTTGCAAGAGAAAAAATTTCATTTGCTAAATCTCACACCTCCCACCACTAAACTTAAATATAAACATTTTCTCATATGCAGGAGAGTAAATTCTATTATTCATGATGTATGATTCACGCTCAATCAGCGCCTCGGTGAAAGCCCCTGGTATCATCTTATGAAACCGTTTCAAACAGGAATACGAAGCCCAGATGAAGCGAAGATGAGATAGTGGAATTGTGACAGGGCTATTTTTGAAATGATGCTCTTAGGAAAAGCTGCTGATTGAAATCAATACCTCAAGACCCGGAATTTGAAAAGACTATTTTTGAGACCTGCGAGGGTCACTGACTAGAAGTGTCAGTTGATGGTATTCAGACCATGCAATTGCTTTCACCAAGGTGCCTGTGTGTTTACTTAAGTGACTTGTGGTAGCTGGTGGCTGAGCATACATTGAGAGAGTCTCTGGATTCAGGCTCCAGGGAGGAGGAGACTGGAGGGGACTTTATCTGTGGTTTAAATCAGTCAGTCCAAGTGGGCTGTATTGGAGGAAATGAATTGAACTGGATTTTCTCTTTCATTTCTCTCTGAAAAAAAATCTGTGAAGGCTGTGATGAAAATAAATCTTTTAAATATTAAAGAATGAGAGTACCCCAAACCTTGTACTATTCATTTCAAACCAAATTCCACTTAATAAGTTATAATTGATCAGAAAAATATTCATTTGCATGGAACTGTACTAACATTTCCAATTTCCTCCAAGGCACATGGAGTAATTTTCTTTTTGTTAAGTGTGAGATTTTGTTTGTGGTGATATCCTGGGGTGTGGGATAACGCAAGGGCTATTCATGTAATTTCAGGTTGCTTTATATAGATATTGCCAGATCACTTAATTATATCAAGTAAGATTTGAGACTACTTTTGTGGGGATAAATATAGTTTTTAATAATGCTATTAGGCTTTCAATTCTTTTACAGCACCAGATTTAAAATTTTAAATTATATAGAAATATAATTTGTCCGTTTTTGTTATATGATAAATAATAGTCCCACCCTAACATATGCAGTATATCATAATTATTAACGTGTTTAGGTTCACTTGAACAAAATTGAATCTTTTACTCTGAGTGATTTGATCCCAGCCCTGAAATTCCTGTCAACTCACAGGACTACTCATATGCATGCTCAAGTCTCACTATAGGTGACTGTCTTGATAGAAGTCTGACAACCCTACCCCTCCACGCCAGACCCTGTCATATGACACAGGTCCAGACGTGTTCGTTAGAACTGCCCACATGTCAATTAAGCTTTGAAAGCTGAACTAAGGTTTTAAAATGCCAGAAGGACAGTTTGGATAGTAAAGTGGCTTGTTGGCTGCTCTAGTCACAAAAGACCATGTTTAGAGGGTGGATTTTGCTGCTGCTGTTACCTTCCTAAGAAACCCTTCAGCAGCAAAGTTGTTGCCGTGGTGGCTGGGAGTGAGATGAGGGAGGGCTGGGTGTTAGCCCAGTTAGAGGAAAGCCCCTAGCAAGGATCTTGAGGGTTGTCCAGTTGCTTCTTCAGACCAAAGCAGCTGACCTGAACTAGCATGATGCTTAGACATTTACTTTATGAAGTTGACATATGAATTCTGACTTTAAATCCCCAATGTAACCTTGCCTACTAGATGTTTCTGGATTGTGTGTGAACAGAGAAGACTTTCTGGGTGGATAGGCTGGGAGCCTAACTTTGGGAACTGTCTTCCATTTCTGTTTTGCAGCTTTTGGGATCTTAGAAATTAGGTTACACATCTTAAATACTTACAATCTCAAACTTTCCTCATTTTATACTGTCATTCCAGAGATGGGCCTTAGCAAAGTACTTAGAACACTCTAAGTCAGAATCCTCATCCTCGATATGGGGAAAAAGTATACCTATCTCCTTTAAATAGTTGATAAAGGATTGTAAAAACAGTGTCATAAAACATGGAAGCACATTACCTGAGAAATAAGTTCATCACTCAATAATTAGCATCTGTTGCAATAACTGTTTTAACCATTAGAAATAGTATTTTGACATTTTTGTTTTGTCTGTTTCTAGTGTTGTCCTGAAAGAATGGAAATTGGTGGGTCTGTTAGTTTAAGAAGGTTTAGAGGACACTGTGTTTTATTGAAAGCATTCTTTGTAAAAAGGAAAGCAGCACTGGAATATATGTGATAACTTCATTTTTATTGCAGTTCTTTAGAGAGATTCCAGTATTATTCAGCATGTTTTATGCTTACAGAATTATTTAGGGTATAATCAAGAATACCATAATATTGTCTTCATAAATGGGGACTGTTTTAAAAACTAGGCATAATTAGCACGAAGATATTCATAGTGTAGGTCTGACATTATTATGACTGCAATATAAATTCCACGAGGTGGAGAAGACTCAGAGAAAGAAGACTACAGATTTATCATAGCATGATGTATTCACAATATGGATTGTACTTATCTTTTTATTTGCCACAGACAATGTAAATTAGCAATATCTGAAGAAGGATTCAAATAATTTAGCATCTGTGGCTCACTATAAAATATGCTGCTGCTCCAGTGTCTAGAGAAGAAACAGAAATATACTTTTTTCTACTGATACATTTGACCTGGAGTCCCAGAGGAAGCCTCATACTCAACTCCTTTGAAGAAACTGGGAAAAACCAGTGAGGCACAAGATTATTTCCTCCAGGTTTCAGTGCAAGATTCTTCTGAAAGACATACTGTTGTTTTAGTTAAGATGCCACCAGTGAATGAAACCTTTTAGAGTAGTGGTTCTCAACCTCCTAATGCTGTGACCCTTAAAAACAGTTCCTCATGTTGTGGTGACCTCTAAACATAAATTTATTTTCATTGCTACTTCATGATGGTAATTTTGCTACTGTTACGAATTATAATATAAATATTTGATAGGCAGATGGTCTTAAGCAATCCCTGCAAAAGGGTCATTTGACTTCCATAGGGGTAGTGACCCACAGTTTGAGAACTGCTGCTTTAGAGGAAATGGAGTTTGAAGGAATGATGATGACATTTACCTATTTTCCAACATCACATGACTTACATCTCTTTTACTGGAATCATGAACTTTAAGAAAGGTCAATAATCAGTTAAATCTAGATAAGTAGCCAAGATTTGGTCAGTGTGTGTTAGCTGGGCATTCTAGATGGATAAATCTCCCAGCATATATGAACTCCACAGTGTTCAGAGTGTGAAGTTACTGACCCTGGCAATGGATAAAGGGACAGGAGCCTGGTATGTTTAATATTTGCTCTTCCTATGTATGTTATTATCCCCTTTGAACTGATGGGATCACTGAAGTTTGAATAGTTTTGAACTACCAACAGTAGTTTATCTGCGCCATGAATTGGACTTTTCATTGGGTAATACAGTTGTCAGGTAATTTTGGACAAGGCTCTGGGCATAGATAAAGTGGCAGGCTTCTGCCTGAAGGCAGTGGGAAAACCCAGTCTGGCACAGCTGCTGTGGGCCTAGGAGCATATGTAAGGCATGAAACTATCATAAGGACAATATCAACACTGGAACTGTTGCAGGATGGCCAATGAGCTTTCATGGAGAGAACAGGGTAGGTAAGATGACTCGAAAAGCTCATATGTCCCCTTGAAATGTAGCCTGCTCGGCTACAGTGAGGAAAAAAAAATACTGTTTTTGTAGCATGATAACCAGGAAGTCCAGTGGAAGCTGTGAGCATCTGTGTGCATGTTTGAAGCTGCCGTCTACATGTTCTCGTTACCCAACTCCAGGGATAGTTTAAATAAAAGCCACAGACTCACTGAGGCCCGGGAGAGCATGCCACTATTTGTGCAATCGGAAGTCTGATTGAGGCTTTCCCCCACTCTCTGATAGTTCCACTCGAGGCAGAAGGGCCTCTCCTTGCTGTACCCGTTTAGCAAAGAACACAGCTGGGTAGTGTTGATCCAATTATAGGCACTAATTTGCAAGTGGCTCTAAGCAGACTGGAGGAATCCCACGACTTTCTCTTAGCTGTGTGTATGTTGAGTTCAGAAAGTGGAAACATGTCATCCCTCTGGCCTCCCAGACTACCCCGAGAGCTTCAGCTTAATGCGGAACTGATTTCTTTCTTTGAGCAATAATAGCAAAGCAAGCACTTCAAAAAGACCAATCCATCTTCTCTCCATAAAACGTTAATACCCTTCAGCGGACTAAAAAAGAGAACAAGTTTCTCACCCTTTGCATGGCAAACACCAACTGGGAAAAGTAAAAAGATCCAAGAACATTTGAATATCCTCTTTTGCCGTCCATCCGTTATTCATTTATCCCACACTGCAAGAAAGCACATCCTCTATGTGGCTTGCCTGTGAGCTAGAGTTTCGCTGACACTTAGGGCAAAGGGAAGGGACAGAATCCTCTTACTGGAGCAGTCACCAAGCCCTCCCTGCTCCTGGATGCTCATTATGCTCCCTACTCCCTGTCAAGTGGAACCAGGCCAGGCATTTGGGACTGGAGGTGCTGTAATCAGGATGTATGTGAGCATGAATTTCTGAAGTGATTGTTACATTCATATCCTATCAGCTTGAGGTATTTTTCTTCCTTTCTCTGTGGTCTCACCAACCTGCTCAACAGTTCCATGTTTGTCAGTGAGCAGGGGTGTCAGAAGAGAACTCATGAGCACCCTTTCACTCTTTTTGGTTTTTTTTTTTTTTTTTTTTTGCTTTCCATGGTCTGAAAGCATCAAGGACGAAGTATCTTGTTTTGCTTAGCATGTCAGCAAGGACATCAATAGATTTTTCGGTCCAGAAGGTATTTGAGAGGACGAGAAAGGCAGTTGCATTTAGACACTGAACAAAAAATGTTTGAAATAAATTAGAGATTTCAAATGTTTAAATTAGATTTTTAAGAAACAGAAATAATGGTGACATGTTATGCTAATTTCATCAGCGCCTGCTAGTGGAGGAAGGCACTTGGGTAAGTTAGTCTAACTCTCTGTGTAATAAAAAGAATGAATAATTGTCAGATGCTTACTGTGTGGCAAGCTCTGGTGAGTACTGTGCATGCAGCGTATTCAGACACTCACCTTGGGCCTGTGAGCGAAGTTCCACTGTCCCTGGCATTGTGCAGACCACACACTAGAGGATGCGACGCTAGATTCTTGCTGAGTTATCACAATAGTCAGCGATGTGGTTGAGGCTACAGAGCTAATGATCTGAACCACCATTTGCAGAAACCAAGGCTGGGGGCTTCTTACAGCCTCATGCCAATCTGTATAAAACTATTACTCTAAATTGTCTCTTGTACTTTGCTGTGAGGGAACTGAGTGACATTGTCAGTGACATCAAATAATGTTAATGGTACATTCTACCAAAAGAAATTTGCATTGTTTTCTGTCTTGGCTGACTTCCTGCTATTAAAATTTGTCTTGCTTTGCATGCTGATACATATGCTTATATAATGTATAGTGTATATATTATATATATATATATGTATATATATATGTATGTATGTATACATACATACACACGTATACACATATATAATGTGTGTATGTATGTGTGTGTGTGTATATATATATATATATATATATATATATATATATATATGTGTGTGTATATATATATATATGCATGTATAATCCAGCACTGGGGAGACAGAGGCAGAGATAGGGCAAATACTATGAGTCCAACAAGACCATGCCCTAAAAGTCTAAGGGCTGGGCTGTAGTTCAGTGGTAAAATAATTGCTTAGTATACAAAAGAACCTAGGGTTCTATCCTTAGTATCTTTAGAGTCTTGAGATAAGTAGGTACAAGTTACTATAACTTTCATAATGGAAACTACTTTAGATAATTGGGTAACTATTACATCACTGACAATGATGCAAATACACATTAGATCAAGCTATTGGGGATAGGACACCTTAGTTGAGGTAGCATCTCAGGATTGCCTATTTGTTTTTTTGTCTGTATGGATTACTTTTCTATCATGCTGGTTCACATCATTTACCTTTCTTTCTGAACTCTAGTTGTCAGAGGAGAAAGGTCTTCCATATTCAAAGCTGTCAGTCATTGTGGTAGTGATGGGCCGTGTGAATCTGGGTGAGTGGCAGAAATGCCAGAGGAGGCATAGCCATCCATGGACAAAAGCATACCCCTTTACATTTTTATTGCATAGGAATTCATTCTTCACACTTTATGTTTGTGAATCCTCCTGAAGATTATTATTTATCTCCTAAGTAAAAATGTACTTACTACAATGCCATTGATCTTAAGGAATTTTAAGTATGACTATTATATGGCCCTTATAGAAAAACTATTTTTAAAATAAAAAAAGAGAAGTGCTTTTTTAAAACCAAGTTAGAAACAAAAGGATATGAAAACTCTGGGACCTATACTTATAAAAATAGTTGGCAAAGACATATGTTCTTCTTTGAAACACAAATGTGTCAAAAGACCAAATATTTGCAAAAATCAACTACAAAGAAACCCATGTGAGTTAATTCATATCAAACCATTCAGTCATGAGAAAAATTTGGAGAAGCCAGCAGAGGGTCTGTCCAGATCCATTCTTTGGTGTGGTGATTAAATCCCAGATGTTGTGCCAGCTTCCTGCATGGAGGCCCCTGGAGAGAGGCACTCCTGAGACGTGTGTGCATGGGAGAGGGGCAGGTCCAGTTCAGCCTCACTGTTTGAAAGCTTCATACAGCTTGCTTAGAATGCTAATGGGTTACACTTTCTGCTGGAACAGAAGGTACATTTTCCTGCAAACTTTTAGATCCTCCCTTCTTCCATGATGTTTAAACTCTATCAAATTCTGTCAGTTTCCTTTCATGAGTTATTTACACATTCTAACTTAGCAAATATATGCCACAATCCTTTGGAATATAAGAGAGGCAAAATAAAGAGTTCTGGCCAAGTTAAAAAGCAGTAAGGTGGCAAAGTGCTAAAGGGTAACTTAAGAACCTGTTGGAACAGAGGGAGGGGCAAGAGGGAGTGGAATGTGGGTATCATCCATGCAACCTGGAGTTCCTAACGCATAATGGATCTTTGCCTAATAATATGATAATGTAAATATTAGCTGTGGTTTAGACTTCTGTCATAATATGTTAATTTATATAGAGAGCACATCTTGCAAACAGTGGAAGCTGGCTTTTCATATGACAGACTGTCAAAGGGAATTGTGTTAACTAGCAGTTTCACACATCTTCAACCAAATGATAAATGGTGCTAAATGATGTTGTGCCTACCACAGAATGAGATCCTCAGGGGCCTCCCACACCAGCAAGGGGAAGAGAAATTTAGTCTGTTTAATTCACGTAATGCATGCACATGAGGAAAGTTTGAAATAGTTTGTGCCAACTCATGTTTAAGAAAGATGTGCATTAATATATTTGAAAACTTGTAACACACAGCATATATAATAATCAGAGTATTTTATTAGCCAGAACTAATGTATTAATTTTATTTCTAGCAAGGCTATGGTTAATTTTTACTCAGCAAACTCTGGGTTTCTGGCTTATGTTCCTTTTCATCTCATCTTTAAGTAGAACTTTATGGCAAAGTTAGTTATGGTGTCTGAGAAGGACATCAAGGTTCCTTTGCTGACTTCAGAAAGGAAAAGCATATTTTAGGGTTTCCCACTGTGCATTCCTCTCCCTCAAATTCCAGGCAGCCTCTCCTCTTAGGAAGACCTATGATAATCACATTCAGATTTCTCTTCCACCAAATGCTACTGTTCAGCCCTACAAGACTCTCTTGAGTTTGCATCCAGTTCCAGTTTACCCTAATCTCTGAATTTATTTCCCATTCTTTGACATTTTTTGCGACCTTTACAGTTCCACACAGAGTGGGTTCTATAGCTAGGAGAAGACTCACCTCTTTGAAAATTGTTATGTATGGTCTGAGAGCATCTTGAGACTCCACCCAAGCCACTGGGAAATGTGTCTTGAAATGACAACAGTGACTTTGAAAGGCATAAGTTAGCTCACTAGTACCACCTTGGAACTAGTCAAACTAGCAGCACCTAGCGGAAACTGCTAACGGGTAAATGCTGAAAGGGTGGGGACTGTCAGAGCTGACCAGTACATATAACACTTCTCTATAATATAACTTCAGTTTGGAAAATCTCCGGGTCCTTCCTACACTTACACCAGACCTGGAACTAAGCCACTATCACACAACTGAAGCATTTTATTTTTCAAGACAATTTTATATCACTTCCAGACTTAAAACTTTTTCCATTTTACTGAATTCTTGGTTTACTTGTTGGCAGATCAAACGCTGTTCTTAAGTGCACATATTTTAAAATTAACTGTTCCCTAACTTCAGTGAGGAAAAGCTGGTTGGAAAGCCTTTTCCTCTAACAAAAACTTTTTAAATTCTTCCTCAACTTACAACCAAAGAAGAATTTAATTCCTAGGACCTGTGTACCAAGTGTGTCTCTCAGATGGTATAAAGTACGTGTCCTTGGCTGCCTTCAGGGGCCATAATTTTTTTGTCCCAAATTGCTGGTGAATTTTGTGTTTCGTAGCTTTTGTTGGCACATTGTTTAAGTTACAGTTCCTCCTCCTCCTCTTCCTCCTTTTCCTCCTCCTTTTCTTTCTCTCTCTCTCTCTCTCTCTCTCTCTCTCTCTCTCTCTCTCTCTCTCTCTCTGTGTGTCTAGGCCAGAGCAAGATGTTGGGTGTCTCCCTCAATAGTTCTCTGCTATTTTACCTGGACACAGGGCCTCTCACAGAAACAAAGCTCATCATTTCAGCTAGGCTTAGCTAGCCAGTCAGCTCTAGGAATCTGCCTGTCTCCATTCGCCCTAATGTTGGAATTATAGACATATGCAGCCAGGTCTAGTATTTTTTTTTAAAACAACTTATTTAACTTCATTTTATGTGCATTGGTGTAAGGGTCTCAGGTCCCCTGGATCTGATACAGACAGCATGAGCTGCCATATGGGTGCTGAGAACTGAACCTGGGACCACTGGAAGAGCATACAGTGCCCTTAACTGCTGAGCCAACTCTTCAGCCCCAAAGCCTGGCTCTTTACCTTGGTGGCAGGGATTCAAATTTAGGTCCTCATTGGTTAAAGAGCAAGTAAGCACTCTTACTCACTGAACCATCTCTCCAGCCCCTTAAGTTGCATTTTTAAAGTTCAACTTATGTATTTTATCGCACAAAGAAGATAAGGAGTACACATCTCTGTTGAGTTACTCAACCATATGTGAAAAGACAGCATCAGCGTCAGGCAGCACCAGCCTCTCTCTTTCCTGAATGCTAGCTTAGACAGACCAACTACACTGTGATTGCCAGAGTGTTTCCTTTGGTTGAAACCTGGATTTCTCATTTTTAATTGTGTTATACTTGAAAATATACTTTACTCTTCTCTCATTTATAAGTTGGAAATGAAATGGGTACTATATTCCAGGTCTGTTGGATCCAGTTACAAGTAAAAGCTTAAATTGCTAATTACAATCATCTTAAAAAGAATCTGAAAGATATCCTCACAGTGTTTTTACTACTTAAAAATTAGTTTATATGGTCAGACATGAGAGACTATCATAAACATCCTCTGGGTGACACTTTAATATCCCAGAGACCACTTCAAATTTGCTACCAGTAAATTTGTGTTTAGATCTTTCCAATATTAGTGTTAGCAATAGCATGGAACAATATCCCTACATCCATGGGATTTAATGTCTGTCCATTACCCCTGCAGTGAGGTCTCTCTCTCTCTCTCTTTTTAGACTGGCTCTCTTTTTATGTAGTTATATCTGTCTTTGAACTCACAAAGATCCACATACTCTGCATCCCAAGTGCTGGGACCAAATGCCCAATCCTGAGAGTGTCTTACTAAAGAAGTTATTTTTGTATATTTCTACAAGTCTCTTTAGTCAAGGCTTTTTGAATAACAGATATAAGCTGAACCAATCCTATTCTTTCCCCAAACAATTTGGCACTGAGTCTGAGGCTTCTAGCTAGCGCATGAGGCCAGAACTTTACTTTGTAACTAATAAACCTGGAGACATTAGGCAGCCATATTATACTATGGATGGAGAAAGGTAGAAAAATCTGTCTGCAGAGAAGAAATAATGGAGCAGGCAGCAGACAAAAATGAAGTACAATTTAGAGACCTTTGAAGTAAGTAGACTTCCAGGGTTCTTGGCATTGCCATTTCCAGTACATTTTTGCTCTTCATATTCAGAGTATTCTCCATCTGTATAATTAATTCTCTTTGTATTTAACATGTAGCAACTAAATACCTATACTGCTGGGTCTCATTAGCCAGTGTTAGAAATCAAAATACAACTCATCCACCCCTGAATCCAATCTGTCTTTGTGTTGTTGTTTGGTTTCTATGCAGTCAATCTTGGTCACCTTGTTGTATTTTAAATAGTTAATTGTTTTAGCTCCCAAAATGCACAATATTTCTACTTTAGTTATACAAATCTAGAATTTGTCTAATTTTATAATTATGTCAAAAGCTTAAGAAATGAGAACTGATTACATTCATTTATCCCTGATACAGTTTCTGTGAGGACTTGTAGATTTCTCTTTTCTCAGAGCTCATGTCTTGTGGGTAAGGACTGAGCCACAAGAACAGGAATAAATCAAGTGGTGAGGATGTTAATAAGTGAAAGACCAAAGAGCAAAATCTCCCAGCTGATACAGAGAGGTCCCAAGAGAACATTCCAATCTCAGAATGGAGTTTCAAGGGTTATATATATTTACAAGTAGAAAATGGGTTGGTTGTACATGATAGCAAGTAAAAGACTGGGATATGGTAGGAGTCTGGGCAATGTCTTAGACATTCAGAAACCACTGTGTGAAATACCTATTGTACATAGGAATGAAGAAGTTCAGTGTAAGGAAGAAGTTATAGAATGGCAGAATTTTGTTGATAAAATTCTGTTGGGTGAAGGCATAGTGCCATTTCATGAAGAGATACCTTGCTCCCTCACAATCTGCCTACTGTTAGAATCTGCCTGTTTCCTGCCTCAGTGCTCCACATTCTGGAAAGAATATTTGAAATAATTTGCATCAACTCATGTTTGAGAAGGAACTTCCTTAATGTTTCTGATATCAATTGAAATTTAATCTGAGGCTTAAAGAATCTCTACCTTGGTCCATCCTAGTACTTCATCCCTGAAGGTGATCAATTGTAGAATTTCCTAGGGGACTTGCTTAGAATTGTTGTTTTCAGGGGCACTTATAGTGTAACAAAATAGCCAATTAATATAGGGACTCCATACTCAAATATGCTGTGAAACGGTCATTAAGCAGAATTAAGATATTTCTTTTATTGAAGAGACTTTTCAGAAGAGACTTTGTATAATGATACACAATGTGATCTTGTAATGGTATACGGTTATAGTAATTTCTAAGAGAATTGATGGTAGCATCCCTTTTTTGTAAAGAACATCTTCTAGGCTAATTTTCTGTAGAGTGTGGTATGGATGTATTACCGTAAAGGAAGTTCCTGGGAAAGGCTGGCATTTTCTGGTGTCCAAGGTTTGCTATGATCTCCTACTGTTTGTGTATGGCTTTCACTGGCACATGGTGTCAATATACCTTCAGAATACGAAGATTTTATAATATTTTTTAAATTTATTTTTCTTCTTTTGTATAATATATTATGACCCCAGCATCCCTAATCCTCCATTCCTCCTAGCTCCCCCATTTCCCCTCTTCCAGACCTCCCCCTCCCATGAGAAAAGAGCAGGCCACTCAGGGTTAGCAACAGAACAGGGGATAACAAGATGGAACAAGGCCAAGCTGAAGCCCTTATGTCAAAAAATGGTAAACCAGCAGGAGGAAAAGGGTACCAAGGGCAGGTCCCACACCCCAATTTTTAAAAGTTCTATAAGGACACCGAGCCAGGTGACCTTAAGGTATATGTAGGGAACCCAACATAGATCCATGCAGGATCCATTTCTGCCTCTTCAGTCTCTGTGAGGCCCTATAAGTCCTGGTCAGTTGATTCCAAGGAGCATGCTCTCCTGGTATTCTAGACCCCTTTGGTCCCTGGAAGCCCTCCCCCTCTTCTTCCACAGAGTTCCCTGAGCTCTGCCCAATGTGTGGTCCTCTACATCTGCCTCCATCAGCTGTGGGAGGAAGCCTCTCTGATGACTAGGGCTAGGCACTGATCTATAAGCAGCAGAGTATCATTAGGAATGGTCTCCAGGCTATCCAGTCTCCAGTTCCTGGCCATCTCTGAAGTGTCAGGCATGGGCTTCTTGTTTATGGCAGTGTGATAATTGTGCTGTCATTGAAAAGAAATCGTTTTACTGTTCACATCATTTCTGAGAGAAAAATCTGTGTGGTTTTCTCATACTGAGCCATTCTCCAATTCTCTGTGATAAAAATAGGGTGTTGTAAAAGTTCAATTCAATGCCGATATGGTCTACCTAGAGTTAGTATCAGATCACATAGCTCAAAGGGCTCAATCTTACAAGACAGCTTCCGCTTCAGCCACCAATCATAAGTGCTAGGCTGCTGCTCAAACTTCTGACCAATTGCCTATACTGAGGGTTCTTGCTTCAAATTCTCTAATTCGCTAGAATGGCTCACAGAACTCAGGAAGACACCTGATTTACATTTACAGTTTATTGTAAAGGATACAACTCAAGGACAGCCAAATGGACAAAATACATAGAGCAAGGTATGGGAGAAAGCTTCTTTATCTTTCCCAGTGTCTTGGTGTGTTTATGCATCAAATCTTACCCGCAAACCAAGATATTTTAGAGTTTGATCTCCAGTTCCCCTTCTTCTGCCTGGACTGTTGAGTGGATTTGAAAGTTATTGTCCCCTAATGACTTGATCTTCCTGGTGACCAGACCAGTCTTGGTCATGGCCCATTTTGGGGCCCTAGCAGGAATCTCATTAGCATAAACTCAGGCATGATCAAAAGGGACTCACAATGGATAACAAAAACCACTCCATCATGCAGGAAATTCCAAGGCTTTTAGAAACTCCATGGTGGATCTCTGGAGGAGCTAACCATATTCTCGTGTCACGACACAGACACACACTGAGCCATGTCGACAACCCTGACTACACTAACAATCTCCTCACAGTGATTTATTTCTCTTTGGTCTTTGCTATGAGGCAAGTTGCTATTAATTATAATGATTAAATCGAATTATTGAAAATTTAGAGTTGTATATTTTTCATTCTTTTAATAATTTTAGCTAGGAAGCTACATATCTCTTCTGTCAACAATATACTTTTGAGACATTTATCTTAATGTAATCAAGGTAGTACTACAATGTCTCCAAAGTAATGGAAGAGTGCTCTACTCCTTTACAAATTTCTCTTATATTTAGTGAAATATCACTTATGCTTTTGCTCGTGAGAAGGTACCATACCATCACTGCCACAATTCAGCACAATAATAATAGAATGCGATGAGAGGCCATTTTAAGAGCTGGGTGTTCTTTCATCATTAATAGGATTGAGGCTATTGGTATGAAAACAATCTGGGCAGAGTTAAGATGCTTTAGATTATGTGAGCACTCGTATTCATAATGCATATAACATATGCATTGCATTTTAATTTATGGGCTTAAAGGGACAATGATTAAGTAGGAGAGAGAAGAGCTTTTTAAAACACCTTCTGGAGAGTGATTTTTATTTTTTGCTGTCACATCTCCAATTATTCTTTCTCTTCAAATTCTTATTCTCTTTCTTTGAGTTTTCCTGGTACAGGTGGCTGCCATTTGTAGAGCTATCAATTTTGCTGCTCCCTTTTAAGGCAGCTATTATTTATGTTAGTTCCTGCTTATTCTTCTTTTGATTCATTTAGACAAGAACAGCTACAAAACATTTTAAACAACTTGAGAAAAAGGTCAACTATAGGAATCACATGTTATTACGCATTGCCTCCAAATAAGAGGCCTGTGTCTTCCAGCTCAGTTCTCAGGGATTGACTTTAAAACACCTTTAATTTGAGCCACTCTTTTAGATGCCAGAAATATGGGGATCTGTACCCTCATAGTGGGTAGAAACACAAGCTCTGTTAAAGAAAAGCCTTTCACCTTCAAAAGACAATGTGAAAATCATGTCATTTAGAATTGTTGCTTTGCTTCTGTTCATTGCTGTTGCTTATTTTACTCTTTTCAATCATTTGGTTTAAAGTCTGTATGTTAGAATTAATGACAGATTTTGCAGTCTGTTAGACCATAAATTACCACTCCTTGTCTTGGTTCTAAAAGAGATTACTTACCCATTCATAATTTTTCCGTGGGATGTTCTCCAGATGTGTGCCATCTGAAGCTTCCTGACTTCTTTTTCCAGTGGACAAAGCTGACCCTTTGTTGAGGAAACAACGAACTGGAGAATATATACATCAACGTTCAAGCATGCAGGTCCTCAGGCAATGTTAAGATGCCATCACACTTTCTTGGAGTCCATTTGCGTTCACTAACAATGCCCCCACTGTTGTGAGCAAGTGCACGGCTGGCCTAACCCTCCTTCATGTATAATTTTATGCTAATCCTTGAATTGTTCAAGGAGCCTTTAGCAATCCACTGTCTTTTTCTGTCTTTTGAGGCGTCAAATATATGTTACAACTTGGAAATCCCATAGATGTAGGCAACTGTGTCTTTACATAATTCTGGGCTATTGGCTTTGTAATATGTTATATGTTAAGGATATGGTCCTTTTCAGTTCATTCTGGAAGGCTGCAGGGACTCTCAGTTTCAAAGTGGTCCAAAGTAGATGACCATTAAGACTATGTTACCTCTAATCCAATTTCCCATAATCTCAAACTATGCAAAAGCAAATGTTTGAACCTGTGGTTGAACTCACTCTTTTGAATACCAAATCAAGACCCTTAATGTATTATCTTAACTATTTTAGCAGGACACTGATTGTTTGCAAAATATCTTTGGGTTGCCATTAGTTTGGGTTTAATCCTTTAGAAATATTCAGCTCTCAGGTCTATTCAAAAGCTCAGAAAACCGGCTCATCGTAGCAGCTCAGCTCAGCCTGTGTGATTGCTTGTGTACTTAGACTTCGTTTATTTTGTTCAGGTTCACGATCAGGCGAGACAGCACTGTCAATTCAAAAAGACATTCTTTTTTCAAACTATTGATCTCCATTGCTCTTGCAAATCCTTTAGTATTGGCTCTCAGGATTACTATAATGCTATAATCATTCTGTTAAGGATTCAGATTTGTGGTGAGCTAAAAGATGGGAACATCAAAGGATTGAAATGCCCTTGAAGCAATCAATTTTTGTTCATCAAATACAAATGCTGAGGAGCTGCTTTTGGCTAATAATTTATAACTGAATTAATGGCACATGGGTTTTTTTTTTCCTTCTTGGATCGTTTTTCTCCTCTTAAATGATCTGATTTTATATTCTGGGAAGTGAATTTAAATTGCAGAGTGTTTTAAACAAGAATGCTTTGGAGAGTGAAAAGCTTGCTTCACTTGCTTTCAAGCTGTAAGGGCAGTAGAAATCTCTCTTTCTTTGGGCTCTAAAGGAAGTTAAATCCTAGCATCACATCTCTCGTGCTTTCCTTGGTAACTAAACATGTGATTGCAGTTTGTATGCCGGTAACACTCCTGCAGGAGTTTCCTCCAGCAAAAACTTCTGTTAAAATAATGAATGCCCTGGTGTGGTTCAATTACTTTCATGTAAAATGATCCAACGAATAAAAGTTTTCTAATAATACAGTAATAAAATAATATTAAAGCCAGGCGTATATTTCTCTGCTGCTAAAAATATGACTTAAGAATTTCTGTTAACATAGCTATCAAAAGTGCCGAATATTTTAAAGATATAAAGTCTTTGGAATTATTTTCATTTGCATTCTTCTCTTGAGCTCTCCCATTTCTCCAAGAATGTCAATATTTATATCCCGGTCTATGAGGAAAATCTTCCATTTGGAGCACAGATTATCTATATATTTCCATGTGCCCAAGCTGCTTCAGAGCTAATTATGAAGACTAAGCATAAAAGCATTCTAGATGAGATATGAGTATCATTCAATAGCAGAATGCAGAAAAGCATGCACGAGTTTGATTTTTATTCATTCGGAAGTTTTTATTATTTAGAGAGAAGCCAAATTAAACAAAGTAGATCTTATTAAATCATAAGATAGCAAACATTGATAGCCTGAACAAAAATGTGGAAGAGTAAATTAGTTGACAGCAGGGTTTTAAAAAGCATCTTAGTAGTATTTATTTACAAGTAAAATCAGGTAAAATATGTCAATATCTATTGAAATTTCCTTAATTTTTCAACAGTTTTTTTGAATGATCAAAATTTGGTTTGTAAGTATTAGCTGAGTTAATATTTAACCATAGTAAGACTATATTAAAAACACTCTTAATGAAGGCTCAGCAACTCTTTGTCTTCGTGTTTCCTTTGCCCAAGGCTGGGTGTGTGATAGTAGGTTCTCAGAAAAAATAACTGTTGGGAAACTGAAAGAACTTCTTCAATATGTATCAAAACATGACAAAATTTTGAGCCAAAGTGCTATTGTGGATTTTTTGGTCACATGAATTCGAGGAGAAAACTATCCTTAATTGAATTGAGTTGGTGTCAGTTTTCTGAGAGGAGGTCACGGAGATGAAGCTCCACCTCTGCTGTGGGCAAGAGGAAACTTGCAGGCTTTGGTGCTCCCGAAAACTGAGAGGAGGAAATTCCAAGTTGTGTTTTTTGGATCTTAAACTAATTTTACTCGAAAAGACTTTTAAGATTTCAAAGTTTATGGTTAATGTTCTTAAAATCTTATTCTTCCCACCCCAGTACCTGCAACTCTTAATTTTATGTCATCTTAAAGACTGGTCTGGTTTAAATTTCATATTTTGTGAAGCAAAATCGATGTTCAGATAGGGTTTATTTGACACTGATAAGCATTTTCTTAATATCTACAACTTACTTTTAAAGTTTCATTTTATTTTTTGAGTATTTCTATCCTGCTTTTTTATTTAATTTTTTTTCATTACTTCTGACTTTTGGGAAGGTGTTAGGTCCCCAGTTTTGTTTTGTTTTGCTTGCTGAGTTTCTCAGTGTTATCTGCCTTAATTTTTGTAAACTCAGATTTACCTAAGACCCCAGCAGAATTGATTATCCCTTATGTAATGTGGTATTTATCCAGCTTCAACAGTTAAAACTGTTGGGGCTAGGAAATAAGTACGAGGCCAATTGCTTCATAAATACTCCTGATACTTTCATGCAAGTGTTGAGGGTAACAGAAGGGTTTCTATCCCAGGATAACTCCGTTATCTTTTAAATAGAAACTGTTGGCAACTAATACACTCACAAGCTTATGAAATGTGTGTCTTTGTGTGTGTGTGTGTGTGTGTGTGAGAGAGAGAGAGAGAGAGAGAGAGAGAGAGGAAGGCAGACAGAGACAGAGACAGTGACAGAGAGAATATGAGAGAGAATTAACTTGCTTGTTGTTTTGGTAGGGATTAGACAAAATCCTTAGTAGCAACATGTATAGATTAACTAAACATTAGAAACTGGATCTAGTATGAAGAGTGGCATTTTCCTTCTTGTAAAGTAAGACCTATTGCTGTCTGATTCATTTTTCATGTACTTCAAATATACATGCAACCCAGCAGAACACATAAAAATCATACACTTGAGTCATATTGTAGCTACACGGAATAGTTTAGTCTTTATTTACGTTTTAACTTACATTGATTTGTCACCAAATTTGTCACCAGAAACATAATGAGTATGATCTTAAACATGGTTTCATAGAAAAGGCGCTGACTCACCTCCAGAAACAATTTCAGAGAGTGAACAACTGGAAAGAAATATTTAACCTGGAACTATAAGACATAGACCCTCACTTTCCAGGTTTTCTGGACCCTGGCAGCTGGTTCCAGGTCCTTGCATGTCACACACACCCTCTAGGTCAGTGCTTTCGGTAGTGTGGTGGTAACGTTTAAAGTAAAGTCTAAAGTGACCTGGAACTGAGCAATCTGCCATGTACACCTATGGAGACCTTGTTGTACTTGGCTTCTTTGTTGCAAATTCTGTGTCACTCTGTTCTTCACTCAGCAGAGTGAAGAAGGAAAATAGGAAGCACCTGTTTTCTTTCTAGTTTGAGATTTCTCTCCTTTTCCAATAGTTGATATCAGAATTCTGATCAGGAAACTAAAAACTTATTTTCCTAACACTGACAGATTTGATCTCTATAATGTCCATTCCTATAGGAAGGGGAAATGACTCTATTAGGCCAATGAGTTCAGAGAAATAACAACAAATTTCACTTCAAAAAATCTGTATATTTTATCTTTCAAGTCGCAACGAGCAAAAATACGTTCTGGAATCTCAGTGACGGGAGTTTTCCTAGGGTCCCAAAGAAGGTAAAGAGCTTGGGAAGGTGCACAAGGAGTGAAGAACCAGCCCTTAGTGAAGACTGGATGTTCTCTGTAGGAGAAACTAGGCCTTCCATTGGAACAAGCCCTGACTCCTGCCTGGACATGCCCAGAGATGAGAAGAACCAAAGCAGCAGCCTGCAGTCTGGGAGCCAATGGGACGCTGGGCTGGGCGGAGGGTATAAAAGAGGCCCCTCTGCCACTTACCTGACTCCCAGAGCCTGCACATCTTGATTCTGAGCCAGCTCTACCCCTGCCTCCAAGGGTCCCTAGTATGGGCACAAGCAACAGTTCTCCAGGTGTAATGTGGAAACTATAGCATTTGCGTATTCTCGCAGCTCCCTGTACTTTCTTTTTTTTTTTTTTCTTTCTGCTTTACAGATCCTTTCTCTTACACTGTAGCTCATGGCTCTTGGTCAACTGGTGAGTTAATGTCAAAAATTTAATTATGTGTATGTTTTTCAAAAGTTGTATAAAAGTTTTGGAAAGCTTATACCTTTAAGTACCTGAATAGGCTGATAAGTTCCACCATCTAAAGTCATATTAACATGCCGCCCATCTTCATAGCCGAAAATAAATGATGTATTTGTTCACTAAATTGAAATTCTTTGTTCAAGCAGGAGTACAAAAGGACTTAGAAATACTTCTCAAGACAAAGTCGTAACTCTGCGAAGGTAACGTGTACTCAAGAGTTGAAGAGTGGAAAGAAAGACGGACTCAAGGCAGGAGCATTGGTGGATTGGTGGCAGATGTGAGTGAGGAAGTTTCTGACTCAGTATGTCTAGGGAGAAGCCTGAGACTTTGCATCTCTAACATTCTTCCAGGATCCTGAGCTATTATGCTTTGGGAATTGTTAGCTTGAGAGTCTTTTCATTTGAGTACAGCAGCCAGGATTATGAGCAGGTTTGTCTGGCTACAGAACCCATTTTCTCCTCATGGTATTTCAGTGTCTCTGCAATCTGAGGCAAGGACTCTCAACCTTGTTTGGATATTGGAGTCAATAGAAGTGGATAGGAATACCTACCCATACCCTGGGGGTTCTTGAAGCTTCCAAGGAACAGCTAAGGTCGACACTCACTGTTGTAAGAAAAATGCAAAGCCAGGTGTGGTGGTGGATAAATGTAATCCTGAAGTTGGAGATGTGGAGACAGACAGATCTCTGGGGGTTTTTAGTGAGCTAGCACAGACTAATCAATATGTTCCAGGCCTGTGAGACATCTTGTCTCAAAAACAAGGTGGATGGCTCCTGAGGAATGACACCTAATCATGATTTCTGGCCTATACATACACATGTATACACATGTTCATGTACCCATACATACAAGTGTATGTATGTATGAGTTACCTCTCTACTGAACTAAACAAGGAGGGGCATTTAAACATTTCTGGAGTCTCAAAGCCACCTCCCCCCTGCCCCTGTATATGTGTGTGTGTATGTGTGTGTGATGTATACAACTGTTCTAGCACAAAGCCTAAAGCAGCCAGTTTTTTAAAAAAATTCAACAGTTCTGTTCTTTCTTGGTTCATGTAGTTAAGGATTATATTGGTTTGATAATGTGGCAGTTGTTGGTTCTCCAAAATTCATGATTCAGTAGTTTTGGGTGGTTGGCTAGGTTTGTTGAAGCAGTTTTTAGATCAATTAGGGAGCTGTTGGTTACTTCCAGAGTATATGTGACACTACTACTATACCTTTAGGTGTAGTATCGTGTCTTGCTGGACATTTGTGGTTCATAGGTACCATAGCTGGGTAGGAATTTTGGTTGCTTCTCTTCTTTGAACACTTGCATGACACCTTCTGGTATCATGAAAGTTAGTATTCAGGGAGAAAGCTTTCGGGTCAGTTTCAGCTCAGGGGCCTCTGGTACTTTGAAATACATGGTGTCTTCAGCAATGATGACTTATCTTTTACCTCTGGGGAGAAATCAAAGGTAATTGCAATTGTCTATAATAGTTTGGGAGTCAATTGGGTAACTCTGACCCCTCAGAGGGGCTTCTCCTGGCTGATGTTGGGGTTTTTCATAGATAGCTTTTGGCTATTGGAGGGAGAATTGTCAGCACAGATGGAAATTATTCATTTATATTTCATTAAATATATCTGTATCTATAATCAGCTTACTATGGCCACTTTTAGGTAGTGAGTTAATAATATGATTTTTATGACCTTCTCAGATATCCTTGCTATTATTTTTGCTATTGTTTTACCCTCACCCATCCTTGTGTGCTGTCTTCCTCCATGTCCCTGACTAGGGTCCCCTTTCCCATTTCCCCATCAAATCTCTTGTACTCTGCTATTCCCTCCACCCTCATAATGGTTTCTTTCTACTTAGATTCTTAACTGCATCCTAAATATTTGTTTTTATACCCAAAGATAAGTGTAGTCCTTACCACTTATCAGGAAAGCTTCTCTTTGCGACAGACAGAAACCATTAAGGAAAACTACAACGAGTCAAAATGCAGAGTTGTGGATCCCAGTCTCAACCGGTACATCTATGATACATAACAGAAACTAAATCTCAGGGATCATTGCAAAAGAGGGGGCAGAAAGATTGTAAGAGCCAGAGGAACAGGATATTCTAGGAATATCAAAAGCTGCAACCATAAATCTTACCAGTGTTATCTCTTAGGCATGAGCTAAACAGGAACAAAAGACATGTCAACTTGGGCAGGGAAAAGCTAAGGAGGCTTCAGCCCCAAACAAGGAACTACAAGCATCTAAGGAATACTGAAAGCAGTAGAAAGTCTTCCCCAGGGAACGACACCTCAATCATTTATCCAATACCAAACAGTCGGTTAGCACTGAAAATATTTACAAGTAACATTATATAGACTGAGCAGTTTCTATTAATGTTTTGGGGGATCTGTGTACATAACAACAATTAATGAAAAAAGAGGCCATGAATTTGAAAAAGAGCAAGAAAGGATATATGGGAGGGCTTGAAGGGAGGAAAGGGAAAGGATATAATTATAATCTCAAAAAATAAAACAAAAATACAATTGGTGTATATTCACATGAATGTTTTCTTGGAAAATGTATAATGTTTTCTAGAGAACAAGTTTATATGACTTTAAAATACAAGTTTCATTCTATAATATAAAACAATAGTATGTGACATTCTGAGATTTTGGAAAAAGCTGAACCCAGGCTTTAAGCCACAGGGTACAGTGCAGTGAAATGATTCCCACAGACTGTACACTTCTGGAAGGCAAGATGCCCAGAGCACTGCCGTGAACGCCCGAGAAATACGTCTATTTCCATTCTGTCACTACTTTCTGGCTTCCCTTCACTCTTCTGCTGGTGTTGGTGATGGCCCAGATTTATTCTTTTTCCTTTATACTTTTTATATACCATATCCTTTTCCTTGGCTTGTGGTCCACTGAAGATGAGAGAAGTGTCCTGGGTTAATAATGTAAGGTGGAAATGCACCCATCTGCAGGGGGCTTATTTTATAATTTAAGCTGTGGTTTGAGTTCACATGAAGACTTACACTGGCAGAAGTAATGGTAAAAAAGCCTCTTGAATGCAGAAGAGATTTTTCAGAACACTTTGGGTTAAGCACAAGGACACTATGGTTACAGTCAGTTCTGTGGTGGGTTGGATAAAAATCCCCTTCTTCCAAAGATGTCTGGGTTTCAGTTACTAGATACTTAATGCAAAAGAGAACCCCTCCACAAAAGTGACATGGGAAGATTATCTTGGTTATCTAAGTGGGTCCAATATACTCACAAGGGTCTTTGCAAGAGGGATGCAGAGAAGTATCAGAAAGATAATTATATCATGTTTTCCTCTCATGTGCAGAATTAAAATTATAAAAATTAAAATTAGATTAGAATTATACATATGAATATATATTTATATGTGTCTTTGTGGGGATCATAAAACTAGAAAGGAAATCATGAAGAGAAAGGAAAGAATTTTACGAGAGCTGGGGAATTTTTATGATTATCAAATGCATGTAATAAGAAAGTAGTTTAGAATAACCAAAGGAAGAAAGAGAAGCAAAGGAGGCAGTGGGGGAGGAGAGCCAATGAGGATGAAGTATAATAAAATATGTATGAGAATGCATGACAAAACCTATTACTTTGTATATAAATCTAAAACATTAATAACAAAAATAAGGGGGCAGTAGATTTAATGACAAAGGCGACAAGATGGATGGAAAACTATGAGTCCAGGACTCCAGGCAGTGTCCAGAAAAGGCAAGGTGGCAGATTCTTCCCTGACATGGACTTGCTACCTCATGTAGACTTATGACTGCCAGGAAATTAATAGGTGAAGCTACTTAAGAGAAGGGCCCTGGGGACCCTGGGGTTCTCAGATTCTTTGGGCAGAATGGTCAGAGCATCTGGTCCCTTCATGGAAGCTCCTGGTGCTGCTGCTTCAAGTTGTATGGTTCACAAAATTTGAGTTTGATGGGCCCAGGTTCAGCCAGGTCTAGGTACAGAGGAGGCCTATAGCTGAAGGCTAAAAGGATAGGCTTGGTGCATTCATCTGAAGTGTTAAGTGTTAATGTTCATTGTCCATCTAATGTCTGTTTTTCCATTCTCTTATCATGCAGAAATTATTTTATTCAGAGTTCTTCCCTCTTCTAATCAGAGGCATTCTGCTGGGAAGTATCTTAGTTACTGTAAGTTGTTGTGAAGAGACCCCACGACCAAAGCTTTCTTATAAAAGAAAGAATTTAATTAGGGATTTGCTTATAGTTTTAGAGGGTTAGTTCAAGATTTTCATGGCAGAAGCAGATAGGCATTGTGTTGGAGCAGTAGCTGAGAGCTTTATATACCGATCCAGACAGTAGGGAGAGAACAAGAGAGACACTGGGCCTGGCACAGGATTTTTTAACCTCAAAGTCCATCCCCAGTGACATGCCTTCTACAACAAGACCACACTTCCTGACTCTTCCCAAACAGTTTCACTAAGGACCAAATGTATGAAACTATGGGGGCCGTTCTTATTCAAAAATTATCCGAGATACAAATTCTAGTGAGTAGAGCCTGATGTCCTAGCAATTCATATTATATATCCTGATGACTGTCACTATTGATTCTAGAAATACAATAGGACTAAAAAAAATCTATTATAAGTATAGAGAAGGGATTTTCTGTCCCATAAAAAAAGCACAGTTTTTATTGACAGCTTCTCTTTGATCATAAAGGTGACTAATTTTAGAAGAAAATTGTTACTGAAAGTAGCAGAGCAGCTGAACAGAAAGAACCTCAGACTTGGATAATATAATTGATGTACAACTGCTTGTTATATAAGATACTTGATTATTCAAAACCAGTTTGAATTGGCTATTGTCTACAGGCAGAATAATTCTGTTAAAACCCTTTCTCATGTCTGATTCCTTGGAAGACAGTAAATGTGGCTTTAACTACAAGGAACTGCATCTGATTTTAAGCAGAGAACACTCAACTTGGGCAAGTGACTTGGAAGCTATCAATTGACCTTGAGCTTCCCAACTTGATGAGAAGATTATAAAAATACTCATATTGCAGCATTTCTGTGAGAATCAAGTTCATACCTAGGAAATCACTTTGGAAATGCAGAGATGTCTACAGGTTGGAAGATAAGAAACAAATCTTCCTGGTACTATGACTCAAATATTTTCACTAACTAAGAGTCAATATCATTTTCTAACTAATTTTTCTCTGTCAAAATCAGTTAATGCACTAAATAATAGGATTTATAGATATTTATTTAAGGTAGTCAATAAATGTTCATTTGGATTAAAAAAACCACATGGGTTATGAATATTATCTTTCTAGAACAAGAATATAAGCCCCTTGAAGTCACTTGTCACATATGATATGCTGTTTATTTTGAGTGGCATTTTCTGAGAATATTAATGTTGACGAATAAGTTTCACTTTATGTGGCGACTTTTACTGTTTAAGGACTTCTAAGAAATTATGCTGAGAAGGATTAGTCATGTATGGACAAAATGAGAAAGAATGTTATGTGATCTATTGACAATGTCTATGTCTGAGATGAAACAGGAGCTGGAGAATTTTGGGTATTATTCACTAATAAGCTTTATCTTATCTTACAGTCATGTCACTTGAGTGAAGGCAATTCTAAGTGCCTGTGTACTGGCTCCGTGTATCTGTGAGTAGGAGTGGTTTTATTGCTAATAGGTGCTAGTCACACAAGGGCAACGTTTCCTGTCATTTGCTTGTTTTTTATTGCGTGTTTTCTAGTATTCTTCAATTAAAACTTCCAGACCTTGTAATGGACACATCTGGGTTTAGGTTTAACTTCTGTTAAGATCATCCCCTCCTCTCCATACCAAATAAAATATGTAAATAAAATAACAATGGCATGGCAAGCATATTTCTAGGCAACTAAGGTTCCTGCCCCTTGGCACATACATCTTATATAATTCCCTCCCTTTGAATACAGAAAGGACCTGTGAATACGATGTGATGTTGTGATTTAAACTTGAAATATCCCCTACAGGTTCATGTGCATGCACATCTGGACCCCAGCTGGTAGTGATGTTTTGGGAGCTTATGCAAGCTTTGGGAGGTAGGACCTGGCCAGCATAAGTAGGTCGCTTGGAGAAAGTCTTTGAGGAATTATTTTCTTGGTTCCTTCTTGTCACAGCTCTCTGACTCCTAATCTGCCAAGATGTGGTGAGCCTTGCCATGCCTTTATCATCACAACGGTCTGAAAACATGAGCCAAAATACATCTTTCTTTCCTTAACTTGCTCTCGTCAGGTATTGTGTCACACTGATGAGAGAAGATTAATGGATACAGATATCATTCCTATGCTCATATTCTGTTGTGACAAAAATAAAATGATTTTGCAGATATAATTAAGGATCAAAATCTACTGATGGAGTTAGTAGGCAGGTGATCTTGTGTGGGCCCATGTGTTAATGGTTTGGACATGAAGTCCCTAACCTCCCTCCCAGCTCATATGACTGACACTTGTTTTCACCTGCTGGTACTATTTTGTGAAATTGTAGAACTTTGGGAACTGTGGCTTCACTAGCTGAAGTAGGGTTGACAGTGGCAAGCCTTGGAGATAACAGCCACTTCTGCCTCTAGTTCCAGCTTTCTTCTCCCCAACGTAGCAAGATGTAAAAAGCTGTTGCAAGAGTCCCATCCACTGAAAGTGCCAACCAAGCTACCATGCCTTCCCAGCATGCTGGATCAATTCTGCTTCAACCAAATCATATCCAAAATGATTCCTTCCTTTCTTAAGTTGCTGCTGACAGAAATTTGGTCAGAGTGACATAAGAATAACCAACACAAAGTGAAAGTCCATATAAGAGAAACCAGAGAACTAGATTCTTCCTGAAGATGCAGATAGACTACTGGCATCAAGAAAGTCAGTATAGTGTTCCCAGAGGGCTTATGAGAGAGAGAGAAGGAGAGAGAGAGAGAGAGAGAGAGAGAGAGAGAGAGAGAGAGACATAGAGAGACAGAGAGACAGAGAGAGACAGAGACAGAGACAGAGAGAGACAGAGGGAAAGAGATATGCACTAAAGGCAACTTCTAGGAGTTGAGAGCAACCCTAGAGAGACAGCCAGTGGAAAAGTAGGGACTTCAGTGTGGATTTCGGACCTGTAAAGAGGAAAGGATGGCTTACATTCTCACTCAAGGCTTGGTTGAACTGACCATGGCAAGGAAGTGAACTCTACTAATAAATGAAGGAACTTTAAAGAGAGACCAGGTTCCAGATAATGGCAGAATGCACTGCTCCTCTGTACCACTCTAACTTAGACTTCTGGTTCATGGGGATGGGAAGATTTTTCTTAGCTTTAAATTTGTTTTTCCATCAAAGAAAACTCACACAATTGATAAGTAAATGACAAGAGAGTAGACGAAACAGAAATTCTACATGGACTTTAGATTGATAAAGGGAAAATTATGGCTTACATTCTCACTGACTGAGTGTGCACCAACTGTATCCTAAATCCACCAACATATCCACCTGTTTCTTTCCTGGTTGTGTGAGCAGCATAAAGGACACACATTTGCTTATGATTTTTTGTTTTTTTGCTACAGCAAAGGCATACGCAGGCCGTGTAAGATTTCTTTGTTATTTCTTCTAAGAAAAATATGATAGACTACATCAGAAGTAAGCTTCCTATGATATTACTGCCTCTACAAATATAATAATGATTTTTACAAGTATTCTTTCAACTCTAGTTATGTGTGAACAAAATCTTTCAGATGTGTGTTACGTAAACAGAAATCTGTATTATTTAACATTATATAATAACATTTTATTAGTTTTCACAGTTGTTTTTAATCAGTAAATATTGTTGTTAAAATTTCCATAGTAATTTTCTATTATAGGAAATCACAGAGATGACTTATTTAAGGAATTTTCTTTTGCTACCGTAAATAACATTTACTCTTGACATCAAAGTTCATGTTGTTCTAATTACATCATGATTTCAGGATGTGTTTCTTATAATGGTACTAATGATAAAAAGGGCATAATCCAGCCACCCCCCCATTTTTCCAATATCTAACCCTCTGACATTATGAACTGTTATTTGTTTCTTAATTTCAACATCTTCTTGCCAGTCTTAGAAGCTTATCTGTACATGTATGTCTATATTATTTTTCAAAAGCTAACTTTACTGAAGTATAAGGATATCTTCCAACAAGATACACTGTGGACAATTAAAGAGAACTTGACAATTTTAGAAGCAATATATAATTTATCACAATCAAGTTATGAAGTCTTTTAATTGTGCTTCCTATTTTCCATGGAAACACTGATCTGCTTTCTGTTTTACCAGAATGCCCCATAACTGGAACTATATAGTCTATACCTTTTTGTGTGTGTCTTATTTTGTTAGACAAAACACTTTTGCTATTATTTCCTGTAGCGTGTGCATTGGTGTTTGTTTTTTATGAGCAAGAAAGGGTACATACAATTTACTCATTTATTGTTTTTTTTTTCTGATTTGAATATGTGTGGTAATTCTGTCTCTTGGGTATTATTAATAAAGTTGATCTAAACATTATTTGTGTGAGTGTATGCTTTTAGTTCTCTTGGATATTTGCTTAAAACATGAATGACTGGCTAAAGCAGACAACCACGTTGGTGTCCCTGATCTGTATTATTGCTGGAATCCATGATGATGTCAGTGATCCATGCTGGCACTGGAGGCCATTTGGATATCCATGATCGATGCTGAACCAGAACCATGTTGATATCTGTTATCCGTGCTACTATAGCTAGAAACCATGGGATATCCATGAGCCCTGATGCTCCTAGAAACCACGTTGAGGTCCCTGATTCATGTTGCTGGAAACCATGCTGATTTTGTGATCTGCTCTGCTGCCAGAGGCTATGCCGATGTCCATGATCCATGTTACAGCTGGAAACCATGTTAATATCTGTGATCCGTGGTACACTTGGAGATGACAGCCATGATCTGTTCTACTATTGAAAACCATGTCAATGTTTGAGATCAGTGCTCCTGCCAGAATACATGTTGACATTAGTGACCTGTACAGATGCCAGAGGCCATGTGGATGTCTGTGATCTGTGCTGCCTGCTACCACTAAAAACCATGGTGATGCCAGTGATCCATGCTCCAGCCACAGCCACACAAACTGGACTTGATTTTTTTCCTTTTCTTTCTCTTTGTTTCTTTGCTTCTTTTTTTCTTTCTTTTCTCTCTTCTTCCTTCCTTCTTTCCCTTCTTTCTCTCTCCTTTCTTTCCTTCCTTTTTTCTTTCAGTTTTGTTTTGCTTTCTGTTTCTTTTTGTCTGTCTGTTCTTTTTCTTCTTGATTTGTTTTGTTTTGTTTGTTTTGTTTATGGTTTCAGATTTTTGCTGTTGTAGTTAGAGGGCATAGGGGAGGAAGGGTGGACCTTGGAGGATTGGGAAGAGGGTATGATCAAGATACATGGTATGAAATTTTCAAGTAATTAATAAAAGTATTATGTTGGAAAATAATAATAATAATAAATAAGATTCATTAAAAAAAGTGAAGGTCTGATCATATAAAAAGTGTGTATTTGACTTGATAGATGAGAGTTGAACTATTACTGAAGTGCCTCAACTCATTCATATCACATAAGGCATGGGCCAGAGTTTATTCTAGACATTCCATAACTTTACCAACACTTGGTATTTTCAGTGTTTTATTTTTAACTATTCTAGTGGGTGAAAACTGATATCTCATTATGGTTTGTCATTTAATTTTGATATTAGTTTTTAAATGCTTTATTAGTAGATATTAATTATACATTGTGATATTTCCATACGTGTACATAGAAGATTTGATCATACTTACCTTTCTGGCCCTCTCTTGTCTTCCCCTGTTGCCACTCTGCCTTTCTCTTCTCACCCAGTCCATTTTCTATTCTCATGTCTGTTCTCATGGCTTATTGAGGTTCAGCAGGGTTCCTCATAAGAGTGTTGTGTGTGTGTGTGTGTGCGTGCGCTCGCGCGCGTGTGTGTGTGTGTGTTTATAGGAACATGGGCACCAGTGGTACACTATTGAATAATAGTGTAATAATAAAAATATTATGTGTGTGTGTGTGTATATATATATATATATATATATATATAGAGAGAGAGAGAGAGAGAGAGAGACAGAGACAGAGACAGAGACAGAGAGACAGAGAGAGACAGAGATTCTCTTATTACCCTAATATCCATTAGTGCTTTTGGAGCCTCATGAGCCCTTAGCTACCCTTAACTGCTTACAGATCCCCAGGAAGGAGTGGCATTTCCTGCATCCTTCTCTCCATGACAAGTGGTTGATAAGTTCAGACTTGTACAGATCTTGTTCAGGCAATCATGGCTGCTGTGAATTCAAGGATACCATGCCTGGAAGACTCTGCTCCTTCTTCCAGGTCTTACAGTTTTTCCCTCTTTTCCATCTGCTTCACATTGGAATGGGTGATAGAACTATCCCACTTACAGTTGAGAATTCAATAGTCACTTATTTTCAATACTCATTGCTATACTTAACAATAGTAAGCCTTGCCAGTTACCACTATTCTTAGCAAAAATGAGTTCCTCTGACCAAAGCTGACAGCAGCAGTAGTTCATGGGCATATAATTGTCTAGAAGAAAATTTGACAGGTATATCATGTCCATTTAGCACAACAAGAGTGATAGCTTCTGATATGATTCTTCTGTACAGTTTGAGTTGAAAATGGGGCACAAAGCTTAATTTCTATTACTATTAGAAAGATAAAAGAGGCAGTATACTTTACAGAAGAAGAAAAAGACTTATCATATAAGAAAATATCAAAATATATAGATATTTTCATTAGTCAGAAATGAAAAGATCACATGAGGCTCAGGTGAGCTGCATTGGAAGGCTGGAGACAGGACTTTATTTAGTCTTTAGAAGCAGGTAAGCATTCCTAAGAATGTTCCTCCTCTTACTGTGCTGATAAAGGCTGCATAAATAAATATGAAATGCCACTTTTTAGATTGACTTTTACTCAGTAAACTTAGAAACAAAGAGAACAGAGTTGAATATCAGTTTTGGACAGTGATTTTTCCCCCTCAATTTCTGTGAAGGGTTTGCTGTTTTAACATCTAAATTACAACTTTAGGAGCAAAGAGGACAAAGCCAGTCTTCTGGCTAACCTGCATAGGAGGTAAGAGAAAGAGCCGGTATAAACTTCTTAGTCACCAATGACCAAGTCCAAAGTTCTTGAATTCTACTATGCTTCATAGATGCTTGGAGGTGATCCCTAGACTTGAATCTTTGCAAAGACAATCCCCTATGCTATGGAAATTAGCTTATTGCTTTATGTAAAACTTGATAAAATATGTAGAAATATGGATGGACTTAATTTTAATGAGATGATCTTTAAAAGACATGCACAAGATAATGAGAGTTACAATATTCAATCCAGGAACTCTACACACCAATAATATAGCTATTATCTGAAACAGCACCTACACTTATATGTGTGATAACACATTATGTCCTAATGAACTTTTGGAAACTTATAACTGGAGAGAGATTTCAAAGAATAGTGATTTTGAGTAATTTGTTGTTTCTGATATGGTGGAAGTAGCCAGTGTGGAAGAAATTGTTATTATGAATTATTTGAAAGCATATCATTGTCAATGCCCACTGTATATACACACACACACACACACACACACATTGTGTTATTGATTTTGTTATTTTGTTATATTTTGTTATTGATTTAAGGTTACATTTTTAACTAAAAAGGAATTTGAGTTCTATACCTTGGTCTTAGTCTATCTGAGGATTATAGTCAAAGCACATATATTTCATATTGCTCCATTCTTTGTTACTGTTGGGACCATATTTTCAAAATTTAATTAAATAAATAGTACATTACATGATTAATTCTTAAGTTTTGAGACATGCTGTTTTTCAAGTAATTTAAAAGAAGTCTTATAAACCCACTTTATCTGTTCCTTCAATGTGTTTTTTTTTTAATTTAATTAAGTGCTCTAAGTGGATTGTTTTAAAAGTATGCAAAGTGTGAGATAATCGTAAGGTTACTATGTCTTCATCCCAATGATGCTTCATATATTGTCGGATAAATGAAAATACTATTTCCACTTAAATGTGTCTTTGAGATCCGGCCAGGCCCATATATATTGAATCTTTCTTTTCAACAGCTGACTAGTGTTCTTTACCATAAAGGACGTTATTGGATTTAACCCAGATCACTATTTATGTATCATGTCACCATTTTTTGGCTTAAAGAAATAACACTTTATTGCCATTTTCTTTAAACTTTAAAGCATTTCTGTTGAAAAGCTAACACCATACATATGATCTCTATTTTCAATATGCTATTCTTTTTCATTTGCAGTGTTTGAAATGTCTCAAGGTTTGATGGTAGAATTCTGGGTCTAAATCCCTCGGATTCTTCTCTGAAGTATTCATTACTTGGAGGCATGTGCTTCAACTTATACATTTGATGGCAATAGTAACCTTACAATTATCTCACACCTTGCATATTTTTAAAAAACATATCAGTGCATGACATACACAAAACACTACCCACTAAGGCTCCTTCGAAAGGGGAATATGTGAGTGTGCATGAAGAGGTGTATGTGTACGAGCATGTGTATGTGCATGTGCATGTGTACGTGTACGTGCACGTGCACGTGCATGTGTATGTGTATGTGTATGTGCATGTGTATGTGCATGTGTATGTGCATGTGCATGTGTATGTGTATGTTAACGTTTGTCTATGCCTGGTAGGTACATGGGATGCCTTTCTGAATGCTTCTCTTTGAATATTTTACAAGATTATATTTAGACACTACAAAAAACTACACTCTAAACAGGAAAATAAATGGCCTAAGTAGGTGTATTTTCTTCCACACAAGGTTATAACATGACAGTGGGGGATATCTGAAATTTGCAGTGACTCTTTGAAGAAGAGAAAAATGTAAACTTTTTAATTATTTTTACCCTCTACTACCTACTATGCCTCACACAGGTCTCCAAATGAGGAAGGGGCAATAAATTTTTGTTAGAAGACCATGGGTTTTCTGCCTTAAAATGAAAATGTGGGATAAATGATACTAATTATCATATTAGAGACACAGTTTGAATTCTCCACCTGAGTTATTGGCTTTCCTCCTCAAACATAAACACACTAGCATCCTGAGCTGGAAGTGCTTTGTGAGACTGGTGAGTGTCAGAAAATGTGGCACCCAGCTCCACACCAAATGAAAGCTCTCTGACAAAGCAGTGTGTCCAACTCTTGCTAGGCAAGCATTCCCTCAGCAACATCCAGCAAAGCCACTTAACATGAAACACAAAGCGAGATCACCCACAGTGTGCTCCTGGATTTGAGCCAGACTGTGTGCCCTGTGGCAAAGCTGTCTGCAACACAAGCTCTTTGGGGAGGACATGTGTGGAGGATGGAAGGCAACACAGACATGCACCAGGCTGAAACGAGATAGCCACTAACAGGGTGGGCAGAAGAAACACTGTGATTTAGTATCAAATGATGGGCTGTGTTAGTGGACTGCTGGGAAATCAGACACCTTGGCCACATTCCTTTCAAGACAAGAGTTCTGCAGGGGAAGAGAAAAATGAACAAAGAAGAAATTTGTTTGAAGTTTTAGCTTTGTTTAAGGGATATTAGTGGACAGATGTTGGTGATGGTCACAATGTGCTTATCAGTGGCTCTGTGTCTTCAGGTGGGTTATCACCACCAGCAATGTGACTGTTGAGCACAAAGTGATTTTATACAGTCAATAGTGAATATGTCTGTAAATGTTCCATTTGCGTGAAGAACGGTCATTGTATAGTCAGAGTTTACCTTGGTTGACATTTGTAATTATGTCACATTTTGAAACTTGAAAAAATGATTCTACATTAATAATTTCCAATTGTAAAACTGTAAAATAAAAACACCAGTCATCTGGATATTATTGAAATGTTATGTAAAGGCAATGATGCCATTTACTGTATAGAATCAATTTAGCACAGCAATAAACACACACACACACACACACACACACACACACACACACACACGCGTGCGCGCTTCAAAAAGCAGCCTATTTTTTTCCATAGAACTTTTCATTTAAATTCTGCTGCCATTGTTGTACAATAAATTCTGTTGTCATACAGCTATAGCTAAAGTGCTTTTTATTTGATGTAATTCTACTGCATCATTAAAATATCAGTATTTTTTATGTTTTTCAAATATTTGTAGATACCATTAAGCAGCACAAAGCATAGTGCAGTAACAAATGCCTGTTTTATGGCCACTGTCAGACTATATATTGTATAATACCCGAATATTATCAGCAACCTAGACTTAAATTATCACAACCTCAAGTCCATGAAACACAAGACACATATATAATCTCCCTTAGTCCGTGCACTGAAATGTTAGAATTAAAAATTCAGGCTATCAATTCAAGCAGAAAATGTTGTTTTCCAGAGGAATTTTTTAAAAAAGGTGGGAGGCGGGGGGAGGGGATAAAGGCAAAGGAACAAAAGTAGGGTTGACTTTGTGGAAAATTCTAGACCTGAAAGAAGCATTGTATATCTGCAAAGAGGAGGCTGGTGAGGTGGGAAATAAATGAGACAGTGTGAAAAGTTGCTGCTTTTTGGTGAATGTGTCTTATCATTATTATAATTAAGAGAGACATTCAGTTTTAATAAACAATAATTTGTTTAAGATGTTAGAGATTTTTCTTTCAACTCAAAATTCTCCTCAAGAGAAGCTAAAGGTGTTTTTCATAGCAACAAAGTACCCACAGCATATGGCTCATTACCAATATGGAGCAAATTGTCTCTAAGTTGTTCAGGAATGTAGCCAACAAAGTGAGGTGCAGCAGGGAGCAGCTATGGGCTCTGCTCAGAATTGGATGAATTATTTTATGTAATCGAGCAGAACCAGCGTAGAGGTACTGTGACAGAAGATTTAACTTACTGCTAAATATTTCTTTCCTCTAACAATTTTTTTTATCACTTATGTAAATTGTAAAAGAGAAATAACTTCTCTTTCTGCCCACAAACACCTTGGTTTTCTTTTCGTAGAGCTTTGTTGGTGGGGAAAGAATAGTTTTCATTGATTACAAATGACATAATTAATCATAAGAGAGTGTCAGGACAAATGTGTAAGTCAATTTGGTAGAACGATCGGCTCACCGTTGTTTTCTTTTTCACTGAGGTCCTGAACAGAGATCTGCCCTATTCTATTTTGCTTTTAAAGAGACAAAGAGGAAGGGGAAAGACAAACATACTCCAAAGGAAGTGTTTTCCTTTGCCAATGCACTTGTGTTCAAACATTTTGGTGGGAGAGCAAGTCCAATCCACTAATCATGAAAGTTTTCAAAGTCTCATAGAAACAATCTGCTCTCTAAACTGCTCTGCAATGCCATGATTTTACTTTCCATCATGTTACTGCAAATTACAAAGAAAGACCTTCTGCAATTCTCTGCTCTGACAGAGATTGTCCCATTCATCAGATGATTGCTTTAAATTAGCTTCTCCACTAAAAGTTTCTGAACACAAATGCCAATTCAGAACTTTAATTTTGACTCTGTTATGAGACATTGTACTGGTGTTGAATTTGGGACAATATTAATGAGTTGTCTTGAGGAGTAACTATCAATTTGAAATTGCAAAATTATTTTAAGAGTGTTTTTCCTTTACAGGGAATAAATTGTGTTGTGGAGAATTAATGTTATTAATTACAAATCGTTAGATTTGTATTTATTCTTAATAGCATAGTTTTCAATAAAAGTATCAGCTCAGATTAGAATAGAACGAAATGAAAGAATAATTCTCTTTGTATAAATAAACAGAATTGAGATCTTTCTAAAGAGTTAAAACTGATGGCAGAATTATACATTTTTAAATGAATACTATTGAAGATATGTTCAATAAAACAGACTGCAGATAAAATTTAAATTTGAGGAGATTTCAAACATAATGAAATCAATTTCTTTTTTTTATAATTTAAAGACACAATTTAATTTTATTGCAAAGAATCAGTAGGATTCAGTTTGAAGACAGTTTGAAAATGGGTCCATGATGTGACAATGGATATGTAATATTGTGATTTCCCAATGGACAATACTCCATCTCTGAAACTTCTTTTAAAAATGTGTTTTTAAATCTAGTTGGGAATCTAAGGAGAATAATGAAAACGATTTCTAATTGCAGTTAGTTTGAAATGATTTGAATGGTACTTTTTAGAATTTTATGTATGTGCTATTTTGTATGTGTGATGTTAAGATACCACTCTGGCATCACCAATCTTAAAAGATTTAGATGCGTCCCCTACCTTCTGCGTCTTGTTATGTCCAGTATTATCAGTGAAGACGAAGGCAGTTTTTTTAAAGATTATTTTAAGTAGTGGCTTACAAAATTGATTTTATTTTATTATCTATCCTAGTTTATGTAGCAGATTTTAAGTCATACGATTAGAGTTTCTCTTAAAAAGTCAAAATCACATGGTTTTTTGGGATCTTATTTGACTCATTTTCCTATAGACCTATGAAGAATTACATGGGCAGTATCTCAAAGTCACGTTGGAGGCTTGGATGTTTTACATATTATAAATCATCAGAATTAGTTACAAGGACTCCAGTCAACATGAAACAAGCCTATACAATAGAAGAATTCATTTCAAAACTATTAGTTTTGACAAAATGTAAATGGAGCAATCATAATGATAATATTAATGTTTTTCCACAACAGAATTCTAATGACTTGAAGTGAATACTGTTTGCATTTTAAAGTTGAAGAGCATTATAAAGTGTGGACAGGTTGGCCAGTATGTGTAAACTTGGACACACAGATGTAAGCATGAGTTTGCAGGTAAGCATATTAAAAAAAAATAAAGGTATTTTAGATAGAGACACTTAGATTGTGGTGAGAGGAAGGAGAGCTTTATGTTTCAGTTTTACCTACTTGAAGTTAGAATTCTCTGAGTTGTTCTGCTTTGCTTTCTATAAGCAGTGATTAAAATAAATCTGTTACGTGGGATTGTGTGTTATTTCTGTGATCTTTATACTTTCTTGTGTTAATTTTTAAAATGTTAATAATAAACTTTATATTAAAATATTACAAATATATAAAATAAGGAACTAAACTCCTGTTACTTTGCTTTTGGGGCCATATGAAAGGGCAGTTTATGCAGGTCCAAATATTCTGGCTTTCTTTTTTCTTTTTTTTTAAAAATATTTATTCATTCATTCATTTTGTATGTGGCCAGGAGAGGTATACGGGACACATGCCAGGGTGCAAGTGTGGAGGTCAGGGACAGCTTGCAGGAGTTGGTTCTCTTTTTACTACGTGGTTTCCAGAGTGGAATTCAGGTTGTCGGGCTTGGTGGTCAGAGCCTTTACCCAATGAGCCGTCTCACTTTCTCAGATCTTCTTTAAGCTGTTCTTCTTGCTACTAGAGTTTGTGTCACTTCTTACAAAGTTTCACATCTGAGATCTTGCTGCTCGGAGCTTTGCTTTAGGAGTCTGCGTGTTACCTGTTGATTTTCTCTAGTGGAAGGTGCTGCTAAGCTGGTGGGGTTGGCAGTAGTTGCTCCTCACTGGCTGTTTGGGAGCTCACTGCCAGAAGGAAGCTGAAAGCCAAGGATAAGGCCACAGAGATGTTCTGTAGCTTTAAGGATGGAGGATCTTCTCAATCAACATGGTTTCATTCAGAATTTTTGTTTGGCTTATCATTATCATTTGTTTGGCCTTCATATGCAACACGATATATCTTCAGCAGACATCAAAGTTGCTTCTGATTCTAAATGCCCATTAAAATGTAATTAAATGGCCTTTTTTTCTTGCATTCCTCAATTCATGTTAACACTTCCAGTGTTTGGAAAGATCATTATTTAACTTTTCCATGCACTAAAATATGATTTCTATATAAAAAACACTGCCAACTTTTAAAGATAACACTCACCCATGTACAAATTAGCATCATTAATATTGATTTGCTTATGAGATACAGTTTTGTTGACAAAAGTGATGCAGTTGTAGCTTGTGTTTAAGAGATGTCAAAATGACTAGTCACTTTGGAGAACTAGAGAAGTTTTAGCTAAAACAATGGACTAAGGTTGAATGTTTAGTTTTCAAAGAGTTGTATAGTACTGGACTGAGACGCATTGGAGCAGATAAGTAACGGGAGATTTTACTACTAAATACATGCTGAAAGTGATTAAAAACAAGATTGTTATCTAAGTTTACTTTTGCCTTAACACAGAAAAAATTGGCGGAATAATTTTATTTCCTATGGTAAGTTTGGCAAAGCTGATACTGGATGTATGTTAGAAGATGTGCTTTAAGTTTTATTCATATAACTTTCAAGCTAAATATATAAGCACGTTTGTATATTTGCTCAGTTGTTTGTTATTGTTATTATGGAATGCTCTTTAGAAAGTAGTAAGAAGGCCAAATTTTAGTTCAGATTAGTTTTACTATGCATTTTTTCAGTGAAAATTATTATCTTTCTGCTTCGTTTATCCCTGTGTTCTTTATACAATTGATAGATAGTATTACGAAAAGAAAAAATCTTTTTCCTAAAGATGAAAACTGATGGACATTTACATTTATATTACCATGATTTTTATTTTCACTATTTTTTATTCTTAATCTTGAAGTATAAATCTTTGATTATTGGAAATGTCAGGATTACATTACTTGCAGTGCTGTAGAAACTCAAAGATTGTGATTTTTTAATTCAGAGTTGAGTAAGCTACTTAGTTTGTGTGTTATTTAAACCAAGCACTATGCAAGCCAAATTTCAAAGTAAACTAATGGTTTTATTCTTTAAAAAGAAAGTTACACTTTTGGTGTGGTATCTTTAGCGCTGTCTGAATTTTAAATTTAAAAAAAAAAAAACCATGTATTTTCTATATTTCCTGAGACAGAGCACCTTTGGATTCATTTCAGTCTCTCTACACAGCCCAGTTTTCTAGATACCAGATTCAGATTTGATGTGTATTTTCCATTTTACGTTAGATTCCTAAACTATCAGAATTATGGGCAGAAAAGAATAAAATCCTGAAAAAAATTAGTTGCTTAATGCTTTTCCTCTTGTTTTCAGATTGGCTTTAAATTTACTTAAAAAGTTGTGTGACTTTGTAGATTCAAAAGGGCTCTTCCATTTACTAATGGGGACACGGGTATAAATTGAAAATAAATTATTCATTGGATAAGTGAAAGCCTACTTTGTGCTCCTTTGTGCATATCTATTGATACTTGGAAGTTAAGAATTCTGTTGCTGTTCTTAACCCCTCAGTTTCTTAGATGAAATCAGGTGCATAATTATAAATACAAGCTGAATGAAACCAAAGCCAAGTCAAAGTTAAAATAATCACCCATCTTCTGTAGTTTGAGGATTTTTATCAGGAAGGCAGCAGACAAGGAAGATACCCTGGAGAAGGTGGCATCTAAAATTTGAAGGATATGTGGAGGATATCCAGACAGACGGGACTTGTGCTGAAGGTCTTGTAGGCGAGGAAGACCACACATACAAAAAGGTACAGGGAAAGAACAGCTGTAATTTAAAACTACATGCCTGAGCGTGGATATGGGATGAAGGACTTGAAGCTGAGGAATTAGGGCATAAAGTAATCTGTCTCTTACACCACACTACAGGTCCCACCTTTTTAAGTAGAAAGACTCAGACTTTTAGAACTTTAAGCAGGAAACATAAGAAACACAAATTGTTCCTGCAGAATTAATCCACTGGGTATGGAGTTATAAGGCAATTTTTAATATGATTTTAATTATCCCAGTGAGGTAGAACATGAGTTCCAGCAATGAAAATGTAACCAGAAAAGAGACACGCTTGAGAGTCACATCAGTGGTTAAAATAGTAACGAACATATAGTCTGACTACTTCAGCCTTGATTTAAGTTGTACATAGAAATCATATGATATTTTCAAGGAAGATTCTGGATTTTCTTTTACTCAAAATTTACATTATGTCATGTAACTATAATGTGTCATTTTAAATTGCTGTGGATAATAGTCCTTGTATAACTGTATCCCGGTTTATTTAACTTAGCTCCATTGATCAGCCCTTGTGGTTTTGTTATTTTTGTGCTAGTTTAACGGTACATGAATATGCTCGTACATGTTTTGAATACACTAGAATTGGTATGTTAGTCATGGCTTATAAACATGTTCAGCATTAAATGAATTATATCAAGCTACAGTTTATTTTGATGCTGTAGCACATGTTCCTCACGCACAAACAAATGGAACTTTAACATCACTGGTTTTAGCAAGCCTAGTAGACATATGCTGGTGTTGCTTTGCATTTTGCAGATGCTGTTGTGGAATCCTTCTTGGCCATTTGGATATCCTTGTCTTGTGCCAATTTACAAATCACATGGCCTGGCACTTTCATACTGTTTCTGGGAATCAGGCTTTATTCTAGATACAATTTTTTTTCCTTGGACCTATGTCGGAAATGCCTTCTTCTAATCTGTGATATTGTTCATTGTTATTTGTGATGTGCCCATGATGAACAGGAGTTCTAAGTATCAATGAGATCTGTTTCATTCATCTTCTGTGACTAATTCTTTTTGTATCCTACTTAAAAATATTTGCTTATCCTTATTACAAGACTTTTTTTGTATTTGTTCATCTGTTGTATTTTTCTTCTGTCATAATCTGGAATTGGCTTTTCTGTTTATTATGAGGTATGGCAGTCAAGTTTCATTTTCAGAGTTATAGTGAGTTGAGTGCATCCAGCATTATAAGTAATAAATTAAAGAAAATGAAAATACTGAATGCACTCATATTTGAGATGCTTAGTTTTGTGAAGAAAGGCGAAAGGAAAAGTCTTAAGCAATATTAAAAGTTGATTGCATCATTAGGGAGTAATAGGACTGGGGCTTCCTCAGGATACAACATTTACCTACTGGATGAAGTACGAAGATGAAGTACTCGCTGAAGCTGATGGGAGTTAAAGTTGAGATAAGGAGTATCAATGGATGGAGATACCCAAGGAATTATGAAGGCAACAACAAAAAATCAAGAAACTGAAAAAGATCATCTTTCTAGTAATCCAGGAAAGATGTGAATGAGAAAGGTGAAGATTTGTAGACTTGTGAAGGCAGTTGAGGATGTTGGTTTTGTTCCCTTAGTAAGAGGGATTGATAGTGCTTAGAGGGGAAGGGGCCATTAGAAAGTCTTCTTGGTAAGGTTAGGGATGTTTAAAATCGAAATCATGTTTCTCAGTCAACATTCTAGGGAAGAGGTTCATGAGCTCCAACTCCTAACTGAGGAGGTATGGACAGCTAATGGCTTCTGGGAGAGGGAGAGTCAGTTTTTATTTATTTTTGGTTTTGTTTTGTTTTTTGAGGGTGTGGCTCCTTGTAGGTCAATTACTCTCCAGTGGATGGTCCCCTATCCAGACATATAGGGAGAGCACAAAATGGAGTTAATGGGTTATATATCTTTTAGATTTATTTATTTTATGTGTGTGCACACATTATTTATTTTATGCATGTTTTGCCTGCACGTATATATGTGCATTACACATGTGTCTGGTGTCTGCAGAGGCCACAAAAGGTTATCATGATGTCTGTGAACCACCATGTGGGTTCTAGGAACCAACCTGGGTCCTCGGCAAGAACAACATGTGCTTGTAACCACTGAGTCATCTCTCCAGTCGCCAGATGGGTTGTTAATAATAATAATAAAAGAAAGACATGAAGTAGGTGGATTAGGAGGTGAGGTATATCTGGGAAGAGTAAAAAGGAAGAGTTTGGAATGAATATGATCAAAACACATTAAATAAAATTCTTAAAGAATTAATGTAAGTTTTTAAAAAAATCACAGCATTACCAAATCTAATTTTCATTTTTGTTATATTTCAAATATACAGAAAACATGATTTAATGTAAAACACACATTCTGGAAGCCTAAATATGTAAGTCAAGAGAGAAATTGTAATATGTTCCAATTTTGCATCAGACCTCTGAGGAAAAAATATCAAACTGTTTCTTTCTTTCTCCTGCCATCATCTGTCTCTCCTTTGTTTTTCACTTTCTAAAAGTGGTATACATTAATGCTAGAAAATTTAAAATTTTTGTTATTAATGTATTTAATCATAAACACCATACGATATTGATGCTACTTCAACTTTTTATGATCTTACTTTAGTCATAATATTTTGTTATATTATCATTTATAACATGTAAATTATATAACATTATCATATATAACTATATCATATGCAGCATATATATGACATCCATGTAATATATTTACTATGTATATGCATATGACTATATACTATATACACATATATGTATATTTACTGCATACTATATATTATATATACTAATATACATACATGTGTATGTACTGTATACTATATGTAGTATATATAGTAATGTTTATAATATACATAATTTATAGTATCTATATAGTATAATAATACATTGTATATATGTTATATATACAATATATGCTATACAATACCATTATAATGTATAATACATATAAATATATATAAAAATATAATATAATACATTATATTTACTATTATTCATAATATATAGTGTAATGTATAGTATATATATCATACCAAATATATAGTGTATGTATATAGAATAATAATTAGTATATAGTATGCTAATGTTTTTTAACTGTATTTGAACAATGATATATAGTATATATCTATATTATATATATATATATATATATATATATATATATATATATATATATATACTATATGATATATAATATATCCTATATAATATATCATTGTTCAAGCAAGAACATTAGTCCTGAATGACAATTAGGTTGCGTCTATATTTTTGGTGTTATAAGCAGGGCTTCACTGAAGCCTCATGTACATGTATGTACTCATGTACATGGATCTGTCCATAAGAGTTCTTCTAGATTATTGGTATAATTTCTACCATTTAGGATGTGTATGCTGTTAGCATTTTAAAAAATTGCTACATTACTTGCTAAGAAGTTGTGAATTTATAATTTATAATGGAGCCACAGAAAACTTGTATAGTGTTTGCGTGTGTGTGTGTGTGTGTGTGTGAGAGAGAGAGAGAGAGAGAGAGAGAGAGAGAGAGAGAGAGCTTTTTACTCATCATTATAGTGTTTGAAGGGGTAAAATTAGATGTTTGGAGTAGTCTACAATTGAGTTTTTATTGGGAGAGTGACAGAAAGCGTCCTGACCAAGTTTAAAGACATATCAAATGAAAGGAATATAGATTTATTGAATGGAAATGGAGTATCAAGGGACTGAATATTTCATTGTAGTCAAAAGCAAATAGAAAAATGTATGAAAGAATGTGGAATAGCGATGTTAAAGATTTAAGCATGCATCCATTGCACTAATCATTAAGCACACATCTGTAAAGCAGAAGTAGGGAGGAACTGGATAGACTACAACAGTAAAAGAACAGGGAGGGTGGACATTAAACACATCGTGGACAATAACCACTAAATTTGTTCAGGATACTAGTGAGACTCCACCCCAGATTATGGCACATGTCTTAAGTGTCTTTTCCTGCCAGGTAGCAGATGGGATGCAGACCTCAGTAGAGTAGCACATCATCTCTGTGTAAAGAAGTTGAGAGTTGTCTTTATTTGGCAGCGTTTTTATTTTGGCAGAGAGAAGGCTTTAGAATAAGGAATGCTTGAAATTAAGACAAAGGTGCTAAAGATGTGGTGACTATCACATATGTTCAGTCTGAGGACTGCTCAGGGCTGAGTTAGAGCAGATGGCAAGGAGGAAGGGACTACAAATAATAATTCATGTCACATTTTGCTCTATAATTTGATGCTTTAGGATCAGCAGGAATTCATTGCTCAGTTGGGATCTCCATGACACATTTCTTTGCTTGTGAAGGAGTCTCTCCCAGAAGCTGTTGATGCTGATGGAGACGATATCTCAGATACTTGGGAAGATAAGTGAGCAACTTTAGGGTTACAGGACTTCCTGACTTGCCTCTTTCCCCTGGAAATCCACACTCAGAGGCCTTTAGTGATGATAAATCTCTAAATCACACAGTGCATGATTGGAAATTTGTATTTTCTAGAAAGTTTGGTCAACTGAGCAGCCCAAGTGTGTTATTTTGATTAAAAGCAGTACCAAATTGGTGGGTGTCTTAGTGTTCTGTTGCTGTGATGAGGCCCTGTAACCAAGGTGATTCTCAAAAAAGAAATCATTTAATTGGGTCTTATTTACAGTTTCAGAGTTAGTTCATTATCATCATGGTGGGGAGCATGGCTGCAAGGAGGCAGACATGGTGCTGGAGAGTAGCTGAGAGTTCTATATCTGGATCTGCAGGCATGAGAGGGGGAAGAGGGGGAGGAGGAGGGAGAGGAGGAGAAGGAGAGGGAAAAGGGGAGAGGGGGAGGGGGAGCGAGAGAGGGAGGGAGGGAGAGAAGGAGAGAGGGGGAGAGAGAGAGGATAGGAATGACTGGAACTGGCTTGCATTTTTGAAATCCCAAAACCCATTCACAGTGACACATTTTCTTCAACAAGACCACACCTACTCCAACAAGGCCACAGCTTCTATTCCTTCTCAAGCAGTGTCACTCCCTGATGACTAAGCACTCAAATATATGAGCCTATGGTGGGAGGCATTCTTATTCAAATGATCACAGTGATCACAGTGGGGTCTTCATTTCTAAAGACAGCTGCTCACTCCAGGCAGATGCTATGGAATCAAATGGCACCACAGCTCTATCTTGAAGGATATTTTCTTCTGCCTTCACCTTTCTCCTTGGAAAAAGCCTAACTGTGTTTCAAGTTGAGTCTCATGTCTTTGGAGTTTTAATTTGCTTGACTATAGACCAATGATGGCATCATTTCTTCGTACTTGAAAAAGGAACAGCATAAGACAGGTATAAGTACCCCAACTTGAGAATCTGGACATATAATATTGATTTCCATTTCTCATTGGTGATTTGACTAGATTCCAAACTTCGTAATTTGGTGGAAAATTCTTTTGACTAAACTCACTAACTGAGTATCTGTCACTGTCTTTCTTTTTTAAAACAATAACAACAACAAATCTCTGAATTTTGCTCCAGGGAGAGACACAAAAACTACTTCTGTATTCATTCTTACTGATACATCTACTGTAGGGCGTGGGTTATTTCTTCCTGTGCTGTTAGCATGATGCTGGTACACTGTTTGGGTACTTGTACTTTCTGTTTCTTTGCTAGAAACTCTCTTCTGTAGTAACTTTCTTCTGAATGTGGGGACTCCCCCACATCTTCATCAGGCAGAACTCTCTTTTCACAGATTATTTTTTAACTCAACACTATCAGTATTTTTCTCTCTGGACACCATCTTAACCCTCAAGCTGTGCATTTCTTTATCATCCCTGAGAATAGTTTAGTGAGAAGAAAAGTATAATATATGTGAATGTGTCTAATTTGACAGATACTCTTAGAACTTCACCTCTAATAATCTCTATGCACAAGAAAAGTCCACAGCAAATCAGAAGTACAGTTGTTACCAAGTAATGGGTTCAAAAAAGAAATCTAACAAGTAAGAATTTCCCTCCAATTCCTTACTAAATGTATCTCCATCTTTTACTTATTTGGTTTCTGATTGGCATTTAAGTTTAAAGCTGGAACTATTGGCACCAGGCACAAATGGATAATTTTGTGAGGAGTTTGTGAATGCTTAAATGACAAGGTTAGGTGACCCCAAAATGGCTTTTCCTGTGCCAAAACACAGTACTTTAAAGTTTTCTTCACATTCAGAAAGTGGCCAGATGGAATAACTGGATGATAAATGGCTTGAGAAAGTCTGACTACTCTAAGCTGAGACCAATAAACCAAATAAAGGAGGTACACTGAGGAGGGAAGGAGAAAACCGAGCTTCTAAGGACCAAGAACACAGTCTGCTGCTCAAGTTATCAGTGTCCCCCTTGAGCCTTGCTTCAGATATAGGCAGACGGATTATTAAGTGTAGGTTCTTCGTAGTAGATCTTAGTTGTCTCAAGGCAGTGTCCTGCTTAAGAGCAAATGACATATACTATACCGCCCTGTAGGCCTTCTTCTCTGCTGTGAATACTTCTTTTGGCTTTTCTGTTAAGAATTTAACGAGAAAACCATCCATTTACTCTTCTATAGTCTCCAAAGCCCTGTGGCTATGTAGCAAGACAGGCTCATTCTTTTTATCCTCAGCTCTAAAAGAGCTGGGTATGAGGCAAGCAAGTGGATAAAATTCTGGAGAACAGGAATGTAATTGCAGGTGGTGGTGGTGGTGCTTCACTGCTTTGTAAACCAGATTGCAGGGCTTGTATTTATTGATCATTTAAAGTAAGTATTCCATGATTCAGGGAAAAGCTAGAGAAGCTAAGTAAGGTACTTAAATTAGTACATAGTGAAGCTGGAGTTCACACCCAGAAGCCTGCCTCCACAAACTGAGTGTTTAACAATACAAGGTTTCTGAAGCAAATTCTAAATACTTCAATAAGTGAGGAAACTATTCTGAAGAATTGAGAGAATGCTTATACTTAATACTCATGGACATAACTACAACAATTTATGTGGTGTTTGAGATTGAATGGAATAATAGATGGAATTTGAAATGGCAAACAGGATAATAATAGGTTTTATTATTGATTTAGTATCAAGTCAAATGATAAAATTTGAATGTTACTTACAAACTCTGCCTTTTCAAACCAAGCAAACAAAGAAAATAAGTATTGGGAGCTTATTTAATTTTCTTCTACAATAAATGCAAATAAATTCTCTTCTAAAGATTTAGAATGAATTAATACAAATTTATATAGAGTCTTCAGGAACAGAACATTTACCCCTTCATAGGAATGGTAAAATAAAAGGGAAACCAGTGCTATTACTATGTATATGGTTATCTTGTGGGAAGAGCAAGTACAGAGAGTAAGAAGAGCCTCAGGCAGGGGACATGGAAATAAGCAAGCTCCCTACAGAGGTGATCAGGACTCCAACTTAAAGCAAGGATAAACCAATCCATTTATAATGTTAGTTATTCTATAATCTACTAGACTCAGGAAAAGATGCACCAAATACAGACCTCTTCCATCTTCCTCCTCTTCATTATTTTGACACATAATCTTATTATGTAGCCCAGACTGGTCTTTTAACTTTTAATCCTTGTGCCTCTGCATCATATGTTCTACTGTTTCTTAGTAAAGATTTCTTATTTTCCCCTTTTATTGAAAATAGACTTTTTTCTTATCTAATATATCCTGTTTTCAGTGGTTTCCTTTCAGTCTACTATTCCCAGTTTCTTCCCAGGTCCTCTCACATGCAGATCTACTCCATTTTTTTCACTCATTGGAAAACAAACAGACTTCTAAGGGATAATAATAAAACAAAATAAAATATAATGAGATAAAACAAAACTAATACTTTGGATTCCCCAAAACAAACAGAAGAAAAAGAGCCCACTCATTCACATACTCTGGGATCCCATAAAAACCCTAAAGTGGAAGCTATATGCAGAGGACTAGGTGCAGACCCATTCAGCTCTTGTGCATGCTGCCTCAGTGTCTCTGAATTTACATGAGCTTTGATCATGTTGATTTAGAAGGGTTTGCTTTCTTGGGTTCTCTATCCCCTCTGGCTCTTAAACTTTGTCTCCTCTTCAGCATGGTTCCCTGGGCCTTGAGGGGAGGGATTTGAAGGAGACATCCTATTAAGGTTTGCATATTCCAAGGTCTCTGCATAATGTCTGGCTGTGGGTCTCTGTATTTGTTCCTATCTGCTTCAAGAAGATAGTGGTTGATAATATATAATTAATATATAATATAATATATAATTAATATAGATAATATAAAATATATAATATAATATGTAGTATGCATAGTATGTAATAGATAATATAATGTATAATATATGATATATAATGTATAATATATAATATAATGATAATGGTTGAACAAGGCATTGATCTGAGCACAGTAGAATGTCATTAGGACTCATTTTATTGCTGCATTTCTTCTTCTTCCCTTCCTCCCTTCCTCCCTTCCTTCCTTCCTTCATTCCTTCCTTCTTGCTTTCTTTCCTCTGTCTGTCTTTTTTAGGACAGTTATGTTTGGTTTTACCCTAAGTCACTGAGCTATGAGTCTCAGGTTCTTGGTCAACAAAGTAGTGTTGGATAGGGGTTCCATCTTGTGCAGTGGGCCTGAAATCAAATGAAATATTGGTGGGTTACTCCCAAGAGCTTTCAGCTTCCATCGCAATAGCATATCTTGAAGGAAGGACACCATTGTCCATCCAAGAGTTTGTGACTGACTTGATATTTACTTTTCTCTTTTGGTAGTATGCAGAGTACCTTGTTGAACCAAAGACACTAGCAAATAAGAGTGAAGGTTCTACATAGGCACCAGCTCTATCTCTCCATGTTAAATGAGTTGTGTAGGTGTTGTCTTCAGCAATGGGGCCTTGACTTCATTTTGTGGAGAGCAACTTACAGTGTTGGTTGGCAGAAGCCTGAGTTCTTTGGAGATTCTCATGGGACCCCTTTGGCCAACAAGACAACTATATGAAATCTCATCTTGAGACTGGAAGCTTTGTTTGGTGATAAGATATGGCCTGTTGGGGCTCTGTCGCCTCATCATTTGACAATTTTATTTAGATTGCCTCCATATGTGTAAATGTTTTAGGAAACTTCTCCTGTATTAGATTTCCACACTATCCCTCAAATGGCCCTTAATTTTAGCTGTCTTTCACCATATTTCCTCCCTTAACACATCCCTCCCCGACTTGACTCTCCCATTCCAGTCCCCCATTCATCCATAACTATCCATTCTATTTTCTTTTCTTAATGAGATACATCTGTTTCCCCCAGTCCCTCCCTCTATACCTAACTTCTGTGGTTCTTTGGATTGTAGCTTAATTATCATTGTCTTACAACTAATATACAAATATAAATAATACATTCCTTAATTGTCTTTCTGGGTTGGGGTGATTTTTTTCTAGTTCCATTTATTTACATGTGGATTTATTTTTTTTAACCAACTGAGTGATATTACATTGTGTAAATATAGCACATTTTCTTTATCCAGTCATCTGCTGAGGGACATCTAATTTCCAAATTGTGGCTATTACAAATAGAGAAGTGATAAACATGGTTGGGCAGGTATCCTTGTGGTAGAATAAAGTGTCCTTTGGGTATATGCCCAAGAGTGGTATAGCTGGATCTTGAGGAGGATCAATTCCTATCTTTCAGAGGAAATGCTATATTGGTTGCCATAGTGGCTGTTCAAGTTTGCCCTCCCACCAGAAATAGATGAGTGTTCCCCTTACTTCATATCCTTGCCAGCATGAACTGTCATTTCTTTTTATTGATCTTAGCCATTCTGACCGGTATAAGATGAACTCTCAAAGTAACTTTGATTTGCATTTGTCTGATGGTTAAGGATGTTGAACATTTCTTTAAGTTTGTCAGACATTTGAGTTTCCTCTTTTGAGAATTCTGTTTAGATCTCTATTAAGTTTTTAAAATTGGATTATTTGTTTTCTTGATATTTAGTTTTTTGAATTTTTCTATATATTTTGGATATTCACCCTGTATCAGATGTGGAATTGGTAAAAATCATATCCCAAGTAAACCACCAGAGTTCCAGCCCTCAACTGGGGTAGAGACCCCCAGCTTGACAAGAGGCCACAAAGAACAGGAGACAAGAGAAGAAACCAAAGAAGAAAAAAAATACCAAGGAACAAAACACTCATCCAATAAAGACAGACACAGGAATTTAGACATTGAAACCTGTAATCACTGCAATCCCAGATGCCTAAATGCTAATGTCAGAGCTCAGTCAAAAACAACCAGGGCAGCATTTCACCGCCAAAATTAAACTATCCTATTACAACAAGCTTTGAACACTCTGACACAACCAAAGCATAAGGAAAATACCTCAAAACCAACTTTATAAAGGTAATAGAGGGCCTTAAAGAGGAAATGAATAAATTCCTCAAAGAAATACATGAAAAGAAAAACAGACAATGGGAAGAATTAAGTAAATCCATAAAAGAAAACCAGGAAAACACAAGCAAGAAATTAGAAGAAATGAATAAATTCCTTAAAGAAAGCCAAGAAAAACAAGTAAACAATTAAAGGAAATTAGCAAACTGTTCAAGACCTGAAAATAGAAATAGAAGCCATAAAGAAATCACAAACAGAGGGAATCATGGAAATGAAAATTCTAGAAAAGCTATCAGGAACTACTGAGACAAGTTACAGCAACAGAATCCAAGAGATGGAAAAGAGACTTTCAGGGATTGAAGATACTATAGAAGAATTGGAGACATCAGTAAAAGAAAATATTAAATCCAAAAATATCCCTAACACAAAGCATCCAGGAAATCAGAGACACTATGAAAAGACCAAAACTAAGAATAATAGAAATAGAAGAAAGAGAAGAAACCCACCTCAAAGGCCCAGAAAATATTTTCATCAAAATCATAGAAGAAAAATTTCCAAATCTAAGGAAGGAGATTCCTATTAAGATACAAGAATCATACAGAACACCAAATAGACTGGACCAGGAAAGAAAGTCCCCTTGCCACATAATGATCAAAACACTAAACATACAAAACAATGATAGAACACCAAAAGAGGCAAGAGAAAAAAGTAACATATAAAGGTAAGCCCATTAGAACCACACCTGCTTCTCAATGGAGACTCTAAAAGCCAAAAGTGTTTGGACAGATATGCTACAGACTCTAAGAGAGCCCAGATGTCAGTCCAGACTACTATATCCAGCAAAGATTTCAATTATCATCAAGAGAGAAAACAAAATATTCAATAACAAATTCAAAATCAGACAATATCTATCTACAAATCCAGCCCTAGAGAAGATACTAGAAGGAAAGCTCCAACCCAAGAAAGGTAACTACACCCACGAAGATACAGGAAATTAATAGAATCCTGATTCTAAATAATAGATAGAACTCCATAATGGAACTCCACTAGAATCAGAATAAGGGAGACACAAACACTTATAAAGGTGTACACACATACATATGAACACAATCAACAACTACAAAATAACAGGATCTAACAATCATTGGTAGTTGATATCTCTCAATGTCAATGGACTCAATTCTTTAATAAAAAGGCACAGAATAACAGAACAGATGTGAAAACAGGATCCATCCTTCTGCTGAATTCATAAAACACACTTTAACATCAAAGATAAACATTATCTCAGTGTTCAGGGTTAGAAGATTTTCTAAGCAAATGGACCCAAGAAGCAAGCTGGTATAATCACTCTAATCTAACAAAATAGACTTCAAACAAAAATTAATCAAAAGAGATGGGGAAGGACACTTCATACCCATCAAAGAAAAAAATACACCAAGATGACATTTCAATTCTAAACATTTATGTACCCAACACAAGGGCTCCCATGTTTATAAAAGAAACATTGCTAAAGCTAAAAAGACACCTTGACTCCCACACACTGATAGCAGGAGATTTCAATACACCACTCTCACCAATGGACAAGTCAACCAGACAAAAACTAAACAGAGAAACATGGGAGCTAACAGATGTTATAAACCAAATGGACCTAACAGATCTATACAGAACATTTTGCCTACAGATGAGAGAATATACCTTTTTTTCACCACCTCATGGAACCTTCTCTAAAATTGACCGCATACTAGGCCACAAAGCAAGTCTCAATAGATATAGAAAAGATGAAATAACTCCCTGTATCCTATCAGCACAGGTTGAAGTTGGATTCCAATAACAACAGAAACAACAGAAGGCATATAAACTCATGGAAACGGGATAACTCTCTACTGAATGATGAATGGATCAAGACAGAAATGAAGATAGAAATTAAATATTTTCTAGAATTCAATGAAAATGAATACACAATAGACCCAAACCTATGGGACACAATGAAAGCTAAGAAGAAAATTCATAGCACAAAATGCCTGCCAAAAAAGAGCAGGGAGATCACATACTAGCAAATTAACAGTACATCTGAATGTTCTACAACAAAAAGAAGCAAGGACACTCAAGAGGAGTAGACAGCAAGACATAATCAAGGTGAGGGCTGAAATCAATAATAGAAATAATACAATCAGAATAATAGAATCAACAATAGATACAGAACAAGTCAAAGAATCAATGAAACAAAGAGTTGGTTCTTTGAGAAAATCAACAAGACAGACAAACCCTTATCCAAAATAATCAAAAGATAGAGAAAGAATATCCAAATAAACAAAATTAGAAATGAAAGGGGAATATAACTACAGACACTGAGGAAATCTAAAGAATTATTAGATCATACTTTAAAAACCTATACTCCACAAAATTGGAAAATCTAAAAGAAATGGACAATTTTCTAGATAGATACCATATACCCAAATTAAATCAAGGTCAGATAGACAATTTAAACAGACCTATACCCAAGGAAATAGAAGCAGTAATTAAAAGCCCCTCCCCCAAAAAAAGCCCAGGACCAGATGGTGTTATTGCAGAATTCTATCAGACATTCTAAGAAGAATTAACACCAATTCTCCTCAAGGTATTCCAAATATAGAAATAGAAGGAACACCACCAGACTCATTTTACAAGGCCATAGCCACCCTGATACCCAATGCACCCAAGGATTCAACAAAGAAATAGAATTACAGAACAATTTCTCTCCTGGATATTGATGCACAAATACCCAATACATTACTCCCAAACCAAATCCAAGAATACATCAAAAGCTCATCCATCATAATCAACTAGGGTTCATCTCAGAGATGCAGGGATGGTTCAACATACGAAAATCAGTCAATGTAATCCACCATATAAACGAACTGAAAGGGGAAAAAAACATGATTAAAAACCTTTGACAAAATCCAACACCTATTCATGTTAAAAGTCTTGTAGAGATTAGGGATACAAGGGATATACCTAAAAATAACAATGACAATTTACAGCAAGCCCACAGCCAACATCAAATTAAATGGAGAGAAGCTCAAAGCAATTTGACTAAAATCAGAAAGAAGACAAGATTATCCACTTTCCCCATACCTATTCAATATAGTATTTGAAGTACTAGCTAAAGCAATAAGGGAACTCAAGGGGATACAAATTAGAAAGGAAGAAGTTAAAGTGTTCTAATTTGCAGATGATAGAATAGTGTATGTAAGCAACTTCAAAAATTCTACCAGGGAACTTCTACAGCTGATAGACAACTTCAGTGAAGTGGCAGGCTACAAGATCAACTCAAAAAATCAGAAGCTCTTCTACATACAAATGCCAAATGGACTGAGAAAGAAATCAGGGAAACAACTCCTTTCATAGTAACCACAAACAATATAAAATATCTTGGAGTGACTGTAACAAAGCAAGTGAAAAATTTGTATGGCAAAAACTTCAAGTTTTTGAAGAGAGAAATTGAAGAAGATCTCAGAAGATGGAAAGATCTCCCATGTTCCTGTATTGGTAGGATCAGCATAGTAAAAATAGCCATCTTACCAAAAGCAATCTACAGATTCAATGCATTTCCTATCAAAATCCCAACACAATTCTTTGCAGACCGTGAAAGGACAATATTCAATTTCATATGGAAAAACAAAAAACCCAGGATGACCAAAATAATCCTGAAAAATAAAAGAATTTCTGATGGTATCATTATTCCTGATCTCAAGGTGTATTCTAGAGCTATAGTAATAAAAACAATATGGTATTGGCATAAAAACAGACATGTTGATCAGTAGAACCAAATCATTGATCCAGATATAAATTCACTCAGTTATGGATACCTAATCTTTGATAAAGAAGCCAGAAGTATACAATGGAACAAAGAAATTACCTTTAGTAAATGGTGCTGGTCTAACTGGATGTTAACATGTACAAAAATCCAAATTGATCCATACATATCACCATGAACAAAACTCAAGTCCAAGTGGATAAAAAAACCTCAACATAAAGACACACTGAACATGATAGAAGAGAAAGTGGGGAAGAGCCTTGAATTCTTTGGGACAGAAGACAACCTTCTGAATAGAACACCAATAGCTTTGGCACTAAGATCGACAACTAATAAGCAGGACCTCATGAAACTGAAAATATTCTTTAAGGCAAAGGACATTGTCAACATGACAAAATGGCAGCCTACAGAATGGGAAAAGATTTTTTACCAACTTCACTTCCAATAGAAAGCTAATATCCAAAAAATATAAAGAACTCAAGAAACTAGACATCAAGAAAACAAACAATCCAATTAAAAAATGGAGTATAGATCTAAAGAAGAATTATCTAAAGGGACCCTCAAATGGCTGAGAAACATCTAAAGAAATGATCAACATCCTTAGCTCATCCAGGAAATGCAAATCAAAACTACCCTGAGATTCCATCCACATCTTTCAGAATGACTAAAATCAATAACAGAAAGGATAGCTCATGCTAGCAAGGATGTGGAACAAGAGACCACTCCTTCATTGCTGCTGGGAATGCAAACTTGTACAGTCACTATGCAAATCAAAATGGTAATTCTTTAGGAAATTGGAAATCTACTTACCTCAAGACCCAGCTATACCACTCCTTGGCATATACACAAAAGATGCTTCATCCTACCGAAGGACACTTGCTCAACTATGTTCACAGCAGCTTTATTCATAATTGCCAGAAGCTGGAAACAACCTAGATGCCCCTTAACTGAAGAATGGATAAATAAATTATGATACATTTATACAATGGAGTATTATTCAGCCATTAAAAATGATGTCATGAATTTTGTAGGCAAATGGATGGAACTAGAAAAAAAAAATCGTGAGTGAGGTAACCCAGTCACAGAAAGACAAACATGGTATGTACTCACTTATATGTGGATACTAGCTGCTAAGCAAAGGAGAAAGGTACAGTATCCACACACATAGAAAAACTACACAATAAGTATTGCCCCAGTTGGAACACAGGGATCTTCCAGGTAGGGTGGAAATTGAACAGAGGGTTCAGGTAAGGTGTTGGAGGATGGAAATGGGAGCGGAGGGGACCAGGAAGATGAGAGGAATTCGGGGAGAAAATATATGAAGAGATGACAAGAAATTAGAAACAATTAAATACTAAATTAAAAACTAAATACCAGATCAGGCAGACCTAGTTAGTAGAAACTCAAAGGAATCTATGAGGGAGACCCTAGCAAGGATGCCTAGTAATAAGGGAGAGGGAGCCTCAACAGGCGGTCTCTGAAGGCAAGGCTTCCAGCATTGAGACTGGGACACCATCCCAGTCACAAAACCTTCGACTTATGGATTATCCGCCCAGCAAGTTCATCATTGACAATGAAAAGGCAAAATTCCATGCCTAAGGAGAGAACCCCTGCCTGAAACTGCAGGATAGGACAGGAACTAGAGACTGGATAATCCGGAGACAATTTCTAATCATTTCATAATCTGGTCATAGATTGGTACCTAACTCAGTACTCACTAGAAAGGCCCCTTCCAGCAGATGAAAGGAGCATCTGGAGAGACCCAGGGCCAAACATCATGCCGAGATCGGGAACCCTATGGAAGAAGGAGAGGCAGGATGGTGGAAACCCTAGGGGCTGAGAACTCCAGGAGAACAAGCCTCACATTTCAACTGACTAGTGCTCTCAGAAGCCCCCAGAGACTGAAGCCATAGACTTGGAACCTGTAGGATTCCCTAAATACATCTCATGGCTGTCTGGATTAGTATCCTTGAAAAACAACTACAGACTGGAATGGGGGTGTCTCTGATCATTTGCCCAGCCCCTGAGACCCTTTTTCTCCTGCCTGGCTTCCTGGCCCACCCTTGATGTAGGGATTTGTGCCTGGTCTCATTCCATCCCACTATACCATGCCCTGATTGTGCTGTAACCCTGTGAGGATGGTTGTTTCCTGGAGAGAAGTGGGGATGTTTGTGGGTAGTAATTGGAGGTAGATCTGGGGGATGTGGAGAAAGCTGGGGGGGGGGGGAAGGAGGGGATGGATGGGGGTTGGGATGTATTCTATAAGTTATATGAGAGGAGAAACAAAAACGGGTTGTTTGTACTGCAAGGCTAGCTAGGCACTGAAGACTGGATAGCTCACAGACAATTCCTAATGATATTCTGCTATCCTCATAGATGGGTGCCTAGCCCAATCGTCATCAGAGAGGCTTGCTCTGGCAGCTGATGGGAGCAGATGCAGAGGCCCAGGGTCAAACGTTATGTGAAGCTTGGGAACCCTAAGGAAGAAGGGTAGGAGGGATTGAGGAGCCCAGGAGGGCTTGAGGACACCAGAAGAACAAGCCCCATGGAGTCAACTGACCAGCTCTTAGGGGCCCACAGAGACTGCCTGACCCCCTACATATATCGTATGGTTGTTTGGCTTAGTGTTCTTATAGAACTCCAAAAACTCCTAAAAGGTGTTGTTGTTGTTGTTGTTGGTGGTGGTGGTGGTGTTGTTGTTGTTGTTGGTGGTGGTGGTGGTAGTGGTGTCTCTGACCCTTCTACTTGCCCTTGGGACCCTTTTCCTCCTGCTGGGTTGCCTTGTCCAGCCTTGATATAGGGGCTCATAACCGGTCTTAGTCAGTCTTGTTAAGCCCTGTTCAAATGGTAACCCAGGAACCCTGGGAAGACAGCTCATTTCTGAGGGGAAGGAGGATGGGGAGTAAGGGTTTATCTGGGGTAGAGGGGAGGAAGGCGGGGGAGCTGGGAGGAATGGAGAGAGGGGAAGATGGGGGTCTGGATGTATTATAGGAGAGAAGAAAAAGTAAATTATAAAGAAAATATAAATTAATTAAAAACTGGGTTATATGTTTTTTTGACTCTGTTTTATGTTTTGTTTTTTATGTATTTGGTGCATTAATCTTCAGTTAAATGACAAAGATCATACTCTGTGGGCTTTCTTTTCATTTGCTCCATTATTTCCTTAACTGTACAGGGGCTTTTTAGATTTATGAGGTTCCACTTTGCAATTGTTGGCCATAATTTCTGGGCAAATGAAATCTTATTCAAAAGATCCTTTCCTACACCTGAGCTGTGTAGGGCACTGCCTGTTTTCTTGTAGCAGCTTCAGTGTTTCAGGTTTCATGTTGAGGTCTTTGATTCATTTGGAATTAGTTTTGTGCAGAATGATGGACGTGTCTAATTACACTATTTTACACGTGCACCTCCAGTTTTCCCAGAACCATTTGTTGAAAATGTTTTCTCTAATGTGTGTTTTTGTCACCTTTGTCAATTATCAGATAGTTGTAGTTACATGTACTCAAGTTTGAGTCTTCTGTTTTGTTCCATAGGGCTACATGTCTATTTTCCTTCCTGTACCATACTGCTTTTATGATGAAGGTTCTGTAATATGTCTTAAAATCTGGAATGGTAATTCTTTCAGTATGGTTCTTCCTTCTTCCTCTCTCCATTTATTCTTTTTCCTTCCTGCCTTCCTTCCTTCTTTCCTTCCTTCCTTCCTTCCTTCCTTCCTTCCTTCCTTCCTTCCTTCCTTCTTTCCTTCCTTCTTTTCTTTCTTCTTTCAGGATTTCTTTGACTATCTGGGATCTTTTGTGGTTCCATATGAAATTTAAGATTTCTTTTTCTATCTCTGTGAAGAATGTCGGGAGGATTTTGATTGAGAGCACATTCGATCTGAAAATTTTGGTAGAGTTGTTCTTTTTTACAATAGTAATTCTATTTTTACAATAGTAACATATTAAAATAGTAATAGTAAATACAATAGTAATAGTAATACTCAAACCATGAGTATTTGAGACCTTTCCATTTTCTGGAATGTCTTTCTTAATCTTTTTATTAAGAGATTTAAAGTTTTCATTGTAGAAGTATTTTACTTCTTTGGTTAGATTCATTCTTAGCTATTTTATTTTATTTGAGACTATTGTACTAGGAAATTTTGCCAAAAAGTTTTTTTGTGCTATGCAGTCTTCCATACGATTACGTGCCACTTGGACTTCTGGGAATAGCTTAGCAGTCTTATTTAAGAGAATGCCGTCAGTTGGAATTGTCATTATCAAGGGGCAGAGGGTTAGTGGCAGAAGACTAAGATGGAAAAGCGTGTTATGGGACAGTTAATGTGATAGAAGGTTTTAGAAATTAGTCCAGTTCTCCAGGTTTAGACAGATAAAGACAGCCAGAAGGGGCTGTAATGATTTCCTCCTTCTTTTCTTTCCCTTTCTAACTTCTTAGAGCCAGAGGATTTAAAAAAAAGTTACAAGTTAGGCTCTGTCTGTCTGTAGCAGTTGGAGCAGAGGAGCAGAGCCAGGCAAAAGAACTGAGGCAGAGTTCCGTTACAAGTGGAAAAGTAACAGTTAAAATTGCCTCCAAACAAATAGGGCTTCAGAGCTCAGCTACAGAATCAGAAAACAGCTACATTTTGACATCCACATGAGGGGCAGGGAAATAAGGATAAAAGGATGGGAAATGTGATTTCAAATGTAATAGAGGGGAAAGCAGAGGAAGGAGGAATGGATGTTTGTGTTCTAGGGGTCAGTTAAGTATTTATAATGGCTGTTATCACTGGGATATATACCACTTTACTTTCGTTGATGTTTGTTCTTTTTTCTTTTTCCTATTTTTCTTTTCTTTTGTTTAAAAAAAATTAAAGAAGTAGCTAGGCAACTAAAGAAGTTGCAGGGAAAACGGGAAAGAGTGAAGACAAGAAAAACAGAGCAAAGGGGAGAATGAAAGGGCTCATTTTTTTCTTTCGCTTCAAAAAAAGTAAATAATAGAAAAGAAACTGGCAGTATTACTAAACAAAATAAAGGGATAAGGAACAAAGGAACTGGTGGTACTGTTAAAAGAAATTTGGGGGAAGTTTGAGATAATAGAAGAAGGGAAGGCTGAGGAACTAGGAACATAAACTTGTTGGAAAGACTGGAGGAAAGGAAAACTGAGGAAATGGGAACATAATCGGGCTATTTTCTGGTGACAGAAATTTTTCCACTAGGTGGACAAAAGGGAAGATTTTGTACAGGAAGATAGTCCTGTTAGGAAAATAAGGGAAGAGTCTGTATAGGAAAATTATCAGAAAAGGCAGCCTAGGGTCACAAAGCCACCTTCAACATTTCCAGTAGTGACCCAACATATTCCATTTAATAAGGATAATCCTTGAGGTTTTAATGCCACAAAATGGCATCCAATAGAAATGAGTGATTTAAGGAGATTGAAGGAAGCTATGGTGTTGATGGTATTCACTTGTCCTATGTAAAGCAAGTTCGGAATAACTGGGCACTGCAATGCTGGATAGTTGGTTTCAATTGGAAAGGGTTAATATCAGCTATACTGGAGGCAGTTCCTCAGCTAAAATGGTTAACCTGGAGGAGGGAAGAAGCAGCAAATATGGAACAGCAGAATAGGGTAAAGGAATAAATAAAAACCAAAATCAGCTCCTTGGTAAGGGTCAATGTGCTGAATTACAAGGAGATTACGTTTGATATCTTGACCATAGAATAATGTCATTTAGCAACTTTACAAGCTTGGGAAAAAGTAGAGGGACCAGAAAAAAGGTCCACCTCATTCACAAAAACCATACAAGATTAAGTGAAGCCCTCACTGACTTTTTTGCATAAGGTTAACTGCAGCAGTAAATAGAGCCATCTCAGACCCTGAAGCAAGACAGGTGCTGATTGAGACCATGGCATTTGAAAATGCAAACACAGAGTGTAAGAAAGTTTTAAGGCCATTCAAAACAAATTCTGCACCATTGGGTCAATGGATCTGAGCTACTGCAGACATTGATTCCAATACCGACATGGCTGCTGTAATAGGACAAGCTATAGTTAGAGGGCTGAAATATCAAAATGCCCCATGTTTTAACTGTGGGAGATACAGGCACGTGCAAAGAAATTGTGACAAGCTGTTTCTAAAGGCAAAAAAAGGAGCAGATGTCCAGAGGTTGCAGATGTTGTGAAGAGTGTCGACACTGGGCAAATGAGTGTACATCCAAGAGAGACATAGAGGGGAATTCCTTGCAATCAGGAAACATCACAGGGGGCCAAAATTTGGCTCTGGAGAAGAACTGAGTTGCGTCCGTCCTGTCAGTACTCCAGTAGCATGCAAACCAAAAAACTCAAACTCAGGGTTAGTGTCCATGATGTCTTCCTCAACGTGTGCCACTTTGCTAAAATTGTTGATATTTTCAACGGAATTTTTAGACTTTTCTATGTATATTATCATATAATTTGTCATAGGAATAACGTGGTTTATTATTTTCCTATTCATATTCCTCCAGCTGTGCTTCAAGCACTATGTTATAAAGAAATGGGAATAGTGGATAGCCCTGTCTCATTCCTCATTTTAATGGGATTGCTTCAAATTTTTCTCCATTTAGAATAATGTTGGCTGTGTTTTCATCATATGTAGTCTTTATTATATTAAGGTATGTTCTCTCCAGTCCTACTCTGTCTAGGACTTTTATAATTTATAAACTTATAAACTTTACATTTGGGTGATTCATTACATTTACTGACATGATTGTTGAACTAGTGACGGGTTTGTCTTTGGTTACTACTTAAATTAGAATGAAATGTCCTTCTTTACCTCTTTTAACTAATTTATTTTGAAGTCTATCTTGACAGATACTAGGATTGCAATGCCTGATAGCATCGTGTTCCCATTTTCTTGGAATACCGTTTTCATACTTTTACCTGAAGTTCGTATCTATTTTTAAGGCCATGTTTCTTGTAGACAACAGAAAAAATGAATTTTGTCTTCTAGTCCATCAGCTAGCATTTATCTTTATAAAAATATTTTTCTGTTGGTTTATTTTATGTGTATGAGTATTTTGCCTATATGTGATGTCTGTGCACCACTTGCATGCTTGGTGCCCTCAGAGATTAGAAGAGGGCTTCAGGTACCCTGGAATGAGAGTTACAGACAGTTGTGAGTCATCATGTAGTGCTGTGAATCAAACCCATGTCTACTGGAAGAGCATCCAGTACTTTTAACCATTGAGCTTTCAAGTCCCCAGCATGTGTCTTTTGATAGGAATGCTGAGATCATTAATTGTTGTAGAAGTTTATTTTTAGTTATGTATAAAATAATTTTTTGGGGCACTGTTGGGTGAGGGGCTGCCTAGGTCTTGGTGTTTTGTATTATCTGCAGGTGTTGGATTTCTGTGGGAAATGTTTGATTGCTTATGATCTGCATGTGCTATCAATAGAATGCCTAAGAAGCTCTGTATCAATAAAAACACCTGAGCTCAGACGTTCTAGGTTCCACTATCCAGGATGGAAAGAAAATGGGCTAGGATAGTGTCAGAGTCTCTGGAAGGCAGGAGTGACTAGAGTTTGGAAGAGCTGTGTCAGGGATTCTAATATGTTACCAGTGTCTCTGCACCATGTGAGATGGCAATAGGGTGCCTGGGAGTGAGGACTCCTGATACAGAGAGCCCCTAAGAAGAAAGAAGGGTAGGGAGGAGGTCTCTATCCTTGGAAAGCAGCTAAAGGGTGACCAGAGTTGACTGCATTTAGTTTCTGTTTAGAGTAGAAGATGTAGGAGATCAAGGAGAGAAGGATTTTTTTTCCTTGCTCTATTTTAATGTATGGCTTAAAAGGCTGAAAAATTTAAAAGAATCAAATAGAATCTGACCCTAAATTATCTTTATAGTGTCTTTAATAAGCTAAGTACAATTGAATGGAAACACATGGTATTCGTTTCTAAGAAAATAAATCTTGATTCTAAATTAAGAGTGTTTGAAAAAGAATACATTAAAAATTTCAATAAGTTTAAATAGTTAGCTGGAACTAATGGTCTAGTCTCCCCTTTCTACTTTTATTTATATGCGATGCCTGTGCTTATGCTCCTTGTTCATTGACCAGGATCTGAAGAAAAGAATGAACAATATAATTGGGCAAGATTATGTTCAAATAGTATCTGAATAGGCTGAAACTAGTGAGAAATTTGTAAAAGCTTTTTTGGCATTAGAAAGAGAAAAAACAAATTAAAGAAGCTGATGACCATGGTCCGGTAATGTGTAGGGCTGTTTAAGTGCTCTCTCCATTCTATTTCTTGGTCCTCAGCCTACTATGTGACTTCTCTTTGTTTAATAGAGGTCAAGGATTTTCTTAGTTTGGACATATTTTACGGGCAGAGAAAATAATAATCGACTTACACTGTTGCTTCACTTTAAAGAAAATAGTCACAGAAAGATTCATAGATGAGCCATAACCTAGGAAATTATAAAACAGTGAGAACTAATCTGAAAAAAAAACCCAACCTCATTAGCGATAAGTTGTTTATTGAGCACGATATACTTCTTTTGACTTTATCAAAAATTGGTGTGATTGCCTTCTCTGCCACTATTTTAGTTTATTCATCAATCTGGCTTCAGAATTCAACGTTGTACCTCAGTGCTTTCATATTTCTGAAGGTGAAAAGAAATTTTAGAATTACCAGAAATCTTGATAAGAGTTTGGGAACTTTATGATTAAAATTTAAAGTCACTGTTATAATCAATCATAAATAAATACAAGCACTTGTCATTTACTTGTAGTCAATAGAAATTGGATGTCACTCTTAGAGACTAGAATGAGAGATGGATTTGCTGACATTCTTGAAGAAATAAGATATCATGCTGCATGAAGGCATGGGAGGAAATAGCAAGGTAGGAGAGACTGTGACATCCAGGACCTAAGGGTAACATCTAGCTCATAGTAAGATGCTAAGACTGTAATTTGTACAGAACAAGATAAGCATTCTACTATCAACCTGAATGAGGATTTCCCTCATTTAGTCTTCATTTAGGAATGTAATTTAGCTGACACTTTGATAGTGGTCCTTTGAAGTGTTCAGTAATAGCCTCAAGCATGCTTGGGCTCCTTCCTAGAGAAACGCTGACATGATAATTATGTTATTTTAAGCCATTAAGCAGATAGCAGTTCAAATGAAATTGAAAGTGGGTGAAGTTGTTACTGATTTTAGCTACACCTCCAAAGCATAGACTGTTCAACGCTTTCTCTCTTGAAACTTTCAAAAGACCTCAACATTTCATTGGACTTGGGGAAAATGAGCCCAGAGTTAATAATTCAATGAATTAGCTTTCCACAAATAGAAATGATGCTATTAGTGAATTTTCTTAAGAGTGAAAAATGTTTAATAAGAGTGCATTCTCTGAATTCTTACATACATCCCTCATTAGGTGGTATAGCACCCGGAATCTAGGTTTTTAAAGTCACTACTTACATGTCTTAGGACAATTTGCACTTTCAAACCTTCTGTCATTCATCTATTTATTCATCTGACACATTTTTACTGAGTAATATCTAGGTATGCTAGGAATATGTAATTGTGAGCAAATTCAATCCTTGCTTTTTGTTCTTGGTTTGCCATTTAGTGAAGAATACAGATATCAATTAAGTCTTAGGAATGCTGGCCTTCATCCTAAGGGTGTATTTTGAGGTTAGCTTCCTTTATATTATTAATATCAGAATAATCCTTGACTCAGAGAGTCATACTAATCCTCCAAAGAGGTTCGCTTTAGGAAGATAAACATACACTATGACTCTATGCCCAATATATATTTTTAAAAGATTATTTTTATAAGATCATAGAATATGGTCTTATGATACAATGAGCTACTCAGAAATGTTGGCAAAGAAATAATGAGCAGCACAAAATGGAAGTTAGCTTGGTAGCTTCTTGATCACTACAGTGGACAGACAAGAATGAGACTCAGCAGCAACACTTTCTGCATCCTGTGAGCTGAGTTTCTCTGAATGATCACAGTTTTGAGAAGATTAGAGAAACCTGACCATGACCCAGAGTGTGGGGTCAATATAGTAACCAAAAGAAAGGGAGAAAGAGAACAAAGAAGTGTCTATTGCTTATTAAACCAAGCCCAAGATGTGGGAAAAAATTAGTGATGGGTCAAGGGACAGATCCTACATTTCTCTTCATACTTTTATTGCTTAAAAAAATTATTTCCATTCTTAACTCACAGTGCTTGCATGTTTTTATTTATTTATTTTTTAACTTTTTCCATTTGCTTCTTTACTTTTTCATCTAACAGGATGAAGGATTGCTTTTTAACAATTTGACTTTATAGGTAATTAAAAAATAGCCCACTGTACTCAGGCAGGATCCTTTCTATATTGACCAATACGGAAAGTGTTGAAGCTGTATTTTTCTAACCGTATTTTTTAAAGAATACATGCATTTTAAAAAAACGAGTAAAACATAAACACAAAAGAATTCATTAAGAAATTTTTCTTCCTATACTTTTTTTGAGTAATTTGTCTAGTTTTGTTTTTATGACACTGGAAAGGAATACTGTATTGATACTTACTACATAGCAACCATAAGGTAGCGACATTTATTGCGCATCTATCACATGACAGGTGGCATGTAGGTAAAGATAGTTTACATAAGTTTTAGTGTCGCAACATTCTCAGAGAAAAATCCTAGTACTTTGATGTTAAGTTCAAATAATACGACTGTGGAGATACAGAGATAATGAGATTGGATTAAGGCGCTTCTTTTACATTCTTTTGGAACCTTGAATCTAAGAAGCACATTAGTATTTTTAATCCCCAACTCTAATTTGTATTTACCTTACACGGACAAACAGAACAAGGCTCTTGGATGCAGTAGGGGAGAAAGCACCATTTCTGAAGCGCCAGTTGACAGATAGGTAAACTACAAAAGCATGTTTAAGAGAAGGCCAAGTTGGGTTTTCTAAGGTGACTGTGGCCCTATGGGAGGTTGGAGCCACCCGGAGTTGCTTCATTGTGTTTGCAGAGTTCAGGTTCTGTTCAACAGGATGTGGGGATTTACAAGGTTTTCATGAGGGGAACAGGGAAATATGGTCATGAATCAGGATGGGAAGACACATGGCTTATGGGAGTCAGGAAGAGAGGTTGGTGGGGAATAGTTAGGACTGGGGGCCATGGTGAGGGAGAAGGTGGCTGAAGAGAAGAGGAAGAAGGCCTGAGGATTTCGACGGAGTTGAGGGTAGCTGAGGAGTTTTGAGAGGTCACAGAATGAGCTGTCTCTGTGGATAAATGTGAGGAAGTGTAAGACAGTAAAATAATTGGTCATATCTTTTAAATTAGGAAAAAGTTAAATTTTAGCATAATTGAAAAAGATGTACAAAACTTCACATATCTAACGTTCACTTTCAGAGACATGTCGAAATAGAAGTTTTACAATTTCTATTAAACCTGTCAGAGATGTCCTGTTAAGAGATATCAAGAAGTCAAGGGAAACAGCTGGTTTTCTAAGCAGGTCCTGGAGTCAGCTTTCCATCTCTTAACCTGCTGTGTCAAAAGGTTTGCTCTCAGAGATCACGTGACCAGAAGACCTGGGTTGTAGAGGTGCTGCTTTGCAAAGGGTACTTGTTTCTTTGTTTGTTACACTTGATATGTACTTGTGAGTTGTTAACTATTTGGTTTTCTACCTTTGTTAAAAGCACAAAACGTAAGTTATATTTTTTTTAAATGTCACCAATATATGCTTAAAACGTAAAGCATGCTGACATGCAATTAAATAAATGGGAAGTAAATAGCTGAGAGAGCATATTAAATGGGAACCGATCAAGGAAGTGTTCACAGTTCAAAGGAATGTGCTGGTTGTATGACTGAGCATCATACACTAAGGAAAAGCAGAGATTTACAATATAGTTAGATAAGAAACATTGAAAAACAATGTTTAAGTCTTGTGAAATATTAATCTGTTATTTTTTGACATCTTATTTGACTCATTGAACAGTGTTACTTGGTCCAATTATACTCCTTCCACATGTAAGGGAGTGCTTTCTACCCCTCTCCTTCTTCCCCCCAAAGAAAAGTGAGAAATAATTCTGTGACTCATCATGGGCTTTCATCAAGATTAAGGCAGAAGATAATTCTTCACTTGTGGTCAGAAATCCCAGGAGAGGTTGGGGAGCTGTTGAAAAAGGGCTACAACCATATGCACTCCCAGGATTGTCTGTTGCTTGTATGCGTTCATGAATATGTATTAATAAGCTTCCCCAAAGCAGATGTTTCTGTGGTTAATAAATTAAAACACATGTCAGACATCTTCTCACTAAAAGATATTTTAAAAGACTGGTCCCCAAAGCAGGTCTATACTGAGGTTTAATTTTGACTTTGGGCAGTAGTTTGAAGTTCAACTTTATTAAATATTATGAAACTCTTTTGAAAGTAGTTGTACTAACCTACTACAAGCAGAGAATAAGATACCTCTTGCTCTCGCTCTCTCTCTCTCTCTCTCTCTCTCTCTATATATATATATATATATATATATATATTACAGATGATATATGTGAGAATATATATCTTTTTAAACATATATTCATATATATGTTTAAGATATATGTTTGTATATTTCTTTTAAGTTTTGCTAAACTTCCAGAAGTAAATGATAGTGTGAATTCAATGGCTAATGAAGTTGAATGCCTTTTAAAGATAGCTTATATTTTTGTTAGTCATTCAAATATTCTCAATTGTGAAATCTGTTTGTTTTCTATTGTATTATCTATTCTATATAGATTTGTGTGACTTTTAAAACACATTTAATTATCTTATTTTATTTTTTATTATTACTTAGATGCCTCTTTGCTTTCTACCATATTTCTTTTGAATATGTTATAAAACCTGCTCCCCCACACCAGTTATTATCCTTCTTTCTCCTCATTTTTTTTTAATTGAAAATCGATTTTTTTCCTGATGGTGGTGCCACACAGCTTTAATTCCAGCATTCCGGAGGCAGAGGAAGGTCGATCTCTGAGTTTGAGGCCAGTCTGGTCTACAGAATGAGTTCCAGAACAGTCAGGGATATACAGAGAAACCCTGTCTCAAAAAACAAAAGCAAAAAAAAATTTTCTTACATAAATTTATCCTGATTATGTTTTTTCTTTCTTACACTTCTCCCAGCTCCTCCACCCTTCTTCCATCCAGATCCATCCCCTTCTGTGTCTCATTAGAAAACAAATAGGCTTCTGAGGGATAATGAATATAACAAAATATAACATTATAATATAATATGGTAAAAGCTAACACATTAGAACCGGACAGAACAAGCAAACAGAAGGAAAAGAGCCCAGGAAAAGGCAAAGAAACAGAGAGGCCTACTCGTGTATATACTCAGAAATCCCATAATGACATTAAACTGAAGCAGTGATATACGCAAAGGAAGAGTAGGGTAAAAAGAGAGAAAAAAAAGTATACATAAAATAAAATCAAAAAGTACAAAAAGATAAAATTTTAAAAAGAAGAAGAAAAGAAAAGCCCTGACGTAACCTGTGAGACAAGGAACCTCCAAAGATGACATTGAGTTTGTTTTTTTATTGGTCATCCACTGCTGGGTAAGCAGCCCACTTTTAAGAGTGGTTTGTTTCCCTAGTGAAACTCCCTTGGGGCAAGTGGCTATCCTTGGAGATTGCTTCTGCATAAGGGATGTGTCTGCTTCTTGTTTCAGCTCTCGGACCCCATCTGGTGCAGACCTGTGCAGGCCCTGTGCGTGCTCCCTCAGTCTCTATAATCACATATACTGTTGGCTTAGAGAGCCTTTTTTCTTGGTGTCCTCCATTTTCTCTGGCTTTTCTACTCTTTCTACCTTCTGTTTCCTAAGCCCTGAGGGGAAGTATTTGATAGAGGCTTCACCTTTAGGCCTAACTGTTCTAAGATCTATTACACTTTGCATAATGTCTGGCTATGGGCCTCTGTATTTGTTCCCATCTACTGCAGGAGGAAGCTTCTCTGAGGATGGCTGAGCAAGACACTGATCTATGGGTGTATCAGAATGTCATCATCAGTCATTTGATTACTAGTTTTTGTTTTAGAACAGTAGTATTTGGTTTTACTCTAGAGCTCAGGTTCTTGGTCACCCAAGCAGTGACAAGTATGGGTTCCGTTTCATGGAGTGGGCCTTAAGTCAAATCAGATATTTGTTGGTTATTCCCACAAGCTTTGTGCCACCATTTCATTAACGTATCTTGAAGGCAGAAATCCACTGTAGATCGAAGAGTTTGTGGCTAGCATGCTTTGGTAACATACAGAGTACCTTCCTATACCAAAACATCAGAACCCTAGAGTTAAGACTCAACTTCTCCATGTTCAGTGAGTTACACAGGTGTTGTGTTCAACAATGGAGCCTTGCTGTTCATTTGTGTGGAGCAACCTATAGTCTTGGTGACAGCATGGGGTGTTTGAGGTTTCTTATAGGACTCCTTTGGCCAACAAATTCACTTAGATGTAACCCAATACTGGAACTGGAAGCTTCATTTGGTGACAAGAGATGGCCTGCTGGGGTTCTATCTCCCCCATTCTTTGGCAATTTCATTTAGATTGCCTTCATATCTGTAAATGTTTTCGAGAGTTTTTCCTGTATTAAGTTTCCATACTACCCCTCAAATGGCCCTTAATTTTAGCTATCTCTCACCATATTCTCTCCCTCATCACCTTCTCCCTTTATACTCAATATCAGTTTCCCCTGACCCATCTATTCTATTTCCTTTTCCTAGGGATATCTAACTGTTTCCCATAGTCCTTTACTCTATACCTAACCTCCGTGGTTCTATGGATTATAGCTTGGTTACCACTGTCTTAACTAATATGTATATATAAATGAATACATACCATGTTTATTTTTATAGGTCTGAGACACCTCATTTAAGATGCTCTTTTCCAGTTCCATTCATTTACATGAAAATTTCATGATTTCATTTTTTTAACAGTTATATAATACTCCATTATGTAAATGTACCACATTTTCTTTATCTATTCTTTTGTTGAGTGACATCTAGGTTGTTTCTAATTTCTGGGTATTATGAATAAAGCTGCGATGAACATGGTTCAGCAAGTTTATCTGTGGCAGGATAGTGTTCTTTGAGTATATACCCAAGTGTGGTATAGCTAGATTCTTGAGGTTGATCAATACCTGTCTTCCTGGAAATCATTAGACTGATTTCAATAATGCCTGTACAAGTTTGCATTCCCTCTAGCAATGAAGGAGTGTTCCCTTCCTCCACATCCTTGCCAGCATGAACTGTCACTTGTTTTACTGATCTTATCCATTTTGATGGGTGTAAGATAAAATTTCAAACTAGTTTTGATTTGCATTTCCCTGATGCCTAAGCATGCAAACATTTCTTTATGTGATTCTCCGCTATTTGAGGTTCTTCTTTTAAGAATTCTCTGCTTAGATCACTATTCTAGTTTTTAAAAGATAGCCATTTTTAATACATAGGTCCTACCAATCCATGATCATGGGAGATCTTTCCATCTTCTGATGTCTTCTTCAATTTCTTTCTTCAATATCTTAATGTTTTTATTATATAAGTATTTAAATTGTTTGATTAGATTTATCCCAAGATGGTTTATATTATTTGAAGCTATTGTTAAAGGAGATTCTTTCCCTGATTTTTTCTCTCAGTCTGTTTGTAATTTGGATATTCGAAGGCTACTGATTTTTGTGAGTTGATTTTATATCCAGTTATTTTGCTGAAAGTGTTATCAGTGCTAGGAGTTTCCTGGTAGAATTTTAGAGTCACATATATACTATCTTATCACCTGCAAAAAAAGATGCTTTGACTTTTTTCTTTTCAATTTGTATCCCCTTGAACTTTTTGAGCTGTCTTACTGTTTTAACACAGACTTCAAGTACTATATTGAATAGGTATGGAGAGAGTGGACAACATAGTCTTATTTCTGATTTTTGTAGAATAGCTTTGAGCTTTTCTTCATTTAAATTGAAGTTGGCTGCAGACTTGCTGTAACCTGCCTTCATGATGTTGAAGTATGAATGTCTGTTGTATCCCTAATTTCTCCAGGACTTATATCATGAAGGGGTCTTTTTAGGCATCTAATGAGATGATGTGGTTTTTGTCTTTCAGTTTGTTTATGTGATGGAATACATTCATTTATTTATATATGTTGAACCATCCCTGGGATGAAGCTTGCTTAATTATGGTAGAGGATCTTTTTGATGTGTTCTTGCATTTGGTTTGAAAGTTTATTGGGTATTTTTGTGTTTAAGTTTTTAAGGGAAATTGGTCATAATTCTCTTTGTTTGTTGGGTCTTTATGTGGTTTAGATATCAGTGTAACTGGGGCCTCATAAAACAAATTGGGTAACATTGATTCTGTTTGTACTTTGTGGAATAATTTGAGGAGTATTGATGTTAATTGTTCTTTGAAAATCTGGTGGAATTCAGAGCTAAAGCTATCTGAGTCTAGGCTCTTTTTCTTAGGAGACTTTTAATTACTGCTTCTGTCTCACTAGAGGTTATAGGTCTGTTTAAATTGTTTATATGATCTTGATTTAACTTTGGTAATGGTATTTATCCCTTTAAGAAAGAAAATTATTCATTTTCTTAGATTTTCCAATTTGGCCATGTACAGCTTATTAAAGTATGTCCTTACTGGATTTCCTCAGTATCTGTGGTTATGTCCCCTTCTCATTATCTTCCCACCTTTAAGTTAATTTGGGTGGTTATTGATTTTCCCAAAGGAACAACTCTTTGTTTCAATGATTGTTTGTATTTTTGTTGTTGCTTCTGTTATATTGACTTCAGCTCTGAGTTTGATTATTTCCTGCTGACTATTCCTCTTGGTGTGATTTCATTCTTTCTTTCTTTTTTTCCTAGAGTTTTCATGTGTGCTATTAAGTTACTAGTATGAGATCTCTCTTCTTTTTTTTTTAATTTAGGGACTTTGTGCTATGAACCTACCTCTTAGAACTACCTTCATCGTGTCCCATAAGCTTTGGTATATTGTGCATTTTCTATCAATTCTAGAAAGTTTTAAATTTCTTTTTTAATTTCCCTCCTGACCAATTTTTCATTCAGCAATGAGTTGTTCAGTTTTTATGAGTTTGTAAACTTTCTGTTGTTTCTATTGTTGTTGATATCCAATTTTAATCCGTGGTGGTCAGTTAGGATGAAGGGTACCATGCCAATTTTCTTCTATTGAGACTTTCTTTGTGTCTAAATATGTGATCAGTTTTGGAGTGTGTTCTATGAGTTGCTGAGAAGGTGTATTATTTTGTGTTTGGGTGAAATGTTCTGTAATTATCTATGAATTGTGTTCATTTTTATGATGTCAGTTAGCTCCAGCATTTCTCTGTTTAGTGTAACAGGGCCCATATTTTAGTAGGCTCTGGGATCTTAGCACAACTGACTCCATGGTAGAAGTATCATTCAGACAGTAAAACTCAGCACATAGGCGACACCACCTGCCCAATCAAAAACAAACTCCTAATCCATTAAACCCACATAGGCAACACCATCTGCCCAAACTAAAACAAAGACCTAATCCATGAAACCCATACATAGATATGGGAAAGTCTCTAAATGTACTAACATTGCCTTTTGGCTTCTGTTGTTCTGCTCCTGGCTAACTGTTCTTGTTAACTAAAGTATACCAACCCAGCACATGGATTTGGACTTAAAAGTTCACCCTGAGAAAGGCTCAGGGCTACACTGGGATCCAAATGCCCAGTGTAGCTACCAGCTGGCTAATAGAAATTATCCATGGCTTAAACACATGTCTGAGCAGTCTTTTCTGGTGAATATCTACCCCATAACATTTAGTTTTTATCTGTATGAACTGTCTAGTGGTAAGACTGAGGTATTGAAGTCTCCCACTACCAGTGTGTGAGAATTAATATATGATTTAAACTATAATTGTGTTTCTTTTGTGAATGTGGGTGCCTTTGTATTTATCTATAGATGTTAAGAATTGCAATGTCCTATTGGTGGGTTTTTCCTTAGATATGTATATTGTGTCCTTCTCCATCTCTTCTGATTAGTTTTGTTTTTAAGGGTGTTTTGTCAGATATTAAAATGGATACGCAATCTTCCTTCTTAAGTTCATTTACTTAGAATATCTCTTTCCAAACTTTCACTCTAAGTCTATCCTTGATATTAAGGCAGTTGTTTCAACCAGTGGGGTGTGATCCTTGAGCCACCCTTTCACAGGGGTTACCTAAGACCATTTGCATATCAGATATTTACATTAAGATTTATAACAGTAGCAACATTACAGTTATGAAGTAGCAACAAACATAATTATATAAAATTGGCATTCACTATAACCTGAGTTGTAGTCATAGTATTGGGAAGGTTGAGAACCAGTGTGTTAAGGTGTGTTTCTTGGATTCATCAGAAGGACTAATCCTGTTTTCATACCCATTTTGTTAGTCTGTGTCTTTTTATTGGAGAGTTTAGACTATTGATGTTGAGAGATATCAATGAGCAGTATTTGTTGATTCCTCTTACTCTGTGTGTGTGTGTGTGTGTGTGTGTGTGTATGTGTGTGTGTGTGTGTGTGTGTGTGTGTGTGTGTGTGTGTGTGTTCCTCCTTTTTAGAATTACTTGTCTGGTATATTTATTTCTTGTGTTTTCTTGGGTGTGATTAACCTTTTTATGTTAGACTTTTCCTTATAGTACCTTCTATAGAGGTAGATTTGTAGATAGATACTGCCTAAATTTGTTTTTTATCATGGAATGTCTTATTTTCTCAATCAATTGTGATTGAAATGTTTTCTGGATACAGTAGTCTGGGCTGGTGTATATGGTCACATGGAGTTTGTAGATCACCTGTCCAGGTCCTTTTGGCTTTTAGAGTCTCCATTAAGAATTCAGAGGTTAGTTTTACCTTTATATCTTATTTGATCTTTTTTTCTTGCAGCTTTTAATATTTTTTTCTTCGTTCTGTACGTTTAGTGTTTTGATTATTATGCTCTGGAGGGGGGACTTATTTTTTTTTAATCCAGTCTATTTTGTATGTCTCTTGTACCTTGATAGGTATATTCTTAAATTATGAAAATTTTCTTATATGATTTTGTTAAAAATCATGGGCTATGTTTCTTCTCCTTCCTCTATTTCTATCATTCTTAGACTTGGTCTTTTCACAATGCCCCAGATTTCCTGGTTGTTTTGTGTCAGGAGATTTTAGATTTAATGGGTTTTTTGTTTGTTTGTTTGTTTTTTTGACTGAGGTATCTAATTCTTCTCTTCTGTTTTCAATGCCTGAGATTCTTTCTTCTATCTCTTGTATTCTGTTTGTGAGGCTTGCTTCTGAATTTCCTGTTTGAATTCCTAATTTTTTTATTCTCAAATTTCCTTTAGTTTGGGTTTTTTTTTAATGGTATTTCCACTTTCAGGCCTTTATTTCTTCCCACCATTTATGTTTCTAAAGATTTCTTTAGGGATTTATTTATTACCTCTTTAAGGATCTCTATAATATTCACAAAGGTGATTTTTAAGGTTTTTGTTTTGTGCTACAGGCCTGCTGTAGTGGGGCTACTGGGCTTTAGTAGAGACATAAGGTCCTGGCTCTTATTTATTGTCTTATTGTTTATTGTCTTATTGTCCTTTTTGACTGAGTTTAGGCATCTGAGTTTAGGAAGATTGTAATTCTAGATGCTGATATCTGGTCTTGCTTTTGTTAAGTGAGCAATTTGTTCCTTGGCATCTGTTTTCCTCTCTGGTTCTTAGGAGAGTATGTGGCTATGTGTTGCCTGGTAGGAAATTCTTCTGGGATCCTGACAGGTGTGACTACTGGGGATTCCAAGTAAAATATGGTCTTGGTATTGAGAGTTGACATTTAGGAAGGGGGGGTGGGCTAGAAGGGCAGGGGATGAGGTGTCCACAGGTCCACATGAGGGAGGAAAGCAGGGTGTCTCACAGAATCTGTTAGTCCCTTCGAATAGGGACAGAGAACAAGGAGGGGCCAAAGCAAGTGGTCTGCTACAGAACTGGAGGTAACACTAGGGGATTGGAATTGGAGGCCTGAAGGGAGAAGTGAAGATCTAGAGTTTGCCAGCCTGCTTCCCTGGCAGGAATGCTTTGCAGGTTCCCAGAGAATGCCAGTTGCAGTTGACAGTTGGGATAATGCCGTGAGTGAGGAAGAAAAATTTGAGGTAAAATATCAGTGTAGTTTACTATAGATCGGGTCAGATAGGAAGGGGAGGCCATAGCATGTAGTCTACCTCAGAGCTGGAGATGACACTGGGGGATTAGATTCGGAGGAGATGAGAAAGAGAGGTGACGATTGGAAGTTAGCCTACCTGCTTCCCTGGCCTCCCTCCTCCTTCTTGTATGTGTATATAATAGGGAAGGGAGTATATGCACCGCGGTTCATGTGTAGAGGCCATTGGTCAACTCTGTGGCATTTATTTTCTTCTACCTTTATGCAGGGATTGGACCCATGTGGTCAGGCTTAAGTGACAAGTCCTTTACCTTCTAAGCTGTGTTGCTTTACCTTATATTTCTTTAGCTGCCAATAAGTTGTTTTGTTTTACTTATTAAATTTATCAGCCTTTTCTTTATGGTTTGTTCATTTTGGAGTCTTGTGCAGTGATTTTCTCCACTCTAGGCTGCAAATTACTCTCTTCTTTTCCTTCCTGAAAGTTTGAAAAACTTGCTTTCCACATTTGACCTTTAATCACCCAGGAAGATTAAATTTGGACACTCACCATCAGCACAATTTTGTTGTTTTTCTTATCTAATAGGAGACTTATCACTTCTACTTGATACATATAGGTTTGAATGCAACATATCTACTTAAATATGAGAACTATACAAACTAAAGCCACCAACTTTCCTCCTGGAAGAAGCTTGTAAATTCAGTCTCAAAATGGAACTGTTTGACCTCTTGAAAGAATCAGCATAATATTTCAAGTACTTTAGATATTGTTTGCTATTCTTGCATTTTAATCTTCATTCCTAAAATATACCTGGGGAGAAAAGTAGTCAACAATCTTATCCAGCTGTGAATACTGTGAGCTACAATAAGAACTGCCCTGGAAAGATATGCCTACTGGCACATAGTAGCTTGAATATTATGGAACTAATGAACTATGATTGGATTTAAACCTGCTCCGCCAGACAGAACCCATGCCTGGTACAGTTAACTGGACCAAGAACCTAGGCTGACTTATGTGATAGGCCTTAGGAAAGAACCAAATACTAATCTGCTAGATGAGCCTAGTTTTAAACCATGTACTCTGTTCTTATCGTTATACCTGTAGATTTGCGTATCTTCTCATTGAAGAACCTTCTTCATGTAGTAGATGATGTTAATACAGTGATTCACATCTGGTGATTGCAGAGAATAAGAGTCTGTGGAATGCTCAGCCTTAAATGGTGCATCTATATCACATACACCCCTTTCTGTGCTCAGGGATCATTGTGGAAGTGGGGGGACAATGGTTATAGGAGTTAGATATAGTGGATGACTGCAGCAAAACACTGTTTTGCAGACATGACAGGGTCATGAACTCAACAGCAGCTACGGCTGCATGCACAATACCTCCACAAGATCGAGCCAGCCAAAATCCAGCACAGATTATGAAGGAGGTCCTGACTCCCACCCCTATCTGAGGAAGTATTGGAAGTTGATAGCTGGGGAAAGGAGAGTCAGTTTTCTTCAAGGACGCTGGCCCCAAGAGGCTACCCATGCTCCAGCGGACGGCCTATACAAGCTGATACAGGCAGCACTAAGCAGCCTTAGTCAGTTGAAAAGTCACATGACTTGGAATGGAAAAATGGTGGTGGGGAAGGGATTGAAGGGGAAGATCTGATCAAAACATATTATTTTAATGTATAAGATTTCAAACAATAAAAAATCCTTTATTACATCAACTAAAGAAAAATTTATTAAAAATAGTTTGGAATTTTATGTATTTTCTCTTCCCGAAATGTTTGATTATTAAAACATTTTTAATCTTCTTCTTTTAAAAGAAATTGGGGCAAATATTTTCAGGATATATATAATCTCTAGAAAACTATAAAAATAATTTTAGGTTTTTTTCCTATAGAATTTTTATATAAGGAACAGTTACATTCTTGATTTTTTTTTCTTTATTTCTTTGTTAGTGTGTAGAAACAATTTAAGTCATATTGACTAACAATGGCAGCACTTACATTAAATTGAAATGAATTTACTTTGTTCATTGGTCTTCCATTTCATAGTTGTAAACTTAAGTAAGAAATGTCCATTATATCAGAAATATGTCTCCATGAAAATGCTATATAAACTCATGAGAAATTAATTTCTTAGTTCTCAGAAATGGAGTTAAGCTATACCATATATCAAAGCACCCTGGAAAGCATGCCTTTTTCAGTTTCTTGTATATTTAAAACAGCAGGCTGGAGATAGCAATATAGTCTTGATGAAACAACACAGGGCAGTGAATATTCAAGTGTATCAAAATAAAAAGAGCAATAGAGTTAAACAATCCTTGGTCATAGCCATCTGGGCCACTGATCTGCTCATGAACTGAGGGCACACCTGCTTCCTTTTGCATCCTTTGCCAGAATGTGTGTGAAACTTTGAGCTGAGATTTCAAGGATAGTCAATACAGATTAACGCAAGTCTTATTTATATGACACCCTGGGTGTTCTCAGAAGAACCTGGGAACATAGACAATAGTTAAAAAACCAATAAGACTTCCATATTAGGCTTCTCCTTGTCTATGGTTATGACATGGGTCCCCATTGCATAATCCCTCTTGATGGAGAGGTACTTCTTGCAATGAAAGTCTAATGCATTATTTTGGCTGTTCACTTCTCACAGCTGTCACATGTTTTATTTTATGTTGAGTGTGCAGCTGGTTACAGCTGTCTAGACATTTTTATTCATCAGAATAGTGCTTCTCCAGACTCAGACTATGCGTGATTGGTGGCACCACAGCCATGCTCATAAGAAAGTGCAAACAGCTTTGGATTTTGAGAGGATTCCTCATATGGGAGAATTCCAGAGCCTCAGGTTCTAATACTGTGTTTTGTGTATCAAGCCATCCATAATTTTCTAAAATTTTCTTTAATTTTTAATCATAATCTTAGTCATCTTGTCTCTATTTCTAAATTCAAAGCATGGATATAGAAGTTAATGAAGGTGAAAGCCACAATATGATGGCCTTTTAAAACAATATATCTACAAAATGACCAAAATTTTGATACTATTAACAAAGTGTGATCTGTTACTTTTTTCAACTGATATAAAATTATACATATTCATGTGGCACCATGTGATATTTTGGTACTGTGTATGTATTGTGTAATCTTCCAATAAGGCTCGATAACTTCCTAAATATCATTTATTTGTGTTGAAAAACCTTGTTTTTTTTTTCTTTTAGCATTTTTGAAATTATACTACATTATCACCATCTATAGTCAGCCCATTATGCCCCAGAACTCTATATCTTGTTAAATATGTGAATTCTTCATGAATTTGTAAGTGGTCCCTACTCAGAGGTCATTCTCTGTGTCGTTCCAGTTTGAGTGTGTTGCTGCTGACATGAGAGCAAAGCTTGGAGTCTTGAAAGGTCTTGTTACAACTCCTGTTCCAGAGTTGAATAGGAGCTCAGGGACAACACTGAACCCTGAGATGGAACACATTTTGAGGATGCCAGAACAACAGTGAGAAGGAATGAGAAGTCCAGCTCTTGATGCTCACATGTGGCCTTTGTGATTCTTCTTGGGTCTTTCATTTACTTTTCCTCATTGCGTCAGCATATTTTAAATACATTGTTGATTCAGAAGTGAGGACTTCTTTAACATCAGACAAAGTGGTCTATATTTTAGAATAAGTTTTATGATTTCTCTTACCTTATCACACATAGCTTGGCATGTATACTCTAACTGATATGATGTCCTTGGGTCTCTTAGGGTTCAAGGAGGTAAGCATGTTAAAACACTGTAATGATGTGCTGAACTTGGAAAGGACCAATATGCAGCAAAGTGTAGAAAGCAGTAGAACTTTCCAAGTAGTTTCTGTAAGTGGACTAGTTACTAAGTATTATAGGTGAGTGCTTTCATTTGTTTTCCTCGCTTTGTTCACACAGTTGTGTGAAGCTCAATACTATATTAGACAATATTATAGCCACATATTAGGAACATATTAAAATATATGGAAAGTGTATTCCTGTAGCAGATTATCTTGATCACATTAATTGAGTCGGGAAAACCCACCCACCGTTGGTGTTGTCATTTCCCTAGCTGTGACCTTGGACTCTATAAGCAGAGAAAGGTTGCTGAGTAGCAGCTGCATTCACTTTCTCTTTTTGACTGTGGATGCAACGAGGCCAGCTTCCTCGGACTTCTGCTGCCGTGAATCCTCTACCATGATGTACTTTAGAACTACAACCCAAAATAAATTCTTTCTCACTTAGGTTGATTTTCTTCATGGAATTTTATCACTGCAACAGAAAAAATAATTAATTTGGAACACTCTATCATGTGCCATCATAGAGGAAAAGGGAAGGTAGGTGTCCTGGGTGGGGTGTACCGTGGGCAGCACAACCGTATCCCTCTTCTAGTGATATCCCAATCGTGTTTGGATCCACTAACTGTGGCATCTGTAGAAAAAAAAAAAAGTGCTACCAAACAAGAGAGTACTAGTTCTCTTAGCCCACATGTGGACCACTCACAGTTTAGAATGCTTGCTCTTCATAACAATTGTGATAGCCACACAAACTTATTCTAAAGTAGCTTTTTGAAACATCTCTGAGACTGCTGTTAAAAGATACCATGTACACAAAATCTTAAACACTAGTCATGGTTTAAACGAAGCTAAATTATTTTCTTTTCTCCCATTTTTTTTAAACCTTGGATACAGCAACTTGAGAATCAAAGGAATGACAGTAGTTTACCAAACCTATTGAAACACAGAATCTACTTAAAATCTTTCTGGAGAATTCCATTTAGACTTTAGGATTACATGAGAAGTATTTTAAAATACACTTCTTTGAAGACTCATTGGGCAGTTAGGAGTTGAAATAGGATTAGGAGCCCCTCACATTAAGAGTGACATGAGCCATTCAGTCCTTGCTGAATACTTTATAGACGGAGATAAAAGCAGAACACTGAGAGTAAGTTAGATGAGTACTCTCAGTAGTTAATAATTTCAAAAGTCTTCATCTATTGAGATTCCAATAGCATTTGGAAGGTCCTTTTTGTTTGTAAAAGAAAAATCTGAGTTTTGCTGACAGAGTGTAAACCTTGCTTTCTTTTCTGATCCTTCATGTACTCTGTATCTTTGAACATCTTTCCAATTTCTATTGAGTTTCTAAGCAATGTGTCAGATTCTAATGGTCCTGCTGGTTTAAGGAAAAATACTCTCACTAATAAATCATAATGAATCATCAGTCTCAACAGGCCTGTGACCTTCAATCAGTGGGGGGTTGAGGGATAAATTCCCTTCCCCCTCTTCTTGCTGGAACCACTCTAGTTGCTCTAGTCTGTCCTTCTAATTTATGGGTGGGCTACCCACAGGACAACTCACCTGCAAAAATAGTTCATGCTGTGGTGTTTATTATACTAAGTAGGTTTCATGCTGACAGAGAGTTTTTACAAGGGAATGGAGTTGCTGTCAAGGTCCTCCATCATCTGAGCAAAGCTGGCACTCAAATTCTCTCGTATTTCACTGTATTAAATGTAGTGGGGGTGGAACTAAAATGGATGAGAATGGGCTAGGAGGCAGTGGTGTGAAGTTGGCTTAAATGTCTTATTTAGGGGCCTTGAAAAATGTGTCTTCATAAAATGTACTGAACAGGATAGCAAAATAAAAAAGCATGCGTTAAAGACATTAAACCTGTGCTGACCTGGTACTGGGTAGCCTGTGTGAAGGAATGCTAAGATGTACAGCTTTAAATGATGCTTTAGTGAGCTGAGTGAAATATTCATTGGAAATATTCATATTTTCTTTATTCTCCGGTTTTAAACATTCTTGACTTACTGACTTTATATGTTATCTTCATAAAGCGTGTGAAGAGTAAAATCTTGAGGGTAAGAGAGTGAGAGTATGTAGGGTCCTACTATGTTCCCTTAGGGGCAATAATTCTCAACACTACAACCCCCCCCCATGGTCTTTTCTATGCACTTTTCTCTAATCATAATAGAGTACATAAAATTATGTGCCCACTTTATATTGTTATCATCAATAATTCTTATATTACTGGAACCCTGTGTGAACGTGCATTATTTCTAAAGGTGAGCTTGTTTCTCAGCATTCATGTACTGCTTTGTTGTTACCATACTGGGAAGTTGCCTCATTACCATTTGCAGCAACACTGGTTTTTGTCCTTTCTCCCTCATCTTTTCTCTATAAAGGCTCAAAAGTTAGGTTCTTTCCTGGGCTCGAAACCTCTGCATAGCCATCTCTTCCTGTGGGACATTCTGTGATCTGTGATGGAGGGAACCTGTTAAGTTATGAGGCGGGACTGATATAATAACATATTCACTGCTGAATACACAGGGCTCTAGCCCTCCTGCAATGTGGGGTCCTTGTCGGTTTCGTTCCTCACTGCTTTCCCAACCCCACCCTATTGGCTGTCAATGAGTCTTTACTGATTGAGTGGATGATATAAGATCATTAGGTTGTTTTTTGGTTTTATTTTGTTTTGTCTTGATAACTTATGAAAGAGACTTGTGTATAAACTTTTAACCTGGAATCAAGATAATCTCTTTTGAACCATTTCATTGAAAATTTCCAAAACAAAGCACCTGAACATTTTTAACATTCTTGATGCATGCCATTTGGCCTTCATGGTAGGGTTTAGTATTTATAGAAGCAATGACATGTTCTTTTAACCTTTGTCTCAACTCCAATTGACATTTCTCCTTTTCAAAAAGATTAGCTTACTTTTAAACTAAACGGAGCAAACACTGACGATGCAGATTTGTTTTGATTACTGAAAATTAGAAATCCTTCCTTATCTGTTTTTCTCTTTTTCAGCCATATGACTACATTACCCATTGTTCCATGGGTGCCTTTGACCTCCTTAATAATTTGTATGAAGTCTTTACTGATCATAATGTTAGGCTTAAGTCTTACAGTAGTCTCCCACATTATTATGCCTAGGAGACAAACTATAAGATCCTCTCAGTAGATACTGAAACTATAGTTAGCTCCTTGTACAGAAAGCTTACATTTTTCTTATTCATATATACTTAGGATACAGTTTAATTTATTTATTAGCACAGAAGAGATTAGCAATAACACAGTAGAACAATTTTAATTTTCTGAAACAAAAGTTACACAAATGCTTGCTGGGAGCAGTGCAGGGGAACAGCAGCCAGCATTGGAGCTTCAGGAGTGCAGCTCCCTAGTTAGCACAACTATTGATGAGTCTACCCCAGTTTGGCAAAACCTCGGTCAATTGTCTCCTGAATGCCCTTTGCCACTGCTGGGCCTTACTGTGCTTGTTGCTACCATGGTCTCCCTGTCTCTCTTGTGGTATGAAAATTCTATGGCGGTCTCTAACCCCCCACAGTGCAGTGTCACTGGCACACATAATAAAAGTGATGATTCCCCATACCCCCAGTAATGCCACGTGTGTAAGGTAGTGCCACTCAGTTGGATTGGTGATTCTATTGAAACTCCGGAAAGAATAACTAATCAATAATATCACATTGGGGTGTTTCTCCAAACTGCTATGGAATAAGTATCCTAGGGAATCACATTTTAAAAAAAAACACATTCTTGGGAACTAAAGACTTGTTTTGGTCCCAGTTAGACAACAAGACCAAAGGAAGCCTGGTTGCTTGGACCCATTAATTTCATCTATGAGAGATAGGCCTATGACCAAGTATAACAAATGAGTTTCAGTGTCCACTGTTAAGTTTGAATTTCCTTGGCCACAGTTAATTTATTTTCCTAGCTTTTTATAATTATAAATTTACTGATGAGTCCTGGCAGTGCACCTCAAGAAGTCAGGGCTATGCAGAATATATATTTAAATAGACCCTCCTTTACCATATAAGTTTTATATAAAATAAGAGTTTATTACTTGGGGTTTTCTGTATAATAACCATGTTTTTTTTTTCTAAATAAGTGTATAAGAAAAAGTAGATAATTAGCAAGGTTTGGCTAAACATATTTGTGTGATAGATGTGTGAGTAGAATAATAGGAGAACTATTTGCTAATTAGCAACTAAGTATTGTTACTATTGTGTGCTCTCTCTGTAACTACAATTTGCTATGCTGTCACAGAAATGTGGCTGCTAATTTTACCTGGCTTGCTAAACACTGTTAATCTATAACATAAGAATTATTGCTTTGGGATTATGATGTTATTGTGGGAAAGTAAAAGAAAAAAATGTTTTTGCTACCTGTGTGATTCTAAGGAAATGCATTTTTGTAAAAATGAGATTTTTAATCATGAGGTGATTTTTCTTGCATGAAAAGCTTTTTACTGGTGGAGATATATATATATATATATGGAATGGAATGGAAGCAATGGAAGAAGGAGCAGCAGAAACACAGCTTGTTAGTCTTGTTTGTGTGTATCTCACCCTCTCTCTCTCCGTTTCTCTGATTCCGCATCTCTCCTGGGAACCTGACTTCTGGGTGAAGCTGGACTTATTTATATTTCATCTATTATCTATGTATCTATGTATCTATGTATCTATGTATGTATGTATGTATGTATGTATGTATGTATCTATCTATCTATCTATCTATCTATCTATCTATCTATCTATCTATCCATCATCTATCTATCATCTATCTATCATCTATCTATCATCTATCCACCTATCTATCTATCTATCTATCTATCTATCTATCTATCTATCTATCATCTATCATCTATCCTATCTAGCTTATCATCCACTTGCCCTTCTCTTCTCCTTTATCTAATGATATGATGATAAGAGTCAATATGTTGTTTGCAGCCATGAAATGTATAAGGTAACCGATGTAGGCATTGTGACACAGTACTAAGCTACTATATAAGGATTATCTGATCATAGCATTGCAGTATCAAAATTCAATGATTCACACCGTAGGTTGAATGGAACAATTTGTCTGTTTTTATGTCATACCATGCATTTTTTTTTAAACACAAAATATAGTACAGCTCAACATCAAGAATGGTGAGACCCCCAGCAGTTTTTTTCTTTTGTTTATTCAGGACTGTTTAACTATCCTGATTGTTGGTTGGTTTGTTTTTTCCATATGGAGTTGAGTATTGTCTGTTCAAGGTCTGTAACAAATTGTGTTGAAATTTTGATGGGGATTTCATTGCATCTGTGGATTGCTTTTGGTAGGATTGCCATTTTTATTATGTAAAGCCTATCGATCCATGAGCATGGGGAGTATTTCCATCCTCTGATATCTTCTTCAATTTCTTTCTTGAATGTCTTAAGGTTTTTATCATAGAAGTCTTTCACTTGCTTGGTTAGCATTATTCCAAGATGTTTTATATTATTTGACGCTTTGGTGAAAGATATTGTTTGTTTCCCATTGTGAAAGTTGTTCTTTTTCAGTCTTTTGTTTGTATATAGGAAGGCTACTGTTTTTTTTTTAAAGTTAATCTTGTATTCAGCCACTTGCTGGAAGTGTTTATCAGCTGTAGGAGTTCCATGACAGAATTTTAAGGTGACATATGTATACTATCATATCATCTGCAAAAAAAAAATAATACTTTGACTTTTTTTCAATTCTCATCCCTTTGATCCCATTCAGTTGTGCTATTGCTCTAGTTAAAACGTCAAGTTCTAAATTGAACAGATAGAACAGAAAACCTTGTCTTGTTCCTGTGTTCGTAGAATTGCTTTGAGGTTCTCTCCATTTAATTTTATGTTGGCTATAGGCTTGCTATAAACTGACTTTACTATGTTTAGGTATGACTCTGATATCCCTAATCTCTCCCAGACTTTTATCATGAAGGTGTGTTGGATTTTGTCAAATGAGATGATTATGTGGTTTCTTTCTTTCAGTTTGTTTACATGGTGAATTACATTTACTGATTTTCATATATTGAACAATCCCTGCATCTCTGAGGTGAAGCCTCCTTGATCATGGTGGATGGTCTTTTTGATGTGTTCTTGGTTTCAGTTTGTGAGTTTTTATTAAGAATTTTTGTATCTATGTTCATAAGTGAAATTAGTCTGTAACTCTTTTTACGTCTTTGTGTGGTTTGTGAATCAGTGTAACTGTGGCTCATAAAATGAATTCGGCAATATTTCTTCTGTTTCTATTTTGTGAAATAATTTGAGGTGTATTGGCATTAACTCTTTGAAAGTCTGGTAAAATTCTGTGCTAAAACCATCTGTTCCTGGGGTTTTTGTTGTTGTTGTTATGTTGGGGGACTTTTTAATGACTGCTTCTATGTCAGTAGAAGTTACAGGTCTATTTTGGTTGTCTATCTGATCTTGATTTAACTTTGGTAAATGGAATTGAAAAAATTATCCATTTCTTTTAGATTTTCCAATTTGATGGATATAAGTTTTTCAAGTATGATCCAACAATTCTTTGGATATCCTTGGTGTCTGTTGTTATGTCTTTATTTTTGTTTCTGATTCTGTTAATTTGGTTATTCTCTCTTTGTCTTCTAGTTAGTTTAGATAGGAACGTCAATCTTGTTGATTTTCTCAAAGAAGCAACTCTTTGTTTCACTTAATCTCTGCATTATTCTCTGTTTCTATTTTATTGATTTCAGCCTTCACTTTGATTATTTATTGCTGTCTATTCCTCATTGGTGTACTTCTCTTTGTTGTAACGTTTTCAGATGTGCTGCTCCCTATTGTGTTCCATAAGTTTGAGTATGCTGTGTGTTCATTTTCACTGAATTCCAGAAAGTCTTTAATTTCTTTCTTTATTTCTATCTTGAACCATTTTTCATTCAGTAGTGAGTTGTCCAGTTTTCATGAGTCTGTAAGCTATCTGTTGTTTCTGTTGTTGTTGATATCTGGCTTTAATCCATAGTGGTCTGACCGGTGGCATGGCATGGAGTTATTTCAATTTTCTTGTATGTGTTAGGACTTTCATTGTCTCTAAGTATGTGCTCAATTTTGGAGAAAGTTTCATGAGGTGCTGAGAAAAAGATATATTCTTTTGCATTTGGGTGAAATATTCTGTTAGGTCCATTTGGTTATAAGGTCTGTTAGCTCCAGTATTTCTCTGTTTAATTTCCGTCTGGATGACCTGTCCATTGGTGAAAGTAGGATATTGAAGCCTCCCTCTATAAGCGTATGAGAGACAGTAAGTGATTTAAGCTGTAGTAGTGTTTCTTTTACAAAAGTGCTTGCCCTTCATTTGGGACATAGATGTTAGCAGTTGGAATGTCAACTTGGTTGATTTTTTTCCTTTATGAGGAGGTAGTGTTTTTCCCCATCTCTTTTGATTTGTTTGGATTTGAAGTCCTTTTTGGTAGATATTAAAAGAGTATACCAGATTTCTTCTTAGGTCTTTTTGCTTGGAATATCTTTTTTCAACCTTTTACCCTGAGGAAATGACTATCCTTAGTATTGAGGTATATTTCTTTGATGCAGCAGAAGGATGGATCCTTTTTTAAAATTTTTTTTGCATACATTCTATTAGTCTGTGTTTTTTTTAATTGGAGAATTGAGATCATTGATATTGAGAGCTATCAATGACCAATGGCTGTTGATTCCTGCTATGTTGTTATTGTTGTTGTTGGTGGTGGTATGTGAGTGTAAGTTTCCTTTCTTTTTGTTTTGATGGAGTGAGATCATTTATTTCCTGTGTTTTCATGGGTGTAGTTCACCTCCTTGGGCTGAAGTTTTTCTTCTAGCACCTTCTGTAAGGCTGTATTTGTATATAGATATTGTTTAAATTTGACTTTATCATGGAATATCTTATTTTCTCCATCTATGGTGATTGAAAGTTTTGCTGGGTATAGTTGTCTGGGCTGGTATCTGTGGTCTCTTAGAATCTGCAGCAGGTCAAGACCTTCTGGCTTCTGGAGTCCCCATTGAGAATTCAGCTAATTCTAGCAGGTATGCCTTTATATGGTACTTGGTCTTTTTTCCCTTCCTTTTAACAGTCTTTCTTTGTTCTGTATGTTTAGTGTTTTGATTATGTGGTGAAAAGACTTCTTTTTCTGGTTCAATCTATTTGGTGTTCAGTATGCTTGTTGTTCCTTGATAAGCATCTTTTTCTTTAGCTTTGGGAAGTTTTCTTCTATGATTTTGATGAAAATATTTTCTGAGCCTTTGAACAGGGATTTTTCTCTTTCCTCTATTCCACTTAGGTTTGGTCTTTTCATAATGTCCCAGATTTCTTGCATGTTTTATGACAGGAAATTTTTAGAATTAATGTTGTCTTTGACTGATGTATCCATTTTTTTATATTGCAGTGGTTCTCAATCTGTGGGTTGCAACCCCTTTGGGGGTCAAAGTACCTTTTTCACAGGGGTCACCTAAGACCATCTGCATATTAGATATTTACATGTAGTTTATAACAGTAGCAAAATTACAGTGATGAAGTTACAATGATGTTCTGGTTGGAAGTCACTAGGACATGAGGAACTCTATTAAAGGATCCAAGCATTAGGAAAGTAGAGAACCACTGTTCTATGTTACTTCCATCTCTTGTATTTTGTTTGTGAAGCTTGACTCTGTAGCTCTTGTTCAAATTTCTACATTTTTTATTTCCATAATCTCCTCAGTTTGTGTTTGCTTTATTGCTTCTATTTTTATTTCCAGGTCTTGAACAGTTTTATTTGTTTCCTTCAACTGCTTGTTTTTTCTTAGTTTTCTTTAAGAGACTTATTTATTTCCTTTAATTATTTGTTTCTGTTCTCCTGGATTTCTTTAAGGGATTTATTCATTTCCTCTTTAAGGATCGCTATTATCTTCATATAGTTGGTTTCAAGGGGTTTTAAGGTCTTCTTGTGCTTCAGCTATGTTGGAATATTCAGGGTCTGCTCTGATAGGATAGCTGGGCTCTAGTGGAGACTTATTGTCCTGGCTGTTATTGATTGTGTTCTTATGCTGACAGCTAGGAACCTGGGTTTGGGGTGATTATATGTCTATGTGGTGATTTCTGGGTTTATCTTTGCTGGGTAAGTGTTTTGTTCTTTAGTTTCTGTTTCTTCTCTAGATTTTTCAGAGAGTGTGATGGCTGTGTGTTGCTTCTTTTACTGGGTTGCTTGGCTGGTGTGTTCATAAGGAATGTCTGCTGGTGTTGGAGGCTGGGATGCAGCAACAACTAAGGGGAGGGATGTCAGGAGGAGATGTTCTGTGGGATCCACAGGAGATGTGGACAGGGGAGAAGGGAGGCTGCAGTTGTTGTTTCTACTGCAGTGCTAGGAAGCAGCTTGACAGCTCCGTATTTTGAATGGTTGTGTATTTCTGAAATTGTCTCCATCTGCTGAAAAGAAGTTTTATAAGTGACTTGCAAAAATGAATTCTTGAACAGATGAAGAAAATGAGGCTATGTTCCTGTTACCTTAGTTTCACACTGCTTTCTGATCATTCTGCCTTGTCTTAAAATGCTATGTAGGACTTACATTTTGATTCACTGTCTAGTGTTGAATAAAAATAATCAAAGAAAATATGATGCTTATTTTATCCCTGAAAACACAGAACTGTTTGGGGGGTTATGAAATGCCCCTCATAGGATGCTGTTTTGAGTACTTGTTCCTCAGCTGGCAGCATTAATTTAGGAGGCCGTGATAACTTTAGGACATGGGGCCTGGCTGTGGAAGTAGGTCATTAGGGGTGGGGTTTTGAAAGCTATGACCTGTCCCCTAGGTACAGTCATCTACTTCCTAGCCTGCCATGATGTGAGGAGCCACGAACACAAGCTCCTATCAAAACTTCAGGAACTATCCCCCTGCTTGTTTCTGTCACGTATTTGGTCACAATGAGAAAAATGGGGCCACATATATCTTATTTCTATATTTACTTTTAGTGTGTTCATGTAGATGGCAAAATATTGCTTATTAGTTTATTTTACAGATTATTATACAGATTTCATTATACATATTTTGATACAATAAGCTGTGTAGACTATTAGGACATTTTTTTAAAAGCTCTTCAGTGAAGTGGGAATATTATGGAGTAGATTTTAAAATTTCTTTTTTAGCATTAGAATGTTTTCTAAATGCAGGCTTGTGGAGTAATATTTTCACAAGAGAAATGAGACAAACCTGTCTTATCTGCTATTACTATGTCAATATTAGTATACTGTATTTTATTTTGACATCTAAGAAAATATGCTTACCCCGAGAATATTTATCTTTTCCTCTCTTCCTCCCTCCCTTCCTTTCTATCTCGCTTCCCCATCTCCCTTATTCTTTTTTCTTTCCTCCTCCCTTTTTTCTTTTTAAAGAACATAGGGCCTCATGCAAGCCAGGAAACGCTGTATCAGTGAACTACATCTTCAACATTTTTCCCCCTAATTTTAAATTTTTTTAATAGTTTTTTCTTCCTTTGCAGCATTATACATGTATATAATGAATTCTAGTTATTTTCCCTCCCTCCATTCTCCTCTTTTATCTTCCTCTCTCCCTCTCTCACTGAAATTCTTCTTTCCACCCTTCCTCCTACTTTCTCATCTTCTTTTGCTTTACTTTAAAACAGAAGTCTTAAGAGAAGTTCTGTCTGTGTCGTGCAGGTTGCCCTTGGATGTATAATCTCCTTGCTTCAGGTTTCTCAGAGCTGTGACCACAGCTCTGCGCCACCAGGTCTGGCTCTGGTTATTCTCTTATCTTCCATATCCTCTTCATTAATCAGTCAGCAGATGCTTTTCCAAAGAACTTCATCCTGACTCACCACCACAAGGGACAAGTCACTTCAAACACTGAATTATTGCAAAGCCCCCAATAATCTCCTTGTTTTCACTATTATACCACCTTGTGATCTATTTATCTACCTATCTATCTATCTCTAGTTCCTGCCCACCACTTTGTCTTTATTGTTATTAGACTCTATTTTTAGATCAATTTTAAGTTCACAGTAAAATTAAGAAGTTATAGAGATTTTCCATTATTCTTGCCCATGTATGTACAGTCCCCTCGTTATAATTAGGAACTTAACCTTCTGCCTTCTTTCTCTACAGGGGAATATTCTACTCCATGTAACACCTCTTACTTTATCTGAAATTCGCCTTTCTCTTTATTTTACCTCCTTCCCTATTCCACACAAAATTTTAGTAAATAGCTTGTATCTTATCTTCCTATACTCCCATTGCACTTCTTGAATCTTTTCTCCAAACTTGACATTAAAAAGACCCACGGCTAAAAATTCTTTTAAAAATATTTGCTTTACTTGTTGATCAAAAACATGGGAATATATGTGCTTGTATCCAGTCTGTCACAAATCTGGAAAGTAAAGTTGAGGCTCCATTAAGAATTGGCCCAACATCTCCTGTAACCAGGAAAGATTTCCAGTGGTGGGACTGGGGCATCATCCCAGCCACAAAACCTATAACCTATCCTGCCAGTAAGATCTGCTGGGACAATGAAGGGCAGAACCCCATGCCGAAGGAAGGAGGCCATGCCTGACACTGCAGAACAGGGCAGGAACTAGAGACTGGATAGCCCAGAGATTCTAATGATAGCTTCCTCTGCTCATAGATCAGTGACTAGTCCAGTCTTTATCAGACAGGCTTCTTTCAGTAGCTGATGGGAGCAGATATAGAGGCCCAGGGCCAAACATCATGCTGAGCTCTGATCAGGGATAGCAAGAGAACAAACTCCATGGAGTCAATTGACCAGCAGTCTTAGAGGCTCACAGAGACTGAAGCAACAGACATGGAACCTGCAGGGTACCCTAAATATATCTTAGGGTTGTCTGACTTGGTATTCTTGCAAACCTCCTACAAGTTGGTGTAGAGGGGGGTGGTCTCTGACCCTTTTACCTGTCCTTGGAATCTTTTTCTTACTTCTGGATTGCCAAGTGCACCTTTGCTATAGGGACTAATACCTGGCCTTGTTCCATCTTGTTATGTCGTGTTTGAGTAGTAACCTAGGAGGGCTGCTATTTACTGAGGAGAAGCGGGGGGCAGAAGGGGCTGGGTGAGGATGGGAGTGATATATCTGGGGGAGAGGGAAGATGGAGAACCTGGGAAGAGTGGAGGGAGGAAAGAGGTCAGAATGTATTATATGAGAGAAGAAAAATAGATAGATAGAGAGAGATAAATAGTTAAGTAAATAAATAAATATAAATAGATAAGTAAATAAATAAATATGTTTTAAAAGAAGAAGTATGGTAAATAATTAAACAGGTTTAAAATTTATGATCATCTTCAAAACATTGGCTTAAAATACAATATTATCCAACACTTGCAAGCAACATGCAACTCTCAAAATTTTAGCCATACAGCTATGAATACACCTGCCATGCCCAACTTCCCAGATTTCTTGCTTCCCCATTATTGAAAGTCTGATCTGATGAAGATATTTTTCCCTATGGACTTAGGATAATAGTGTCAGCAAATTCAGGGCTTGTGTGTTTTCACTGTTAATATTGCTTATTTTATTAGGAAAATAAATTACTAAGCACTCAAGATTTGAAATCATGAAGCCACTTATAATTACTTCTAATTGTTTGTGTGATTCATCAGCCTCTTCATTTCTGGTCATTTGGTGATCAAATATAACCTTTCTTTAAACTGGGATGACCCGTGATATATTCTTCGCAGGCAGAGCTTCCTTCCAGAGTAACAGGATTCTCTCCAGAGTTCCTGATTTTAACACAGAAGAGGTCTCAATTGACTAAGGTTCCAGGCATAGCCCAAGTGAGAGTCTCCTCCCAGACATCATGTCAATTTTTAAAAAGAGCTCTGAAGACAGAAACGCTCGGAGCCCAGCTCCACAGGCTCTACTGCTGTTGCCAGAGAAACCATTTGTTCATTTTTCCTCTGCAAAGCAGCCACTGTTTGAATATCAGAGAGTGTAACAGGCAGAAGCTTATTCTCTCAAAGAGCTAATACCCTACAAGAAGATATGCAACAGGCAAAGTACAATTTCATAGCATGTTAGGTAATGAGAAGCAATGAAAAGGAGAAAAAAAAGAGTCAAGAAATACACAAGGTACCCAGAAAGAGAGATCACTAAAATTCAGTTAGAGTGAGTGGAAAAAAATTGACAGTGAGCATGATGGCGTATATCACAGATTCTCTTTCAAGTCTGAGACATATGTTTCCCCAGCTGTGGTAATTCTGGTGGGTGACAGATCTCTGTTGCATTACTCTCCTGGAATTACCTTCAGACTTGACTGAGGTCGTATTTTGGGATAGTTTACGTTCTGGTTTGTGAATGAGAGGTTGTAAAGGCCAAGTACCTTTGTCTCTGGTCAGCAAAACACTAAAAGGCCATGCCTGCATTTTGAGCCCCCCATAAAATAGACTAAAACTTCAGTGTGACTATGTTACGGCATCATTCTTTCTTCTGCTCAGGAACTGTGGGCACAGCTTATATAATAGTGTATCACTCCAGTCCCTCATTCAGCGTTCTACTTGCCAAAGGTATTATCTTTTTAATCATTTGTGTGTGTATTTATGTGTGTGTGTGTCTGTGTGTCTGTATGTGTGTGTCTCTCTGTGTGCCTGTGTGTCTGTTTGTGTGTGTGTCTGTGTGTGCCTCTGTGTCTGTGTGTCTCTATGTGTCTGTGTGTCTGTGTGTCTATGTTTGTCTGTGTGTGTCTCTGTGTGCGTCTATGTGTCTGTGTGTGTCTCTCTCTGTGTGTGCCTGTGTGTTTGTGTTTGTATGTGTTTGTGTTTGAATGTGTGTGGGTCTGTGTGTGTGTGTCTATGTGTGTGTCTCTGTGTGTTTGTATCTGTGTCTGTGTGTATGTATGTGTCTCTGTGTTTGTGTGCATCTGTGTGTGTGTGTCTATGTGTCTGTGTGTGTGTGTGTCTCTGTGTCTGTGTGTGTCCCTGTGTGTCTGTTTGTCTGTGTTTGTCTGTGTGTGTGTCTCTGTGTGTTTGTGTCTATGCCTGTGTGTGTGTATCTATGTGTGTCTATGTGTCATGTGTGTGTCTTTGTGTGTGTGTGTGTGTGTGTGTGTGTGTGTGTGTGTCTCCTTCTATCATGTGGGTTCTAGGGATCTAACTCACTTTGTCAAGCTTGTATGCAACACATTTAGCTTCTAAGCCATCTTGCTGGCTCCAAAGTTGCTATATTTAGGGGAAAGACAGAATTCAGAATACACTGTTTTCATATGTTTACTTATGTGTTATTTTGCCTAGAAAATCACATTTTGAGTTTTACTAGGCAATATCAACCTACCAGTCAAGATAGTTTCTGCAATTGTTCTATTTTATTACTGTGTTTTGTTTTGTTTTATGTGGTTGAGTGTTTTGCTTGAATGTACTACATGTGTGCCTTGTGTCTACAGAGGCCAGAAGAAGGAATCAGACTTCCTGGATCTGGAGGTTGTGAGCTGTCATGTGGGTCCTGGGAACTGAACCCCTATCCTCTGCCAGAGTAGCCAGTGCTCTTAACCTCAGAGCCACCTCTCCAGCACCATTGCTCTGATTTAAATTGGTGTAATTTGTACATTTCAATGTATACTGCAGAATAGACTGTTTCTTTCTCTTTCTCCAAGTCATACCCTCCAGCAATATTCCTGACTTTGTTTTTCAAGCACAATATTCATAAGTGCCCTTTAGAGAATGTGGGTGGGTAACAGAAGTGTGGAGAGCAGATAAAAAATAATATGGGTTGTGGACACTATGATGTATTCATGCTCAGCATGAATATAACCAACCCAGTACCAGACATCTTGTCACCAAACTTTAGATCTGCTGGCAGATCCTCTATTTTAATGTGGACAGACTGAAATTTTAATTCATTAGAGTTAAAAATCTTTGCATTTTGTAATATTGTAAACTAGCTCAAAATGTTAAAAGCATTCTGCCTGACAAATGAACCATGCTCGTGCATAGTCCTTGGAGGAGATGCCCATCTGGACTCGGTCTTCTGATCAGAGATTTAAAGTCCAGTTACAAACTGGAACCTACACAGGCTGGTTTTCATAAACACTATTCATGAAGTGGCTTTTCTTTCTTGAGGAATGGGAGAATATGTGTGTCCTTTTGGACATCAAATGTTTTTGAAGAGAAGAATTGCGGTATCACTAAAATCACTAGAACTTCTGGAGAAGCATCCGTTGCAAAGATTCACATATGAGACAGAAACCCGCATTTCTTCTCAATACAAATGACAATAGATGCTACAGATTTTCAGTTTTAAGCATTTCAGGTTGCAGTATTCTATGACTGAGTAGTAAATTGAGAAGAAAAACCACGCTTAATAGGGGAGTTTCCATATAGCTGGCACCAAAGAACTTCTTAATAAAACTCTTTGATTTAGATTTAAATCAATAAATCCAATGCGGTTTTCTACTAATATTATCTAAAGCATGATCTTCTAAATTGCAAGGAGTAAGGTTCAGCATATTGGGCCCTGAGGTGTGATGATCAGAACATGAGGATTAAAGTTAATTTACATACAATGGGATTAAATATTATTTATGTACTGCAAGTAGTTCTGCATGGTGGTGTAGCTCACACTATAATGACAACCAAACTACTTGTGAAATCTCTTTTCACGACAGAAACTGAATATTAAAACTCATGTACAGTCAGTGCATCTTACTAGAATTGCTAGTTTACAGGAGCAGTCGGTTTTTCCAGATAGCACTTTCATCTGCATCATCTCATTTGAAGTAACTGTTACATGACATAGACATAGACAAAGTAAAATAGACATAGTAAAGTTATTTCCCAAACCAACATTTTATTTACAAAAAAAATTCCAAACTGTGCTTACTTGATAAGGTGTATATATATATATACATATACACACAAACACACACACACACACACACACACACACACACACACACATACACACACAGACTTGGTCTGGTTAAAATACACCTGAGACCATTAGAAAAAGCAGAACAGAGTATTTTTACAATATTGGGGTATGGATGATTTTTCTCAGGAGAAATAAGACCTAGAAATAATAAGAGATTTGTGGTTTTGATTACTTAACAATGAAAAATTTTGTGGAGGAAAAACATAAGTAAACACACATTAAATAAAAACAACCATAAAATGTTCTATGTATATATGTATGTAGTATGTATGTATCTATCCATCTATCTATATATCATATATCTAAGAGTGTTGAGAGAAATTTTAAAAAAAGCAACAGCTAATTGCAATTAGTAAAAAAGAGTTAAAGTTCTCAGAGAAAGGGAGAGGACTGATGATGCACTTTTATTTTAAAAATAAAAACTGCAAACTCTGGAAAGGCTTAATATCAACAGTGGTGGTGCAAGTTTAAGTGATTATAATGTAATTTTTGTTTAAGCCATCAAGCAAACAAATAAACAATTTGAAAGCTTACGGATATTGAATACTAACTAATATTTAGATCTTAATATTTTTTAATTCATCGATAAATATTGTATGCACATTTTACATAGCAACTTAACGCTACTTTTAAATTGTTTTTAAATACACATGCCACTTGTTAATAATTGTGATTTGGGGATCTGTCATACAGAACACGGTATCTTCACACATGGGCGTGGCACAGTACGTCATATCAAAGCATTAAAACAGCTTACATATATGTTAGTAGTAAATTGGGTATACCATGACTCAGTCATACAAACAGGGGAGAAGCACCGTAAGTACCAACCTGACAAACCCAGGGAATGAGACCTGCAAGAAAAAATTCAATTCTTGGAAAATATTTTTGTATTATGTTTTACTATACTTCATATCATTTTCATCAATAAATACTATGGTTTATTTTTTTTTTATTCTCTGTCCCCATTGAAAAATGCTGTTTTTTGGCAGTAACTCTCAGCATGTAACTTATGACTAAACAGCTAGGTTTGTTTAAGCTAGAAATTTCAAATATTTAACAATTTAAGAGCCCAATGTGTGCCTAATTTATTGAGTAGACACCTATCTGATATAATTTGCTATAGTGAAGTTGTGTAGACAATAAAATGACATCTTAATGTGAGCAGCATCGCACCCTCTGGCCCAGGACATAAGCAATGCCCAGTGACTAGTTTGGTTGTAACAGGAATGGTGAAAGATTCACTTTTCTAAATGCAAAGTGTCTCACAACATTGTTCATCGCACCATGGATTCCTCTGATATGGATGAATCGTCAAATCATCCAGTTCACAGTAGAGGTCAGGTGAGCTCTGAGGCACTCACGTTAGCATCGATGTGGCTGGCAAAATACATCCAGCACTGTCCTGTTTGCTCCTTTTTTCTCAGCAAAGCTTTGAGGGATTGGTGTTATTTTATGTTCACTTTACAATAAAAAAATTCTATTCTGGTTAATTCTATATAAAGTCAGTAGTTAACAGAATATAACAAAATATTATTATAACATAACATATTATAACAGTAACTAACAGAATATTTCATTTCAGGAAAGCAATATTATACAGCAGGAAAAGCCACAGTTCTCAAGTAACAATTAATAAAATATGTATTCAATGATTTTATATTGAACTAAATTATGTAACTAAAGAAGTACCTTGCCTGTTGTTACCATATTTTATGGGAAAATCCAAGATTTTCTTTTCTGGATAATGTCCACAGCACGCTGTGGGAGAAAGTCACAACAAATCCTAGCTATAAAGCCAGTTATTTTTCTGCTCAACAAACCTATTACAGTGTGGAATTTACTGTTGTACTCTGTCACTAAGGCAGTCCTAACCCAAGAACATGTGCGGTGGTGATAAATTCATGAGTGTGTCTGGGAAAAGAGCTGAAACAGATGTGCAGCACGAGGGACATCAAAGTTGAAACAATTACCATCTCAACAAATGGGTAGCTCTCCCAGATATAAGCTTCGCATTTTTAAAGACCTGGGGATTCATTATGTCATACTGGCCAATCAGAAATGGTGTATTTGTATGTGAAGTGCATGCAAATAATTAAAACAAAGCAAATAAAGAGGATTGGCATTAACTGCTTTAAAAGACATTATGATCCAGGGACTAGGCTTGTACCCTGATTGTACAGTGCTTGCTTAGGATGCACAAAGCCCTGGATTCAATTCCCAGCATCACCTACAACACAAGGTGAAGGTACACATCTGTAATCCTAGCACTCTGGAAATGGAATCAGGAGAGTCAGAAGTTCAAAGTCATTCTCATTACAGAATTGGAGGTCATCCTGGGATACATGAGATTCTGACTAAAACAAAATAAAACAAAACAGCAACAGCATTAGCAATTAGCAGCAAGTGACACAACACATATTTGAATTGCCTGGGAAAATAATTATGCCTAACTTTTTGCTTTTGCACTGTCCCTCCAGTATGGATTCATTGCTGTTGTCGCTTTGGTGAGGCTGAGATATGAGGACAGCAGAGGAGATCAATCTGCTTTCACTGCTCAGGGAAATGTTGACAGGAAAAGCAAGTAAAGGCTATACATTCAGACCTGACACTGGTGGTAGACATAGCTACAGGAGATGGGCAGAGAGCTTATGAGGCACAGTCCCAGAATTTATTATTGGTAGACCTGAAGTAGTCATCAAGTAAGGGCTCCAATAAGATGTGGAACTAACCACAAATGGCTTTCAAAAAGCCACTGAAGGTTCACTTTTGCCTGTGCACACAGGGTATTTAGAAAGATTTGTCTGCTAAATGATTATTAATATGGTCTGCTATAAATTTATCATAATCTATAGGATCCAGATTTCATAAGCAGACGAGTAAATGAGCCATGAAACGTTTCAACTTTATGCGTGTTATTTTACGTTAGATAGAAATGGACCCAAACAAAATTTTTCATTTTTACTTCCTTCCCCTTCATTGTTTTATCTTGGAAATACTGATGACCTGGATGATTTGTGCCACTAAATATTTCAAAGTAGCTTTGTTTAAAAATGGCCTTTGCTTGGCACTTAAATTTCTTTAAATTTTTAAATTTTTAAATTCTAATGTTCTTGTTTCCTTTAAGGAAATAGAAAACACTTCTGTATATGCCTGAGAAATAACATTATATAGATAGAAAAATGACTAAGATGGATTAATAGCTGATGGCTGTTTAATACCGAGTATGAAGACTGAGTGTTTTAATCTTGTGCCCCTAGTGAAGAGTTGCCTTATGAAAATGATACCTCAGCACGCAAACTCGTACTCCATCGAGACTCTCATGTCGTGGGCACATAGTCTGCTGGTTCAACAGAATAGTTGTTGCCATGTGCTGCAGTATTGGAATTGAATTAAATTATTAAACACAAACCGCCAAAGAAATAATATCACCACTGAATATTTTGTGGCTTCGTTGGTGTTCAATGTTCTGCTGCAGTTACAGGAATTCTCTAAAAGGGATTTCAGTTTTGTGTTGAATATGTAGTGTATCGAGAAGAATAATTAATATTTGAGTTTTATTTCTAAAAAAACAAACATGCCTGTAGTTTACTATGCATATTTAGTAACTGCTATTTTAATTTCTAGAATTCTGAAAGAGCCTCGTGGTAGCCATATGGAAGAAGACGGCTGGGGCAGAATTTTTTGACCTAAGTGGTGATATGTTGGACTTAAGCAATCATTAGCTTAGCAATTACACTTGTCTTGTCAGTCACCTTCTTATGTCTGACACATTTCATGTGAGAATTGCCCATGTGAGAAAGGACTAACAGTGTAGCCATGCTCTCCAATTTCCCCTTTTATGTATGTCTCAAAACTTTGGGAAGACATTTAATACTTTAATTAAAAGCATACAGAATTGTGCTGTGATCTTTGACAAATGGAAGAATGAAGTCACATTCCTCCACTAGCCTCTACTGTTCTGATGTCGGAATATTTTGTCCAAAACAGCCCGTATAGAGTCCTGAGGGACCAACCCAGGATACAAAGGTAGTATGTAGTTTAAACTTCAGATGTTCTCTTTCAAGCTGAATTTAAACGTCATTAATTTTTAGTGAAAACACAATAATTACATATATTTCAGATGTAGCTTATGTATTTACAATTCCTTAGGATTTTTTACTCCATTAGTTTGATCTACTATGCCTGGTAAGATGGCATATATTTATTTCTCTCAACATGTGCAACTTGATTTCATACTGTGGAAAAAAATCTAGAGCATAAAATATTAGCATGAACGGTGTCAAGTGTTGATACTAATTCTTTTATTACTGTGACACTGTTTAAAGGCAGCAATCATTAAACTATCTTAAATGATAAATTTTAGAGCTGGAAAAATGGCTATATGATCAGCCAAGACATGTCTTGGAAAGAACAAAGTGCTAGAAGTTTCTAGAAAGATGATTTATATTAAAATCCCTGATATTTCCTGCTTATGCAGAGGATATCGCTGTTGACAGAAGTAAATGACAACAGAATGCAATATGTAAAGTTTGTTGTGTCTAATGCGAAACATTTTGGTTAGATTTGAGGATCATAGGCTAAAAATATTTATTTTCAAAAAGTATAGTTACCATAATTTCTCAGCAAGCCCACATATTTTAACACCTAATAATGATGCTTTATATGATGACAAAAAGGTCTGTATTAATTTTGGAAGCTTCTAATGAATTGCTAAGTTGAAATGTGAGCCCTCTTTCCCATTTCCCCATCAGATCAAATTTTTCTGTGTGAGTGAAAATTATTTAAACAGAAATATTTTTGTTTGCATCGTCTATTTTTTAGAAGCTACGCTGAATATAGAATTCCTAGGGAAAATACAGTTAAAGTTTCTATAATTTTCTGTTGTTCTTAAATTTCTTATCTTAAATTTAATAACAGAATCGCAAATCACCTCTCTGAGCTCAATGTAGAAAGAACTATAAAATAACTAGTCTAGGGCGTGGCAGCTATGTTCAAAGGTCAATAAACAGACTCATCTTACTTACGAGGCAGGGGTCTGGAGCTTCAAAAGACTTTGAGTGGAAGGCTGATGGTAAGCAGGGACCTACAGAGTAAGGGTATATGGGTCAGTATGTAGGTGAGGGAATGAATGGCAAGCTGGGTAGGGAAGCCAAGTCCAGGAAGGGGGATACCCGAAAGTCACTGTGGCTAGAGCAGCATTTGATGTGACTTGAAACTGAGGCTGTAGCTGGGATCAAGACATCCAAAATTTTGTATGCTTTGCAATGATATTAGAATTAATCTTGTAGGTTAACAGGAACATTGAATTTTGTGCGGGAGTCACATGTCAAATTTGAATATTTGCTCCCCCTATCTACCACCTGTTTAGAGAATGGATGGTAAGAAAATATTTTAAATAATTTTTAGCTCTGGTTCGGGTTGATTTCTGGTGCCTTTTTCTGAGCTTGTGAGTTCAGGAACGGAGCAGGTTGGTGTGTGGGGGTGACGAACGGAGTGATTGAAATGAAAAGGGCAATTTGAATATATGGGGACCAGCAGGATAAAGCAGGTCCGAGTTTTAGTAGGCAGCTGTATGTAATGGACAGGATTCAGTGTGGAGCTAGCCTGAAATGCTGTTGAATATTAAATTTACTAGACATGCTAATTACAACTTAAGTTGGAAGCCACCAGAAACCTTGGTCTTTGCTACAGTGGATCTCAGCCACAAAGAGAGAGGTGTTAAATTGCATGTGATAGGACTCTTCAGCTGTCTGTCTAGATGTAGATCCCAAACCGTGCTTGGTAGATCTATCATTTGAAGATGCTCCACGACATTGCCATTGCCACTCAATTCCTTCCACTGTTAAAGAAGAGTAGCTTGGACCTTAAAAGATTACCATGAGGACTGGATTTTAAAAACTTTCACATTTTATTCTTTTTCATTTGTTTGTTTGGGACAGGGTCTTTCTACATAGCCCTGGATGTCTTGGAACTCACAGATATCTGCCTGCCTCTACCTCCCCAGCACTGAGATTAAAGGTGTACACCATCACCTCACCCACATTTTATTCTTAAGTAAGGCATTGGAATATATGTACTATTATTATAATTATCCTTCTTCTCTTTTCCTTTTCTTAAGCCTTATACAGGGATAGTTCCGTGTCCGTTGAAGTATGGTAGTTCGCTTTTGTTCTTGTTGGATTTGGAAATATGGTAAGAAATGTTCACTCATGGAGAAGAAGATCCCAGCAGGAGGATGCATAACTGGCAATTTCACTGGTGGTCAGATCTGGTTACTGAAAGCTCTAGAATGCTATGGTGATAAACTTAGACCTCCAAGTATCCCCAGGCCATTCTACCCTGAAGGCTCACCAGCCTAAGCATATTTCCTGGAAATCTGAATGAAAGTTGTAAGTTAATACTTTCCTATGCAAATTTCACCAACCATTTAAGACTGAGTTAAAATCCCACATTCCCTTTGGTAAGTTCTACCTGTATACTCCCAAACAAAAATAATATTTCTTTTACAATTCATATGATCTTCATAGTATTAAATGTTGTGGAAAAGGTTGGGAATAAAATGAATGCTTTTCAAAACACTCCTTCTTAAGAACAATTTAAACGCCTTGCAGATATTATTTATTTAATTCAGGCCATGGGCTCATCTTGATAATTTTCACCTATTGTGATTCTTGTTTCTTTCATAGTTTATATTTTATTTGAATACTAATCTTCTTGTCTTTTGTTCATATACATTCAGAGCTTATTCCTATAAAGTATAAGAACCAATAAGGCCAAGTGTTCTCTTCAGAACTTAGTGGAGTATGACCCTTGCTGACTGATATCATCATGTCAGGGCAGCCATGATTCACGTCTCTAGACCATGTCTATTTACCTGGTGGCATTTGTGCATGGTACTTTTCTCCCAGTTGAGTCATGCACAGTGCATTTGCATTGGCTCTGGGTGGGATGCAGTTGGATCTATTAGTGAACCGAAAAGCTACTTAAAATATCATTTATCTATTGATTCATCACCCTTTAGTAGCCCTTGATATCCTTGCAAGCAGGACCTAGGATATGCTATTTTTTGATAACAGGGCTTGGGGACTGAGGCAAAAGGGGTTGGTTGTCCCATTTGGACTCTTCATTTCTTTAGAAATTCCTCTTCTTAACAGTAGACTTTCTTACAGGACAGAGTAGAAGATATAACATATTTAGGAGAAGGAGGATAGAAAGTGAACTTCCTGGAGAGTTGTAGCTTGTCTGCCACCTACACATTACAAACAGAACTGGGCAGCAAGCGAGGTTAAACGATTTGCCCGAGGTTACATAGATCGCTGGCTGAAGGACTGGTGAAGCGCTCAGGTCTCTGATTCCCAGTTCAGTGGGGGTTTTGTTTTTGTTTTTTTGTTTTTGTTTGTTTTGTTTTGTTTGTTTGTTTGTTTCATTACACTCTGCCCAAAGGAATGCAGGGTAACGATTTCTTTTAAAAGAAAGGAAGTCTGTATAGGAATTTGCAGATTGTATCTAAATAAGTAGATTATACATTTCTGAAATTAACTTAAATATATCTTTGTTCACTAAAGCTCTCCTAACTCCTGCTGTCTCCTAACACCTGGTGAATTATGAGTCTATGTTCTTAGTTATGAATACATATTTCCGAGCCTTTATATTCCTGATCAAAGTTTACCCTTACACATAATGCTGAACTGATTTAGAACATTTGCCTTTGTTGAAACAAAAGCAACTCATTTCATTCCCATCAATAACAGGTAATTGTATGTACAGTGAGCCGCGCTCACCCAGGCTAATGAATATTCAACCAGTAGTGGGAGAAGGGCGCCCCTGGAATGATTATCAGGGGCCCTTTCTGATTTAGCAACACACCCAAGAGTCGGGCAGGGACAAAGCAGCTTTCTCCACTCAACTAGATAGTGGGGCCGATGGCTCCGCCCACCCTGACTCAGGGGCCCGCCTGTCTGATTTGGGGGCTCTGGCAAAAAGCCTGAGCCCATTGATTACAGATCGCTGTTAATAAAGAGCATTTGTAATGCAGCAGCGGAGAGGCGGTCTCCGCACGCCGGTTCATGATGGCCCTTCAGGCTCCACAATTAAGTCGTCCAGCAGGCATGCCCCCTGTTGCAGCTGCTCTGTCAATCTCATTTTGGAGCACAAATGATCTTAGACCCGGTGTTTGACATGGGGTTTTAACACCAAAGAAGGCAATTCTGCAACTTCAAATGAGCCTAATTGGCTGAGCGCTCGGGCGTTCACTCAAGCTGCTTCAGTCCATCAGAACAAGATTTCCAGCTAATTGAACTGCTCAGAAGGAAAAGGACCAGGAAAAATTACGAGGTCTAGACCATTGGAAAGGGTATATGTGTATACACACACACACACACACACACACACACACACACACACATTATTTTTTCCATGATAGCAAAGTTCAAAATACATTTCTCCTCCTTAATTCAGCTGCCTGTCAACCTAGGAAAGGTAGTTATGGCTGCAGACGCTCTTCAGTTAAGGTCTACCATCGCATTGCTGCTCTTTGGAGTGTAAATGTACATGTGTTGTTGATAAAGGACATTTCAAAACACTTGGTCTGTAGGCATTTTCCTGCATTACTCTCAAGGCTGATGGAAATAAAACATGCAACTCTTGTCTGTAGGAGGGCCTGTGTTGGCTATTAGAGGCTCCACAAATGGAGTCTCTGCGTATTCTTGTCCATTTCTGGTGTTTCCATTGTTCCCGTGAAAAGGAAATCACTTGAGAGAGATGTGATGTCTAGATCTGTCGCATACTCTTGTCAGATCCATCTCTCCATAGCTCTCACGTCTGAACTGCAGAGCTGATGTGTCCGTATCTGTATACCTCAATATACTCATATTCAGGGCTGACACATATATTTCCGTGTAGCTGTTCTTTCAGTGACCCAGAATAAATTATCTATGAACAAAACCAATTTGTACAGCAATTTTCAGGTTATGATCAATCAGAGCTTGACTCTGTGAAACATTGCTATAGCAGTGTCTTAGGAAGTTGGAACCAAAGGAACTGATCTCCTGTGCATTTTCTAAACTGCAGCGTTACTTAACTATTACTTAAGAACTTTTTTGGGATGTTAAATTCACCTTACATTTGTCTAATTTACACATACTTGGTTATGCATAATGTAATGTTCAAAAACTAATTGGAGGAAGTTTTGAAATACATAAAACATTTAGGACTAGCACAATTTTATGTAGATAGTTTCTTATATTGAAAGAGAGGGTATAGAAAATATCTCTCTGCATCTTATAATGTGCAGGCATTGGCTGAAATATGCTCAGCATCAGCTGAGTTTTGGCCTAGGAGCACATGTTCTACATTTTATGGTACTCAAGCTTAGGTTCTCGGGGAGAGTAGCTGTGCTCAGGCATATTAAAATCATTAGAGCTGTTAAACTGAGGTCTGCATCTACTTTGGGATTACGGGCAAATCTTGGGTTTCCTAGGTCTCAACTTTCTCACCTTAAAACAACAGCAACAACAACAACATACACCCAAACAATGACCACCACCCCATCAAGACAAAGTATGGCTCACCTGAAGATGCCTAGTGACAAGGGAGGTAGACTTTGTTACATCTAATCTCTTTACTGAAACACCTGCGTGATTTTGCCCTTGCATTGAGGTAATATTTTTTATTCAAAATCTGAAAGAAAAGATATCTTCAATTCCTAAATGGATGACTACTTTCCATTGATTTTACTGTCCAAATTCACCTCGAACTAAAGCTGTTCAAGCATTTTTAGTCTTTGGAGGGGGTCTAGTCCTGACACAAGTTCTTTTGGCTAAAGTATTTGATGTAGTCTTTTATAGATATTTATAGCTATTTTCACTATAATATAATAATAATGTATATAATTATTATTAATATCATATAATAATGTATGTAATAATAATAATGTTTATTTTCAGTGTAATACAGATATTACACTGGCCTGCTTTCAGAACACTTTCATTATTTATCCACCCTCCAAAACTTACAGGTCACTGAATCAATTTTCACTCCGTTTCTGTGCCCTGCAGCCCTAGGCAAATACTCTCTCCTCAGGACTGTACCTTTGCTTGCTCTAGACATTTCATGGAGACGACTCATATCCTGTGTACCTTCATCTGCTGTGCAACTACTTACGTGTTTTCCACCTGTTCTCAAAAACACAAAGATTTCTTCACTTTTTTTTTTTAAAGAAAGCTTGTTTTTCCCTTCTTCTCTAATCTGGATGGTCACAACAGAATCTGCTCCATGGCTTTCTTACAGAAACTTACAGAATGTGGCTCAAGGTTCATGTGCCTCTTTCTTGAACTCCATGCCGCTCTCCTTTTCGGTCAATTGTCCCGTATGTCCAAGGCGTCTAATGACCATATTCACCCTACCTCCAATCCCAGGGCTTCATGGGGGCTCCTAGGAGGGTTGACTCACTTTCGTTGGGCTTCCCTTCTTTCTGCCTTCTTCTTCCAAATATGTGCACAGATGCTTCCATAATATTCTCTGTCCTTAAGAACCAGTATCCTCAGCCTTTCACAATGATAGATTTGAAGAATGAGAGAGTAAATACATAGGATGAATGGTTGAGAGGAGCCCCAGGCTTTACTTCTAAGGATTTAATGTTGTTTTTCCCATCACCTGCAAATCACCTTCTACCTGTTGAATTGAAAATTTAAATTTTCTTTAAGAAAAAATATTGATAAAGTGTATTTTCTTTTATCTGTTTATATTTTAGAATCCTCATCATTATAAAAGCTATGAATACAAAACTTAACTTTTCAAAAGCTGGGCAGTGGTGACTCATGCTTAATTCCAGCACTCAGGAGGCAGAGGCAGGCAGATCTCTGTGAGTTTGAGGCCAGCCTGGTCTACAGAGTGAGTTCCAGGACAGCCAGAGTTACAACAGAGAAATTTCATCTCAAAAAACCAAAGACCTTAACTTTACAGATGTCACATTAATCAATAGGTGTGGACAGTTTCAAGAGTCTCGGAGAACATTTAGAATGGAAGAAAGGTTTCGTGCAAAAGGTCTAGAAGATGAGGAAACAAGCCAAGGTCATTCTCTGGCTCCCAGGTTCTTGAGGAGAACCTAACTCTCCTGACTCTTAGTCCAGTGAGCCCTGATCCTGCACTCCACCTCAGATGTTGCCCATGACCTAGGGTGGGTCGCCATATTCCCAGCAGGGATGCTAGCGTACTCGCAAGGCCTCAGCCAGGAAGCCTCAATCCTTTGTGGGACAAATCTAAGTTCCTAGTAATTCCCTGCTCTCGCAGCACAGTTAAAACGTCTTAAATTTCTAAATGAATGTCTAGCCTTGTTTCTTTTGTAGGAGCGTAGACTCTCTTATACAATTATTTTTGATGATTATCTGACCTCATTTTCAATATCTTCATGAGCAAAGATGAGTAAATAATGTCTACATTCCAGGTTGTAAAAATTAAATACTGCATGTAAAATCTGGCTGCCTATAAATGCAGGGCTACATGCTTTATTTTTATTTAATGCTATCATATGAAACATCATATTGATATAAAACATGCACATGATATATTTAGGGCTGTTGGACTACTATTTGCTAAATATAGAAAATGTTATGGAGTTCCTTTGAATAAATGACTTGTATTTTTTAAGCTTTTCAGTTAAGTTCACCTCTCAGAATCTGGTTCATATTGGCTATGAGAGGTGAATTTCAATGAGGTTTCTCACTGAGTAGTCTCAATTTTGTTGCCTCAAACCACAGTACTGAGTCATTCCCTGCATTGTTATGTTTGTTGTATAATTTCCCAACAGCACGAACTGCTATGTTAACCAACTGTCTCTGTATGACATTTTATTCTTTCAAGAAAACTTACATTGAGGAATATTGCATTCTACTCTAGTTAGCTTCCCTGCTTTTAAATAGGTTGTTATTGATGCCTCTGTAACTCTCTCATAGTTATATGTATACATGGTATTCTTTGCTTTTCAGTTTTTCTTGTTTAGTGTGTTTGCATGCACAAATGGATCAGTGTGCTCTCCCATGTCACCAGTGTGTACACATGTGGAGGCCAGAGGTTAACACCGCGTGTCTTCCTCTGTTGCTCTCTACAGTATTCTTTGATATAGAGTAGCTCACTGAACTTGGTCCTTGCCATTTAGGTTAGACTGGCTGGTCTATAAGCCTGTAAGCTCTGTCTGACCTCAGCATTGGATTTACCTACATGAAAGGCCGTATCTAGTATCTAAAAATGTGCTTTCTAGGGCTCAAAACTCAAGCCCTTGTGCTTGTATAGAACACACTTTGCCCTCTGAACTATCTCCCTAGTCTTTTGTGGCATATCTGAAGTGAACAACATTGTGCCACTGGAGTTCCTTGACAGTAAAAACAACTGCAGACATTAATTAGCCTTCATTTTTCAGAGAAGGAAATTGAGGCTTAGAGAGGAGTGTCTCACACACAAAACTGCTAATTTATGGCGCAGCACTCTTAACCTTCAGTCTTGCTTATTTCCATTCGGTTGCATTCCACGAACCTAGACTCCATCTGCTCCAGGCTCTCCCCCTCGCCTACACTGCCACTTAAAGTCCTGTCTCAAATATGGATTAATATTATCAGCTGAGCGCTTAGATAATCAAGGATTCTTAAATTTAAAATAAAAACATTTATTGAAAGTCTCAATTTTATCATAAATCATTTATTTTTCCTCCTCAACTTCTTATTTTGAGACTCTCAAACCCACAGAAAAGTTGAAAGAATACTTTAGTGAACAACCCTATAACCCTTTACTTGAATTAACAGTTCTATGGTATATAAGTGTGTGTGTGTGTGTGTGTGTGTGTGTGTGAGAGAGAGAGAGAGAGAGAGAGAGAGAGAGAGAGAGAGAGAGAGAGAGAGATCGCAAGCTAGGAATATGTTTGCAGCCATAAAGAAAAACAGGAACAGAAAGATATAAGACAGTTTAAAAACTGCAGAATTATGACACTGTTTCCATAGTTTTATATATATTTCCCAAGGCTGAAAAGTTGTTTTTACATGACCATGATACCTTTACCATTGTGCATAGATTAACAATGGGTACATTGAGATGAAAAGAATTTGGGTAAATTTCGTCATTGAAGAAACACCATGAAGTTTGCTGGCACAAACTTAGGCAGCTGCATCACCAGGCAATGTTCTCTTCCTTGCATGACCACTCCTTCCTTGCACGACCACTCCGTGTACAGCAGTCCTTGACTGAAACATCATTATGCACTGTGCACACGTCTGAGGAATTTCAGAATGATATAATATTACCTAATCACCTGTCCCTTTTAAAGTTCTCTAGTTGCCGCACAGTGTCCTTTCTAACTCTGTATTGTAATTTGCTGGCGAATCATTTTAGCTAAGGTATTAATTAGGTGGTATTCTTTTCTCAGCTCTTCTCCCATTTATTTTTATGTTATCACTAAGAATCATGGATTTAAAGTTTTTTAATTTGAGGTTTTAAGATTTTCAAATTTGATTAGTAAAGTATTTTCAAAACTCCCCTCTATAAATTGTTGATAAGATCCGATCACTCTTTGAAATGTGTAAGAAATTATCATGGATTTTGTTCTTTTTTTCTGTGTCATCTATGGGCATTTTTCAACAGGTTGCGGTCTCTCTAAACTTTTGAGGAAAAAAATCTTTAGTCCCCTTATCATTATGTTAGATCAGCTATAGCTCTCTCTGAGCTCTTCATTTTGGCATCAACTGATGGACTTCCTCTGAGTGTGGGACTTTCAGGATTAAACTAAGACGAGTTATTCACCTCTTGTACAGGAAACCCTGCATTTAAAAATAAAAACTGCTTCTCGTTTTTCAAGTTTCTGCTGCACATATTTTAAGTTTTTTAAATACACATATGAATAAATCACACAAATTTCTACAATGTGGTTTTAAGTTCTTATGACAAAATGAAAAAAGATAAAAAAATAAAACATAAAAATTAGAAAGAAAAATGAGACAGATAGAAAAATAAGATAAAATAAAAAGGCTATCTCTTGCCTCCTTAAATTCTAAATATCCTATTATCCAAGGAATATTTATGAAATGTATGGTCAATAATAATCCTAATGAATATAGTCTTGGTGAATATAGATCTGCATTATATCTTTTCCAGTTTTTTTTTAAAACTCTATCTGCTTTATTCTTATACGAAGCCTGCAGTCTAGGCATATTATTCTAATCTAATTTTGCAAAAATGGAAATTTGGTGAGATTTGGCACTACATGAGATATTCGAAATTAAAGGCAAGAGCTTGTACAAGGACACAGTTACTTATGTTTTAATATAATATATGCCAAATAAGTTGAGTTAATCAGTAATATGTGTTTCCTGATACATGTCAATCATAAATAAAGGATAGAGTGACTTCAGAGTCTCAGATAATACTTTTAAATTTTCTTTATGTGGAGAGAAAAATTATACAAGTTTGACCGGATCAAACTAGAATGTAAATTCTACTATGACGGGGCTACGTGTCCTTTTTGTTACCTGTCAGCATGTTAATGCGCTCTGTTAGCATGGACAAATGTGAGAAAGCGTCTTCACACTGATCCAAGAAGGGGCAGCTCTAGAACATCAAAAAAATAATTCTGAACTTGTATCTTTTCATGAAAATAAAACACAACTATATGCTTTTAGTAACAAAATCAAACAGAACAGAGGAGTCTAAAATAAGGTGCAAACATCTGCTTACTGCTCCCATTCACATCCCTGGAGGTAATCACTGTAAACAGTTTGATATGTCTTCTTGGTCCTGCTTATCTTTGATAACTCAAAAACACATATTAAAATACATACTCCTCTCAAAATAACCCTACGTCTCTCCGAGTGAGGGTATCAATTTTACACATTTTTATTCTCTGTGTAGCTGTTTATAGACAAGCATTTATTATGCTTCACTGTTTTCTCTTACAGACTATGCTCCAATGAGTACTTTGTATATAAAATTTTATAATGGTCTGCACATAAATCTTCTAAAAATGCTGTGCCCATTTTTAATATTCTAAGTCCAATCCCACCTGTTTCTCCATAACTTTGGAAGCACTGAATGTTTTACTTGTGGCTAATTTATAGGGGAAAAGTTCTCTTTGTTTACCATTATCTGATGAGTGATAGAACTGAGTGCCTCTAACTGAGACTGTCAGTATGTATATTTATTTTGAAAACTATTTAGTCAATCCCCTTCCCATTTTTTCCTAATATATTATTTTCCTAGTCTTAGCCTTTACATATTAGATATTGTCTGTGCTGGCTAAGTGTGTGGCAAAGTTTTTTTTTTTAATTTGTTTGTTTTATTTGTTATATATCCGTTTACTTGTTTATAGAACATTTCATTATACTGTGTCTAAAATATGTACATTATCAAATATATCAATCCTTTCCATCATAAGTTCTAAGACTGTGATCTTTCCTACATGAAACAGTAGAAATAGATTCGTTTTACCTTTTAGAACATTTATTTGTTTATTAAGTGTGTGTGCTGGGAGTCTATGCATGTCAGGGTAGAGTTGTGTGTGTCCATTCACGCACATATGGAGCCCAGAACAGGACATTGGGTGTTTTTTGTTTGTTTTTAGTGTTCTCAGCATCATTGTCTTGAAACATTTCAGCTAGAAGGGATGGCCCACAAGCTCTTAGGACCAACCTGTCTCTTGCCCACAATACTGATATTATGGGCACGCACAGCCATGCCTGATTCTTTATATGGTTGCAAGGGATTTGATCTCAGGTGTCCATGCTTACCTAGTAAGGGCTTTTATCCATTTTGCCATTGCTTTAGATGTATTTTTGTTTGACAGTTTAACTAGGATTCCTTTTGCAAATTATTTCAAGAGTCCAAAATGATTTGTTCTTACTGAATGATCATGGTTTAACTTAAGTGATTTAAACAGATCAACATCATTTTCGTGTTTTAAAATGTCATCTGTAATTTCTCATAAACTCACTGGTCTTTCCTGGACTTTTGTTACTATTTCAGTGGCATTCTCTGATTGTGTGCGCATACTATTCTAATTACTATAAGCTTATGGTATGTTTTCATACCAAGTAGAGCAAAATCAGAACAAAAACTTTTGGGGGATATTTTTTATTTTTTTTTTCTTATTACATTGCCCTTTTCCAACCCTATGGTGGCCTTTCCAATTTGTGATTGTACTGTTTTCTGTTTACTTTGGCTCGTCAAGATCTCATACTGTACATTCTCATGTACGGCAGCCATTTCTCCCTTTAGGCTGGGTCCCATTTGGTAAGAGCACTATTACTGAGATCTAGAACAGTTTAAACTGTGTATATATGTGCCAACTGAAGTGGACTGAATAGTTGGTTAGAACAAGTCTAAGTAAATAGATAATTTACTGCTCATTTGACTGAAACATAGAAATAAAAGCCCTAGGATTTAATCTCATCTCATTTCTCCAAACACACACACACACACACACACACACACACACACACAATGTCTATTTATCAGGTTGGACATGCCCAAGTTTGCAATTTACACTGAAAACTTTTTCAAAACCATGGATTGCATGATGGCATCTCCATTCATTTTAGCTGTTTAAAGAAACGTGGTATTTCGGTCTGCAAAGACAAGTGATATGCTAGTGGGCAATAAAAATTACTAATGTTCTAATTTGTAGCAATTAATTTAATGATAATGTTACAAAGGTAAATATAAAGCATTATATTTATGATGTGATTTAACTGTCCATTGTGTTTCTATACATTGCAGTATTCAAAGGATCTCTTAAAATGCAATCTTGCAGACATAGGATATTTTGATAATATGGGTGCAGATATTGGGATCTTAAGTATGTCTTAGGAACATTGAATAAAAATTCAAGAGAGCAATGAATGATAGAAGGAGATTTTATATTTTCAAAGTGAAAATAGAATTCTGACTTCTAAATTTGGCATTGGTTATGAGTTTTCCTATTACTTATATGTACTTCTTTAAATGTAATATAGAAAGTCTCCCTTCTTTCAATCCCATACTGAAGAATACTGACTATATGCCATTTTACAGTGGATTTGGATGTGGACGATAGGCTTCCCTGCTGTTGAGCATAACAAACAAGCTGACCATGACATTCCAGATGTTTCCACTTCTTTTTGTTTAAGACTATTAGACCTCCCAGGAGCAAATGTCAGCATGGTTGAATGGTAGACCCTGTCTCCTTCATGTTAGGAAGAAAGTTTTAACCCTGTAGCATTGCCAGAAATTTAAACTTGGTTCCCAGTAGGCAAGTAGGTTTCACAGATCTAGAATGTTAACTTACTGCCAGTGATAGCTGTCAGAAATGGAGCCGTCTAAATTGTGACATTACAAGCTCATTTAGAAAGTGAATCCTAACTGGAAGGACAGCTGTATTCATTTGATCTTGTAAACAGGCCATATGAATTTCTACAATGAGCTCTGACTGATGAACACACAGGGAGTATTTCAGCTGTGATTTTTTTTAAAATTGCATTGGGAGGAGACAGAGGTTATAGGGAGATTGTAGTGGAAAATTGATGGCACCTAATTGGGTTAAAGAGGACTCATAATAGAGACTCTGTTGGAAGAGAGAAGGCAAGGCTGGTGGGGAGAGTTGTCAGGTGTTCGCTGAGACGAAGCTCATTGTTTCCCTGATTTACTCTGCTCTCTTTCCAAATGTGCTTTTGGAGCCCAGTCAGCAAGGCAAGATTTGAAAATGAGAAAGCCTACTTAAACAGCCCTTGACAGCACCCCCCCACACCTGAGAAACAACCTTCCCCAGATGCATCACATTTTAGTGCTGTGGCCCGAATCAATGCTATGGGATGAATTCATCTCCTCAAGTACACAGTGGTTTAAGTTGGAGATTGATGCAGTTGTTTTAGACCAATGGCTTAATCTGTAGCTGTTTTAATAATTTTAATGATTTCAGTCTTGAAACAAATGCTTTAGATTCCCCTAACTCCCACTGAAGCAATCAGTTAGAAGACTTGAGAATTACAAACGTCCCTTATGGTGGGAATTTGGCATTTGGGCTTTTGAGGGAGAAAGGGAGCAGCTTGGTGGCCTTTTGGTTGCAGTGAGAAAGATATACATGCATATAAATGATGCTAATTTTAAAAGCCAGTCAGAAAGATGAATTAAATTTATTTTGCTATGGGTAGCAAAATAAATTTCAAGAGCGCTTTGAATGGGAAAGCAGGCACTAAATGAGAAAGGGGTAAAAGAAAGAAAGAAAGAAAAAGAAAGAAAGAAAGAAAGAAAGAAAGAAAGAAAGAAAGAAAGAAAGAAAGAAAGAAAGAAAGAAAGAAAGAAGCAAACTCCTACTTCATCTCAAAACTATTTTCAGGCCAAGGGTAAATTTTTCATGATGTGAAATTGTGGTGCTTTTGATTTCCTGGCACAAGATGGACCGAGGCCTGATATCCTGGGCCTTTACTCCTCCTGGAGCCTGCCTGCTCACTATTAAAGCTGAGCTTTTGCTGGGCTGAAAACTGCTCGTACATTGGCCATTTAACTTGCCAGCATTCTGCTCTCCTGTGGAAAATGTGGATCTTCAGCCACATAATGTCTTTCCATTAGCGATGGCGGCTCTCCAAAGTAGGGCTGTGGTTTAAACACAAATGGGCAGTGTGGGCCAAAATGAATGCAATTTTGAGTCTACTATCTTTAAAAGGTGGATCTGGAGGCAATTTAGTGAGTGTAAATTACAATTGACTTTGGAAGAAATAACTCATACACTTGAACCTCCTCAGATGTGTAGCCAATAGGGGGTAGCCAGGCTAACATGAAATTTTACACATCCATCAGCTAAAGAAGAGATCCAAATGTAAAAATCTAGCTATCATATGGATTCGTAACACCCCCTGGAGGACTTGCAGCCCACAAATCAATGAATGGTTTATGCTGAGCCAAAAATGTGCTTCCTCCATGTTTCTCATTTTTCTTAACCATTTCAGAACGAGCCTGAAAACTCCTGCAGAAGGTACTCATCTGCGGTGAGGGGGCACCACTTAAGGCAGCCAGAGGCATGTTTTTGGCCACCTCCTTAGCCCTTGCAGTGAATGGCTTTGTTACCTTTTAAACTTAAGCCAAAAAGACATTTTCCACCATGCAGGTGTTTTGATGTGAGGTACTTTAAAAGGTATCAAGCCTGCTCCTGACTGCGGCCAGTTCCCTACACTACTGTGCTTGCTCCTCCTCAGCAGCAGGTTAACAGTGTGTCCTTAGCCACTGTCCCACCTCTTTGTGTGCCTTTGTGAGACCAGCTCTTCATTTTTTGCCTGCTGTCAACAGCTAGAAGTGCTTCTGCATTCACAGGCTGCTTGTTCTCTCTGGGTGGTTTTCTGCTTAAGGCTGCAGAAGAGACATGTAGTTAATGTTAGCTTCCGGGTAAGAAGGAAAATTTTATGTGCGGTTAAAATTTTGAAGTGCTAATAACTAAATTATAAACAGTGAGAACGTTTTTACTCATTAACTAAATGAGTACTAAATGTACTTCCTCTTTTTGAACAGTGAGACTGTCAGTGACAAATACTTCTATATTCTTTGAAAAAGATGTCTGATATTTGAGCTTTTTTAATGTTGTCTTTTACAACTTGGCATATTTCAACACCAGGATTTTCCATCACACCATCACACTTAAGATATTCAATTAAAATATTAAAAATAAAGCCTCATAGAAACTCTCTACAAACTATTCCAAGAGGGTAGACATGGCACAAAATACTTTTCATTTGTGACCAAAATTCTGAGTTTGTACGTCCTAGATGTTTTTATAAAACTGAGTGTGCAAATACGTATAAGATTTTCTCTATTCTTTTTCTTTCTCTTTCCTCCTGTTCCTCTTTCTCCTCCTACTGCTCTTCTTCTTCTTCTTTTGTTACTTAACATTCCATCAGCATTAACATCCATTAACATCAGCGTTAAGCTGATCATAACAGAGTTCTGAATACAATAATGAACTGCACAGGTAGGGCTTTATTTTTCCGTCATGGAAATGAATTTCTGACACTGGCATTTTAAGGTTAGCACAGTACCTCCATAATCACTGATGACCAAAGTCATTTGGGGCTTTACTTTGAGATCCTTAGAGCTTATGAGAGTCTCTGCATCAGCTGGGAAAGTCTTCAGGATCACAGCCTCACAGAAAATTTTCAGGCAAAAATATAAAGGCCAAGGAAAGAAAAACTTTTCAACTGAGCTAAGGTTGGGGTTTTTTTTTTAATTAATTAATTTTTACAAACTACCTTTGTACCCTACGCAATCCTCTTGCTTCAGCCTCTGGACTGGCAGGATTATAGGAGTGTATCACAATGCCCAGGCTGAGTTAAGAATCAAAAGTGTTTCTTCAGAAGCCCCTCTTGGCAGCTTTCATTTGACTTGACTAGTAAGAATTACATCCTATCACCTTTTGCAAGGAAAGTTGGAAAAATAGATTTTTGTTGGGCACACTAAAGGCCCAAATACTATCAGTGTTCTGTTAGTGCTGCAAAAGGAAACTAAAAATTAAATAGGCAAATGATGTCATCTTCTACATCTGTGGCTTGCAAGGCCCAACAGACAGACCAATGCCACGTTCCTGTTGCATTGTACTGCTCAAATGTGGACGTCATTTAAAGTCACTTCAACTTTACATTTCTCATCATATCAGTAAAGAACTGACTATAAAGAAAATAATTAAGCCAATTTAAAAATGGGGTACAGATTTAAGCAGAGACTTCTTCAAAGAGGAATCTCAAATGGCCGAGCAACACTTAAATATTCAACATCCTAAGTCATCAGGGAAATGCGAATCAGAACTACACTGAGATTTCATCTTACACCCATCAGAATGAATACGGTTAATAAACAAGTGACAGCTAATGCTGGCGAGGATATGGAGTAAGAGGAACACTCATCCATTGCTGGTGGGAGTGCAGACTGGTACAGCTACTATTGAAATCCATGTGGCAGATCTCCTCAGGAAGATGGGAACTGATTTCCCTCAAGGTCCAGCTATGCTGCTCTTGGGTATTATACCCAAAGGACATTTCATTCTATCACAGAGACAATTGCTCAAACATGTTCATTGCTGCTCTATTCATAATAGATAGAAATTGGAGATAGCCTAATTGTCCCTCAACAGATGACTGAATAAAGAAAACATGGTACATTTACACAATGGAGTATTACTCAACTGTTAAAAAATGAAATTTGCATGTAAATGGATAAGACTAGAAAAATTTATCCTGAGTGAGGAATCTCAGACCCAGAAAGACAAATATGGCATGTATTCACTTATATGTGTGTACATCATCTGTGATAACCAAGTTATAATCCATAGAACCACAGAGGTAAGGTATGGAGTAGAGGATTATGGGGAACAGATAGGTCTCCCTAGGAAAGGGAAATAGAACAGATTGTTAAGAACGGGTGGGGGTCAGGGTTTGAAAATGGAGACATGGATGGGAGAGGGGGACAAGGGAGACAATATGGGGAAAGACATCTAAAATTAAGGGCCATTTGAGGGATAGTACAGAAACCTAATGAAAGCAATCTAAAAAAATCACCAAAAAGTGGGGAAACGGAGCCCAAAGTGGCCATTTCTTGTCACCAAATGAAGCTTCCAGTACTGGGATTAGGTTATATCTAATCGAATTTTTAGCCAAAGGGGCTCCACAGGAATCCCTAAACTATGCAGGCTGTTGCCAAGATTCCAGGTCGCTCTCCACACACTGGCAGCAAGGCCCCACTGTTGAAGACAACTCATTGAGCATGGAGAAGCTGAGCTAATGCCTCCATAGAGCCTGTAGTCCTGCCTTCCCATGTATGGTACAGGAAAGTACTCTGCATGCTACCCAAAGAGAAACAAACACCAACCCAATCACAAACCCTTGGATCAACATAACCAACCAATATCAGTTTGACTGAAGGCTCCCTCCACAGAATGGAACCCATATCTGATGCTACTTGGGTGACTAAGGACCCAAGATTAGATTGCCCAGGGACCTAGGGTAAAATCAAACACTATTGTTCTAAAAAATGTAGAAATAAAATGACTCCTATTGACATTCTGCTGTACTCACAGAGCAGTGTCTTGCTCAGCCATCTTCAGGGAAGCTTCCTCCTGCAGCAGATGTGAATAAATGCAGAGAATCATAGCCAGATATTCAGAGAGTGAGAGACCTTGGGACATTCAGCCCTAAATGGGATGTCTTTATCAAATTCCTCTCCCCAGGGCTCAGAGAATCCTGTGGAAAAGGATGAAGAAAAAGTGTAGGAGTCAGAAAGAATGGAATGGAGGAAATAGGGCCCCCTAAATCAACAAGATGAAAGCACAGATGAACTCGTGGAGGCTGAGGTAGGATTCATAGGGCCTGCACAAGTCTCCACCAGGTCCTTTGCATATATATTACAGCTTCCAATTTAGTGTATTTATGGGATTCCTGAGTGTGTGAACAAGTGAATCTGATTCTTGTGTTCTCTTGGGCTCTTTTCCTCTTGTTTTTTTGTTTTGTCCAATTCCAATATTTGTTTTATTTTATTATTTTATTGTATTACTACCCCTTAGAAACTTGTTTGTTTTCTAATGAGAAATATAAAGAGAGTGGATGGGGGGGGCGGAGATGGGGAGGAACTGGGAGGAGTAGATGGAGGGGAAATCATAATCTGGATATATTATGTGAGAAAAATATATTTTCAATACAAAGAAAAAAGTGCACTAGGAAGTGTAATGACTGCCTAGCACACACCTTCCTGGATATTTTCCCTTCTGTGTTTCTTTTACCTGGAAAACATTTCACCCAGGAATTTCCATGGCTTATTATTGATTTATTAAAGTCTGTCTCATCGATAAGGTTTTCTCTGATATCCCAGAATTGATTTAGGTTTTTCAGCATCCGAAACTCTTATAATCTGTGAGAATATAAAAGTATCAAATTAGATATTTACATATGAAAGTAAATATTGATTTAGAATGAGAAACCATATCTGAAAACTTAAACTATTTCAAATAGCATGAATCCAAAAGTGTAACAAAATATTTTTTATTGTTAACTCATCATATATAGCTCTTTAATGCTTTTCCCAATGTTCTGACAAGATGTACCCTGCTTCTTCTACAGGTGACAATTTTATAATGTTTTCTATAAAGAGGAAGAAAAAGGTGTCCCAGTCTTTCCTCTAACGCAGTTTATAAACACACTTAAATTTTAGATCAACCATAACTGGAAAAATTTTCAGCTTCTTAACAACTTGTAATTCATAACAATTATACAAAATGTTAGGACTGTTGTCATGTTTAAGAAAACTTCTGGTACATTTTCTTAACACAAGAAGTTTAAACTGAGTGGTAGTGGTAGTGGTGCAAGCCTTTTATCCCAACATTTGGAGGCAGAGACAGGCAGATCTCTATGAGTTCAAGGACAGCCTCGTGTAATGAGTTCCAGGACAACCAGAGTTCCAACAGAGAAACCCTGTCTCAAAAAAAAAGTTAAAAAAAAAAAATTAAGATTTTAGGGAATATCAAATTGTCTTATGCTTTGACTAATGATCATAAACAGCCTTTGATTGAAACATTCATTGACCTTGATATTATTATTGTAATGACATATTATGTACTATTTATCTTTGTGAGTATTTTAATGCTTTATTATCCATAAATTTGTGATATAAAGATTATGTGAGGCTGCACAAGGATCACAAGAGAAGTCAGAGGTCCAGTAAGGTAGAAAATTGGGTTTTGGCTGAGTACACTGCATCAGTACTGTTATAGAAGTTAAGGCTCAAAAGATGGGTTGGAGCCTTTAGACGCATGTGTATGGCTGAGGGTGCTTTAAGTTAGAAATGGAACACTTCTTAATGAAAAAAAATAAGCTTATTAAAAGGTAATTAAAGAATTATGTTTAAACTGTCTTGAAGATGCCTAGGACTGTGACTCAGTTGGTAGTGTTTGGCTAACAGGCATGGAGTCTGATTCCTAAGCACTGTGCAAACTGGGCATTTCGTTAAATACCTGTAACCCTAGCACTGGGGTAGTGAAAGCAGAAAACTCAATCATTCAAGGTTATTGTCAGCTATGCGCAGAGTTCAGGGCTATCCTGGGCTACCTGAGACCCTGACTCTAAACAATCAAATGTCAGGGGTTGGACATACCTACCACCTTGCTCTGATGCTTGTTGGTTTGTGAAACCTTCATTGCCATACTAAAAGCAAAAGTGATAATGAGCTACAGAAATATGTATTACTAAACCCAAAGCAAAAACACTTCTAATTTAACTGCCCCTTAGCATGACCTAAGCATGCCTAACATCTACTCAGTTACTCAGTGTCATCCACGAAAGACAACTGACAGAAGGAAGGTCAGGAGAGAAAATGCAGCAATGTGGCTGATTCCAGTTATAACAGCATATTGCTTCGGCAACACATATACTAAAATTGGAAAGATACAGAGAAAAATTGCCTGGCCTCTATGCAAGGATACCACAAAAATTTGTAAAGCATTCTATATTTGAAATAAACAACATAAGTTTGAAAAGTTTACAGAAGCATTTGGGAAGAGATACATAAAAGGCTGTGGCCTCCTGAGACTTCTACTTTGTTAGTTTCATAGTAAATCCTTTTCAAAGTTATGACTCACTAGACCTCTTGACCCTTCTTTCCATGCTTATGCATCTCCACATCATTTAGTATATTATAATATCATCTGTTTAATTGCTTACATTTTGCAGGTTTCTTCATCTTACCAGAATATCAACTCTAGGACGAAGGGGAGAGATGACTCAGACATTAAAGGTGAGGCTCACAACCAAAAAGACAAAGGGGGGACTTTTTTTTTTTGCAATTAGGTTATCTTCAGCATGAAGAGAGTTCCTGACACACACATACACACATATTACATGTTTATGTATGCCTATGTGATCAATAACTCAATGGCTTCATCTTTAAACAGTTCCTAAATTGAGTTTTGCTTCTTAAGTAAAAATGAATGATCATTTATATACTGCATTTTTGGCTTTCAGAAAGAAAGATAGGAACATTACCAATGGTGGCAATGATGGGCACGGCAGTGAGGAACTAGTTGCAGAGAAGCAACGCATCCAACACCGTTAGGCAGTAACAGATGATGTCTCTTAAGCCATCTAAAAGATCCCATAGATAAGGGAGGCCATAATTCTGGCTTTCCAGTCACTTTCAAAGATAATTCTGGGCTGGGAAACACATACAAAGGTCTGGGGAAAGCTAGCCTAACTGGGACCAGCAGGAGAAACACAGCAGTAAAGTATTTGAGTACATCTGCAAGTTCACTCAGCCTTATAGCCACTGAAAGAAAGTGGTAACTTTCTATATGTGGATATGGCTACCATCTTCGACCAAGTGTGTAGCATATAGGAATTTTCAGTAGCGGAAGAACTCACTTTTGTTATCTCATGAGCTCAGAATCCAATTATTTTGACTGCAGCTCTCAGTGACAGGATGCACCAGCCAATCATCACAGAGAGCAAAGATTTTCTAAATGCTTATTTACCTCAGATATCATTTTCCATTTTGTTGCTAGCTTCCTTGAATCTTCACATGCCAGGAAACGTTACTACGTGATGCTACTGTCCATCTCCACGGAGATCCTCAAATAAGAGTGGCTCACTTCAGTTCTGGGAAACTATTCAGCCAGAGAGAACTGGGAGACTATCAGTATTTTAGAATTATCCTAGATGATGTGTCATCAGCACATCTGATTTTAGAGAAGCACACAGAAACAGTAGAAGCCAAACAAGTGACTCAGCAGTAGTCAGAGATGACCAAGTTTGGATTAGAAAAGGATGAGTAGCCAAAGAAGGCAGCCATCATCTTTGCAGAGAGCAACTCGAAGGCACCATAGCTGACAGCCAATTTCCTAGCTACTATGAGGCCACCTGATTGAGCTGAGAGCTGCATGGCACAGAGCATGGTAGGGCAGCTGTCATGCTCACAGGGTATCACCTTCCGACTGGCGGGATGGTCTGTGTCTTTCCTGCTGCCCCAGTGAGGCTTTCTCTACTTGTACTTTCTGAGGCAAACTGGGCCATAGTCCTGATTGTTCTGACCCACTTCTGTCCCCACCCTAGAAACTATGACTTTGTATAATTGGCTCAAAATAAAGCCTTTCTTATAAATGTGTCCTTTGATCTCTGGGCAGACTTTTTTTTTTTTCAAATTAATAGTTCAGCTCTCTTTTGTCCAGGCTTTCCTACCCAAATCTATCTGAAAAGCTTTCATAGGGATACTGTAAAGTCTTAACAAAGTCTATGAATTCACATTGAGTCTAATATCTCTTAAGAGTGAGACTCTTGTGTCTATGTGTTGATATTAATACACTTTGATTCCATGCAATAGAATTACTAAGTAAAAAGTTGAAAGGAACTTGAATTTTTTTTTTGCCATGTATCTTCAAATGAGCACGCTGTCAGGGAGGCATAAGGCTGGTCCAAATTAGAACCTAGAGCCAACTGTTGTACTTTTCAATAACTCATGTTCTTGTGGCTAAATGCAAGAATAACTTGAGGAAACCATGAAAATAAAATTGACTAAACTGTGTTTAGTGTTCATGCAGACCTCCATAAACTAGAATTTGTAGAAGAATTCTGAGCATGTCTTTTGTGTATTGGAGCCATCGTTTTGGTTCCCAGGTACCTACTGGTGTGGTAGATTTTTCAAAAACAGTTTGATCCTTCTTCAAGGGTTCTAGTAAGAAGACTCAGTACTTTCCTAGAGATTGGTTCAGTTATCTATTCTCAGAATATTTTGCCATAGATGTAGATACAAGTGTTCCAAGGGTTAGGGTAAGACAAGATACTAGGAAGTAAAAAAGGGATTAAAGCAAAGAAAATTACAGTTCCACGGAAACTTGCCTTCACTCTGCCTTCAATCTGTATGTAAAAAAATTCATTCATTTCTTTTTTACTTCCCAGTTGTTCAGCCTTCAAAGCTGTTTTAAGTAAATACTGCCTTTCTCAATGATGCCAACAGATGAATGTACTATTCAGTTAATTACTTATGAACTTTCCTCATACCTCCCATGTTCTTCCTAGGATCCCCTTTTAAAAGTTTTTACAAGGCACATCCTCTGCCACAAGTAAACAGTTTGGGTAGAGTAGATCAAGTTGGGCTGGTTCCTCAGCCCGCAGGGATTCTATAATGTACTTATCTGATTCCCAAACTTTAAGAATCTGCCAATTTTTTCCTCTGTTTTTCTCAGATATATATTGTTTTAATTTTTCCCTAGCTCCCAAGTATTCTTTCTTTAAAATAAATATTTGTATTTTTCTTTGAGAATTTCATAAAATGTATTTTGATCATATTTACCCCAACTCTTCCCAGATTCATTCCCAACTCCTACCTCCCCAACTTCATGTCTGTTTTCTTTTCTTTTTTTAATTTAATAACCCTCTCACTTCAATTTGTGCTGTCCATGTGGACAAGAGTAGGGCCATCCACTGGAGCACAGTCAACCTATCAAGAGCCACACTTTTAAAGAAAACAGAGTATCTCACGTGTGATTGAGTCATTTGAGCCCAAGCAAAAGTTTTTTCCTGAGGTGTTCCAAGCTAGAAGTGAGAGAGGAAAGCTTTTCCCCTTTGCTCCATAGATTTTTGAAATCATAAGCCATGCAGTGTCTGCAGGGTGCTTCCCAACTTGTGGGGTGGGAGGCAGTGGGAGGAACAAGGTTAGCAGAAGGGCTAATGATGCTGACACAGATGAAGAGGAACTAAGAAGTGGAACTCTTGTGACCTGTCCTAACTTAAACTTGCCTTCCTTGGGAGTGTCAGCTGATTTCTTTTGTACTCCATTAGAGTTCAAATGTGAACTGTCTTCAACAGGCTCGTATGTTTAAGCATGTTGTTGCTAGCTTGAGGCAGTATTTCAGGCGGATGTAGAACCCTTAGGAGGTGCAGTCCAGCTGAGGCACGTGAGTCAATAGCACACAAATGAATACAGAAAACGTGGTGAACACAATGAATACAATGGACTATTATTAAATCCTGTGAAAGAAAGACACTGTCATAGCCATGGATCCATCATTCACCACATGGACAAATCTTGGGGACTCTGTGCTAAGCAAAATAAGCCAGTCACAAACAGACAAATGTTGCTTGATTCTTTATGAAGAACCTGAAGTAGTCAAACTTTTAGATACTGAAATACAGTGTTGGTTTCCAGAGCTCAGGGAAGGGAGGAAGGGGACTTCAGAGTCAGAATTGGTTGCTCCCACAGACATGTACCCCACATATTCTCAGCTGTCATCAGATGTGTATCCAAGAAGGAGCTTGAACTTTTGATCCCCCTGCCTCATTACTCAAGTGCTGGTATTGCAATCACAAACCACAATGTTTAGCATTTATACAGCGCTGGGGACTAAACCTAGGGCTTTGTGCATGCCAGTCAGCTACTCTACACAGAGCTACACCCTTAGCCGTAGAGTAAGTTTTGCTGGATGAAAATGTTTGCGACGTCTGCTATATAATAATGTAATGTAATTAATGGCTATTGTATTGTATAGCAAAAGTGGCTAAGATGGTAAATTCTATGTTATATTTACTACATTAAAAACTGATTTAAAAGCCGGGTATGATGGAGCACCCTTGAAGTGCCCACTGGGTGAAGACCTCCGAGAAACCACCAGGACTCAAGATAGATGCAAACGCACGAGGCTTTATTGCTAGTGCACTAGGGTCAACACTCACAACCCGATGAAGCAAGAGGAGTGAGACCCCGAAAACCACTCACATGGGGTTTTATAGCATTTTTAGAGGCATAGTCAGTTACAGAGTATTTGGCGCATTTTCATTGGTTCACAAAATACACAGTTTGCTGGCCTTTAAACTGATTGGTGGTAGCATGGGGTGCATTCCAAGCTGGGTGGGGGAATTCCTAGTCAGGGATGCGTTGCTGGGCACCTGTACTAACGGTTTTTCTCAGTATCGTTGAATTGTTTTTCAGTTTGCCCTTCTGGGAACAGCTTGTGCTAACTGTCAGGAGCATGAAACTTAGGCCTACTAGCTTTTTTTCAAAACTGAAGCCTTTAGCCTTTTCAGCCTTTAATATCAGCACTCTGGGGGCAGAGGCAAGAGGATCTCTGTGAGTTTGAGACCAGCCTGGTCTACTTAGTCACTTATAGGACAGACAGGACTATGTAGAGAGGTCCTGTCTCAAAACAAAACAAAACAACAAAACACCCCTGATTTCAGGACTATAGTTTATTTTAAAAAGCAGAAATGAGGTAGTATGTCACATCTGAGAACTCAGGCCTTAGTTCCCCTTATCCCTTGATTTCTATTTCTTGCCTTCCAAAGCAGAAGCCAGTGTCTGAATCTGGGGTTTTCTACTAGGGAATCAAAAGGGATGGGGAGGTAAAACAAAAAGTGCTCGAGGAGAGAAGGCTAGAGTCGTCTCATGGGGGAGATTCTGACAAGAGAAGAAGAAGAAACAGGAGAAGTTGAGTCCGTCAGCAATTTCTAGAGAGCCTTTGCTCTGGGGCAGAAGAACTAGGTGGCTGGCACCCTCATGCAAGGGTTAAGAGCCTCTTGCACCAACAAGAGCGCCCCATCAGAGCCTGTTTCTTTTTGAGAGCTGGAAGACTAGCATCTATCTTCATTTTCCCCTGTACAATGAAGTACTCAAGACATTTTCTAATGAAGGAAATGCATAAAAGTAGCAAAGAAATTAAAAAAAGACATAGAGTCTAAAATTATGTCTTCTTTATAAATTTTTAAAAATAGATCTGAGGTTTTAAATAAGTTATGGAATAGTCAAAATACAAACTACTAAACAATAATACAACAGTCATGTATAGCATTATGGTATACAGTATATCAGTGTGGTGTGTTCTTCAGATACAGTATAGATTAGCTCTTGCTAATGTAAGAGGCTCATTTAAAATCCATCCTGGTCGCATCTCTCTTCTTCTCTCACCAAAGTAAACTTAGCTCCATTGCTTGTGGCGGTGCTTTCAATGAGAATGGCTCACATAGGCCCACATGTTTGGTTTCCAGTGGGTGGACTGTTTTAGGAAGGATTCGGAAGTGTGTCACTAGGCGTGGGCTGTGGCGTTTCAAAAGCCTATGCCAGGCCCAGAGTCTCTCTGACTCTTTCTGTCTCTGTCTCTCTCTCCCTCTCTCTCTCTTTTTCTCTCTTTTTCTCTCTCTCTTTCCTCCTGCTTGTGGATAAGATGTTCCAGTGCCATGTCTGCCTCCCATGAGAGTCAATGACTCACCCTCTGTAACTGTGAGCAAGCCCCAAATTAAATGCTTTCTTTTATAAGTTGCCTTGGTCATGTGGTCTCTTCACAGCCAAAGAAGCGTTATTAAGATATTTGGTCTTTATTTTTCTGGATTTATACTTTTGCCACACATGGGTGTTTGCTTAAATAATAAGTAATTTCTTGTGAAATATTTGGAAAAAAAAACCTTTTAAAGTTTGCTTTGTGCTTTCAATACTCTAAAACAGCACTTGCTTGTTATATATGTGGGGTCTTTGTGCCATATTAATTCCTCTACAGCTCATCATTGTATGGCTATAATTTATTTACCTATTGCCCCTTTGAACAATAGTAGGCTGTTCGTGACTAAAGCTGACTCAATCTCGGTGTCCAGTTTCTATAAACTCACATAAGAACCTACCCATTCATGAAACTGCTGATCCGCAGCTCTGAGACAACTTTCTTGAGGCAAACATTTATGTTAGGTCCCTGGTATCAAAATTGGTGCATTCAAAAGAGAAATCCATTCTCAGAAACATTCTTGCCTTCCGGACTTCTGAGAGTCCAAGTACTCTCAGTATCATTGAGATCATGAAGTGATTTGATTCTTCTATCTTGCAGAGACAGTGTTCAGGAGGGAGTAATATTCCTGGTCTCAAGTGTATATTAAAGAGCATTAAAGTCTTTGAAACTTTGATTATATGGGTAGCAACAGGACAGCAATGTTATTTAAAAGGCTGAGCTTTCTCTCTTCCTATAAGTGGAAGAGGGATTTGAACGCAGAGTGGATAGACTGGCCCTCTATATCAGGACTACTCTTCAAAGGAGACATTTAGAGTTTCAAACTAAATGTAGTATTTACAACCACCTAAAGTGTCTAAGATCAATGGTCCCAAGGACCTGCAAATAAACACACACTGCCTACATAGTAAGTAGAATCGTATATCTATAAATACTGCTTTCTTGTGTGGTTTTAGTTTATATGGAGGATTAAGGATGTTCCATGCCCAAATAATTTTGTTTCTACTTGTAGACATGAAAAACATCATCTTTCTCTTCTGTTCGTCTCACTGCCTCTCTGTTCATCCCTCTCTTTTTAAAGGTTACTATGTAATAGGAACCTGGGTATAGAGACTGCAAATGTAGCACTTTGGCCAGAAATAGGGCTGCTTTGATCCACAGTTGTCAAAATAATTGCTTGAATAAACAATGATTCATTTTATTTAATAAACTAAAGCAGGTTTGGAGTTGAGGTGTAAGTCATTCTTCCAACCACTTTATAGGCTCTGAAATCCTGTGAAGAGGTCCATGAACAGGGGCCATTGTAAGGACTAATTATAGCTATGAGCAGGAAAACAGTGGCATCCAGAAAAATAGAAAACAAGAAGACAGACTTCACCTTCTGGCTCTAGTAGATGAGACCATTGGTCATCGCATGAGATCGCTACTTCTTGGACTTCTACTATGGGGAAACAAAGCACCTAGCCTCTAAGGCATTACAGCTTGAACACAGGGCATGGATATAGCCTTGTTTGTATTCATAGACTGTTCAAGGACACATGCTGCTGAAGAATGCAGGGTGTACAACTGTTTCCTTTTCCCCTGTCAGCAGTGCTAGCAATAAATGCTTGCATTTCCTTCTATCTAGATGCACAGAAATTCCTTGGTGAGGTATTAATTTTGCAAAGAGTGCTTTAGGTTTGGAATAGAAGGCAATTACTGAAGAAAAATGGGGAGAGATTTTTATGTGAGAATTTCAGAGGACTTGACTGATAAATATACTTTGTATTGTATATACTTTGGATATAATTTCCTATCTTTTGTCTTACCTGAATGTTAATAGGAAACTGGTCAAATTAATATGCCTTTCAGCTACATGAGGTTGAGGTTTCATGAGGATTTTTATGACATTTTAGTTTAAGTATGTACTTTAAAATATTTTTGAATTAGTTTCTTCCTCCATATCCAGTGTTACTTGGACTGAGATGATACATTTTGTTTTTTATTACATTTCCTCAACTTCCCAAATACATTTGGCTTATTGAGACAACCAATGCATGGTATTTTTATCTATTAGGCCTTGCAGATACCTCATTACTTACTCAGATCATTTTGGAGTTTAAGATCCTCAATTTTAAAGTATAGGTTTACTCTTGCTTTTAATTTCATTTATCAATTATAAAAACCCCTGAGAAGATACCTGAAGAGTGTTTGAGTTATATTGCTCTTATTACTGGTTATCTGTTATCTATACAGTATTAATTTAAAAAACAAAAACAAAAACAAAAACAAAAAGCAAGAGAGACAAGATGAGATTTAAAAGCCAGAGGTTCATTTACAAGAACCAAACCTTACAGCCTCCCCTCACCTCCTCCCAGTTTCCTCATTTATCCTTCTCTGCCTTGTTCCTTTAGCTTGTTAACAGTATGGTTTCTATAGCAACACCTATTGGTTGTTGTGATAATGAAAGCCACAGCAAGATCTCCTGCAGAGAAATCCTCGCTGCTGACAAGATCAACTCATATTTTCTTTGTCCGATGTTTCCTATTTCTTCTTGGAATGACCCTTTTTACAGAATATAAGCGATTTCTACTAATTACCTGTGAAATAAACAGCTGAATTCAGGCAGCCCTGACAGCATGTCTCATGTTAGCTTTATTTCAGTGATGGTGAGGTACTGCCTGAAAGAACAAGCCAATTTCCTTAGGCATAAATCCCACTCCCCAGCACTGTTAACATGAAATAAAATGAAGGTCAGTCCACTTCTTTCAATGTGAGTTAAAAGGTTTTATTTAGAGAAAAATTTCCATGTACTCTGGGTGTAGGACTTTATCAAAATAGAAAAAAGAAACATCTGCTGTTATTTTTGACGAATAATAATAATATCTTATTAGTAAAAATAGAACAATGTGTAAAATAAAAATGTGGAACACGAATTCTGATAATATAAAATTAGACAACCTTCAGGCAGTGACTCAGTAAATCCCCCTTTTGTCTCTATTTCAGAGACGGTAAATGCGAAGTTTCTACTTAATGCCCCCTTTTAAAAATTATTCAATTAACTGCTCGCCCCTCTTATTTATTCTTTTACTTTTGACACACACATACTTACAAGGTTAAACTTGGAACAACTGAGAAATTACTCGCTTTGTTGATTTTGTGAATTTTGTCAATTTTGCACCATTAACTAAAATTAAAGAATTGTTGCTTAGAGTATTGACTAATGGTTAATCCCGGGTCCTCCATGAGTTGAGAAACTCTGACTTTACTTGTTATCCACTTCAATTTCTTTTCAGGGTCTTCCTGATTTCATCATGGTCTCCTCCACTCACTCTTGTTTAGTGGCGTCTTCGAATAAGCACAACCAAGATCTATTGTTAATTTGGGTGCTGAACAATTGCATTAAATCTCCCAGTTCCAAAAGTTAAGAAGCCAACTGTTTTTTAAAAGTTTGTCCATTTTCAGTGTTTTATATGTTAAATGCCATCTAAAATATTAATCTCTGTAGATCAAATGTATTATGGGATGATAGTAAGCTCTTCAATTCCAATGACCAATGTGCAATGTGTTTGTGAAGTAAGTAAATTAAGGCTTGGCAGTTGACAGAAAAGACATGGACCACAATTTTTGTTTCCATCTCTAATTTCATTCACATAGGAATGAAACTGATGACTGTCCTCTCTAAACACACACACACACACACACACACACACACACACACACACACACACTCCAGTTATCTATGTGGGGTTCTGTACAGTGCGGTTAAAGAAGTTATTTTTAACGAATTCTGTGGTTTCTATACATCTATTCATTGGGACTGACTTATAATCAGAAAAAAATAATGGGGGGAAAAGCCCTTTGTGGATAACTTAATTATGGTGATGAAACCCTTCCTACTAGGCTTCACAAAGTCTAGTCACTCTACAGGTGTTAGATCCTGAAATACTGTAGATCTTATCGACAGCTAGGTGGTTATTCCCTCAGGAAGAACCTGGCCACATGAGCTGCGGTGGAAACTCTCCATATCCCTCATAATTGGGTCTGGAGAGATGACTCAGTGGTTAAGAGCACTAGCTCTTGCAGACAGCCTAGGATCAGTTCCCAGCATCCACATGGGGACTCACGACTGTCTGTAACTCTAGTTTCAGGGGACCTGAGGTCTCCGTTGATCTTGGCTGGCAGTGCATGCAAGTGGAACACATACAAACACTCAGGCACACATACATATACATACGAATAAATAAATAACTATTGTTACAAACCCCACAGTCCAAAATGTGTATGAAAAGGACTTCTCCCCACACTCTTTCTACTTGTGGGGTCAGATGCTATCTTATGCTTTGTCTGTTGCTCTGATGCTTGAGGTAGCTCTAGAGAACTTGGTAGTACACTGCTTCTTCAGACTGAAAATGCAGCTGTTTCTTACAGCTGAGAAGCTGGATGCTCTCAACTCTCACTGGCTGATATTTGCTCCAATCCCTACAATCTAAAATGAATATTTGAATTTCCCACATCTAGCTACTCAGCCTCTGTTGTCTATACCAGGCCTCCAGTTATTTGCTTTCTCCAGCTACTCTCCCTGATGCCACCTCTCCGTGGAGTCTACTTTTCTTCATGCCAGACTCGTAGACTCCAGGCTTCACTTCTCCCCCTGAGTTCTCACCCCTTCACTAGCAGCTTGGACAGCAGAGCACGGATTTCCAGGTTTTCTACATCTTCCTCTTTTTCATTTCTATTATGTATATCATGTCGCCTCACTTTCAGTAAAGAAAAGAAAATCAAAGTTAATCACTCACCACCACCACCACCGCCACCACCACCACCACCGCCACCACCGCCACCACCACCGCCACCACCACCACCAACAACAATAACAAAAACGGTTTCTGTGTGCATAGTTTAATGTATATCCACTTCAAAGGATTTTTCCCTTTTTGTGTCAAATAACCTAACAAGCAATGACAATTCATTCCCTTCATTCTAGTTCAGTAACGTTTAATTTTGTAGCAAGTTTCTGCTTCCATTATTGTTTCAAAATTGGCCTGTTTGTCTGGGAGAAGTGTGTCAGTTATAGAATGTCTGCTTAGCATGTGCAAAGGCCTTATGTTCCATCCCTAGCATCAAAACAAGACAAACCTAAACAAATCAAAGAATGACACAACATATCTGAGAAAACATACCTTCTCTTTTGAAAACCCCGGTGATCTCAGTGACACAGGCCCTTCCCACTCACCTGCTGCTAGCAAGCCCCTGGCCCTGGCGACAAGAGCCACCCTGATCATCTGATCAACTCTCTGCTCAGTACCATCATCACCTTGCTCCTAGGAAGCTCATCTGAAATTTTGTCATTAGGTGCTTGTCTTCCAACTCCATCTTTCTAATGTTTTCAAGAGAATTTACCATATAATTACTAGATAATTCTCTTTCTGAAACACGTATCTTTTGATTTTCATAAAACCACTGTATTTCTCCTCTTCCCCAGATTAGCCCTGGATCTCCTCCTCTCTTAATCTATCTTTCCTTACCCAAGCCTAAGAGCTGGGCAATTGCCTTCTCTCTTCATTCTTTTTATTTTGAAGAACACATTATTTTTTTTAAAAAATATGGTTCTCACACAAGTATCAGTTTTTATACTCTAATTCTTGCTTTCTCTTCCCCAATTCTAAATAAATCAAGTAAGAACGGTGTTATTGTTGTAGGTACCTAACTCAGATATTTTGCTCTCTGAAGCCAGGGCAGCTAGATCAGTAGGTCCTGGGGAGCTTCGGTCAGATAGACAAATGGTGGGTCTAAGTCACAAGCCCCAAGGATTAACGTAGACAGTGGGGTAAATCAGTGCTTCTGGGTACATGAAGTAAGGGTGGACACTTTCAGTTCCGAATTTTAAAGTAATAAAATGACTGGGAGTTAGTCTGCTTTTGTTTTTCATATGTTTGGAGTTCTAAGCAATGTCTGTGGTAAATTCTTCCTCCCAAAATATCTTTTGATGATCTCCATTGTAAACAACTACTGTGATTCCTATTGAGTTTTAACTATGTGTTTATCATTGAATTAGGAAATTTTAACTACTTATCTCATAATAAACTTTGGATTCCACGTGAAATTTAATTTGGAGGACTTCCTTTTTATAGCTACCCCAAACATATGAACACTCTGCTTTTCTACAGACTCCTTTCAAAAGATTAATTCCCATTTTTCTGAGTTTTCTCAGATGTCTCATAAGCAGTTCTTCACATTTCTATATTAAAACGGAAGCTTCAAAGACAGGCAGGAAAGCAGCACAGAGGCTGGTTGTATCAATTCTGTAACACCAAGTGACTAACTTTCCTATTTAAGTCCTAGGTGGCTGCTTTTCACACTTTCAAGAAAGAAATTTTTTCAATGACCTTGAAAGCACCCTAGGTCTTGGTTGGGTCCCAGTCTCACCCATAGCTTGCCTCGCTGCCTTCTGCTCATGCACCACATTCCTTCAGTCTACCTTTCTGTCATTCCCCACAACATGCCAAGTTGCTTTCAATTGCGTCTCCATGGTGTGCATTCTACTCTCCCCAACGACCTCATGTGGTTGCTTGCTTCACCCTTTCTGTCAGTGTGATGCACACATCATTCTTACGGGGACTTTCTGCTGTGACTCAGATACGGTTTGAACGTGTCCAGGGAGGAAGCTGTGATCTCACCATGGCCATGTGGACATCTAAGAAGCAGAGCCTAGTACAAAGTAACTAGGTCATTGAAGGTCCTGACCTTGGAAGGGATGAACAGTTCTCTGGGGAACCTTAATTGGTTTCTTCAAGAGAAGGGTGCTATAAAAAACACAACTGATGGAGTGGAGGAGGTGGCTCAACAGGTGGTTATCTAGTATAGCCAAACCATTGAGAGACCTTCTCTCAGAAACTAAAGTGGAGGGTAATTGAGGAAGACACCTGATGTTGATCTCTGGCTCTACACATGCATATAATACCTACATACCTATGGAAGACAGGAGTGGGCGTGGGAGGGTGGGGGTTGCGGATTGGGGGTGGGGGATGGGAGGTGTTGTGTCCATGATTGACCCTGTCTCACCCTTCTCTGCTCTTATGGTCTCTCACTCTCTCATGTGCTCTCATAGTGAGCCACATGCCATCTTGTGGTCCAGTTTAAAATGGTTTGCTCCGGCACTGGCACCATTGCACCAAATGCCAAGTTTAAATTTTCAGGCTTCAAAACTGTGAGCCAATAAACCACTTTCTTAAGATAAAGTGCATTGTGTATTCCTGGCTTCTGAGTTCCAAATGCCTGACACACCCCAACTCAAAGCTGTGTGTCAATCAATTCTCTTGCCGTCCTACCTCTCCATTTGGCTTCTCTCTTACTAGGAATTTCAAAAAGTTCATCTTTAGAACATGCTTAAGCTTGAGAAAGTACTAGGTCTTAAATGTCCTTATTCATTATTTCCCATGGAACCAGCACTCTTCCTGTTCTATTTACACAGCTAATTAGTAATTAACAAATATTATAGATCTGTCTTCCTTCCTTCCTTCTTCTCTCTCTCTCTTTTCTTTCTTTCTTTCTTTCTTTCTTTCTTTCTTTCTTTCTTCCTTCCTTCCTCCTTCCTTCCTTTCTTCCTTCCTTTCTTTCTTTATTCTTTTTTTTTTTTGAGACAGGGTTTCTCTGTTGTAACTCTGACTGTCCTGGAACTCACTCTGTAGACCAGGATGGCCTCAAACTCACAGAGATCCACCTGATCTTTTATTCACCTTAAATAACATTAAATTTAATGGATTATTACAAGACCAATGTGAACATTTTAGTACAGTTCAGGCATGAACTTTAACTTTTGTAAAGTATATTTGTAAATTATAGTCTGCCATTTCCATAACAAATAAATTAAAAACAAGATTGTTACATGTATGTGGTACTGGGGAGGGAGTTCAGTAATAGAGTGTTTGTCCAGCATGCCCAAGGTCCTAGGTTCAATTTCCAGCACATAACAAGAGAAAGTCAAAAATAAAATATTTTTTAAAGAAGGGGGAACAATGAGTTATTATTAAGGTGGTTTATGAAAGTAGTTTGAATATAATCAATAATTCTTGGGAAATTTCATAATCGAGTGCTTGAAAATAATTGGTTGGCATTTTCAGCAATAATTTCCTTTGAAATATGAAAGATAGAAAGAAGAGCAATAATATATGAAGCAGTAAGAATCACACATTTCACTCAGTATCAGGTTAAGCATCTTAGTGATGTGTATGTCAGGACCTCTTTCTCAGACACTATCTTTCCTTTCAGTCTTTCCTGAAACACATGACTCTCTGCAATACATCTCATGTAATGTGTTAATTTTCTCCTAGCTGAAGACAATTGTTTCTTTTGTTTTGTGCTGAATCTGAAAGAATTATATATTTAATATGAGATGGCATTTTATAGCAAATTGGTCTGTCGGACAAATTTCTTTCCTGAATCTGATTTTATACAATCTTCTGTTCTCTGTTAAACAACATCATAGAAGATGAGTGTAAAGATTAACCTAATATCAGCAACATTAGTAAATTGATATTCATATCTAGCTTTGTGGTATGTGAATAGTGTATTTTTTCTCATATTTTAGTGAATTTTAATCCTGTGATTAACTTTGGTCTACAAGTACTATAGGAAATTTGAATTCCTTTGTTGATTCTAGCTCCAAGTTAGAACATATAACGTGTTCCCTTTCCAAGCCATTTCACTGGAAGTTAAGTCTGAAGATCTTCTTCAAATACTTACATACTCTTTTTTTAGCATTTTAAAACCAATTTTGCTGTGACAGTTCAGAATTTTATCTTTATAATAATTCAAGAATGGATATTTGAGACAGTAGTCACGACCTCTGTGATACTCAAGTGAGATCTAAGAAGCAGCTCCAAGCCTGGCCTATTACCCTGCTTCCTTCTGCTGGCATCTTCTATGTAACGCACCTCATACTCTCACCTCAGTGAACAACCTCTGAGAAGGAGGGAAATAGGAGATGGAAATCAGGGATGTAGTGAACTTTTAAACACTTTAGAAACAACAAGCGGATCTCTGATAACAGTTAAAATAAAACGTGGTTTTCCCTCAGAAAAGCAATTCTATTTCCAGAAAAGATACAGTAAGATGGAGTGTCTGAGTCAAGAATAAAAAGAGAAAATATTTGAGACTTACCAAATTAGTGAAGCAGTTAATTTCAGTGATGATGATCCCATGCTGTGCATGCCACAAAATCCAGACCCACAGTATATTTTGGTTTAATTACGTATTCAAATTCATTCAGATTTAACTGAGAAATCACTTACTACTGCATGAAAACATGGACTACCCTTTTAACATTTTCAAGTGAGGTTGTCAACTCTGTTTTACCCTATGTGAAATGTATGAGCTCAAATGATTTGGATTGTAAATCATCTATATTCCTGTAATTGATTGGAGCCAAGTAAAATGGAACTTACTGTGAGCAGTCATCTGAGCTCAATAGAATTTGGAAACAGCCTATGAAATGGAAATTTTAAGTTGGAGAGGCTAGCAGAGATGCAGAAAAGCAATATATATATACATATATGTGTGTGCGTGCGTGTGTGTGTGTGTGTGTGTGTGTGTGTGTGTATGGGTTGGTTCAGCAGTTGAGAGCACTGGTTCCTCTTTGAGAGGACCCAGGTTCAATTCCCAGCACCCACATGGTAGCTTATAGCTGTCTGTGATTCCTGTTCTAGGGGATCCAACACCCTGACACAAACATACATGCGGGCAAAACAGCAATGTTCATAAAATAAAAAGAAAAAAAGAAAAAAAATTTATAAAATGGAATATGTACCAGAGTATTGGTGGTGAGGTGCCCTTGTAGAAAAGTCATGCAGTTGGGTCTAGAGAGCACTTGTGACTAAGCTCATCCCAAAGAGCTGGTGGGAGTTTGGCCCCTCCCCTCTGCACTGACAGACCACAAGCCATAGCAAAACTCCACCCGCTCCCAGCCAAGATGGGCAGAATTGCTTACCTAAGCTCCAACATCCATGTCTTATCCAATGGCCTCTATCCCTGGGAAAAGATATGGTGTCTAAGAAAAAATATCTTAGAGGGATAGAAGTGGTTTGCTTGAACTATGCTTTGTATTTTTATTTATAGTAATAATGATAATAATAAAAAAGCAGAGCACCATCTTATCTGGCAAGTTTTAAGGAGATTTTGATTCTATATTATATAAATAAACTAGAATATTAAGAAACAAAGCAAAATGACAGTACTGGATGCTTATTTGGTATTTCATTACATAGAAAAACATAATGCAAATTAAAAACAGTTTGATTGCAATTTTGGTGAGTAATGTGTACTTATAATTACGTGTGTTAGAATAATGCCAATATAGAATTTCTACTTCTGATTTCCTTTATTGTGATAAACATATAATTTGTATATTAAGAAAAACTTAAGTGACAGTGACATTTCTAATATGACATTCTAATTTCTACCAACTGGGTGTTTTCCATTGTTTCAGGCCAGACTTCTGTTGAACTTTACTCCTGCAAGGGACATTGAGCTTGACTTCAGTGATTTCGCTGTTCAGCAAATAGCCCCAGGATATCTATACATTTTACTGCTGTAACACCTTCTGGACTTTGTTCAAAAATCTTCCTTCTCATGAATTATAGCTGCCTAATATCTCTCCATATAAAAACACCATAAATTATCTATACTTAATAAGAACAGTTATCACTATATAATTTTGGTTATTTCAACTGTTTTAAGATACAGCTATGGGAATGTTCCAAGGCCCACATATTTTTTGTTACAATTAATAATCTATTAAAAGCATTTCGCATGTAAAAAAAAAAACTCAATGTGAAATGCTTTTAATAAAATATTAATTGTAACAAAAATATTCTGATTGTTTATACTTCCAAATTTAAAAATTCTTTTAAAAAATATCAACTGGGTGTGATGGTACACACTTATAATCTCCACAATCCCATCATTTAGACAGTTGAGGTAGGATTGAGAACTTGATGCCAACCTGGGCTACACAGTAAGAGCCTGTCTTTAAAAACTTAATTAAAATAAATAAGTGAAAAGTAAAATTTAGTGCTTTGAGTTAGACAGAAAGAAAATGTGAATTAATCATACATTTAATCAGGATTTGCAAGTCTTAATTTATATTTTTCTCCTGAACATGTAGGGTATGGAAGTGATGTTAACTCTTGTTTAACCATGTCCAATTTTTCCCCATCTCTGTTCTTCCTCATCAGGGAAGAGTCTCCTTAGGCAGCAAGCAGCCATGGAAGGTACTAGGAAGGTGATAATAATTGCCTCAAGGCGATTCTTTGTGTTTGTTAAGGACAAACACTGCTGCCCCAAGAGATGAGAATGGGGACTGCCTTTGTGGCTCTAAGTTGAACAGTCTGAAGGAAGGCCCTACTCCAATTCTTCAGGGTCCAGTGTCTGCTCCTTCATTTTTTTCTGGGCTCACAGGTCAGCCTTCACCTTTCTCCACCTACTACAGTTTGAATGCCGTAAATACAGGGAAAGGCATGCAGGTGTTCGTTGTGTTCGCAGTTAATATGACTCCAGAAGAGCACCAGCATCTTTCTCTTCCTTCCTTTGTGTGGCAGTAACCCTAAAGCTTATTAGATTCACCTCAGAAAGGCAGCTGAACAGTTAGGCTACAATGTTGGTCTGAGAATGCATGGACATATACATTTAAGATCTAAGCAGGGAAGCTGAAACTGCTAATGGGTCCATAACGGTTGGTACTATCAGTGGTATCCTGCTCCACCCTAGTAACGTGAGTGTGGAGTGGCAAGTTGGACGGATGGGAATGGCAAAGGAATAGAGGAGTGCCACTGCTGGCTGCTGGGAGAGCACAGATGTAAAGGAACAAAATTCTAATTTCCACAAGCCCAGATGTGGATGAAAGCTGAGATTACGCTCTTTTTAAAACCATATTTTTAAAGTTTCTATAATGATTCTTTGCTCCATGGCATAATATTTCAGTCATTTCAGGAAAGTTGCCTCTCTTCAGTGTAGCATGACAGCCTCCAGGTCAGGGAGAAGAGAAGGGTCAGGGCAGTGTGGGTCCTGGTGTCATAATGGGTCTAGCCTGTGCTGCCTGTGGTTCTACAGCTTCAGTCAGCATCTTCCAAGGGCATGAGTTTATTTCCTGGCACACAGAGTCACAAATCCTGGTGGAGCAGGGATCTCTAGTTTGAGTGAAAAGGTGTTGGTGTCTGTGTATCTCTTCTGTTCCTTTATTGTTTGCTCACATTTTGGTCTCCCATTCTACTCTTCCAATATGGACAGTTGACAATGAATTATGAAGACCACACAAATTACAATGAAATGGATCCAGATCATATTTTTTCAAAGTCCTTTTACGTGGGACTTCTGGAGCTGCTCTTGTTGCTTCCTGTAATAATCATATGCGTGGAGTACTGAGCAAATGTACAGTGAATTCCTCTGAGGCATGCTTGCTGGTGCTCAAAGGATGGCTTTGCTTTTCTGTAGTGAATAGACGGGTCTGTCAAGTATCTAAATGGCTGGGTATGATTCTGACTCTTTCATCAGAAATTATAGCTAAGGTCAGGTCAGTCTGACATAAAGAGATGTCAATTGCTGGTTGTGACCTCAACTGTGGCGGATACTCTTTTGTAGAACATGCATAACCTTACAAGTTTTAGTAACATTTGACGGATAATAATAGAATATTCTGGTACTATTAACCTATTAAAGATGCTTTTCTCTTCACTGTAATAATTATGTGAAGTTTTAGAATTGAGTGATTAAAAATAATTTCCCTCTTATTCACATTATTTTGTGTCCTATCCCAGCACAGTGTTATGAAGGTTGGATGCTGTAAATTGTCTCGCATAAGACTGTAAGTTAGTTAATTGTGTTGGTACAGATAACTATACTATACATAAATTGGTATATATATACATACACATACACAATCAGGAAGCCTATAGGTGTCATAGAATGGAATTGAGTCAGACAGGTTGGATTTCCATCTTAATTATCACCTTAAATCAACCACCTAAATTCCTTGACTTTTGGGCTCTTCCTCTAAAAAATGGCTGAAGACTACCTGCTTTATGAAGAATGCACCTTACCCTTCTCCTGTGTAATAAATTATTTTTACAGCTTCTGGAAACACCTGGTGCTAGACACTTACAAATACGTCTAGTGGAAGTCAAGAGTGCATAATAAGGTCAAAAAAGGTCTTTCTCCCACCTCAGCTAAAGCTCCAGTTCTAAAAGGACTGTTATCGGGAGATCTTTCAAATCTTATCTCTGTTATTTTTCACCTATTGCCATTTTAAGTCTCTATTGTTGAGTCTCATTCATTGTGTGTATGTGGGGGGGGTACAGAGAGAGAGAATGTGCTTTTCTCAGAGTATACTTCCTTTCTCATGTTGAGATGGTAGAATTCAAGATGAAGAAAGTTATATTTTTGACATGCAGAATAGTAGAAAGCCCTGGCTGCCGTGTATGGCACTCTGAGAGAGAAACAGACTTAGATATTAAGGCCTTGAAATTTCCAGGATTATTTGATCCAGCATCTAGTAGTGCTGACTCCAGTATAAAGGGCATATCATCCGCATTGTCAGGCATATAAACAGCCTTTTCTTTTGTAAAGTGCACTGTAATTAGTTACTTCTTTTCTTTGACTTTTTGTAAATGTAATCATACAGCTTAAATATTTTTTAATATTTAAAAATGCGTTAGTCTTGGGTCAGCATAGTAGCATTATGTTAATAGAATTTGTGCAAGTTTTTGATGTCCTTTCATTTTACTTAATAATATCCTACTGTACACACACACGATGGATATATATATATATATATATATATATATATATATATATATATATATATATGCCACAAATTGTTTATTCCATTTATAATTGGGCTGTCTGCCATCATTAGCTCTTAAAAATGGTGTTCTGAAAATTTGAGAATAATCTCTGCTTGAATACATTTTCTTATCTCTTGGGTAAAGTGTAAGAGTAGAACACCTGGATCACATTGTGAGTGAATGCTTAACATAAAGAAACACCATGTTTTTCCAGAATTCATCAGATTGTTTCTCATCACTACACCAACGCATGGAGTGACTCCGTATCTCACAGAATTAGGTTTTTATATTTTATAATTGCTTCTTAAATTCAGCCATTGTAATAGGTGTACAATGATAGTCCATTCTGGTTTTCATTTGCATTTCTCTCCCAATGAGCACTTTTACATGTGTGGTTTTTTTTTTTAATCAATCTCTTCCTTTTTTATTTTTTTATTTTTATTTTTTATTTTATCTTATTTCATTTTGTTTTGAGACAGAGTTTCTCTGTTGTAACTTTGGCAGTCCCGGAACTTGATCTGTGTACCAGATTGTACTTGAACACACAGAGATCCGCCTGTCTCTGTATCCTGAGTGCTGGGATTAAAGGTGTGTAGCATCACTGCCTGGCCAGACTCTCCCTTTTTGGTCAAGGGTCTCATTTAAATCTTTTGCTCACTAAAAACATAAGATTGTTTATTTTATTATTGCAAATTCTGACTTAAATATTCTATCAGATTGACGATTTGTATGTGTTTACTTCTGATTTGTGGCTTGTTTTTACACATTAAAAAAAGGTTTGTTTTTATTGGTGTTAATTATGTGTAGGTGTGTGTGTCTGCACATGGGTATGCACATACAAATGCAAGTGACCACAGAGGCCAGAGGTGACAGATGTCCTGGAGCTGGAGTTACAAATGGTTGACAGCCTTGAAATGTGAGTGCTGAAAACTGAACTCAGGTCCTCTAGAAGAGCAGCAGGTGCTCTCAACTACTGAGACACCTTTGCAATCTCTTCCCTCCCTCGCCTGTAACTGCTGAAATACACCACTCTGGCTTGTAATTGCTGAGACACCTCCCCAGCCTCTGGCTTGTAACAGCTGAGTCCCCAGTCCCTGAACACTTCACTTTCTTAACAGTATCTTTGAAGGGACAGTAAAATCAGTATCGATAAATTCTTGTTCTTTAGTTTTTGGTTAATGACCTTAGTGCTCCATGATGATTTGAATAAGAATGCCCCCATAGGCTCATATTTTGAATGCTTACTCATCAGGGAGTAGCACTACTGGAGAGGAATTAGGAGATGTGGTCTCCTTGGAGAAAGTGTGTCACTATGGGTGGATTTTGAGGTTTCAAGGGCCTAAGCCAGGTCCAGTGTCTCTTCCTGCTAACTGTGGATCAGGATGTAGAACTCTCAACTTCCCCAGCACCATGTCTGCATGCATGCCGCCATGTTCCTGCCATGAAGATGATGGACTAAATCTCTGACACTGTAAGCAAGCCCCAATTAAATGCTTTCCTTTCTAAGAGTTGTAACAGTCATTGTAATCTTTTCACAGCAATAAGATACTGACCAAGTCATGCCCTGAGAAATCTTTGTCTTTCCCAAAGTCAAAACAATTTGCTTTGTGCTGAGTTTTAACTTAAATACATTTGTTAATTAGTTTCTTAATTGGACTACAAGAATTAGGGTTTGAATTTAAAAGCAAAATGATTTCCATCAGTTCTTTAAAAGGCACAGGGAGTGCAGCAGTATGCTAATTTTTATAGGTCAACCAGATGTGGCATAAACAATTACAAGAGATAAGGCAAATATTACTATCTCTCATATTTTTCCCTTTTAGGGTTCTAATAAAAATAATTCTAGGGTTAAATATTTGTTGATAAAGGTTCAGCATATTTTCTTCATTTAATTTCTTAATACCAACCAGCTTTCTCCCATCCCTGCCAGCTCTGGCCATTTTATTGTGTCTGTGGTTAATTTATATTCTCCTGAAGAAATATTTCACAGAAAAATATGCCTGTCTGGTTAAAAGCTATGGTATATTAGAGACTGTGAGCCTTTCAATACTGCAGAAAGCTGCATAACCAATTTCTTAAATCAAAGAATATATTCATAATGTTTTATAGACAATTCAATTTAAAATAATGCTAATATCATACTGTCTTCTTTTCAACTACATATATAGCTTTAAAATGTTTGCCACTCTGAAAAATGGTCAGTTTTATTCTTCTAAAATGTTGATTTTTTTTTTCCTCCAAACAGCTTTTATTCTCCAAGACTGTATTCCAGTCTATCTGTAAATTAGATTACACCTAGTCACAATTAAAATAACTGTGAGTCCTCGGGCTGTTTCCTCACACAAAATCTTTTCTCGCTTAACCTTTCCACAAGAGACAGAGAGAGAGAGAAAGAGAGAGAGAGAGAGAACCTGTTTGGCATTCCAAAAATGTTAGACCCCTGCAGAATAATACCTCTTAGCTGGTCTAGGCGATGGTTTTGTTGCATAAAAGAACTAAGCTGGGAGAGATTGGTGATTTTTGAATTTTAGAAATAGTATGATGGAAAAACTAATGGTCCCCAGCAGAGTTCAGTATTTTTGTGAGATCTATTTGGAAAAACAGAAGGATGTTTTCCCCCTGCTATGAATCCCCTGCTTTCTTTAGACTCTGGCATACCGTACTGGTGAGAAGCAGTGTGCCTGTGGCTTGTTATGTTTCATTAAACAAATGTGGGCAGATAAGTGAATCCCAAGCACTAAAGAATGTAGCACTTGAGTTTGTGTTCATTTTCGCTCATTGGGAAGCCATACTTCTATTCCATTTCCCCTTTATCTTCCAAATTAGTAAGCAATAATTTAATGTAAAAGCCACAGAATCTTTCTTTGGAATGATTTAAAATGTTCCCAAGTGAAAATGATTTTCTGTGATTGGCATGTATTATTCATTCCTTTAGCTTTCTAAAATGTATCTTTACCCCCCCCGCCCCAGCACACACACACACACACACACACACACACACACACACACACACACACACAATTTCTTTGAACATGTCTTATAAAAGCAGTTGGAATGTCTTAATGCATTAAGAATCCAAATGCCATCATTTGCTTCACTGAAATCTCTTATCTTTGGTCTGTATCTTCTCAGGGAACATGTCAAATCTGATGGAATTATCACTTTAGCTTCCCAGACTCACTAGTACATCCTTCTGCCAGGAAATTTGCAATCCATGCTAGCAAATTCCAAATATGGTGGCAAAGAAGAGGTTTGGGGATGCGATGAAGAGGGAGATCCTTGAGATCTCACTGAAGTTCTGTCTAATGGAAATCTTTGTTGTTGTTATTGTTTCTTTGTTTTTTGAGACAAAGTTTCTCTGTTGTAACTCTAGCCGTCCTGGAACTCACTCTGTAGACCAGGCTGGCTTCAAACTCAGAGATCTGCCTGTCTCTGCCTACTGAGTGTGGGATTAAAGGCATGAGTCATCACCAGCTGGCTCAAAGACTGAAGTCTTACAAAAGACTCAGAACAACACTATTGAGCTTAATTGAACACTCACTATGCTGTGGGCACCTGGAACAAGCCTTTGATAACTGCCCTTTACTTCTTTACTTCGTTATCCCTTTCCTATGAGGCAAGCACTCTCTACCTGTGTGAAGGAAATGAAAGAACAAATATGATTCATTCAAGGTTACACAACCTTGAGGAGGGCAGTGATGTTAATTCAGTTTCCCTAGTTCCTATGTGTACCCCAAATCCACATCTGTAACTCTACAATCAACTGTTAGGAATATGTATTTCCAAAAAGGCTTTTTTTTTCTTTCTTTCTTTTTTTTTATTTCTTCAAAATTACTCTGAAACCTCAGTTTGTTTTTGGTTTTACATTCCTTTGACAATCTGTAGTTAAACTTTCACTCCCACACACTCTACCCTGTCCCCACTCCCACTCTTTACTCCACCCTGAAAGAAAATCCTTGAAATTGTATTCTAGGGATTTTGCACGTTACTTTGTAAATAAAATGTAATAGAAACAGAGGGGTATCAGACTCAAGCCAGCGTGAAATTTGCCCTGTTAGAGAGCCCCGAACCTCACTGGCAGTTCCCCAGGGGCTTGCTGGCTTGCTGGCTTGAGGATGTGCACAACAGGCCCTCTCCCAGCCAAGCCCCCGCCTTCATGGCTCCTGGCATCCTGCTTTGATTGTGGCTGTATCTTGTTATAGGGACTGAGGATCTGTTTTTCCAGCATGACGACGCCTTCTACAAACTGGAAATAGCTGTGGTTAGATATGTAGATATTTTATTTAGAACGAAAAACTGACATTGTGATCCCTCACCAGTTCCCATTCCCTGAATATTTCTCTATCTCTGATCTTTTGTCTCAGAAAGGACACACTGTTTTGTGCTCTGCATTCAACCACATCTGATTTCATAAGCAGTGATTTCTATGTAACAGAAGGGATGATAAGCAGCTGCTCTGGTGCTGCCCTCTCTCAAAAGCCGGCACAAATCTGATGCCCCAATGCAGGAGTAAGGATGCTGATGGCATTTCTTCCACCCACAGTTATCAGCTCTGTCTTTAAGAAGCATTTTGTTCTATTTATGTTGGGACAAGCTCTGCTCAAACTTTTCACTGAACACTTTAAATGTATGCCAATAGCATAAAACACCATTCACAGTTTGTGAGGGTTCTATCCAGCCCCTCCATTGTTCTGTGGCATTCCCAAGTAGTAAAGTCCTGTTAAGCCGGAATGTGTGGGTAAGACAGCATTCTAGTTTATTCGATTAACAGCATTCTAACTTATTCAGTTTCCCAGTTAATTCTGATGTAAAGTGACAGTCCTTTTTGTCAAGACTCGGGACAATATTTTTCCTTAAAAATGATTTGCAGAAGGAGATGTAATGCTGCCAGCTGAAGAATTCTGGGTTCTCTTTATTTCTTTATACTTCCCAGAGAGAGCTCCGCCTGTGGACTCACCTCTGGGTGTCCTCAAGCTCACTCTTGTATTCTTGTGTGGGCTCAGATTCTGACTTCTTCAGGTAACATTTGATCTGAGCAACTTCTTTATCTTCTATAAGCCTCAGTTCCATCACCTGTAAAAAGAATAACTTTCCTCAAAGGAATGTTGTCAGGAGCAAATACATAAAACCATGCTAATGCCTTAGTAAGTTTGTCACCCATTTGAAAGTGAATCATAACATCATTAATACTCTTTCAACTCTCAGTCCTCGCTGGCCCACAACATGTACTTTAGCAATGGCTTCTCTTTATGTAACTACAACAAAAATAAGATTATTTTTACACCGTTTTCCTTTCTTTTATACAGACAGTTTACCTGTATTATAGGAAAAACTCTCATAACAGGTTAGCTCTGGATTAGAGTACACATAAAATACTTGATATCATCTAGTAAACATGCTGTTATAGACATAAAAGACAGCATGCTGTTATAGACATAAAAGACACTTTAGTTTGATAACTTAGATTCACTAACTCATGAACTGGAATTTCAAATGTTTCTTTTGAATTGCACAAAGTGCTCACTAACCTGTGTTGTTACTTCAACACCTTTGCATAGTGAAGTGGCTGATGATGGGGAGGTGGATTACCTTACTACCTGATTAGACAGTCTGCCTGCTTCCCCCTCTCTTCCTCCTCTTCCCTCTTTCTTTCCATAGATTAGTGTGGCAAGGGGAAAGAAGAAAAGCTCCTTTGCTAGCTGGCTTCCCGCCCCCCTCCTAGCCATCCTCTCCGCCATGGAAGGATGGTGTACAGAGGTCACCCTCTAAGGCCTCCAGAGTGACCACTCCGACCTCACTGCCAAATCACTTTTCCAGAAAGTGCCACGAGATCATGTGTCACCTTTATGAACTTCCGGCCTGGTCAAGCTAATGTAATGTGTTATTCTCTTCTAGGTTAAAATATGTGCTCTGTAAAGCAAACACTATTTTTGGTCTCTTTTGGAAATTGTATTCCTTTCCTGAAAAAAGTTAAGGTGTATTTCAAATAATGAATCAGAGAAGAGATATAGAATTTATCAATTATCTCCATATTGGCACATTATGTTTAAATAGCAGACTAAAACAGGTTTATAACTCATCACAGTGAACTTGTTTATGATGCGTATTTGACACTTATTAATTAGAAGTCTGCAATTTGATTAGAAAATTGTTTCAGATGAATGTCAAATTTGCTTTGTACATCCAAAACCCCAAGTTTTATTGCTTTGAATGTAGATTCTTCGATTTTATTAAGTATATTATGACAGATTGCTTACTACTTTGGTTTTACAATAAATATTTTAATGTTAATTTTTTAATCACTTAAAGATTTAAAATATGTTTAAGCCTGTAAAGCTAACTCACTAAAAAAGAAGACGAACCGCCTTAAAAATCAAATGATATATTAAACTATTTTAGTATGGTTAATATGCAATTCAACTGTGGCTCTTGCTAGATGGTGGAATACTATAAACATTATAAAAAGAATAGACTTTTTCTAGCTTAAGCTCACCAACACAGGTAGTGAAAAATTAAACATCTAAATCCTGAAAGGACCAAACCACAAAGTTACAACACTGGGTCAGTTAGGGCATGAGAGGGAAGGAGGGAAGGAGGAATAAGTTCCAAGAATTCGATTCAAGTACTGCTATTGTGTGTAATGAATTCTGTCACATTTTATTAGACCCCCACAAAAGAATATTACACAACTATATAATATTATATAATTCACAGTTTTTAGTTACATTTAGTTATGTGGCTTAAAGCTAAAGTGCTAAATTAGCTTACATTCTGTTTATATAAGAAAACACTTGTATGGGGGGACTTATAAAGAAAGAGGTGCATTTGCTTTACAGTTCTGAAGGCTGAAGAGCATGGCAGTACAGTTTGCTTAGCCCTTGTGAGGTCCTCATGGCAGATGGCATCAGAATGGCAGTACCACATTTGGACGATGTCACACAGCAAAACAAAACCCTGGAGACCGAATGGACTAGCCTTTCTCTTTAAGAAATACTTTAAAATTCCATTTACCTGTGTGTGTGTGTGTGTGTGTGTGTGTGTGTGTGTGTGTGTGTGTATGGTGTGTGTATGTGTGTGTGTGTGTGTGTGTGTATGTGTGTGTGTGTATGGTGTGTGTATGTGTGTGTGTGTGTATGGTGTGTGTGTATGTATGTGTGTGTGTGGGTGTGTGTGTGTGTGTATGTTTGTATGTGTGTGTATGTGTGTGTGTGTGTGTGTGGGGTGTATGTGTGTGTGTGGGTGTGGGTGTGGGTGTGTGTGTGTCTATCAGAGGACAACTTTAGGGAGTTGATTCTCTCTTTCTACTGTGAGGGTCCCTGGTATTGAACTCAAGGCATCAAGCTTGTCAGTAAGTGCTTTTACTAGCTAAGCCACCTTACAGCCCCACCCTGTCTGTCCTGACAATGGTCAGGATTTGTGATGGGGTATTGGATGTTTGAGACCATTGCTATTGCCTCTGAGAAATGTGTTTTGGTTTTGGTTTTGGTTTTGGTTTTCTTTCCAATCATCTTGGAAGGGATGGCACCCTGAACTTTTTATCGGCCACCCTTTCCTTACTTGCTAAAGTATTTACTAAGTTTGCCCTTTCTCTTTAACTCAGTTCATTTTACAAACAAGCAAGCAAACAAACAGAAGTGTTTCAATGGAGGCAGATATAACTCAGCTGAAGAATCCTTGCCTAGCATGCACCAAGGCCTTGTGTTCTATCCTTAGCATGGATGGGTAGGGTGTGTTTGGGGAGAGAAACAAACAAATCAAACCATAAAATAACCAACTAAACCAAACCCCAACAACAACAACAACAATGGCAGCAGCAAAAGCAACTGTAACAGTGGAGCCCCACAGAGCTGGTCCCACAACAGAAAAGAAAGAAGCATGAATCATTTTGAAAGTGAAGTGGACATTGCAGGCGATGGAATATTAATTAATTTGGGATGCTTTTTTATTTAACATATAAGCAAACAAAACAAACAGACAAACAAACAAAACCTAACTAGCACAAATCAAATTACTGTAAATAAAAAGCAGATGAAAAAGGAAATTTTTGAGAAGTTCTTTGAAAAAAAATTGATTTTATTTAATTCACGGATCTTAACATGAAAGCAAGACAAAAATTATCTAATGATCTAGATAATTCCTAAGAAAAGGTCACTTTGCCCACATTCACTGACAGTTAAGAGTGGCTAATCTAACCTGCTCATTATGTGAGTTTGATTATTTGAATGATTGATAGTATTTAGCCATATTCTTGGTGCCCTAAATCTTCAGGAAAATTATTGTTTCTGAAGATTGCTTTTCTTTTTAAATTGGTATGTAGTGAATTCTCTGTTCACAAAAGTGAGAAGAGGAGTTCAGACATGACCATCATGGGTTTGACTTCAGTCCTTCACCTTGTCAGCAGAGGCACAGCTACCCTTCCCCAGGCTAGTGTCAGCAGAAGCACGGCTACCCCTCCCCAGCCTGGGGTATGCTTTATAAGCTGGAACTTGCCATCACCAAAGTATTCCTATGTATTATTTTGGGAAGTCAGCTGTATGTCTCTCAGTGATCTCCAGCAAAGCCAACCTCACCAGCTTTCCTGTGATGAGCCAATAAGCAAGTCTGTAAACACTCAGGTCCTGGGCACACTTTCTTTCAGGAAAAATAGTAGCCAATCCATTGTAAATGTTGCTTCCATTTTGAAGTTTAAGACAAGTGGTTTTGGAAAGATCAGGCTATTTTTGATACCACAGGCAATTTCCTATTTAACCCAGTTTTCACCGGAGGCATGGGACCTCTTTGTGATGACATGGATGATCAAGTTAACAGAAGCAAAATGGAAAGCAGGAAACTGGAGTTGGGCCATCCAGGGAGTACACACAGAACCACTCGCATATCAGTAAGGAAATAGTAGGGAGCATTTGGAAAGAAGTTCCAATGCCAAGGTTTCCTTGCATGAAATACAGCACAAGTTCAGGCTTCTAAGCTCTAGGTGCCTCTAACCTTTGCCTCTTTTATGTCTCTATTTTTTCTGGTCTGACAGCCCACATGCAAACGTGCAAGCCAGAATCCCTTACCCTGGTGATTGATAGCTTACAGCTGCTTCACTGTCTCAGACATGGCAGCTGCTTTTCAGATGTCTTCAAAAGTAGTGGGAGAGTGTTAATGTGAACTTGAGTGGCTGAAGGGGAGAGAAAAAAAATGATGAAAAAAATCATCTGAGTTCAACTCCAAAGTGTTCCATTGATCTTTGTTTTCAGGGCCAAGCAAAATGTTTGGTTTATTTCATAAGCTAATTGGGTGTGTGAAAGGCTACTTGGCATTTGCTATTGACTGAACCCAACAAAAGTGATCACCAAGCTGGGTAATCAATATGGTATCGATTACAAGCGTGTGATTGGATTAGCCATTTGATCAATGCTGTGTGCTAATATATTAACAAGCAAATTACTAAGAAGCCCTTACAAGCAGAATGCTGACTCTGATTACATTACAAACCAGTGAGATCTAATGACCTACCAAGTGCAAGGGGTTAGTTATACAAATCAACACCTGAAAGTATTTTTTCCCTTGAAGATTTCTTTCCTGCCAAAGAAAATCCTTTCTTAAATGAGATTCAAATTTAATTACAATTAGAAAGCAGTTTCACTGGGACACCTAATTTCTAACCAGATTTCATTCACCAGGAAGAGGGTTTTGGAACCCCAGATAAAATAACCTGTAAAACTTTGGGGAAAACTTAATGAGTATCAAAAAAGGCAAGTACAAAGAGGTCCTGAATAGCTACTTTCATGTCTCAAAGTTTTGGTTCACGGGCTCCCAGACTGATTATTCTGAGTTCCTTCATGACAGAATCTACTGTCTCTTGATCTTTATAGACTACAGGTATCTTCCAAGCTCCTGTTTTAAAATTAACCTATTATTTAACTACTGTAGTTGAAGAAAGGAAAAACCAATGAGGTGCACCCATGTGTGAACATGTATATGTGCACATGTGTGAGTTTGAGCTTGTTTGTGTGTATGTGAACATGAAGGATGAAAAATTGTAGCTATTAACAACAACATCATCAACAAAATACCCTGAGACAGAATGAGCAATAAAGAAAATGCTTACTGTTGCTTTATTAACTACAGCAAAGAATTGGAATTAACCTCATTATCCATCAACAGATGAATGGATAATGAAAATTTGATGGGTATATACGAAAAATGAAATACTACTGATCTCTAAAGAAAAATAAAGTTACATTTTTTTTTCAGAGAAGATCATTCCTTTAGGATTTAGGCTGTATAATATCACACAAGGCTACATAATCTCAGAAAGAAATAAATCATGTGTTCTCTCTCATATGTGGAATAATATAGCCAATAATATATGTATATATATATATATATAAATAAGTATACATGTGGAAACAGTATAGCATGAAGAAGAAGGGCTGCATGCAGGCCATGCACCTGAATTTATATATATGAAGTTAAATGCTTTTTCTAGTTCTATTTCTATCATTATTTTTTGGTATGAGGAAGGGGTGCCGATGTTGTATACGGGCATAAATTTAATGTGAAATCTCAAAGCTTCCATTTTGAATGCAGGTTCTAACTGTATATAAGTTCATTACATTGTATTGGTCTGGTAAACTTTTGTCTGTATTTGGGTCTGTTGAATTTGGGTGTATATTTTGTTTTACTTATTTTCAAGGCTTTTTTATAATAAAGTAAAGAAAAAGAAAATATCTTCCACTTAAAAATAAACACTTCCTTAGGATATGGTATGCAAAGATGATTTTATAAATAATTTCACAAAGGTAAAAAGCCACAAAACAAGGTTCTCCCACACGGCTTTCCCTGTGATTGGGTGAACCATTTATTCAATTGATTGTATTCTCTCGGATTCCCTAAGTGGAAACCACTTTGCTCACTTTCCCTCTTAATCCTTTCGCTTTTAAGAAACCTTTTTTTCCCCTTTGCCTCAGGGAAGCTGAACCGATTAGTCTGAATTCTCCAGTGTTATTTGTAGACTGGAAAGGTCTCCCTAGGCCCAGAGGCACTGTGTCAGCCAGAGCAGCAGCGAGGCCAGGCAATGTGGGCTCCAGCAGCGCAGAGCTACAGGCTGTGGCCTCACCAGGCACAGGCAGGCTGCAGCTGACAAAACAGCCAACAGGGCTGGCCAGGGGTGGAGGGAGGAGGGAGAAGCTGTCAATCACCATCACAGAAGCACAGGCAAGAAATACAATATCTGAAGGAGATTTGTCAGTTCCAAGACTTTAAGGTGAACCAAGGTTCAGTTTGTCTGAGGTCAAAGCACCTAGCATCTGAGGGACCACAGCAAGACACCCCCCCCCTGCATTCCTTGACATGCATTGGTGGGTTTCAATTTTGTATCTAAGTAGCAGACTCAGAGTCACCAGGAATACGTAGTGACGTTTCTATAAGACCTGCTTTTCTCTTTAACAAAATTGATGGAATCCAACGATGACAGATAACAATCCTCTCAGACTCATTCCTTTGCGGTATTGCTTTGTGTGAAAAGCACTGTTCTGTTTCTTAATGCCTCTAGCCTGAGTATAATACAACAAAGCCCAAAGTACATGAAATAGGCAAGCGACTGATAGTCAAATACTGTAGTGGTCCCTGAAACTATGGCATCTTCACATTTAGGGTTACTAGATTCTCTCAGGGACCTTATCACAAGATTAGGTTTCATGGGTCAAGGATGACTGGTACGTGACCAGTCATGCACATGACTGTACATATGTGTGTGTACATACCGGGTACAGCCTAAACTGTGATGGCGTATGATGAAATGATAGTGTGATCTAGGTAGCAGGTTAATTATTTTAGTCACCAGTTACTTGCATCCCTGGTGAGAAGCAAGGTGTTGTACATCAGCAGTAAAATTTTTTCTAATTAATTTTTATGTTCATACAGAAGTTTCAAGAGGGCTGTTAAAGAACATTGAACATCTTATAACTGCAAAACGGGTGTCTATAATGTTATTGACCCTCTCGGAGTACTGCTGATTAATTCACCTGACGGAATTTTACTTTCCTGTACTGTGATTAATTTCAAGTTTTAATTGCTGACACCATAAGTATTTCTCCAGCAAGACCCAGCTGTTGGCGATAGTGACTACCATGGGAAGACACGCTTCTCGCATCTCTCATATGCTGACTTGGGAGACGACTGGAGAGTTAATGATGACGGGAGAAAGAAAACATTGCCGTGTTCAGCAATTCATTTGGGGATTTGTGACAATTTCACTAGGTGAGGAACAGAAGATTTTGAGGAACTTGTCAAAATGAGTCATGAGAGTTCATAAAAAGTGTGGATGTATAAACTTTCTAATCCATAATCTGTTTAGCTTTTTGGTTTCTAAATTGTCTCATTCTGTCTACTTCAATGTTGCTTAGTAATTGTTAATAGCCATTTCCACCAGTTTGAAGATAATTGTGTTTTATAATTCTGTAGCTTCCTTTACCTTACAGAAGTTTATAGATCCCTCATCTGGGTGGGGTTACCTCTTCTTTTGCCCATTTTCAACCATGGAAGATTCACCTTCCACAAAGAATAGATTTCGTTCTTAAAAGATGACTATGACTGGTGTTACAGATGGCTCAAGAGTTATTCTGTGATGGAATGATGGTTAATGAAGATCAAATGCAAGGGTGGACGGTTGCCTGAAGCATGCAAATGATGTGGCTTGCAAGAAGATAAATGATTTGAATAAAAGATACTTAAGGAGGAAACAAAACACATGATATGAAAGTGGGGTTGTTAGGAGTCATATGTCTTAAACAGGGTAGGGGATGAAGTCAGTGTTAGGGGAGGCCAGCCAGAAGCTAAGGACAAATGAAATACCACATGGAAGCTAAATACTTTATCAGCAAACTATAAATTATAAGTTATAAAAACAAAACAAGTTATAATTTTATTTTACTCAGTATTCTACTGCTGTGAAGAGACACCATGACCATCGCAATTCATAAAAGAAATCATTTCACTGGGGCTTGCTTAAAGTTTCAGAGGTTTTGTCCATTATCACCATGGCAAGAAGAAGCATGGCTGCCCGCAGGTAGACATGGTGCTGGAGAGGTAGCTGAGAGTTCTATATCTGGATTAGCAGGCAGCAGGAGGAGAGTGGCATTGAGAAGGACTTTGGCTTCTGAAACCCTAAAGCCCAGCTCCAGTGACACATTTCCTCCAGCAAGGCCACGCCTTCAAGTGTCAAGTAGCACCACTCCCTTTTGACCAAGGATTCAAATATAAGAGGCTCTGGGGCCTTTCCTAGTCAAACCACCACAGCCACAGGTGTGTAGGTGGGCATATCTTGTCTGGCAGACTGCTATGGGTTATAGTGTTCATAGCTAAGTAAGATCATTGATGCATTGACCCCCAGCAGCCTACATAGCACCTGCCAGCACTGTAAAAAATAACCAAGAGGGAGGAAGCCTCCAGCTCAGTTTCAGTCTCTCTTTTCAGGGAATGTCAGTGAATGCAGAGACTCGTGGATGCTTAAAGGTGCTCAAAACAAATGATGTTTGAGTGCTTAGCCCTAACCAGGACATTTATACCGCTTTCACTAAAGCTCCAGGATCATTTTGGAAGAGTGGGTAGAAAGAACATAAGAACCAGAAGATAGAAAGATACTGAGTTCTGGGCATGACAAAGCTGATGTAACCATGGCCTTATGGCAGCTATGGCTGCTTGCAACAGGCCTACATAAGACTGGACCTATCCACAGTCAATCATGGATTGAAGAGGGGCCAATGGATTCTACCCCTCCCTGAGGAGGGGAGGATTTTTTAAGAAAACTTTGACTTTTAAATCACTTTTTAAAAAACTGTTGGACTTTTAAATTTGGCCTATGATTTATGTTGTGATGTTGGGAAAGTGAAAGGTTATGGTTTAACAGCGATGTGTTTGTGTGTCAAGTTGACAAGGGGAGGACTCGTGAAGGCTAATCTTGGTTGTCAACTTCATGTAACTGAGAAGAGGGGACCACAAATGATTTTCTCCATCAGATTGGCCCATGGACATGTCTGGAGGGGGCATTTTCTTGATTACTAAAAGATGTAAGAGGGCCATTGTGTAAGTAATGAGTAAAGTCCTGAATGAATGTGTGTTGACATGGGTAAAGCCATGTTAAGGACCCAGTGCCTTAAGCCCATGAGAAATGACAAAGCGTTCCCCTGGCTAGGCTCAGAGAAATGTTAAAGTCTTCCCTCTTTGTCCAAGTTTGAGTGTTGATAGTGTGTATAGAAAATGTACAACATAACTTTTCTCCCATTCCATGTATATGACCTGGATATTGCTCTCCTACAGAGACCACTGCAACTGAGACTAGCTAAACCTGCCTCCTTGATTCAACTGTATACAATTCTCTGCCTTTCTCTTCAAATGTCCACTTCTCCGATTCGCAGAATTCCTTTGTGTATGTTTGTCTTTTTTTCATCCCCTTGTCATCCCACTCAGTTCAATCCCTGGAGGCCTGCAAGGACACAGCACCAATGTACGTGATACAATCCTTAGGCTGGAATGTGAACCTGACAACTATCCAGAAAGCACACACTCTTCTGTGGTCTCTGCTTTGGCTTTTGTCTTTAGGTTCCAGCCTAGAGTTCCTTGACTTCCCTCGATGATGGATTATTGAACCTTTAAGGCAAATAAACTCTTTCCTCACACAAGTTCTTTTGGTTGATGCTTCACTACAGCTATGGGGAAGCAAAATAGAAAAGAATACATTGGGATGGCTAGTAACTTGTTGGTGAAGATGTGCTGGTGGGAATAGGAAAAAGGCGCAGCTCTTGTGGAAAACAGCATAGAGAAGCCTTAGAATATTAAAAATAGACTTCTCATGTGATCCTGCCATTCTGCTTCTGGCAAAGGATTGAAAGCATGGACTCAAGCAGCTGTTTTGTGCACTGTATTCAGAGCATCACTGCTCACAATTCAAAACTAGAAACAACACAGTATCATTGATAAATAAATGGATAAGAAACTTAGTGTATGAACATTTGCCTATATTTAGTCTTAAAAGTTAAGTAAATTCTCGTAAACACTACAGCACTGATAAAGACCTTATGTTGAATAAAATGGGAGAAACCTCAGCATAACATGCTGAGCACAAAGGATGAACTTAGGATTCTACATGCATAAGGTGCCTATGATAGGCAAATGTGCAGAGCTAAAAAGGAGAAGGTGGTTGCTGGAGTGCAGGGGGAAGAAAAAAGGACTCCTTTGGAGTTGGAGGAACAATATGAAATTTTTTATGTCAATGGATAGTACACTTAAGGGATTAATAATGCACTTTATGTTACATATATCCATTATAATTCATAAAAGTATTGGTTAATGTATCTGTGACCTTTACACCATCTCCTACCTGAATCTTCTGAGGGAGAAGCAATGACCTCCCCAGGCATTTGTCCCATTTTCTTCTTCTGTTTTTGGAAGGGGTGATCAAACTAAAGGAGATAATCTTCCTACTATCGATACCCTTGGCTGCCTGAGAATGAGTTTTGAGCTAAAAGCTGAACAAAGCCTACTGGGATGCCTAATAGATGTTCCCTTCACTGACCTGGGAGCCATAGTGAAACATAGTTTTTAACTTCTAAACAGTAAATATTCAGTGAGTGATTATATACCGAGCTCTAGATAGGCCTCACTCTACTCAGGACAGAGCCCCTCTCCGAGTAGGAGTGGCTGCCAGTCCAGCCCGTACTAACCAGTTACAACACTGACCATCTAAACCTATCGCCACAGAGAGCTTAATGCCTTTCTCATGGCAACAAATGGGACCTCTACACACCAAAATCATGCCGTTCGTTGTTTGTTTGGAAAATATTTTTGGTTTTTAAATTCATATCATTTTTCCTCTCAGGGCTTGCCAGGAAGGAACAGTTTTATGAGTTTGTGTATCACCAAGGGACAAGCATCATTTTTTTTAACGTATAACACCTGTTGTTTTCACTCACTTAAGCTGGAAATTCTATACTTTGAGGTTACTTTTCTTGTTCATCTATTTTATAGTAGAAAGAAAATAGAGTAAACTTTTAAAAATGATGTCAAAAATTTACTCTAGTGAATAAATCTAAAAATTAATGTCATCATTTTAAAAAAATTTACTCTATTTTCTGTTTCCACTATATGTGTGTGTGTGTATACAATGTACGCATGCAAATCATGAAATAAAATAATTAAATGATGTCTATGTAGGAAATGGAGAAACATAGATATTGCTGAAATATCTCTTGCTTCTTCTAGATCCCACATTTTAATTAAAAATTAGCACTAATACAATTTTTAAATCATTCTTTCCCTTTTTTTTTAACATGTTTACATTACTGTTAAGAGTAATTTTATGTGTTAACTTGACTGTGTTCCCACCAGCTTCCTCATATTTTGTATATGTATTTTGTGTGTGTATTGTTGATTCTGCTTGTTGGGAGAACTATGACTAATATAGGCTTACTATATACAATACAGAACATAATTCATTTTTGAATATTTAAGATGGCACTGCACCACACATATTTATGACTTGCCTTTCTCATTTTTTACTTTTGGGATCTGTGGTTTCATTCATTTTCCATTAATGTATGATATTTAATTATATAACTAAACTGCAATAGCAATGTTTTTATCATTCTCCCCCCCACGCCCATGTGTGTGTGTGTGTGTGTGTGTGTGTGTGTGTGTGTGTGTGTGTGTGTGTGTGTGTGTGTGTTAGAGAGGACAGTTTAGGGTTTGTGTGTATGTCCAAAATCAAATTTTTTTTTTAAATGATTCATCTTATTTTATTTGTACAAATGTTTACCCACACATATGTATGTTCACCATCTCTGTTCCTGGTGTAGATTGCATCAGATATCTTAGAAGCAGAGTTACAGATAGTTCTGAGCTGCCATGTCAGGCCCAAGAACTGAACCCAGGACTTTTGAAAGAGCATCAAGTGTTCTTAGTCACTGGGCCATCCCTAGAATCACTTCCTTAAGTAATCTTAGAGAAAGATCATGAAAGTAGTGTGTTTCCTTATTGTGCTTCATTCTTATGTCCCTAGTCTGGACCTATTGTTACAGAATCACACAGAAAATGGGACTAACTCTACATTTTGAAGCTTCTGGAGTTTGTCTATGCTTAGACTAAACTAGATAAAATAAATGTGAACCTTTTCTTGACTTCTGGGGATAGATAAAACCTCAAGGATGTCACTTATTTATTTTTTTAACACAGTATGAAATCTAGTAGGATTTTATAGATTGAAAATTCAGAAAGACATTTAACTTAGAGAAGGAATACACCAAAGATATTTTCAATGCCTAGAAAATTAATATTGTTTTATTACTTTTAAGTAAATAATTTCTAATGTTATTTACATTAATTCATTATTGATAATTTCAGTTTCTTGGTGAATGAAAACTTTTATGAAACCTCTTGTTTTAGAAATATAACTAATAATAGCTATTAAGATACTTTTCAGAAAGTGATGCTCAAAGAAACAAATGTACTTGTATTTTGATTTAATCAATTCAAATTAAGTAGGGAGAGTGTATACTTTTTTACTTTTTATAGAATATTAAGAGTCAATAAATGCATCATACATAAAAAACTTCATGACATCTTATCAGAGTAATAGAACTTTATGTTTTAAGCTTTATTCATATTATTTCCATAAATTAGAAGGAAGCCGTGGTTGTTTTAAACATGTGCTTATATGTGCATTTCATGACAATAGTATACAATATCCCTTGGATGAGCTTTCAAGCAATCCAAAAACCTTCTCAGCAAAGTTAAGGGTGCCTGGCATCTGCTCTATAGTGCAATATGTCTGCCATTGTTCATGTTGACCATGACACTCCAAACAGCAATAGCCAAAGAAAAGCAGTGAGAACCAGGCACAGTACAGAGAACAGAGATCAGTGTCATCTGTTGATATGATCATCCTCTCTGGCAGGAATCTATTTTTCCATCAAATGAAATCCGAATAGATTCTAAGTAGAGAGATTATAAAACTATTCATAAGGATATCTGGTAAACATAAAAATATTTTAACTTTCAGAAACAAACAATAGAAATGATACATGGAATGGAGAATTAGCAATAGATAAAATCTAATAACAGAAACTATTATATTTTTGCTCAAATGCACACACAAATATAATTAAATCCATGTAATTTCAGTAGGTCAGCTTAATACATATTCCAGTCAATATGAAAAATAGAGTACCATACCAACAACCTATTTCTTCTATGACAGTTTTTATTTACCTTCCCTCTTACTATATAAAATATATACATTTTAATATATATATATATATATATATATATATATATATATATATATATATATATATATATAAAAATGGCATCAATAAGATACCAGTTTTATCTTCACTCCTGGGTATGAATACTCTATGACTCATTTAAGGTTATGAATTATACAAGCCACAGCTCTTCCTTGCCTGTTACATAGGATTCTGGATTGCCTTTTTTTGTTCGCAATCTGTATGCCGAATAAATTGGTGTTTCTCCCTTGAAAAGCTACATATTTCATGCATATGTGGCAGTTGTAGGTACGTATGTCTGCTGTAGGTGCAACTCACATTCATTGCAAGTAATTACACAGAAAGGGTTCCAGCGAGCAAAGTCAGTTGATAAAAATGGCAATGCAAGACTCCATATTTATTCATTCACAATGATTTCCACATCAACTCCACTCAGTTTATAAATCTAAACATTAGCTCTCTTGCTGTCAGCACTTCAGAGTCCACCTGGGATCTGTCAGGCAAGCTGTGCTCTCTGCCTCCTAGAATCAGCATGCAAAATAAAGATTCTGCATTTGGAATGTGGCTGACAGGTTGGTTGATGATGCACCAGGCAAAAAGGAATGCACTTTTTCTCCTCAACGGTGTAAGCTCTTCTGTTCCACAAGCTTATTTTTTTGCTAAGAAAAGCAGATGTGACTTACGGAGCGGAGACATGAGATCCATGGCACATTTTGAATTTCAGCATTTCCCAGCTTTTCTTTAAAAATGTTTAAACTGCTTGCAGATCTGATATTTTTATCCCCGAAACAAAAACACATATTGTAAATTGTCTTTATTTTATGTGTTTAGGTGAAGAATGTGCTCTTATATTGGAAATTATCTTCAAATGGCCAAATTTAGCCAATTTATAGTTATTTCCCTTTGAAAATAATTGTTTTCTTAAACACTTAAAGGCTATTTTTTCCTTAGGTACTTAATATAGTAAAGTTGGTTGAACTTCTCGTATTAAACACACTAGTCATTTGTTATCTATCTCTAGAGTCTAAAATAGGAAAACTTTAATATTTTAGGCTGATCTATTTGTTAACTGATCTAATATTTTAGACTCTAGAGATGAGTAGCAAATGACTAGCATGTTTAAGATATAATTTGATTTGAGGCCCTTACTACCATTCATTCATATTTTTCTTCTCCATTAGATGTTTACATACCACAAATAATGCTACATTTGAAACATTATGTGTATTTTCCACTAACCAAAACTAATGATTTTAGAATGCTATGGATTTCAAAAATGAAATAACTAAGGGTTAGTTTTCTGGCTGCTTTTAAACCAGAGGCAAACTTTGCCACACAGAAATCCATCCAACGATAGGTCTGTTGGATGTGTGTAACTATTAGGAATTAATAAATCAGTAAACTTATTGCACACAAAACAGCTGGGTACTCATTATAATGAAATTTTAGGATTTCTGCACACGGGCTTTAGCACATCTAGGAATGAACATATTTTACAGAATAATTATCTCATTTGTATATTTAAATTGACTTTTGAATCATTCCCTCTGATGTGTCTGCATCTCCTTGTCTCTCAGATACAAGTTAATCTGTTTATTTAGATTAGACAATGGGTCAAGTAGGAGTCTAAACAGCCGAGAAACATTCAAAGCTACCGTACTGTAGAAGATGGGAAAAGAGACATATAAATGGTACTCCGTGATATTTAATTGCATTTCCTTTAGTGATGTTATATGCCAAACCAAAAAAATATGGATACTTCATATTATTTTTAATTAGTAAACTTATTTTGAAAATGGTACTTACCTGTATTATCTTCATCCTACTATTAAGAGCATTTTAATATCATTTTATTATATCTTAAAAATGAAGAAAGGCTTCTTTTATTTTAAAAAATGAAATTGAATACCTATCTGTGAATGCCTTTTCCTGCTGTTTGCTTGAGGCAAGGTTTTACCCTGTAGCCCAGACTGGCCTTAACTTGCAACAATGCTCCTTCTGCCTTGGCCTCTAGAATGTTGGAATTATAGTCATGTGCCACTATGCCTGGTATCTGAATGTAACACATGGGTTTGATTGCTCTTGTACTGATGCTTGGAAAGCCAGTTTGCTAAACTGTTGCTCTGGATTGTATGCAAGGCTTCCAAATAGAGCAAATTTAAAAAGACTTCGGAACAAAAATAAGGCTTCAATACAGTTAATGAGCCATGGGGCTGATTGACTATGAGTAGTCATGAGTTGTTCACATCCCTCATTTTTGATGCCACCTGTGGTTCTTATGAGAGCATCCAGAGTAGCCGTACTTTATGTCCTCCTCCCCCTCTTTTTTTTTTCAAATAGCCAGAATCAGGATTGCATTTGTGGCTATAATTAGCAAATGCATATTGACAAAAACCATAAACTGATCTCTCTGGAACCATGGTATTAACGAAAGCAAACAAAACAAAAATCAATCTTGACTTCTTTGGCAAAAAAGAAGCATGAATGATGAGTGAGTTGTTCTAGTACAAGGGGATACAGTGAATACACATTGAAGGGATGGAGGAATAATCACTTAGCGACCTAAAACTTAAGCAAAATTCAGGAACTGCTCTGTGATCAATCCATATATCATACCACAAAGGATTAATTAACAAGGCACTGATTTCACACAAAGCTATGATAACTGCTCTAAGATATATAACATGCACAGAATATTAACTATATTAATAACTAAACTGTCATAATACCTTTATAACAGTAGCTTAAAGTAGATCGAAAATACCATTAAACAGATTCAAGTAAAGTAAATGTAAAGATAATGGATTGTTACAGAGATACCTTTATATCACGTTTATTGCCACACTATTCCCAATAGCAAAGTTCTGGATTCAGCAAAAGTGTTCATCAATGATGGCTGCTAAAGGAAATGTGGCATATATACATAGCAGGGTCATATCTAGCCACAAAGAAGAACTAAAGTGTGCCGTTTGCTGGACCACGAAACTGGAGATCATTATATTAAGTGAATCAAGGCAGACTAGGAAGACATATATCACATTTCTTTCATACGGGTAGTTTAGCGTTTTGTTTTGTTTTTTTATAGATGTGGACGCAGAAGAGGGACTGTCTGGGAAGAAGTAGTTTGGCAGTGGTGGGGAGATAAGAGAAAGAACTGTGAGAGATAGACAGGAACAAAGTGTAAGTCACACATGTAAGGAAATGTCATAATGAGACCTGCCATCTTGTACAATGAATGTACATGCATTGTTTTAACAAAATAATTTCTTGTTATCCCCTGTTTCGGCTGACGAACATCTCTCAAAGAGTAATCAACACATCTTCTTGCTAACAGCTACTTCTTATTTGATACCACACGTGAGTGCCTGCCAGATGCCAGACACATTTCTTCTATCACTTCTAATTTATGCAGTAATCTATCAAAGGAAACATCATTATTCTCATTTTTATAGAGGGGGACACGGAGACTCAAAGAGGCTAAGAAGGTAATTTTCTTAAAGTTGCATGGCAAATCTACTCCAGACCCAGGATTCTATTCTGTGTCTCATGCTGAGGCAGAAAAACTCCCCTCATCTGCTTCTTCTTCCACCTGGCTTCCAACCACTCACCAGGCCCTTCCCTACAACCCCAATCCCTTTCTCCAGAAGGGAAAGATTTAAGGATGTCTGGCATAGCCCTAGGAAAATCATCTCCATGTTAGCTCTGGTTAGCAGCAAGGGCATTCTGGGTTTCTTCCTTTTCCTAGAGCCTGGTGCTAACACACTGATATTCACTCTCTATTCCCAGCACTCAAGAATGTTTCTGTCTGGACAGTCTAGCAATCTTGTCCTTTCAGACTGCTGCATAACCTGAAAGACTTTCAGAACTTCATCAGAAATCAGGCAATGGCTGCTTATGTGAACAAGCCAGCCTTGCCTGATTTGGTTTCTTGGTACGGCAGAATCCCTAAGAAAGCATGATGTATTTGCAGATAAGACCCCTGCTCACCCCTTCTTCATCTCAGCACCCTAAACCCCAGTCATACTGAGCAATTTTTGAATTTTGGATGCTGTCTGCATTTTCCTGAAAGACGTGGCGTGAACAGTTCCCTCTACCTGCAAGTTTCTCTTTCTCTTTGTATGCTTGTTTCTACTTAAGGCTCAACTTTCGTATCACTTCTTCCACAAAGCTGATCTGTGTTTATTTCAGGCATGTGGGTTTGGTTCTTATTCTTCTATACAGGTTAGTACCTACTTGGGAGCCATCATGATATTTACAGGAACCAAGCCCACAGCACATATACACACACTCCACAAACACTGTTTTTGTGGATATAAATCTAGTTACAAGGCAATTCCAAGGACAATAAAATCAACAAGCAGTACTGGGGTGATACTGGTCTCTATTTCTGTGTTCTTTGATACAGTAATTTCCCCTTGATGTCATATTCTAATATACTAGCTGGCTCTCATGAATCTTTCCAGGCAACACTGAGGATTTAGTTTCTGAACATATGTAAGTATTTGAAAATAACTCTTCAAGAACACTGCAAGAGGCGGTGAGAGGGCTCAGTGGGTAAAGGTATTTGCTGCTAAACTGACAACTTGAGTTAGGTCACTGGTACCCACATGGTGGAACCCATTCCTGCAAGTTGTCCTCTGACATCCACATATGTGCTTGTGTGTTCTAGTACATGGTGCCCCCTGTACCTGTACACGCACACATACACACACACACGTAAATAAATAAATAAATAAATAAATAAATAAATAGATAAATAAATAAATAAATAAATAATAGACAAATACAAATAAATAATTCAAAGACAGTACAAGGAGTAAAATTCTTTCTTTCACTTAAAGCTCTAATTTTCTTAAATAATTTGATAACTCGGCTAGAATCTGACCTGTGATTAAGAGCTCTTTTATTGTTTTACACATCCTTGTTTATTATATTAAAATAAGGCAATGATCTGACAATAAGAAAGCTGCTTATGGAAAGCTGTGTTTAATTTGATTATTGAGATGCTAAATTAAGAACTAACACTGGTGGGACATCAACCGCTTTTCAGAAGAGCTCTGACTATATCAATCACCACCTTGCCCCAGGAAAACTCGGGTGTGTGTGAGTTCTTTTCCCTCTGGTTCCATTTTCTATGATATTCTCGAAATTGTGTGAATTCATGTGCATAGCAATGAGGCCTTATATTCTTGAATGAAACTAGGAGGTATGAACTTTAGACATTTGAATTATTCCTCGGTCCATTAAACTGTGAAGGAAAGTGCATTTCATCTCATGCAAACACAAAGTCAACTTTTTAATTTAATTGATTTCATGAGTCAGTCTCCTGTTTTATTTTTATTTACTTATTTGGTAGTTTTGTTAAAAAATGTCTTCACTTTTGTAGCCACCATAAAATCCTTCTTCAGATTAAGATCAACATCTGAGGATAGAATTTAAACCCCAGAAAAGGTGGTGAGTAAAGAATCTTTAATTTATGAAACTGAACAAGTTGGCTTATCCAAACATCTCTAGGGCTTTAATGGGAGATGTCTATAATTCTCTGAATTGTATTCCTTTCACAGTGATATTTTGTAATTCCATTCTATTACCCTTGCTTAACATTAATGAGATAAAAAGATCACATTATGGCGATTGATGTTCTTCAAATTGAATGCACGCTTCCATGTACAAAGCTGTCTGCTAATTTAAAAAACATAGCATGTAACATAGAATCATGATCATGGTCATCACTCAGCTGGGACCAGATAGCATTTTTTATCTATTCATTGGATTTAACAAGGCGTGAGATGGAAGCAGAATACAAAGTGTGAGTAGATTATTCTGTACCCCTCCTTTTGGCCAATTCTTGCCAATGAGCAAGGAAACTGAGGCTTCATGTTTCCATGGAAATAAACCTCAAGGTCAAAGGGGCATATGGAAGGTCAGACAATGACAAAGGAACATCTGAGAGGCCATCTGGATGAGTGACCTGACATAATTAGTCATTAATCCCACTCTGGGGAACAATAGTGCTGGCAGAGAGTGTCTTTGGGCTTTGATCGTGGTCTGGGTGATCTCATGGGGAAGAGGGGAAAAAAAGCCCCACTTGGTAACTAAGCAGATTACTCCGGCATGCTGTTAACTAAAGACGAGGTGGCCAAGGAGGCCAGTGGGATAGCATTTTACATATTAGACTATACTTCCCTTCACTTGTCACGGGCTCCTGTAGGGCCATGTGGCTTTCGGATTAGCTTCTGGGTAGCATTTTTTACAGTTTACAATGAAAAGTGAGTAAGAGTCCCAAAATACATTGCTTAAAATTCTCAGGCAGCAGATGGGAAGATTGCTTGAGAGCCAACGGCATTAGCCAGCTTGGTTTACAGGTGTCAATATTTACTAAGCAAAGTTTGCCAGGGTTCCTTTTGGGAAAAAGCACGGAGAATAGTTAATCAGTAAAACAATAGCAATCAGTTTGTTGTCTGATTTGAGCAGAATGGTTAGAATTATAAGTTGTCTCAAATGGTAAAATGTACTCATGAGCATCTGTCTTTCTCTTTGGCTCTTCCTTTCCGTGTTTATTATTCTTAGCTGACTTTGATCAGCTACCCCTTACATATAGCAACATTCCTTCTGTTTGAAGGACCGATGATGTTTTGGGATTGATCACATGTGTTCCTGTAAGATGTGAACAAGGTAGCAGTCTTTAGAAGTATGTGTATTTCTACAACTACTGAAGCCACCCTCTTCTCCCCAGAGATAACTAATTACACTTGCTGGGAGTAAAGAATGGAGACCAGATGAGATAGTATATAGACTGGACCAAAGTATTTCCAAACAATGAAATTCGAAAGTCATTGTGAACTTTTGCATTTTCAGATCAGAATCTGATCTGTTTGACTGTAATGGACAAACTTCATATGAGTCAGTAGAAAGAACATGAGGCTGAGAGTCAAGAGGACCGGTTCTAGTCCTAACTCTGCAACCAATGTAATGTGTAATCATTTTGGGAATGTTTCTTTAGCTATGAAGTAATGGGTGGTATAGTATCAGATATTAAAAATACATTTTCCATTAGAATGCTGACTTTGGCAGCTAGATAGTGGTTACCTGGACATCTCACAATTGAGAAAGATTTGATTTAAAGGGATAGTGATTAGTAATGTCTGCCACTGGTATGGCAAAAGAATGGAAGCATCAGTATTAAATATATATCTCTCTGATTTAAGAAATTTGCATATATATATATATATATATTATATATATATTCTGCTACTACTAGCAGAATAATAGCAACCTGGGATTCACATTGCAGTGATGCACACATAAAATAAAACACATTGCTTGCTAATATTTTACAGTTCCTTAAGTAGAATATAGTCATCTAAACCACAGGGACCACTGACAAAATTCAGATTCTGGATGTAATCAGTGACATAAAGCATCTCTTGAACAGTGCTATTCAATCATTTCTCTTTCCACTAGGTAGTCAACTCTGAAAATACATCTCAAAAACTAGATATTCAGGAACGTTTTGAGCTTCCTAGAAGGCTAGAAATAGGTAGTATAAGAACATATCCATATAGTTCTTCAGTTCGTTTGTTTTTGTTTCTGTTTCTGTTTTGTTTTGTTTTTTTGGGGGGGACAGGGTTTCTCTGTTGTAACTTTTGCTGTTCTGAAACTCACTCTGTAGACCAGGCTGGTCTCGAACTCACAGAGATCTGCCTGCTTCTGCCTCCAGAGTGCTGGGATTAAAGGTGTGCGCCATCGCCCAGTGTCCATCCAGTTCTTAAAGAGAAGTATGGCACTAAGCGTCTAGATTGCTTCCCAGACTGTTTTTACTGAGGATAAAATGAAAGTAGATACATAAGACTCTGTCTCTCCTGCCTTCCATCTACTAAGAGTCCTTTTTTCTGCTGTGACAGGCTAATGCGCACCAATTATTTGATCAAGCGTTTGCATCTACGCAAAATATTTTAGGTTTCTTTTTTGTAATTAAAAAGTGCCTCATAGCAGCATGGAATGTAACTTGAGTGATATTATCCAGCAACAGTGCAAGTCACAACCTAACGCTTTTGTAACAAAATGTCTAAATGTCTGAATTTTAGAGCTTCAAATGCTCTGAGAATTGTTGTATGCAATTTCCCATAAAACCTTGCTTATTTTCATGAATTATCCCAATCACACTAAGTTTAAGACAAGCAGTCTATCGAACAAAGCTGTCAGAAGACACCACAACTGGAGGGGTGCTAGGTTTTGCGTCCTTGGCTTATAGTTTCTTGAGTCCAGATGTTTGAGTTCATTACCAAAGGAGTCTGTGAGTGGACAATAATTTGTCCAGTACCTTAGGCCCAGAGGGAGTCACTTATGAATAATTAAAATGATTTTCAGTAGTAACTTGGATAGAGTGGTCAGAAAACAAACACAAAGAGTAAAGAAAAAGTCTTGTTCAAAATTTGATTCTCCTTTTGCTGAGGTCAAGCCCCGGCAGGAGTTCGACAACCTGGGAGAGACAGGCAGAGTGGGCAAGATCATATGAACAAAACCACACCTCTTATAGATGGGACAAACTTCTCTCTTTTATCCTACTGTTCCTTCCTTTACTACTGTTCCCTTTCTTCTGTTCCTCTACTGTTTCTTAGATCTGTTTTCCCATATATTTTATATATTTCTTTAGACAAAGACGCTCATAGGGAAAGATTACATTACAATCACATCTTAATCATAAACTTAAACTTAATGACTATAGATTTTATATTTCAGTGATTACAAGTTCCATATTTTTTAAAAACAAGTTAAAATCCATACCTGAACACCTTGTTTCCCAAATACTTTTTCCCACAATATATTATATCCCAGAAGCATTAGTTTTTCTGTTATAAATCAACAGAGTTTAAGCAAGCCAACTAATTTCACAGCCAGTGTCTATTATAGCTGGTAGGTTGCTAGAGAACAAATACACATCATAGTATCCTAATGTTCACAATTCTTATTTAGTTAACACAGTGTAACAAGTTTATTATAACTAGAAAATTTTAAGTCAGGGTCTTTTTGCTTTTCTTAGGTAAAAGGAGAGTCTGCTACACAGCTCTATATCCTCAAAGCATACCCCAAACTCATCAGTAAATTTTTGATGTAAAGATCAGGAAAAAGTAAATTTTATGTGTGGTGGAGGAAGTTCAAGCCTAACACTGGGCACTGAGACTCATTAGTTATTGCTTGATCATGGGTCTGTTTTTCATAAGTGAAACTCATGGGCCCTAGCAATTAAGCTTTCTTTGTTTCAGCTTTCCTAACCCTGACCAAACAAGTCCCTAGCAAAAATGTGTTTTCTTCTTAAGTTATTGATTCTAAGGCAGCTGGCAAAACATCCTAATTTAACCCTGTAACTATATGTGAAAAACATTCATGTTTTTTAGTTATTCTTTCTGGAGTTTCAGTAGAGTCACCAATTCAACCAAGTGGCACTACTGCCTAAGTGGCATTGCTTGAGGGAAAATCACCATTGTTCTGTGTACCGCTGAGGTGTTAGAGAACCCCATAGAACTTTCATACAACAGAGAGGTAGGGAAGACTATGGTAGCAACAAGCATGATAAGGCCCAGCAATAGCAAAGGGCATCCAGGAGACAATCCCCCAGATGCCAAGGTAAAACCCTACTGCGGTCTTGCTAAACAGTAGGCTGTCTATCTGAAGTTCCAATGCTGGCTACTGTTCCCCTGCACTGCTCCCAGCATCCTTTTATGATACAGAAGGGCCATGTTGCACATGTTTTGTAAGTCAGTCAAGGAAGGATTCTTTTAAAGCCCTGTGTCTATTGTTCATTGTTCAAGACTCAGTCTAGCTGTTTTCAAAACTTAATGTGTGTGACAAATTAAAATCCTTCTTGTAATTTTACAACTAAAAATTTAAACAATATAAATTCCACGTAGCTACTGCTGTTTTAATTGGAAGACTTTGTAGGATCTTAGGAAACAAACTGTACAACCTCAAAGAATTCCACACTGTTGTGATCTTTTTCAACTGTGGAATTGAGTGTCTGTGTGGTGTAGAGTATCTGTAAAACTAACACCTCTCTGTTAACTCTCATGTCAAACACAACGTACATTAAAGGGGGAGAAAAAAATGTTCACATTTGAACTATAACAGAATGCAAAGGCCAGCATAATAATTAGTCAGAATTCAGAAACGTAATTTTGGGGAAAGTGTTTTATTAATATTATTAAGAATTATTGGCTTAAAGTTGGGTGGGGGCAATCCCAGGAGGCCTTACCCTATACAAAGAAGTACAGACAACTATTGTATAATGAGACTGGGAGAAAATGCCTTCCACAAGGACAAGCACACCAATTGATTTGTCCAGTGCCAAAAATCAGCACTGAAAACACACACACACACACACACACACACACACACACACACACACACAGCATTATATAAGCTGAGCAGGTTATGTGAGGAATAATGTGTATACTCATATATACATTAACAAGAATGAAAAAAGAGTCATGAATATGAAAGGGAGCAAGGAGGGTTATATGGGAAGGTTTAGAGAGAGGAAAGTGAAGGGAAAATGATGTAAGTATAATCTCAAAAAAAGAAAGAGAACAAATTGCTAGTTTATGGTACTAACCAAAAGTGGGATCAATTTTGGCCAGCCTTACTGTTATTTTAATTTATTTTTTTGATAATTTCATAAATGTGTACGATGTACTGCAAACTGATAATATTTACCACCAGATATCTTCTCTTATACCTTTTCCACTCCTTCAAAGCCGGTTCTCTTCCCAACCAGACCCATCCTACCTTCATGTCTTCCTTTTGCTGCCTTGTTCGGGTAGCCATAGCAACTGTGTACTTATGATTCTACTAGCCATGTCTTTAGAAGAAAACATTCCGCAGGCCTCCTTCCTATTCTGCAGCTCTTAAAATCTCACCTCCTTCCCTTTGATGTTCCCTTTGTCTAGGAGTGGGTGATACAGATGTCTCATTTAGGGTTGAACAGTCAACCTTATTCTCAGCATTTTGACCTATTATGCACCTCTGTATTAACTGTTGCCCACTGCAAAAAAGAAGGTTCTCTTGTCAAAATGAATGTAGTTCTAGTGGCCTCTGTATTGTTTTGTTCTTAATTCTCTACAATGCATCCCCTTCTTGCTTGTGCCCAGAGCTGCTTGTTTCTCCTCCCTCCCTGGGTAATACACAAAATCTCAGGCAAAGGCACATCTGATTGCATCAAAGAACAATTTTATGCCCCTACCCACTTCTACAACCGTACAAGATCCTGTGAGTTCTGGACATAGTTTGAGAAGTTTGGGAAGATTTTTAATGTGGTGAAATGCAAATTGTTTCCACAAGTACTTGATAAAATTTGTAGCAAGTATCTCCACATTTTCAATTAGTTTTTTTCTCCCATAGGCATAATGTGTTTGAAAGACAAAGTCAGTGTACAGTTGTGGAGAAGTTTGCGCTCTCAGAACTTTTCTCCCTCCCTAGCACAACACAAGTTTTCTCTCACTTTGTAAAACCTCCTCACAAGACAATACCATCAGTCTTTCATTTCTGCAGGCATCTTGAAAATATCATAAGTACCATGACTACATTAAAATATTTTATTTTATTTTATTTTATTTATGTGTGTGTGTGTATGCTCATGTGTATGGGTGTCCTTGGAAGCCTCAAGAGAGTGTCAAATCACCTGGGATTAGATGTGGTGCTAGAAACTTAATTCTAGTCCTATGAAAGGTCAGCAAGTTCCCTTAACCACTGATCTATCACTCCAGCCCCTACTTTTTAAAATAAAAATTTTGATTAATATTTTCCTTTCTGCATCACCTCATACAAGTTGTAAGACACCATTATGAAAATAATGAATAATTTAATATAGATTTTTTTGATCTTTTTATTTTTCAATTTTTTAAACATGAATCTCCAGGAAAAGTTATTCACAAAGTTCATAGTTTTCAAAAAGTTATTAATATATATGCATTATAAAGATCACTGGGTTTCAAATGACATTTTTATTCATGTATATCATGTTTGGATGTACCACTACTTCATCATCCATTTATTAGTCAATGGACATCGAGGTAGTTTCTATATTCTGACTACTATGAATAGTGCTACACTGAACATAGATGAGAGTATTTCTTTGTAGTAAAATATTGAGTATACATCCAAGAGTGGTATAGCTGTAGTAGTATAGCATGTAGTAGATCTATTTCTAGCTTTTGAAGAACTACACTGATTCCCATAGTGGCTGCACCAGTTTGCACTCCAACAAGCAATGGATAATTGTTCTCATTTCTTCACTTCCACACCAGTACGTGTTGTCATCTAGAAAATATAACCATTCTGATTAGGTTAAGATGAGAGCTCAAAGTAGTTTAATTTTCATTTCCTTGGTGATAACCAAAGATAGTGAACACTTAAAAATGTTTCTAATTTGTATTTCATTTTTGAAAAGTCTCTGTTAGTTCTACAAGACATTTTAAAAATTGAGTTGTTTGCTTTCTTGATGTTTACTGCCTCATTGTCAGATACAGGGCTGATATATATATATATATATATATATATATATATGTGGATATATATATATATATATATATATATATATATATATATATATATATATATATATATTCCCATTCTACAGGCTCCCTCTTCACTCTAACGATTGATGTCCTGTGCAGTAGAGAAGCTTTGTAGTTTCATGCAGTCCAACTGTTGATTATTGATCTTGATGCCTGTGTTATTGGGATCCTGTTCAGAAAGTCCTATCATTTGCCTATAAATTCCAAGGTATTCTGTACTTTATCTTCTATCAGATTCATGGATCAGGTCTTTCGTTGAGGTCCTTGATCTATTTGAAGTTGAGTTTTGTGCAGAGAGAAATGTAAGGGTCTAGTTCCATTCTTTTACCTGTGTCCATCTAATTTAAGCAGCATTGTTTTTGAAGATACTGTCCTTTCTCTAGTGTGCATTTTTGGCCTCTTTGTTAAAAATCAGGTATCTGTAATGGTGTGGTCTTTTATTTAGATTTTTAACCTCATCACATTGATAAATGTATCTGTTTTTATCCCAGTATCTTGCTTGTTTTTATTTTTACTCTGTAGTATAATTTAAAACTAGGGATTGTGATACTTCTAGCAGTTCTTTTATTGTTGAGTTTTTTTTTTTTTTTTTTTTTTTTTTGCTATCCTGGTTTCTTGTGTTTATATATGAAATTTAAGATTTTTGTGTTGGAATTTGAAAGTGAATTATGTTGAATCTGTAAATTACTTTTAGTGGGATGGTGATTTTCACAATATTTCACATATTTCACAATCCTATTGATCCATAAACATGGGGAGTCTTTTTATCTTTTGATGTCTTTTCCAATTTCTTTCTTCAATGTGTTAAAATTGTTATTACACAAGTCTTTCTCCTGCTTGGTTAGAGACATTCCAACATTTTTGAGGCAGTTGTGAAAGTCATTGTTTCTCTAATTTCTTTCTCAATATGCTTGTTATTTGTATATAGGAAGGCTACTGAACTTTGAGTGTCAATTTTGCACCCTGCTACTTTGCTGAAAGTATTTATCAGCTGTAGAAATTTTTGGGGGTATCTTCAGGGATTTTAAGTATAAAATCGTATCATCTGCAAATAAAAATAATTTGACTTCTTCCTCTTTTATTTATATCCCTTTGATGCCCTTACACTGTCTTATTACTGTAGCCAAGACTTCAAGCACTATATTGAGCAATCAGGAAGAGAAGGAACATCCTTGTCTTTTACTGATTTTGGTGTAAATGCTTTGAGTTTCTCTCCAGTAGAATGATGCTGTAAGTCTGTTTTAAATTGTCTTTACATTGAGATTTGTTCCTTGGATCTCTAATCTCTCCATGCCTTTTATCATAAAGGAATGTTAGGTTTTGTCAACAGCCTTGTGGTAGTTTGAGTAGGAATGGCTCCTGTAGGTTCATATATTTAAATGCGATCATTAAAAAGTGGTGATATTTAAGAGCGATTATGATATGTGGCCTTGTTGCAGTGGATGTGATCTGATTGGAGGAAGTGTATCACTGAGATGAGCTTTAGGATTTTAAAAGCTCAAGCCAAGCCCAGTGTCTCTCTCTTCCTGTGGATATGGATGTAGATCTCTTAGCTCCTTCTCCAACACCATGTCTGCCTGCATGCTGCCATGCTTTCCACCATGATGACAATGGACTAAACCTCTGAAACTGCAAGCCAGTCTCAATTAAGTGCTTTCTTTATAAGGGTTGCTGTGGTCATGGCGTCTCTTCACAGCAATAGAATATTAGCTAAGATAGGCCTTTTCTGCATCCCATGTGACTGTGATTTCTGTCCTTCAATCTGTTTATATGATGGATTATATTTATTGATTTGTATATGTTGAAACATTTGTGAAATGAAGTCAACTTGATCATGGTGGATAATTTTTGTGACATATGTTTGAATTCAGGTCTCAAATATCTTATTGAGAACAATTTTCATAAGGATATTTGTCCTTAATTTTCTTTTTGATTGAGTCTTTGTGTGGTTTTAGTATGAAGGTAATAGTAGCTTTGTAAAAAGCACTTGGAAAAGTTCCATCAGTTTCCATCTGACCCTATGCTATTTTTCAGTTGGGAGACTTTAGATTGCTGTGTCTATCTCATGAATTACTATGTGTCTATATAAGTTATATATTCTATCTTGATTTAATTGATGCAGATCATATATATGTAGAAGTTCATATTTTTCAGTTTCATGGAATATAGATTTTAAAAGTATGTCTTCATGATTCTCTAGATTTCCTTAGTTTCTCTTTTTGCTCTTTTCTTATCTCTTTTTTATCTCTTCTTATCTGTGTTTCTCTTTTCGCCTCTGATTTTATTCACTTGTATTATCTTTCTTCCTTTTCATTAATTTAATGAAAATTTGTCAATTTGTTAATAGTTTCAAGATTAACAAAATATTTTCAACTCTTCTTTTTTATTTTTATTTTTTGATTCTTTGTATTGATTTTGTTGTTGTTCTTGTATTTCATTAATTTCACCCTGGGTTTGATTATTTCTTCCTTTCTACACTTTTGGGGAGTTGTTTGGTCTTTTCCAAGGCCTCCAGATACATTATTAAGTTATTAATATGAGATCTCTCTAGTCTTTTTTCATGTAGGTACTCACACTATAGATTTTGCTCTTAGGACTACCTTTATTACATCATACAGATTTTGATATTTTGTAGTTTCATTAAATACTAGGGATTTAAATTTATCTTCTTGATTCTCCCTTGTTTCAGTTTTCATTCAGTAGGGTTTTGTTTGCTTTCTATACTTCCTACTAGTTTGACTGTTTTTTTTTTTTCCTTTTAAATTCAGCATTATGTCTTCATGGTCAGGTAGAATCCAGGATGTTATTTCAATTTTCCTAAAATTCTTGAGATTTCTTTTGTGTCCTAGTATGAGGTTGGTTTTGTAGTTCCATTGGCTCCCAGAAAAATAATGCATTCTTTAGTATTTTGGTAGAGTGTTCTATAAATAACCCATAGATACATTTGATTTGTAATGTAATTTAACTCCAGAGTTTTTGTATTTAAATTGTTTTGTGTGTGGATTATATACTATTGGCAAGGATGGGGTGTTGAAGTTATCCACTAATACTGCTTTGGGTGAATCTGTAGTTTTATATCTAAAAGAATTTCTTTTATAAAATTTGGCAAATTTGTTTAGAATTATAATCTTTTTGGTGAACTTTTATTTTAATGAATATGAGATGACCTTTCTTTGCTCTTTTGACTAGTTATGATTTGATATTATTTTATCAGACATAAGACTAATGCTGCCTGCTTGTGTTTGAGTTGTATTTGTTTGAAATACCATTTTCCTTCTTTTCTGAAATGTAGTATCTACTACCATTGATGGTGGGATGTTTTCTCTTAGGGGCAACATAAAGACAGATTCTGTTTTCTAATCTAATATGTTCCTCTGTGTCTTTTAATTAGAGAAGTGAGATTGGTAATTTTGAGTATTATTATTGAACAAGATGTATTAATAACTGCCATTTTGTTAGGCTGATGTTGTCTTTTTAGACCTCTTTTGAATAATTCTGGAATTGTTTTGTCATGCCTTGTGCCCTCTTGGGTGTGTTTAATCTTCTCTTCAGGCTGAAGAATTCCTTCTTTAGATCTGGCTTAGCAGACATAAATTCCTTAAATCTGTTTTTATATTGGAAAAATTTTCTTTCTTTGATTAGGGCTTTGATAGTTTTGCTGGATATAATAGTCTAGGTTGGAATATGTGGACTTTCAGAACTTGTAGTATACCAGTCCAGACCTTTCTGGATTTAAACATCTCTACTGAAAAGTCGGTGTTATTCTGATAGGCCTACATTTATACATGATTTGGTCTTTCTCTCTTGCAGCTTTCAATATCCTTTCTTTGTTCTGTACCTTTAGTGTTTTGATTATTATTGATATTGGAAGCTTTTTTTCTGGTCTTGTCAATTTTTTTTTTTATTCTATTGCTTCTTGCACATCGATAATGACTGCTTTCCTCAGATTTGGGAAAATTTATCTTATAGTTTGTTCCAAATATTTTCTGTGCCTTTGGCCTGGGTTTTTTGTCTTTTTTCCTATATATATTATTCATAAGTCTCCATGTTTCAGCCCCATATTTTCTTAGACTTAAAACTTTATTGAGCGAATGATCCAATTCTTCTACCCACTCTTTGAGATCTGATATTTCTCATTATTTGATTCAATCTATTGATGAGGCTTTCCTTGAAACTTTGGTTTGCGTTTCCTGAGCTTTTCACTTGGAATTGTGTTTCAGCTTGACTTTTCTTTAGAGAATATCTATAATCTATGCTTCTCAGCTCTTGTCTTTACCCACTGAAGCAGAACCTCTGGAAATACCTGTGTGACCCCAGGGAATAACAATACGAGGCTTTTGTGCCAGCTTCATTCGGACAGCCCGTACTTTCCAGTTGCTACCATTGATGTTTCCTTTACCTCAATGGCCTATCATTCTCTCCTCTCAGCCAAAAATATTATGTTTGAATACCATTTGAAGATTACTAGTTATCAGACAATGGAGATTCTGCAGTGAAAAATTCAGAGTACAAATAGAGGTAAGAGTGTAAATTTTCCCATCATTTATATTAAATGCAATTTAAATCACATGCTATGGTACTCCAAAGAAGAGATAGAATTCACATAGGAAAACCTGGAAGGGCTTATACTACTGCTATATATGGCAAATATTAATTTTACAAATATTCAGTTTTTCAGTAGTATTATTTCATAGTAGTTAAAGTATATTGATAATAACATTTTTATATTTCAACTATAGTTATTTTGAAATAATTAGAACCTTAGAAATTTTTCAAGTAGCACAAAGAATGCCTATATGCACTCCACCCAGACTAGTGCATTGTGAATACTTTGCCATATTTTACTTCTCTTCCTTTAGCCCCTCTTTCTGAGAGACATTTTAGCACATACATTCTAATAACAAGGGCTTGGCATTTCCTAACCACATTCAGATAAAATGATATCAACAGAATATTCTTAACTATCTTTTACCATGAACACATAATTAATTAGAGGAAGGTATCATTAAATATACATTTATTCTATTTAGTTTGTTATAACTTTTTGTTTTCTTTAAACAAGAGAAGTTTCTTAACCTTTAATGGGGTGAGTGGTAGGAGAGGTTTTTATGTTGTTGGTATTTTTTAGAATCTGAGCCAGTGGTTTTTAGACTGTGCCTTAATTTGAATTTGTTGAATTTTAATACTTCTTTATGAATAATTTGATTCAAGATTCTTGACAGGATTATTACATAAATAATGTAATATACTCATTACATCAATCAAAAGCACATGAAGTCAGCTTTTCATGATTTTATTGATGTTAAAATTAATAATTTAGTAAGGCAGTCTCTCAACTCAATTTCTTTATATAATGGCCTTTAAAGCTGTAATCCAATAATTCTAGAGTCCAATGACAATTCCTAACTTAACCAATACCGTTACAGTGTTAGGAATATGGTTAGTTGTTCTTATAATTCTTTTTTATTTATGAGTAAATTTGTAAAAGTTTTCATTCTCTCCCCCTCTAAAACAAAACAAAACTTCCTAAAGCATCTGCTTGAGTTTATGGAATTATTAAAAACATTAAGTTTTCTACCTCAACATAAAACCAGATACATTGAACCTGATAGAAGAGAAAGTAGAGACTAGGCCTAAACACATTTGGCACAGGAGACAACTTTCTGAACTGAACACTCATAGCTCAGGCACTAAGATCAACAATTAATAAATAGGACCTCATAAAACTGAAAATCTTCTATAAGGCAAGGGATACCATCAGACAAAGCAGCAGCCTACAGAATGGGAAAAGATCTTTACCAACTCCACATCTAATAGAGGACTAATATCTAAAATACATAAAAAATGTTCAAATGTATAAAATGTAATCAAGAAACTATGTATCAGACAACCCCCAAATGATCCAATTTGAAAATGGGGTACAAATCTAAACAAAGAATTCTCGATAGAGGAATCTCAAATGGCTAACACTTAAAGAAATGTTCAATATCCTTATCCATCGTGGAAATGCAAATCAAAACTACTTTGAGATTCCATCTTACACCTGTCCGAATGGCTCAGATCAATAACACAAGCAATAGCTCATGCTGGAGAGGACGTGGAGCAAGCACTCCTCCCTGGCTGGTGGGAGTACAAACTTGTATAGTCGCTATAGCAATCAATATGGTGGTTCCTCAGAAAATTGGTAATCGATCTACCTCAAGACCCAGCTATACTACTCTTAGGTCTATACCCAAAGGACACTCCATCCTACCACAAGAATGATTGCTCAACTATGTTCATTGCAGCTTTATTCATTATTTCCAGAAACTGGGAACAACCTAGATGTCCCCCAACCGAAGAATGAATAAAGAAAATGTGGCACATTTACACAATGGAGTGTTACTCAGCTGCTTAAAAAATGATTTAATAAAATTTACAGAATAATGGATGCAACTAGAAAAAAAGTTCATCTTGAGTGAGGTAACCCAGACCCAGAAACCAAATACAGTACACATTTAGTTATAAGTGAATATTAGCTATTAAACAAATGATAATCAAGCTACAATCCACAGACCCAAAGAGGATGGGTAAAGAGGAGGGCTCTAGGGGGGATGCATAGATTTCTGGGAAGGGGAAATAGAATAGATTTTGTGGGTAGACTAGGGGTGGGTGGGCGCAGGAACTGGAGGGATCAGCCGGGAGGGGAAAGGGATGAAGGGCCTGTGGGGAGAAACAGCTGGAATTGGAGGCATTTGGGAGGGGTGAGATGGAAATCTAGTGCAGTGGAAACTTCCTGGAATCCGTAAGGGTGACCCTAGTGAGAAATCCTAGTAATGGAGGAGATGGAGCCTAAGCTGGCCATCTGTTGTAGCCAGGCAAGGTTTCCAGTAGTGGGACTGGGACACCAACCTAACCACAAAGCACTTGAGCTAGAATCTGTTTTGCCTGCAAGATGTGCTGGGGCAATGGTGGCACAGACTTGTGGGATGGCCAACTAATGTCTGCTTTAACTTGAGGCCAATGGCATGAGAGGAAGCCCACGCGCCCAATACTGCCTGTATGACCAGAAACTAGAGACAGGGTGGCCTAGAGACCTAGGGTAGAGCAAAATACAACTGGCTAAGTAAGTAAGTAAGTAAGTAAGTAAGTAAGTAAGTAAGTAAGTAAGTAAGTAAATAAATAAATAGAAAGAAAAAGAAAAGAAGTCAATGAAATGACTCCTAATGATGCTATGCTATACTGATAGGCTAGTGCCTTGTCCAGTCATCATCAGAGAGGTTTCCTCCCACAGCAGATGGGCGCCGGTGCAGAGACCCACAGACAGTTATTGTGTAGAGAGAGTGTCTAAATTGGAGGTCTCCATTGGGTCCCTCCCCTCTGAGCTCAGGGAACCCCACAGAAGAGGGGGAGGAAAGCTCATAGGAGTCAGAGGAGATTGAGGACACCATGAGAACCCAGCCCACTGGACCAACTAAGCAGAGCTCATAAGGACTTACAGATACTGAAGTGGCAAGCACAGAGCCCACATGAATCTGCACCATGTCATCTGAGAATATGCTATGTCTGTTGCCTTTGTGTTCTTGTGGAACTCTTAACAGTGGATGGATATATTGTATGAGAGAGGAATCTATTTTCAATAAAAAGAGAAAAAATATTTAGTGCTCTATACTCTGCAAGTATGAGTTATAGTATAAAGTGTTCCTTAATTTTGATGTTTAAAGAAAGTTATTTATTCATAAATGATCTCCCTAGACTGTGCTTTTCTTGAGTGATTCATAAGGTAAGGCTTTGTGAATTTTTCTGTTGTCAAACACAGTATGGCACCCATGTATATCTATATATAAATTTGTAAATACATGTGAAAAAATCCAATCACACCCATTCTACACCTATGAGCATTAATAATGATCACAGTAAGGTGGTAGAGATATCAAGGATCAAAATTTATTCCTCAAATTTATTTGTTTCTTCTGGTTTTCTGTAATCAATAAGTCTTTTTTCATAATAAATTTTAAAAATAATATTTTTATGTTGTTAGTAAATTAAAAATACCTTCAGCATGAACAGTAGAAACTTTGGTCTTAAAAACATCTCTTCGTATACATTGGTGTCAAAATATTACACTTAAGTTGACAGCTGTCCAATCCAAGAGATTGCCCAGTCCTTCAGATCTAGAACAGAGAACTGACAATGTGAATGGTCCTGGAAAGAGTATATTGACTGTCTCTATTTTATTTTTCTTTCTTTTTGGGAGCATTGTTGCAAATAATGAGAAAACAACGAGAGTATTCAAGAGTAAAGCACTGTCGTCTTGTCTTGTGTTTGCGTCCTTAAGTTTGGTTTGCTTTTGGTAATAGTAGCTCTTTTGTTTGAAAGAAATTTAGCTTCTAAAAATCTTGTAATACAATCTTTGGATGTTAAATGGTTTTCACAATTAGCCTAATTACATGTCAATCAGGAACATGTGGATTGAATTTCTTTTTCTAAATACTCATTAGTCTAATAGTGTAGGAAAGCTGTTAGAGTGCTTCAGAATATTTATTATTACTTATTGGCTTTCTTAATAGTAATGAAGTCATGGCGAAAATAATAATTCAAAATTTAGTCTCTTTTCCAATTGTTCCAAACAGTTAAAAAAAGTACTTTATACAGAGACATTTGTACATAAGCAGAGTCTTAGTTAATGGGACAAATATGCCCAGAGACATGCTTTATTTTAAAGTGTATTTTCTGTTAGTGCAATCGAAAGTGTGACTTATTCCTTTGTGGAAGTATTAACCCATTGTTTCAGTGGTTGGCGGACACCCTGCATTACTATTAACATGATTTATTTTTCAGTAGTACAAATATACATTGCTTAAGTAAATGGAAATGTTCAGTTCATGTGAAACTCTGAAATTGAAAAATTTGGAAGTTTTAATATAATTATTTACAGACTGATTTTACATATATATATATATATATATATATATATATATATATATGGAGTTATGCTATTTATTGCTCTACTGCATTGGAAAATGACACAATTTTATTTGTTTCCCTACTTCTCTAAGCTACAGAAACATCAATTGACCTATTCCTTGAACTCCTTCTTTATACATTTTCTAAAACTTCCTAAGATATGGCAATGGCAAGGGTAGAAATGTGCCCAGGTGTGGCATTAGCTCCACTCACGAATTGGCATATACACCTACTGGAGATACCCTCCCCCTCCCCTTTCTCCCCCCTCCTCCCTCTCCTCCTCCTCTCCCTCCTTGTCCTCCTCTTCCTCCTCCTCCTCCTCCCCCTCCCCCTCCTCCTCTTCCTCCCCCTCCTCCTTCTTTTTTTTTTTCAAGACAGAGTTTCTCTGTTGTAACTCTGGCTGTTCTGGAACTCACTCTGAAGACCAGACTGACATCAAACTCATAGAGATCCACCTGCCTCTACCCCTGAGCACTGGGATTAAACCACTCTTGGTTGGAAATTCTCTTCTAAATGCTTGATGGGTGTATTTACGTTGAATGCTGATAGTCAATGTATCATTATTTGGATGATAATATAACGTGCGTATTTGTCTCCTGCTTGGCTCCTTTCATTAGAAAATGAGCTTGAGGGGAGGGATGTATCTGATTATTCAGTGATAATAGGACCTGGCACATAGAGAATCCTATGTATAATTTTGTTACAATTTGAACGTTGTCTAGAGGCTTATGTGTTGAATGTTTGATTCCCTGTTGGTAGCATGATTTGGGGGGATTCTGGATATCACACGTTGCAGTCTACCTGAAGTATTCTTTTGGAGGTCCTTAGTTTCTTCCTCTCTTGCTCATGAGATAACCTTTTCAACCACATATTCACACACCATGATGCTCTGCCCAAGTACAAAGGGCTACTGTGGTTGAACCCTTTGAAACCACGAGCCCAAATAAATCCTTTCTTCTTTCAATTGTGCCCTCAGATATTTTGAGGACAGCAAAACTAACAAATGCAGTTTCACAATAAATTAATAAATGGATCCCCTAATATAACCTTTGCAGAAAATGTATATATTTCATAGCAAGGATTCAGTGCTGCAATATATTAAATGAATTGCTTTTAAAGAGTATCAATATTAGATTTTCTATAGAATTCCAGTGCCATAGAATATTTCCTATGTTCTCTCCAAGTCAGGAGAAAATTGGGGAAAGACCCTGGTCCCCATCAAAGTCCAGTAGAGATGGAGGGAGGGGCATCTCTAGGACCTTTATGGAATTGTCATATTGTTATACATGCTGCTTCATCTTTTCAGATATAGCAAGCTGGTGAAAACAAGAGATGAAAGGGTCAACAACAAGGGGGATGTGGTGACCATGGACACGGGGGAGAGGCCAGGGAGCATTCCAAACCTTCAAACCTTCAAAAGTAATTGTCACTATCTCATTATCTGGCTAAGACACCCCCCCTCCAGCTCTAGTTGTACTCTTTCTCTCTTTCGTTTCCCCAAATGCTAGAGGAAACAGCCTAGGTGGCAGAGTTCCAATAGCGCATAAGCCTGGCACTGCCTGCATCAGGGAAAATTGCAAGTTCAAGGCTCCCTTAAGCACTGTGGTCCTTGGTGGAAATCAACAATTTTTGGTAGGTTCTAGCTGCTGACAGCACAATCAGTGCAGAGGTAAGGTGCTCTTCTTGGGCCACCTCCACAGATCTGCAAGTCTCATCATGTATATTTAACAGTTGCCCAATCATAGTGTCATAGTCAGGGTTGCTAGTGCTGGGATGGAACACCATGACCAAAAGCAACTTGGGGAGGAAAGGGTTTATTTCACTCGTAGTTCCATATCACAGTTATTATTGAAAGCAGTGAGGGCAGTGCTGTGTATACCAAGAACTGCCAAAGGAACCACCCATTCCCTACCCCCATCCTGCCTTCTGTAAGTCATCACACCAACGTCCTGTGTCATCTCTAATAGCCAAGGCGACAAGCTTCTTGTGGCATGCTCCATACCCACACCCCTAAAAAGGATGCCATCACGCCATCTCGGCGCTGTCTCCTTTAATTCTCTATCTGGGGCAGTCGCAGCTTTGCATCCTTCCCTCTCCACCTCCCACCCAAACGGTGGAATCCTGTTGCGTGGTGACTTGATGCTGTGACTTTACACAGGTGCTCAAGATACTGGTACCCCTTCTGGGTTCTGACCCACACTGTGAGCCTAACCACCTGACCCACAACAGAATTCCACCTCCCGTCTTGCAGATAACTGGACCTTCATCCAACACCAACAATTTGGTAAGTTTCCTCTGGCCCTAGGCGGTGGCACACCAACCATGGTCTTTATGACTACAGCTATCTCTTGTAGCTTTTCTTTTGCCACCCTGCTTTTGGTCCTTTCCCCTAGATGAGATCTTGTTTCTGGGTCTCTGTTTCCTGATTCCTCACTTCAGTTAAAAAAAAATCCCTGGTACCAGGTAGCAAGGTTTCTCAGGCTATTAGTCTTGACCCCCCAATTGGCTTTTGTTGTGTCGTTCTCCCAGCACTCCCTGGGCCCAGGGGATGCCTTTGGCTTGCAGTGCCTACCCCTTCCTTCTCATCCATGGATATGACGTCTCCAAAACCTTTTATTTCCTTTTGAGATGAAAATCCCTGGTTGCTGCCCCTCGGCAGCCCTCAGCAGCCCTGAGCTTGCCAGACTTTGCAGTCAATTCAGGACTTTCCAAATACCACAAGCAATTGATGAGAATGGAACAGAGATGCTCTATTCCCGCATGCAACTTTCTCTCTTCTGTGCTTTAAGCCTTGTTTGTTTTTGTCTGATCTCACTACCACCACCAGCACCTCTGTGTGGATGCTCTGCCTTTTTAAGTTACCGTTGCTGGATCTGCACATGTCTCTGCTCGCTTCTCACCCTGCAGTCTCCTCTGTCTGCAGCAAGGGCTCCAATTTTCTATTGCTAAATCTTCTTTGTTGGTTTTTTTAGTTATGAGTGGCATTAAATTGTTTTATGCTGCCCCACTTTAATTAAAACTAGTTCTGGGACTGAAACATGGCTTACTCCTTCCTCCAGACCTAAGAGTGCTTATTTAAAGGCTACTCTCAAAACCTCTGTCCCCTATTAGGAGAGCCACCTAGATCTGACAGAGGAAGGAGGACAAAGCAGAATAAAGGGACAGACTATCCCAAATGTAGGACTATTGCTACTCACCCCATACTCTTTCAGATTTGGTTTAACTCTCGAAAACTTTTGCTAAAGTATAAATCCTATTATCTCAAGATGTGTAGGACCATCATGTAAACTTTCTATACATTAAGATTTATAAGCATGTGGTATGGTTAAAAATCTGTAAAATCTATAACAAAAGGGTTAACTTAAAACTCGTAACACTGGATTTCATAGTTAAAAATCTATACATGGGTATCTTAGGTGAACCGCATGGAAATGGTCACATGTCTGACAGCCATCTTTACTAGGGTCGAAAAAGATGGATGTCATGTGATTTCACTAGTATCTTAAATAAAGGCAGCCACGTGGTGGTCATGAGCAAAGGGGCAGAAACAGATCACCAAGATATTTCAAATTAAAATGAATTTTTCGTCTGATAATTCCTGTCCTGAAAACAAAGTTTGTAAAAGATAAGATTTTTAAAACAATGTCTTTAAAACAGGATGTTAAAGCTGCATCTCCATGCACTCATATATGGGAATGTTTCTTGTGCTGGCAGCCTGGCTTTTTAATATGAGTCATTCAGATGGTATTGATTTTAAAGATATAAAGAGGTCATAAAAAAAGAACTGAGACTTGCCACTTTTTGGCAGGGTTAGAATTAATAAAAAGAGCCGAAGAGAAGGGACCTGGCAGTTTTGAAGATGCTGGTACCACGTGATAGGCAACAGAAACAGCAGCTGCTGTGAGGTGGAACTGGCTGGAACCTAGAAGGCAGGCTGTTAGTGCTGCCAATGGTGGGGCCAGAGAGGAATGCCAGCGAATCACAGATACTAAGCACTGGATGCTTAGCATTGTCAGAGCTGTGTTCCGCTTTGTCAGGATTGTAGCTGTGCCCTGTCTTTTTTCTCTCTTGAAATAAAAAAGGCACTTTACTTTTTGATATTGCAGAAACACAGAATTGAGAGATTTTAAAGTCCTTTACGAAGAAATTTGGAATCTTACAGAAAATTAAAAACTGGTTTTTTTTTTTAAGGAACAGCTTTTAAGATATTTAAAGTTTTAAGTTTAAGTTTATAAATATTAAGTTTAAGCTTAAGTTTATAAAATATTAAGTTTAAATTTACAAAATTTGTATATCATTAATGCGTGATCTTAAAATAAATAGATAGATAAAGAGTTGAGGTCACAGCTATGAACATCAAACGCTGAGCACAAGAAACTGGGATATTCCTATGATACAGCAAGACAGTGACCTAAACAGTCTGGCAAAGAACTTGAAACTGTGTTAAAGGGTCCCGCTTTCAGAAGATTGGGAACCATTGGCTTAAAGAATGTCTCTCCTCACCTGAGATCTACTCAGTCTTACAAATGTATGTCTAACCACTTCTGCCTTTATCAACTCTGTTCAACTTCAGATTTCTAAAAAAGCTTATGATAAAAATGACATAGGTATGTTTGGTATAAGGTCTACAAACTCCTAATGTCTACTCAACTTGGAAATGTATCTCTAGCTTCTTTTCTTTGCTGGCTTTTCTAAGTTTTAGCCATTTAGATAAACTGAGTCATACAAGAAACTGTGATATTCTCTGATTGTACACTATAAAAGATCAGGAAAGTAAAGTCTCTCTATCGACTGTGCTAAAAGATCTTCAATTGAATCTTCAACTCAAATTTTTAAGGGTCAAACTTAACAGAGATAAATCCTAATTTTATTTTTTTAAGATTATATAGAATTCAATGTAAGTTATCTATTACATAAATAATTAATAATAAATAATTGATATAGAACCACAAGGATTCTGCCAGAGAGCAGTGATCAGGTGCAGGTCATGAGGAAGTAAACATCCGAAGCACAGATTTACACCTGCAGATAAAGCAGACTGCCAAGGCAGCCATTCCCCCGAAAGGGGTGCCGCTTACTGGCTTGCTCCCATGGCTTCCTCAGTCTGCTTATAAAACTCAGGACTACCAGTCCAGGGATGACACCACCCACTATCAGCTGGCCCTCTCCCATTGATTACCAGTTAAGAAAATGCTTACAGCTGGATCTTATGGAGGCATTTTCTCAATTGAGACTCCCTTCTCTCTGATAACTCTAGACTGTGTTAAGTTGACATGAAACTAGCCAGTGCACATAGTGTCGACACATTGTCTATTTCTGAGTCTCAAATTACCTACAAGATTCCATTATTGATAAGTAAAAGATGATAGACGGAAAACATTGCTAGCTATGGATAAAGTACTAAAATGTTATTAATTACATTTCCAATTTTTTTCGTAAAAATAATTATTTGAATCTAGGAAAGTATCAGTCATAGTAGAACTAAATGTTACATACCAAGTGAAGCTCATGGTCTTTTATGAAACCTATGTTGGCATTTTGGAATAATACTCAGGCTTATTAACTATGTCTTTTTCTATCTTAAAAGGTGACAATCACAGAGGAATAAAGGAACTCCAATGAAAGGAACATGTTTTCCAAACAACAATGGCAAACTGGCCTCTCTCTCTCCCTCCCTCCCTTTTTTCCTCTCTCCCTCCCTCCCTTCCCCCTGAAGACTAGAAAGAACTCAAGAGTAACCAAATCTGTTGTCAAGTCATGACATTTCTCTAAACATTAATAATAGAAGCTTTCAATGTAAGAGATGATTGATCAAATAACACAGAGGGCTTCTAAGGCCTTGTTGCCATAAGCATGATAGGAGGTTGGCTGGGTCTCCAGTATCTCCCTTAGTATGCTTGTTGGTTCCAGCAGACCTCAGTTGCATCTGTGTTCTCCCTCACTGTGTTCGTGTCCTCCCAACACTCTTGGCACTGGTTCCAAAACCACATACAGTCTGTTTCTTCAATTGTGCACACACAGAGACTGTACATATGGTATACATGCACACACCACCTGCCAATGAAGCACCAGACATTACAGAAGGCTTTGAGGAGAAATCAAGAGATTTATATCAGAGAAAATTTAGTCGTTTGTGCTTAACTATGAATTGTCATAAACCCTTTGTCAGGCTTCCTGATTTATTCAACGATTCCTGATTTATAAGGTCCTATCTCCTTGCCTTCGTTTTCATCTTTGGTCATTTTATTCTTTCAAATTTCTGATGCATAGAAGCTAAGTTCTTTTTGGTGCTTGTCTTCTGACAGCTGTTTTGATCAAAGTTTCATCTTTCAATCCTACTAGTTTATAAAGTATCCTCCCCACCCCCGGCAAAAAATAGAAGTATTCCTCTATGCAATTCTATTACCAACCATCTTATGATGCTGCTTTGTCCATTCTGCTAGTTAGAAATAAGATGATTATATCTTCATATTGAGATGATTAAATGTGAAACAAATGAGATGTGTATATTAGTTTCAGCAGAGAAGAAATTCCTAATTTGTTCAGCAACACATACGTACACACATTTACAAATATGTGTGTGTGACAGTTTGTTCTAGGAACTAAATATTATATGCTTCTCATGGGGCATACATTACAGCAGAAGGAGACAAGAAATGAATGTGTAGATAAATTAATAAATAGGGCATATCAGGTGATGACTTGCTATGAGAAGAGTAAAGACAGAGGCAGATGATGGTGATGGGGAAAGGAAAATATGAGCCATGCAGCCATGACAGCATCTGACAGAAGGTTTGGTAAGTGGAAATGACAAATGCAAAGGCCCAAGGCAGGACCATAAGAAGTCATAACAAAGCACTCAAATATTTTAATGGCTTTTTATTTTACAGGGACTAAAATCTAAAATCTCCTTTCCCACGAGGCCCTTCCTGATGATGGGCTGTCTTTGATTTTATCTTGTGTTCTGCTTTCCTCAGTCTGACTTAGGTGCTCTTAGGCAAGACACATCTAGGGGATACTGGCCATGCCTGCCCCTTCAGGCTCCGAGGGCCCCCAAGAGCACTGGGGATTATTCTTCTGGTGTCCTTGACCTCTCTGGTCCTGGCAATACCACCTCCCCCTCTTCTTCTGGGTTCCTGGAGCCCTGGATGATGTTTGGTTCTAGACCACTGCATGCTCCCATTCTCTGCTTGAGGAAGCCTTTCTGATGAAGATTGGGCTAGGCACCAATCTATGAATAGATGAATAGAACAGGACTTGATTAGAAATAATCTCTTGGCTATCCAGCCTCTAGTTCCTGGTCTATGCTGCACTATCAGACATGGGTTCTCTCCTTTTGCAGGGCTTCTACCCTTCCATTGTCCCAGTAGATCCTGTAGGGAGGATAGATTATGGGTCAGAGGGTTCGTGGCTAGGGTGGTGTCTCAGTCCCACCACTGGGAGCCTGGCCCAGTTACAGAAGATGGCCTGTTGAGGCTCCCCACCCCCCATTGCTAGAGGTTCTCACCAGGATCTCCACCTTGGATTCCAGTGAGTTTCCGCTGCCCTAGATCCCCAGTTTGCCCCTAAAAGTCCTCAAATTCTGGTCATCTTTCTATATATTATCTCCTTCCATCCATATCTCCCTACCTTGTCCCTTCTCTTCTCATTCCTACACTGCCTCAGCCCACCTGCACCATCTGTCCCATTTCCCCTTTACCAGGGAGACCCATCCTTGTTGCATAGTCTCTCTGGGTCTAGGGATTGCAGTATCTTGTCTTTTGCTTAACAGTTAATATCCACATGCAATGTTTGTCTTTCTGGGACTGGGTTACCTCACTCAGAATGATTTTTCCTAAGTCCATCCATTTGCCTGCAAAATTCATGAAGTCATTTTTTTTTAAATGACTGAGTAATACTCCATTGTGTAAATGTGTCATAATTTCTTTAGTTTTTCTTCAGTTGAGTAACATTTATGTTGTTTCCAGTCTCTTGTTATTATTAATAAAGTTGCTATAAACATAGTTGAGCAAGTATCTTTCTGATAGGATGGAACCTCCTTTGGGTATATGCCCAGGAGTGACATAGCTGAGTCTTGAGTTAAGTTCCAATTTTCTGAGGAATTGCCATATTGATTTCCATAGTGGCTGTACAAGTTTGTACTCCCACCAGAAATGTAGGAGTGTTCCTCTTGTTCCACATCATCTCCAGTATGGGCTGTCATTTGTGTTATTGATCTTAGCCATTCTGAGGGGTATAAGATGTAATCTAAGTAGTTTTGATTTGCATTTCCCAGATAGCTAAGGATGAACATTTCTTCAAGTGTTTCTCAGACATCTGAGATTCCTCTTTTGAGAATTCTTTGTTTAGATCTGTGTCCCATTTTTAATTAGATTACTTGTTTTTTTGATGTCTAGTTTCTTGAGTTCTTTATATATTTTGCATATTATCCCTCTATTGGAAGTGGAGTTGGTGAAAATCTTTTCCCTGTAGATTGATGTAGGTTCTGTAGAGTGATTCCCCTCACTCTACAGAATGGCTAAGATCAGTAACACAAATGACACCCCATGCTGGTGAGGATGTGGAGCAAGAGGAACACTCCTTCATTTCTGGTGGGAGTGCAAACTTTTACAGTCACTATGAAAGTTAATATGACTATTCCTCAAGAAATTGGAACTCGAACTAACTCAAGACTCAGCTATTCCACTCCTGAACACATACTCAAAGGAGGTTCCATCCTATCAGAAGACCTATTGATGGTATCTTTTGCCTTACAGAAGCTTTTCAGTTTCAAGTGGTCGCACTTATTAATCATTGATCTTAGTGCTTGAGCTGTCAACAAGAATATCTTTTAAATGATTTAGTTCATAAAATAATGATTCATTGGATAAATACACTATCATTTTTCTGTTCTTAAATGAACCTTTCCTCTTTTTTATTTCTTTCACTATCATATGTAATTCTCATATGAACACCTTTGGTTATAAGTAGAAATGAATTTATTCTCTGCCTAATCCTATTCCCTAAACACTAACCATTGGAATTATTATGACAATATCCAAAGCATTCACGTAATACTAAAATCATAACAATGTACTTTCAAGTATATTACATTTCTTTAAAATACTGCCTTTTGGCTTGTGTTATAATAATATCCTAATTAGCAACAAAACTCAATTATATCTGGTTCTAATGAAGCCCTTATCACAGAGTGTTGTGCTACTGTTTGGTACTGGCTTATTTGTCTGTCCCCCTTACTGAGAGCTGAGTTCTTGTCTCTGTCCTATAAATGTAATTCTTCAATAACTTTTAAATTTGTGGGAGTTGAGATTAGAGAAATACAGCATGAAATGGTTGACTGATTAAACTTTTAGATGTACCAGATTGTAGTACAGCTAAGAAAATTAAAATACAAAAAAAATGGATGTTTTTGATGTGCTATAAAAATTTAAAGTATCATCAATGTGAAGTTTTAGGTTTTCCTTGAAAGCCTTATTTGTTCACAGTGTTTTATTTTAGAATGAACTTTTAATCCATTTGAATACTTTAGCCTACTCTGAGATATTATCTTCTGTGCTAAGTACACATGAGGATAAAATCCCTCCTTTCAGAGAGGTCAGTTTCAAAGACTGAGAAGTAAGCCAAGAAGATAACAGTAAAACAATTAACTGTGATAAACACTGCAGTATAGAGAGTCATAAAATTAACTTGAAAACATGTGTTAGCAGGTTGCTATAATGAAGGCAAACTACAGTAGCTTAAACAAATAGAAGTTTATTCTCTGTTCCTCAGTGGTCTAATCAACAGCAGCCCAGGGCTGCCGACAACATTGCTCTAACAGTCGGTGGCCCGCCCAGGCCCCTTCCGTCTTATTACTTTGACAACATCATATGTTGCTTCTATTTTTGTGACATCAGAAGAGGTCAGGCTTCCTATATGGCTGTGATCCAATGAGAAGGAGGTGAGAAGGGAACAAGCCCTTTAAATGGCCTGAAAGAATACTGTACTTGTGATCACACAGCATTGGTTAGAACTTGTTAGACACTAGGGAGATTGAAGGATGTAATCTTCAGATGCGTGGTTAGGTGCACAGCTCAACTCAAGACAGTGTTCTTAAAAGAGAAAAGAGCCTCGATCACTCTGAATAAATCAGTCTATCGTGGATTTACAAGAAAGTGAGGCTTGAGTTGAGTCTTATTTTAAGAATAGGAACTTGGACGACTGGAGAGATAGTTCATAGTCAAGAGCACTGGCTGTTCTTCCAAAGGACCCAGGTTTGATTCCCAGCACCCACATGGCAGCTCACAACTGTCTGCAACTCCAGTTCCAGGGGATCTGACACTCTCACATGGACATATATACAGGCAAAACACAAATGCACATAAAATAAAAATAAATAAATCATTAAAAAATAGGAACTTGGATTTAAATAGTGTTTTACTACTGACGAGTAGTTACATGCACAATTCAATATGATACAACAGCCCAATTAATTAATCAGCTCAGATCTGATTACTGCTATATCATTATTCCTTAAGCTGAAAAATATATAGTTTAAATGGCTTGTTCATATCATATGTCTGGTATGTGATTCTAGAATACAACTCATGGTTTTTGAGTTCTCCAATCCAATACTCCTGCAATAAACATGACATAATTTGGCTAATAATAAATTGTTACATAAAAAGAATTATCCTCTTTCAAAAGCATTTTTTTTCATTTGGGGACTCAGTTGCTTCATCAGTATGACTTCCAAAAATAACAGTCTGTAGAAGTAAATAGAATGGTGCTAGGAAAATGGCATTTGTCTATTTTCTGTGAGTTTAATATATACTCATGAAACATCTGGACCTTTCCAAATGGTTTACACTGGGAGGGGAGAGAGAGACCAGAATCCCTCAGAGACCACTGATGATGAATTGAAGGGAATCGTGGCACCTTCTGTCCTCACTGACTGTTTCTACTCTGTGAGTCAAGTGACTTGCAAAAATGACTCTCATTGCCAACTTCTGCCCTCCAGGGAGGCTGGGCCTAGGGAACCAACGTACGAGATTTGCCCTTGCGCCTCCTGCACACAGGCTCTCACTGACAGCTGCTAGGTGCAATTTAATACTGGTTATGATGGCCTCCTTTAAACTCTTCATCCCAGTGCGTCTTGGGTCGTAAAAACTCGCAGAAGACTGGTTCAGCAGCCATTGCGTATGCTCTTACATGTGAAGCAGTTTCAGTGTGCAGGGTCCTTCCTCGTGAGTCCGTATTTCATGTCACATCAGTGTGTGACGGCTGCTTGTTACCCACACATACCATGTTTTATATTTCTTATTGTTTACTGAATAAGACAATTATAATCCAGTTTCACAATCAGTTTTTATCTTAATGCCCCAACAAGAATGGAGTGGATCTTGTGTGTAATCTAGCTCTTTTTGGAAAAGCATACATTTGCCCTTGAACTCAACATTCCACACACCTTTCTTCATCTTGTACTTGAGGTTTTGCACAGGTAGGGCTCTCTGAGATGGCATGCATCAGAAAAGACTTATCTACATTGTTACAGGGGCCCATGAAAACATATACAAAGTGAAATAAAATACAGTCATCATTGATTTATTACTGAAAAGTGGTGAAGACGCTAACAAGGACAGAGAACGTAAGAATATAAAATTGAGGAATAGTCAAAATGCCCTTCCTTGATATTTAAAGAAGAGGCAATAAAATTCTGGAGGAAGTATATACTCAGAAAAAAAAAATCTGTTTTATGGCAACAATCTCTACATAAATCCCATCCCCTCCCTTCCTTCCCTTTTTTTTTTTTTTTTTTTTTTGAGTTTCAATAATTTGTATCTTCCGAAGAATTTATTTACTTCCTCTAAGTCATCAAATTCCATGTTATACAATTGTCCCTGGTTCTCCGTTATTTCCTTTTATTTATTTATTTTTAGTTGCCTTTTTAACAGAGGGAGATACGCATATTTCTGCCAACACAAAGGTCCTTTCAACCTTAATACAAAGATCCTTGAGGAAAACCGCATGGATAGTTCCTAACTTTTGCATTGTCACGGGATATGATGAGAAGGCATTCCTGAACTGGTACAAGGCATGGGTTCCTGTCAAAAAGCTGGAAATCAAACGCAGGCTTTCTGTCTGCTATAACTCTGTAACTGTGCCTGGCTTCTGCGTGCGTGCGCCTTCCTCCTGGTTCACACTGGTGTCCCGCTGCAGGACCCTTGCAGTTATCATCATCAGCATCATCCTTACCGGACGTGCACGGCTGAACGGACACCTTGATCTTTACACCTTGTCCCCAAGGGAGGATTTGATTTTCCTCCATTCCAGTCACTGCCCAGTTCTCCTCCCCATGTAATAAACGAGGTCAGGAGGCTGGCCCGCAGCTGCCCTCCCTCCGTTTGTCATTTGTCATAACCTGTTGGCGCTCTCTTCTGCCCCATTTGGCTTGAGACTATCAGTCACCTCTTGCTTTCTTTCTCATCCTATCCTATACTGATTCAGATGGAAATTTTCTTAAAAATATAGGTTTTTTTTTCTGTTTTTCCTAATCCAAATCCTAGGGGATGTATGCAAATTTAAAATACATCCAATTTTCTAAAGCTGGTGATAGTAGAAGAGTTCTTTTTCAGGAAGAATTGGAAACTGTTGAAACTTTAATCATGTAGGCATGTTCTAGTGGCAAAACAAAATAAACAGACCTAATTTTGAAGGCAATTAAGTAATTATGTTTTTATCTGGAAATATTAATGTTTAATTAAATTATAAGATATTCCTGAGGTAAGTTAGCTGAATGGTTGCTTACAATGACAAATTACAAAAATTATTAATCAGCAGATTTGTATTGTTTTTACCCAAATATAGTTTTAAAAAGTTTTCCTTAGTTGAAAGCACAGTGATAAGTCAACTCCTTTCTCTCTCTAATATTGCTAACTTTATTTACATATATTTACTGAGCAATATCAGTGTTTTAAGAATGTGAGTTAGTCTTGCTCTCCCATTGCTTTGAAATGCTCTTGTGACTTTGTTTTCATGGGGGAAAAAATCCAGATTCCCACCAGTATTACCAACAAAAGATTTCTGTTTATGCCCTTGTATGCATTTCTGTAACTGTTCTTTAAAATTGTAAATTGAAGCATCTTTCTCTTTATTTAAAGTAAGAACAGTGTGCTAATTAGACATGGTTAGTTTAATTCTGTATGTATGAATTCATCTTTTTCTCCTCTCATGTATCTTAAGGTTAATTTACTTGTTTGATGTTGACCTTTCAAGAGTGTTTTCATACATACACACATACGTGTGTGTGTGTGTGTGTGTGTGTGTGTGTGTGTGTGTATGTGTGTGTGTGAGAGGGGGGGAGTGGGGGTGCTGAAGAGAGGGAGAAAAAGAAAGTATACAGGAAAAGAGGAGAAAGAGAAACAGAACACACAAAAAAAGGGAAAAGAAAAAGAGGAGAAATTTGTAAAATTTTCTGCTTGGAAATAATCAGCAAGAGTACATATTCCAGGGTTTCCTTTGGGGGGTGGGGTGGGGGAGGGGGACATGGTATATAAAAGCAGGCACTTAATGCTCTCTGAAGTCTGTTTTTCCTGATCTCTTAGAGATCAATCTCAGAACTGCTTTTCTTCAGCATTCAGGATGCAGACACTACATGCTCCAAGGAACCATCTTTGGTTCCTCTTCCTGCCCCAAATGCTCAGGAATCACCCTGACTCATTTTCTTCATGACTTCACTTCTTTGTCATAGCATTTGCCTATTGTTCAATTACTGATGTATCGATAATTTCTTCTATCTTCACTGTAAGCTCCCTTTATTATTTTATTTGACATCACTGTGTCCGCGGGGGCTCTAATGCTGCCTGGAACCCAGAAGGTTCCAGACAAGTATTGAATGACTACAGGGATCATGCTAAATTACTGCTGTTGTCAAAGTCCCAGGGAGAAGATACGGAGCTTGTAAAAAAGTTAGAGAATAAGATATTTTCTAAGCAAGTAATATGACTGAAAAGAAAGGAAAAACATCTTTAAAATAAAGTTAAACGTAAAGAGAAATAACATTAAAGGAAAGTGAGATGGTATCACTAAAATGGTTGTATACTTGAAAGGTACAATTTAAGAAGACTAAAAATTAACAAATATACTGAATATGCATCCAAGATGGAAAACACGATGATTTAATGTAAATATACTTCATGTCATGATTATCCTACGTATACTAACTACTACACCAATCACCACTGCTCATATTATAGGCTGAATTCATTTGAGAAAACCGGTGGAAATGCAGAATAATACAGCTGAACTGTCAGGGCTCTCTAGGGAATTGTGTGGCCCTTCATTTCTGGTTCTGAAAGATTCTCAGTGGAGCTTGATATGTCCTTTTTTAAAAAACAGGTGGACTGCCTCAGAAAAGACAGATCCATTAGTTTATCATTTTGAAAATCACTCTAGAAAAAAAAAAAAAAAAAAAACTATGGCGACAGTACAAGGATTGGAATGTGACAAGACTTGCTGCATTGTGAAAAGGGATGCACAAACAGAGCATGGAAGATTTGGGGAGCAGAGAAATCACCCCACATAAATTAGATTCGTATATCTATTGATGTGTATATCATATATCATTGATGTGTATGTACATGCCATGTACATACATCTGTGCACACCCACAGAGTGCTCAACACTGAATCCTGAGAACCAAGAGTCCTGGGTGATTATCTGTGCCCATGAGGCACTGTAATTACTATGTCACTCCGATGGGAGATGTTCATGAGGGATATTAGGTACGTGTAAGCAAAGCAGTGTACTGGAAATCTATACACCCGCCTCTAATTTTACATGAGCCTCAAACTGCTCTAAACTGTCTTTTTAAAAAATATCCATTAAAGAACCACATGCAAAAGCTGGGTGTGGTGGTGCATGACTTTAATTCCAGCACTTGGGAGGCACAGGCAGGTGAATCTCTGTGTGTTCGAGGCCAGCCTGGTCTACCGAGGGAGTTCCAGGACAGCCAGAGTTACAATGGAGAAACCTTGTCTCAAAACAAACAAGCAAACAAAACCACATATATGTAGGGTTTTCAATGGAAGAAGCACAAATGACTTCTCTGTACAATTTTTGCCACTCCTCTGAGCCTGTAGCTATTTCAAAATAAAAGTTTAAAAATCCTTAGTATCTATATTTAAAAAAAACATATTCCCCGTAATAAGTTTATCACATTCCAAAAACAGATGTAATAAATGTCTATTGTTTTGACAGCACTTTTATGCTTTCACTGTGGCCAAACACTGTAAAAAACCAATCTGCCTGAAGTCCCTATGTAGATGTGTCCATACTACTTGGAAATATTGGTGGTTGTACTGGAGAACAGTCCCCAAATGTTCTGTTTCAGTGGTGGATACAAGACAGTGGTTTCTGCTGCTTTATTTCTCCAACATGAAATTGCCACTTAGCCTTCATAAAGATTTTAATGAAAAAAATTAAGAACATAATCAAATAGTCTGCAAACAAACCAGCAAACTAGTTGAATGTAATGGCCTGTGGTAGGTCAACTACGTTAGCCTCACATAAGACAAATAAATAGAATTATTTCTAAACTCCCATGAGAGGTTGATTGAATGGAAAAATGTAACAAAATCATTCATCTACCTCACCGACTTCTAACTTGTTTCCAGTCTTAGCTCCTCAGATACAAAACAAAACAGATTTTTTAATGGGAAAATGGGAAACAAGCACATAACATTTTACTTGCTTCATTTAAAATTTAGAATGGAGTCACACAGATTATGCAATTAGGTTGCAATACGCAAGAGGTTTCCAAAGAAATAGAGAAAACTTGTAGAAAATTAATTAGCCTTGTTTATTTTGACTAGGTTTTCCTTAGGAAATGTCTCATGTGTAGAACCTACCCCCACCCCCACACTCTAGTTCATCTTTTTTTCCCCTTACATTCTTGTCTTTAAGGGAGAAAGTCCAAAAGGAAAGAAACGAAACCAAGTGATCAAGGAGATGCCCCACTGCAGATACTCACCTCATAAAAATGATAAATATGCCAGATACGAGGATAGTTGCGTGGATAGTACCACACATGCTATAAAACATATGTGGCTTTATCTATATAGAAAACAGAAGGGAGAAGCTAAACATTCCCACCAGGTAAATAATACATGGGGAGTTAGCAAATGCACACATTCTAAATATGCATGAAACACAACCAACTAAATACATATTTACTTAAGAGGCCACACATAAATCTATGCTAGAAGATTCGCTAATATTCATGAAATATTAGTGTGGAACGCATTAAAGGGCATTCGGTCACACATACCAAACATATAAAGACTGTGAATGAGTACTATATATCAGCTAGCGTTGGCTTCTCACAATGGAATGTGTGATCCTCAAGAAAGTGAATTGCACTGAAGTCCGAAGAGGTGACCAATGCACTCGATATCTGTGGTAGGACAACAAAATAATGAACGTGTTTGTCTTTGGAGCCAATAAGCAATAAATATAGCAGCCTTAATGCTGTTGTTAAAAACATATTTAGCAAAGACAAAAACAAGTAATGTGAATATAATGCTCCCTTCATTAAAAGAAACTTGGTTCTCTTTCTTTCCAGTGATGCATTTGTAATTAAATTGAAAAATCATTCACGCTTTTATTTATTAATTCATTCAGTCAGTCCTGCATTCATTCACTCAACAACAGTGAGGAAAACAGTGACAGAAATTCCTGGACTTGTGAGGAAAAGAGACAGTCTGATGTACATAATGTATTAGGTCAGGTGGAGGAAAAACAGGCAGAGAGGAATGTGGGAAGGGGGTAACTTATGGTCTAAATAAGACTTCAAGGAGTTGAGGTTGGAGAGACAAACAGGAGTATAAATTGTCTAGGCAGAGGAGACAGCAAGTTCAATGTGAAATCATTTCCTGATGAGTGTCAGGAAAGGTGAGCAGCCCAGTTGGGGGCAATGGTGGAAAGAGGAGTCACGAGGTGAAGGAGGCTCACACGGCTCCTTCTTTGTCTCAGGGCCACAGTATTGGGTGTGGACAGGCTTCATCTCTTTCCTCTTGTGCAGTGGTTCTCAACCTTACTAATGCTGTGACCCTTTGATACAGTGCCTCGTCCTGTGATGACCCCCCAACCATAAAGTTATTCTTGTTGCCACATCATAACTGTAATTTTGCCAGTGTTGTGAATGTAATATAAATATCTGACATGAAAATGGTCTTAGGCAACTCCTATGAAAGGGTCATTTAACTCTCAAAGGGATCTCAACCCACAGATTGAGAACTGCTGCTCTTGTGGTTTTGCATTTTAAAATATTTTTTCCGTAACTTTTCATGTACAACTCGTTCTAAAATATATGTACATTATGGATCTGCTAAATCAAACTGATAAATAGATGCACACCTTGAGTACTTAGCAGTTTTTATTGTGTGGATAGCTAAAAATCTGCTCTCAGCAATATTCAAGGATATGAAAGGCACTGCTGTTGACTTTCATGGTTTTGTAGTTCTGACCTTGCCTAGACACTTGTTAACAGACAACACCCAAATATACTGTGAACGCCGTATTTCTTCACCCAGACACATGTGGCAGATTTATCATGATGAGCCGGAATCTTAAAAGATATTCTATACTTTATTAAAGTTGACTTTCTCTGCACTTCCACTCCCTCTGCTGGTTATGAAGACTGAAAATTCAGTACTGCGTGAATTTACTGTGGCTTCAGCTGAAACAGGAACAGGGTCAAGGAAGCCATGGCTATTAAGCTCACACCTGAATCGGAGCACCAATCTCTGACCTGACTATGATGGAGATGCGCACACTGCTGGCTATAGGACCAAAGAAGTTTATTTAGTTGTTTTGCCTTTTTCCTTGAATGGCAACCATCTGCACACTCTTCTTCCTGCTCTTTTCAAGGTATTACAGCAGATGAGCCGGCTGAGATCCAGAGGTTCAGGGCCTGCCTCAGCTCCAGGTCCGTTATACCTTAGGACAGCAACAGGACCAGAAGTCTCTTATGTGGCTTGAAGAAATGTGGCCACTGAATACCATAAAGAGGAATTTGCCCTGGATAGAAAACGTATTCTGTCAATGAAAGTAAAATTAGCAGCACTGTCTTGTGATCCTATTGCAAGTTTGAGGATAGAGCTGCCAAGAAAATTTCATTTCAAGATCTTAGAAGTTATAAAATGTCTATTCCTTAATAGGGTAGCACAAGGGTAAATTCGTGTGCTTTTTCTCTGAAATTTGGGCCTATTCTGGTATTATTATCATCATCATCATCATCATCATCATCATCATCATCATCATCATTCATTGTGTCTGTATCTTAATTGGAGGATAAAAGAGCATGGATTTGTATGGGGGGAGAAGTAGAGAGGATGTGGAAGGAACTGGGGAGGGAAAGCTGACATAAGAATATATTATATGTAAAAAATCTGTTTTCAATAAAAGCAAGAGTAAAGTCTGATTTATGGTTGGTATGATTCAGTCTCAGAATTGATTATTACTCTAAAATGATTTTAAAGTCTAGTTTAAAATAAGCTAAATAATTACAGAAGTAGATTGACTAAATCCCAGAGCCTCCCTTGGTTTCTACTGCCTTGTGTCTGTGGGACAGCAGAGCAGCCATTTCTACAGCCAGGTCTTGTTCCATGCTTTTCCCATGCCTGGAGTCACTTGGGGTCCTATGCCAAGTCAAACAAAAGAAACGTGGCTGTCGCTTGAGGAAAAACACTGCCAGCATGCTTACTGTTTACTTAGGTCAAGCATTTTCTCCTCTCTCACATTCAGTGACTAGCACCCTAGAGAAAAGCAAATCCCATCGACACACACCACCTTTCCCAGAAAAGCAACAGCTACAACGCACCCACCTGTTACAGTGTGTGCTTAGTTGTGGCTCTGTGAGCCGTTGCAAGAGTGATGCAGGAAGGACCCAGGGGAGCTGCTGGTGCCATTCTCTGCCCTGTGCATGATGTAGGAAAAGCACAGGTGCAGCAGGTGTCTATGAAGGGTGGAACAAAAGAAAACATCTCTTATGGATGCTACTGTCTACAGGACCAAAGAAGTATATTTGGCTGTTTTGCCTTTTCCCTTGTTCGGCAGTGTCTGTACACTCCTCGGCCTACAAGGAAAGCTCATTGAGGGGCTAAGGCAGTGTCTATCTGCTCAGTAACTAAGGTTTTTAAATATGGGATTCTAAATAAATGTGTGTTCAGTAAAAATATTGAAGAAGAAATTCATTTACTCTGTTCCCAAAGCATACAAAAATCTGGAATTCTTTTTGTTGATAATAATGAGATTAATAATTATAATTGCTGCATTTATTAAATGTTTATAGTGTCTTGAAACTGTGTTAAACTTTACAAATATTGTCTTACTATATACAACCTAATGAAATAGAATATTTTTTCCTAATTTCATGGATAAGAAAAATACATCTTGAGCAATTAAATTACTCACTAAATTGCCCAGAACTGCACCTTAAACAACTTACATTATTTTTAATTATTGCTTTATGAAATTCCTTGGCCATATAGAACAGTAATACTGGGATAATGAGGGCTCACTATATTACCCTAAAATTCTAAGCTGCTTTTCCAAAGTAGATCAAGGCCCAAACACCAAAGATTTAGAACCTTGCCCAGCCTCATGTCTATGTAACTTGGAACAGGGGTAGGGTCAAAACTCTCATGGAGACTTGGAAAAATGTTAACTATAACCATTTTGGGAGAGATGTATGTATGGCCAACATGCCTGTATGCAAGCATGTTTGCATATTTGTGGGTGTATAAGTACATGCACACATAAATACGTGTATCTGGTGGTGGCCCAAAGTTGAAGTTAGCTGCCTTCCATGATCCCTTTCTACTTTATTTATTGAAGCAGTGTCTCTCTCTGAACTGAGAGCTCACTAAATATGGATTATTTTGCACTAGGTATCCTCTCTACTTTTGCCTCCCAAATGCTGAGATAATTGGCACCACCCACCTGTGCACAACTTTCAAATGGATTCTGCAGAATAAAACATTGGTCCTCATGTTTCAAGGTAAGTACTTTATCCACTGAACCATTTCCCAAGTCACCACTGTCAAATCTTCACTACCCTAAACCTGATTAGGGAAAGGATAGGGATTCAAATATCTGAGTCAACCTTGAAGAGCCTTTAACTAAGTGTTCACTGGCTTAATAAAAATGTCCTGCTTAGAACTACCATTAGTAGTTCATACCAGGGATGATCAAGACTCACCACGCTAATGAATGAATCATTGCAAGTCGTGCTGACAAGGGATTGATTAGTTTTGTATAGAAATTCACGAGTTTAGAACACAGAACATCAAATACAACCTGAGATTGGGCTCAACTGTCTTCACAGGGAAGGGCTTTTGGCAGCTGTATGAAGGGAAAAATGAGAAGTAAGTAGAGAGCAGAATGATCACATTAGAAGAGCACCATGAGGAAGAGTTAGCTTGTGCTCACAGAATAAACATTTGCTCCACCAAACTCCTAGTCATTCAGCTCAGCCTCCTCGTGCCTGGGATTTATGTATATTTTAGAAGAATCAAGGGCAGAGCTATAAAGTATTGTAACAGATAACTAGTCATGTGGTCTCCAGAAAGTCATACAACTAAAGTATAAAATGTTTACCTAAAGGCATGCTGGGGTGTTGATGAACTTTGGTGGAATGGTTGTAACTAGTTAACAGAATCTGCGAGAATACTAAGCTAAGGAATAGTGTGGGTTTGTCCTTCACGTCTATTGGTTTCAAAGGATTGAAATGGAGCATGTGACAGATCAGACCAATCTCCAGCCCAGCCCTGACTCCCATCCTGTCAGCAAAACAGCAACCATCCTTCCGAATGACAAAATTACTGCCATGCCACTGGGAAACCGTGAGACGTAAGCATTTATTTTCTGCTCTCATGAACCCCAGATTGTGAACTACAAAGTAGGAAAGCAAAATTGTGAAGGCTTCTTTTGGTTGCTCAAGAATAACCTTTTTATTCATTTAGCCTTCAGATGTAGCAGAACAAAAAAATTAAAGATTTTTGTACATTTTACTTTTATTTTTTGAGAATTGCATAGAACAGTTTACATCATTTCTTCCTCCCACTACTCTCTCCAGTTCCTCCTGTGTATCCTTTATCTCCATCCCTTCTCAAATTTATGGCCTCAAAAAAAGTAGTTTCAAAAGTGGTTTTAGCCCAGTGTTGTACATTGAAGTCATAATACTCTAGGGAAAAAAAACTATTCTTGAATATTTAACCCAAGCATTAGCGAAACTTTCAAATTGTTTGTTCCTATAAAAATACTATGTAGTTTGTAAATTATTCCAGATACATTTCTAGGTAGTTTCTGGAAAGCTCTTAGTGTAAGCTCAGTGTGTGGTAATTATTAGTGTAAGTTCTTAAAAGAGAAAGACTATTTAGTATATATTTAATGTCTAATATAAATCATGTAAAATTTTCTGTATGAATTTTTATTAGTCCATGTGAGGTTCCGTTTTCCTTAATAACTCCAATTAAGAGATGCACATAGAATTGACAGAATATGCCACTTTCGTGCCTCTCTAGCAAGTCAAAGGGCTTGTCCATTTTCTTGACACTGTATTTACTTAAATGAGTTTATCTAAAGGGAAAGAGCAAGGTTGCAGGCAGCTTAAAACAATGCTGTAATTGTCACTAATTAAGGGTTCTCAGCTGTGTCTATACAGGGGAACTATTTACTTGCCTTGTACATACTCAGCTGTAGGGAAATACACTAAAGATGTCTGCACTTATTACCTTTACAACTATGGCAAGCAGTTCCCAAGCTGGCTGGGAGTTCAGCAAGAATCCAATCATCCACAGAGTGATCTGTGACTATGTAGATCTGATCTATTACTGGTATCTAAAATCCTACTTTCACTACCATAGTCTTACATACACAGGAGAGTTAATGTTTGCAACCCTGAAGAACATCCTTAAGTATTCTTTGCTTTAGTTGCTATGCTCCCTAAAAGACAATGAAAAACTAGACCAATGTTTCTCTAACTATAATGTGCACGTGAATCTCCTGAGCATCATATTAATTTCAAATTCAGATGTTGGAGGTTTGCAGTGAGTCTTGAGTCTTCCCAAGAGTATATCCAAGTCTGTATATTAATTGCCAAGGGAATAGCTGGCTTCTGGTGAGCCCACAACTCTGATATTGTCTCTCTCATAAGGCCTTTGCTTGTGAAATGGGGTTGACAATCTGTCATGCCCTAGGATCACAATCCAGGCATATATTTTTTTATCATGCCATGATGTTATTTACTCCAGTGAACAAGATAATGGATAAGAGTCTAAATTCAGATGTTGATCTATTTTATAAGGTTTGAAAACTCATACGTGAACAACAAATATAATTATAGAAATTAGATGCCTAGATTGTAAGTTCATGATGTTATCATGAAATATTAAATAGCAAGAGAAAGAAAAGCATCCTCATTGTCACTACCAGCCCAGACTTTTGAAGGGCTCTGTGAAATGCTATTAGTGTCATTTTCTTTCATTTATATAGATCTGTTTTTGAGGATAGAATGAACTTTCAAATATTTATTTGCAAACTGTTCATGGGTTTGGTTTTGATGATTTGATTTTTCCTCAATATATTGCCACTTAAAAAACCCTCTATTTTTGCCTCCTGCCTATATCCCATCCCCAATTCCTAAAGATCAAATTAAGTCAAATCTTCCAGTAAAAATCTTGCTTTGGGAATCTCTTTATTTAGTTCAGTTGTACAGTAAGTTTTGTGATCCCCAGAAATGCCCTCACAGAATTCTGAGGGGGCTACTTTAGTATCTACACTCAAGTTCAAAATCAGTTTGACCTTTTCATATTCTTAGTATTTGTGTGATTTAAATGGCATACCTGCTCATCTTTTCTTTCATTGTATCAGTTGCTAAAGCAATACACAAAAGTCTTTAACAAAAAGCAACTAATTTCCAATTTTCCTTTAAGGGAGTAAATACGGAATGATCAAATATAAAAATAAAATGTGGATTGTTTCTAACGTTCACAGCCTAACATGGAGGATTGAAGAAAAGATTCTGTAGCTAATGTATTCATGATTGAACTGTTTGTATATTAAATATGATGCTAGGATATAAATTAACTTAAGCTCTTGAAATTTATAGATGAATTCAAAAATGTAAATCTACTCATAAAAAGCCATTTATCTCATTTGTTTGTATGGTAATTGATGGCTCATAATGAAATAATCTGATGCACAGAGTCCAGCTAAATTAGCCTGCCAGTAATGTACTGTCTTGAAGTGACTTCACATTCTCATTAGAGCCTCTCTAATTTCTAAAACTAAATTAATGCAATTAGTGATCAAATCAATACATATTGATCATGAGTCTCTTCAATATGGCATGAAAATATCAGGTCAAAAAGAAAGGGCTTTTTAAGATCATAGAATTAATATAAAAAATCAAAGTAGGGAAAAGAAAAGCAGCTTTGTGAAATGTTCGAGTTAGCTATTATTCATATGTGGAAGGAATACATTGCTGTTCAGATGATATTTATAACGATGTGCTAAAACCCCACCCCTTCCTTCCAGCGCATCGATGCGGCATTCATTGTTCATATGGATTTTCTCTCTGTAAGTATCCAAAAGCACTTTTTCCCCTCATGGTGCAGAATTTCAGATGACTAATCACTCAAAAGCATTTCTCTCCTTTCACATGCAAATGTAAGCAAGATTTTGAAGAGTAAGTACTTCCAGCTCCTAGATCCAGTACCTATCCTGGGAAGGGGGTAGTCTCTGGCTAAATATATGCAGAAAGGACTTGAATTCCAGAATGAAAAATCAAAGCACATTTGTGGAAGTCAAGGGACTGCTGCTTTTCTACATACTAATCAGCTGATTTCTCTGTGAAACAAAAAGATACTTCTGAGAGACATAGAGAGGGGGGTGGAAAGTGGCAGGCAGCACCTTGCCCCCAACCAAACCAATTGCAAAGTGTCAAGTTGGCTTCTGCTGACGTACGTACACAAGGACACTTATGATGGATTGCCCATACTGCTCAAATCCTTGCTCTGAGAGTCAGCAGATCATGTATATCTTGGAGATTCTTCTTAGTAAATTAAGAAAGGAGAAAGTATCACAGGCCAAGTCTGGGGAGAGAGAGGATCCAAGCCACAAGACTGCAGGGGAGAGGGTGGGGGGTATGTAGTCAGAGCTAGCCAATTTGCCTCTGCATCACCAGGACATGTTAGGGCGGAGGCCATGTTTCCTAACTCACTCAGGTCTGCATTTCAAGAAGCCTTAATACATGTGAATAAATTCCCTATCTGTCTCTGATAAATAAATTGCAATTGCTTTCTTTAAAAAGGAAAAAAAAAAATGTAATGAAGTTTTCCTTGCGATTTCCGTACCGTGTGAACATAAGGATTTTCATGGTATGTGAGAAATATAAGCTGTAATTACGCAAAAGAATGATACTGGCAAGGGTGGGTTTCATTATGTGTGTGTGTGTGTGTGTGTGTGTGTGTGTGTGTGTCCTGTTTGGTTGTGAGTGCTCTCACAGGTCTGCTTACAAGGCTGACACTGTCCACCAGTGCTGTTCTTGGTACTTCTGGGAAGCCAGCCTGGCAAACGATGCCGTAACCAGAACCACAGATTTTAAAATTAAAGTGTGTTGCTGGTGAAAACAATAAATTTATATTTTCTGTACGATTTTTTAATTCTCAGAAGGGTTCACTGCACATATTTTGAGGTCTTTTGGTAATAGGACATTGCTTTCATGTAGCTCCCTTATCACTGGCCAACATGGTGGTTTGGAGAAAGGATCCCATGAATAAAGCTGAAAAAAGGCTTCAAATTATTTGTAGGAAACTAATAGTGCACATTAGCATAATGAGAGCTTACATTACTCTTAACTTTTACTGCCTTTAGTTTCTTTACTTTTGAGAATTTTACACAAGTATACAATGAAATATGACCACACCTACCCTTTATTACCCCCTCACTCCTCTTCTTGGCAGGAAGAAATCAAGGGCCACACAGAAGCCGAGGATCCTGTCTAGACCTGTACTTTTTTTTCTCCTTCCCCAGTTCCCAATTCACCTTCTCCAAACTTCTTCTCTCACTACACTGCTTTTCCAGAGAGCGGGTATTTCTGTTTGCCTACAGCATTGATTTGATGTTTTCCCAAAAGATGGTTTCCATAGGCTGGCTCAGACACTGCTTCCCATTCAGACATTGTTGTTAGTGCTTCTGCTTATCAGGTCGCAGCCAAAACCACAGCCAGATGAAGCTGCCCTGGATGCCCAGTAGCGAATGCCATTTCAAGAGACACCAAAATCTCTGGATTCTCCCCTGCCCCCCTGCTTTCTGTAAAGCTCTAGAAGCCCAGGCTTTTATGGACCAAGAGCTTGAGGGCACCTTTCTAGAGGCTGAAAGTGGTACTAATTTTGTCATACTCTATATGTAAAATTATTTCCTATGGACACACTATATATCTTGATTCCAAAACTGATAATAATAGTCGCAATAAAACTGGGGCACATAGGACTACATAAGGAAATGGAATACACAGTGCATTATTGTATTCTAGAGGCTTCTCTGAAGGTCCTGTCTGAGAGAAATGCTGCCTTATTTACATTTCACAACTGTTTTGCACATTCTTGTGACTACTATCACCCCAGAGTTGTTTGCCTGTCAGTCAGGACTCAGACAAGCAGTAACAGACACACTGATCTGGCCTGTCTTATCTTATTTACTTTTGAACATCAGGTAGATAGATACCTTAGATGCTAGGAGTTGGAGTTTGTGCTCTTTTCCCAGAAAGAAGTGTGGATAAGGGTGTCTGAACTCCAAATGCCAAAGTTCAAGTCCCCATTCTCTGAAGACTTGAGCAATTCAGCTAACATCTTTGTACTTAAATTTCCTCAATCTTAAAACATTAATAATTTTACTTTCTTTATGGAGTTATTCTGAGTATTAAGGAATATATTAAGAATAATGCCTAGCATATAGTATGGATGGTTATTAATTTTATTTTGGTAATATCCAGTGATTCCCTAAACCTCTCTTCCTTCACAAGTGAGGTGTAAGTGAAGACTGTTGGAAATGGCCAGTCTGGTGCTACAGACTCAATGGACAGTTCATAGGTTACATTTACAATTTATTGATATTTGTAAAAATCTTAAGTATACTGAGAGGAGGCACTTACACCTCTCATTATAATTTCTCTTTATTGTGTATCCATAGTAGGCAGGTAAATGTTGTTCTTCTACTCCTACTTCTTGTTTTGCATGAAGAAGGTTTGGGACACATACTTGGTGTGACTATTCGAATAAAATAGCAGGGAATGCTCAACTCATATTTTTTCTTTTTCCTCGACCCATCTATTCAGAACCACTGCATACTATAGTGTGAATAAGAAAAAAAAAATCATAGCTGGCACTTTGAGTTGGAGATGGGAAACGCCAAGTGAACCCAAATTCACCAGTGCCTATTTATGACTGTAGTTATTTCTCCTGGCACGCCCCAGAGAGTTCGGTTGTTAATTGGAACTTCTAAGTCATTTTTATTTACAAAGCCTTTTACAGTCAATGGTATCGATGGCTTACAATTCCTCCTGAGCTAGGAATCAGGACGAAGCTTTGGCATGGGCTCCCTTCTCAGAAAGCTGGAACATGACAGGATACATTTGCTCACCCCATCCTGTATGGCAGCCTGGGTCCCTGTTTGTTTTGTCCTTGCTTGTTAGATTCCATGTGCTCCAATGGCAGTTACACTGGATTCCAGGACAAAGGATCTTTGCGGGAGAGGCTGAAAGAAAGAGTGACATAGAATCCACTTAGCAATTCTTTTCTTATGTCTGCTCCCCATTTAAAAAGGAATTGTCCTTGCAGCAGTAGGCTTTCAGCACACTTACTTTGTTTTTTAAAGAGGTAAGACAAATAACCGCCTGTTTATTGTTAAATTTGTAGTGCCAGTCATGACAAGCATAAGGAGAGTAACACTTTTGTCAGCAGGGTGCTTATCTGTTTTACTAGTTCAGAAGGACTTGATTGATGTGAAAGACCAAGGTCTCAGTAAAGATAATTTAGCCATTTCCATACAGTTTATGCTTGTGTTAGTTGTATCCTGCAGGGGAGTCCCAGGGGGTGACTTCCTTGACCTTCTCTCTAAAAGGTAATGCTGAGAGATTCCTCTAGGAACCAGCCCCTAACAAGACTAATGACTCCTTCCATGCCTATTACCATTCTGAGCCCAGGAAGGAGGCTTTAGAGATGCAGAACCACATTCCTCCCTTGATGTTTCCATGATCTATTAAGTGTTATGTGGCAGATAAATTAATCATTAAGAACTTACTGTTAAGTCTTTACAAATAATAACCAGGTGTACTTTGATTATCTTTTATCTCTATCTGTATTTTCCCCATCACTAAACAGATGATGCACAGCAGTTTGTTTTACTAACAACTGATCTGAGGGACTCAAGGAAAGGAGGCTCTTTTTCTTTCCTCCAGCATCCCCCTCTTTGTTTATATTTTTAAAAAGTCGTTTTAATTACAAAAGAAAAATCACAATCAGTGGTTGTGGAGGTAGCCAGGCTCCCCTTCCCTCTAGACTTGCTGGAAGGTAAGCATGAAACATATTATGGCAGCTAGCCCATTTGCTTTATTTATCCCATTCGTTGCTGCTTAGTATTCAAAAGTTCTGATCCAGAGACTTGGCCTATGTCTTGCGTGTTGGCAGATGCTCTGGGATGCATTGAATTCTGTGCAATGCCGCCACTTTGAATTGTGGTGGGTTGTCTTCCTAGTGTGCTTTTTGTCACATTAATAATCTCCAGGACTAACATTTTCTATAGTCCCAAAGAAAAGAGAAAAAGGTATCGAGAATGTGAATGCAACAACAAATGACAAACCCGTTGCAGCAGAGCTGGTTCCTGCAATTGGCTCATAACTTCCCATAAGAGTAGTTCTTAGAAATTTCAATACTTTGGGGCAAACTTTGGATAATAGACATTATTTAAAGTATTGCTAAATTCAAGAACTATATCAGGAATATAGTGACAGAGAAGTATTAGGAGAAAAAAGAAGGCAAGTAGGAAGAAAGGACAGGAAGGAGAGAGGGAGGGAGGGAGGGAGGGAGGGATGGAGGGAGGAATTGGTGGGCTGAAGGAAAGAGAAGGAAGTTTGGTTGGAGTCCTCCAGATTACATACTGCTGTAATCTACTTTGGTAATAATTGCATGTTTTGTCTTATTTTGTTTTGTTTTAATCAAAACACAATTTAAGAAGGTAACAATTGTAATGCAACAATTGGAATATTTAGTTTAAAAACAATTTCTTTGAAGACAGGTTATTTGCAATTTGTTCAATATTTTAAAGAACTGCTTTATGGCTAGGATCAAAACACGGGGATCATTTGAAAGGGGAATTAAGTCAAAACCTTTTTTCTGGTTTATTAAATTCATCATATGTACAAAAGTCCTTATTCTCTTTGAATTCTTAGCATTCGTTAATAATATCTATGTTTTGTTTTTCTAAGTTTATATAGGATAGTATTAATTAGAAATAAGCACGCCTTCATGAAATACCAACTATAACTAGCTCTGGAGTTAGGGAGTGTGGATAGAGATGTCTTCTTCATTATAAGATTCTGTGATTCATAAAGGGAATAACAGTTGCTATAATAATTCCTAAAATGTATCAAACGTTTATTATATGTCAAACACCGTTGTGTTTGTACTTAGTACTTGCAATAAAACTGGAGCACATACACTACACAAGGAAATGGAAACCACAGTGCATTGCTTTATTCTAGAGGCTTCTTTGAAAGTCCTGTCTGAGTGAAATGCTGCCTTATTTACATTTCACAACTGTTTCTAACACAGTTTGCCTGTCAGTCAGGACTCAGGCAAGCAGTAGAAGACACACTGATCTGACCTGTCTTATCTTATTTACTTTTGAACATTAGATAGATACTTTTATGATAAGTACCTTACATGTATTGATTCCCTTGATTATCACATCATATTCTAGTAGATTTTGGTCTGCTCACTAATGAGGAAATAAAGACAGGAGACAAAGTTGCCCCAAAGCATATGGCCAATTAGGGGCAGAGTATCAATGGAGAAACAATATATGTTCTCATATGTGTCAGGACTTCAGTGGTTCAAGCTCTTCTCACCTTCCTTGGTATGACTGATAAGCTAATGGCACTCTGGCATTTTTTAATTCTGAAACTGTGGCCCAGAGAAGTTAAATGGTTTGTCCAAGGTCATCCAGAAAATCAATGACAAATAAAGTAAGTTCTTGAAACCTACCATTCTACTTGAAATTAACCAGTTTGGCATTTTACCTTGGTCCACAGTACTGCCAGGAGTGAATGGATCCTACTAGGAAAGAAAAAGAAAAGGGGAATTATTAAATAAAACAAAGCATCCTTTTAACTTAACTTGGGACACATTTGAAAGTAAGAAGTTTACCATGAGTCAGGAATACACTGGGCATACAACATTTTTCTTTGGTATGAGTTTTAAAAAATGTTTATTTTTTATTATTATGTTGTGTCCGAGAATCACCCCACAAAGACCAGAGAGACCATGTATGCAAAATGCAAGAGCATTTTTATTCTGCAGAGCAAACCAGCATGAGGGGAGGGGTGTCAGCCTGAGAAAGGGAGTACTTGACAGTAAGTAGAGAGGCTAGGTCAGTGCGGCCCACTACTAGGGGGCGCTGGTCCTCTCAATATATATGGGGGAGGGGTATGTGTACATGAGTGCAGCTGCCCTTAGAGGCTAAAGGTGTCAGATGCCCCAGGAGCTGGAGTTGAAAGAGGGTGTGAACGACACAATATTGATGTAGGTTCTCCGGAAGAGCAGTATGCACTCCTAACTACTGAACCATGTCTCCACCCCCTTGTGTATAATTTTTACCTCCTACCAATCCAATATTTTATTCTTTTTTGCTACCATATCCAGAAACCTGAACTCAGGTTCAGACTGTTAAAATGAACACTGGATAGTCCCCCCTCCTCCTCTCCCCTCCCCTTTCTCTCTTTCTCCCCCACCCTATGTGTATTGTGTATGCATGTTATTGTTTCATGACTGAAAACAACCTCAAGTGTTTCTCAAACGTTGTCCACCTTGTTATTTTGAGACAGAGTTTCTCACTGGCAGAGAACTTGCCAAGTAGGCTAGGCTGGCTGACTGGCAAGCCGGTGGAATCTACCTGCCTACACGTTCTCAGTGCTGGGGTTACAGGTGTGTGCCACCACAGATAGATAACTTATTAAGTGGGCCCTGAGGACCAGACTTTGGTCTCTCATGCCTCTCACGCAAGGCAAACATTTTATTGACTCATCCCCCCAACCCATGTTGTGGTTTTTAAGTACTGCAGTACTTTGAGAGGAAATAATTCCACATAAAAGGGATTTTAAGCATTTTTCAATTTAAATAATGCAAACATCCAGCTTCCATGCAGATTTATGAATATTTTAGACCCTAAAAATGCAATAAATATTCTAATTATAGCATTTACAATATGATGCTTACTTAAAGAGTTGCTACCTTTGACATGCTCAACAATAGACTTAAAAGAATCAAACAGCTCAATCCTAGATTGTTTGATGCCTTTCCCCTGTTTGAATCTCTGCAGATGAGATATAGACATCAGAAACTTATTGTCTGGGAGGTAAATTAAAACAAATTTGAACAAGTCTTTCCTGATTTCTTCTTGCACTGACCACTATGCTAATTTATTTAATACTGGTTATGTGAATGGGAGTAGCTGCTTGGAATATAAAATCCTGACCAACATGATTATTTTGAGTTTATAAGCTCAGGGATCAGTGTGACTACTTGGTTTTTTTTGTTTGTTTGTTTGTTTGTTTCTTTGTTGTTGGGTTTTGTGTGTGTGTGTATGTGTGTGTGTGTGTGTGTTTTCCTGTGAAAAGTAGGGTTTCAAATAATAAATACAAACACATAAACAAATTTTTGTATTCTTTCTGTTTTCCCCCAAAAAAAGAAAGCAAAAAAAAAAAAAAAAAGAAAGTGGAGGGTTTGTATCCACAGGAGGAAATTTTTTCTTTCACAGGATTAAGAGTGACAGAATTAGCAAAGGAAAATAAGGATACCTAGTTAAATTTAGATTTCAGAAAAGGAATAGATAAAACTTTTAGTATAAAATTGTTCCCAAATATTGGGACGACATTCTTCATCTGGCAACTTTCCTTGTAAGTGTTCTCAGCTCAACCCTGGTTCTTTTCCAGCACACCTGTGGAAAGAGCCACCTCAGCAGGCTGGTGGAAGAGCAGCTGTCTGCTGGGCTTCTTTGTATTTGCCATAGTGGCTCTGTCCCACTGATTGCTCTGTTGCCTCCAGCAGGCTTCACTGGAGATACAGCCATCAGGGCTTCATGACCTGTGCTGCCAGACTGATGTATGGGAAGAAGACAAGTATTCAGGAAGTTGGCTTGTGAGGCAAAAGTATCTTACCAATTTTATATTTGTTTATATTCTATTAATGGGAATCACTTTTATATTTAAGCATGGTGTTGATGTGAATATTCAAATTGCTGCTGCATTGTAATCCATCCACATTGGTTGTATTATATTTAAGGTCTGTAGGCTTTATTTAATTTAGGGCACACTTCGTTGACCGCAGTACTAAAATTTATTGCACAGAGGCATTTTTTGCAGATCCCCTGCACAGTTTCTCAAAGGAGGTTTGCAATAATTTCAAATGTACAATGTAGGAAAAAAAAGAACACTCAAAACATCATGCTTATTTATTTAAAACATTTACTATTTATTTATAGCTATTTATAGCCAAGTAAAAGAAATTAACTCAAGCAATAAACTCAAGCCTTAATCTGTAAATTGGCTAATACAAATGATAAAACTGAAAAATCAGTGCAGTGAAAGGTATGTTAGGAGCCTTAAACAAAGGAGAAAATCCAAACTATACAGTAAGGCATGATTCTCAGTATGTTTCCTTCCTAAATGTCCTTGTGAAGCTAGGAAGGGTGCCTAGTGACCTCTAGCTGAGAAATCTAGACAGTTCTGCTCCCATCCCCCACAACATAGGCAGCTGGAGCCTGAGCATTTCTGTCCTGAATGTCTCTCTATGCAGCAAAGCACACAACTGGGCTACACTATCATGAGAGCAGTGTACTTGTCTTTTGCGACTTAGCATCAGGCCTCACATCTATCTGCCCTGACCTCCCTCTGAGACTACTCGTTTCCTCAGATGCCTAAAAAAGGGTTGCGCTCAAGATGGCCCCGAGCCTCCTGAGGGTGATGCTGTGTGAGGGGTCTCACTGTGCTCTGAAGTCAAGTGTGCTGCAAGACACTGGGAAAACAGACCAAATATAAGCCGCCGGGTCACTTTTCTGTTAACCTTTTAGAAATTAAGGAAAGTTATGAGAAAAGCTTTGCTTTAAATCTTGTAAGAAAATGTATCAGCATGGTTATTTGGGGATGAAAGATTATGGTTATTTTTTCAAAATTAGTATTTGCTAGAATTTAAACATGTTCTAAAACTTACAAATATAGCTTTGTACATTAAAAAAAAACTCACTAAACTTTACAAAGGATAATAAGTTTTGAGGTTTTTGTATTTAGGAGTCCAGTGTACACTGAGAATTTATGTCTTAAGTTTTTGTTAAGCTACAATCCCAATTCTGAAGAAGATAACACCTGGGCACAGCATTTTTTCAAATAACTGGCTCCCAGGTCCATTGGAGAAGCTAAAGTTAAGCTATACTGCTGCCGATGTGAGTTCTGTACCAGATCTGTAAGGCTCCGCCCTGATCGTACTGGGGAGAGTTCACATTATTTAAGAAGTAACGAAAAATGGGTAAATTTAGCCAACTCCTAGTCATGAATCACTTTTCATTTATGAATTCTGTTTCTCTTCCTTGGAGAGTACAGTTGTGCAACTATAAATGGTACTCAGCCACCTAAGCAGGCGAACCCAGATTAAATTGAAGAGACGCCCCTCCCATCGGCAGCCCTGGACATAGGATATAAATGGACACTCTTTTAAATGGTTTTCTCTTTATCTTTATTCCGTGTGTACGGTGTATAGGTGTATTGCCTACATATATGTCTATATACCACAGACGAGTGTGAGCCGTCTTATAAGTGCTGGGAATTGAACCTGGATTCTCTGGACGAGCACCTAGTGCCTTGACCCACTAAGCCATGCCTCCATAAAGGTACACTCTTGAGTTAAGGGAATGGAGTTGGCTCTAACCTATCCTAGCTGATCTGTGTCATAGCAATGCATAAGCCAGTTGAAAAGCCAGTGTAAAATAACTGTCCAACAAAAAGAAACAGCCTTCATAAATGAAATGCAAAGCGACTTGCGGCAAGGACTTGCCTAAGTTTATCCATTTTCCTTTACTTCTTGAGTACTGTGAAAGATTCCCCCAATGAAATCAGGGAGGGTCTATACAGCTCCATTATATTTTCTCCCAGAAGTATCTGACACATGGTCGATAGTCACTGCATTCTTAAATGACTATGTTGTGGGACAAAAACAAGTAAAGCATCAGATCTTTATCGGAAGTCAAGTAAATAGTAAAACATCCAGCAAATGCCCAAGATGAGACCAATTACTCACTTAGCACTAGAAAAACATCTTTTCTACAGAACTTGCTATATTCTGTCTTCTCTATATTGTTTACGTTAATGCAAAATAGATGATCACAAGGGGCAGCACTTGGTCCTTTGTAGATACTGATAACTCATTCTTAAAGAAGTAAAATTTAGGAAGACAGAGAGAGAACTGTGAGATGCTCAGCAGTAAAGCACGTCCTATACAAGAATGAACTCGAGGGTTTGGATCCTCAGCACCGGTGTAAACGCTTCTGGTCCTCGTAGCCTACGTGTAATCCTGTGTACGAAGAGCAGAGCAGGGAATCCTCAGCCAATCCGATTAGCTGGACTAGCCAAAAGCCAACTCTGAGTTCAGCCAGAGATCTGCATTAATATATAAGGTGGAGGCAATCCAGAAAGACACCCAACAGTCAACTTCAGGCTCCCCAGGCACACACACAAGTAGGAAAACTAGAGAAAGCATAAAACTTATAAATACAGAATTTCTTTCTGGCGCCTTTGTGCTCTTCTGTCTGTCTGATATATGCTAAAACCACAAACAAGCAGGGCACCCAGCAAACTATTAATGAACCATTGTGTTAGAGGTTTTCTGAGAGAAAACAATTTGAAGATTAAGCTGTTACTATGAAGGTTGTTCTTGTTTAGTGTGCCAAGCAGAGGTAGGAATTTTTGAAAAAACAATGTAACTATGCGAGTTCTGTGAAACTTCAGATGTGCTTGACCTTGATAAACTGTTAGATTTGTAATATACTTTGAGTAAATAAAACGTCTGGAGTGATCCTTGCCATAGGAGAGCAAGCACTCCATGAACTCCCTGGCTAAATTATAGCCAGCCATCGCTTTATCAAGCATGCTTTCAAATCTTTCTTTCGCTCCCGATCCAGTCACCCCTTCCTCAGGTCTTTCCCTGACCCTCATCCTGCTTGTTGCTGAGGCTGGACCCCAGCAGTTACATTTTTATCTATGTTTTATATGTGATTAATAGTTCAGTTTGGTACAGAATTTTATATTGAAAATATTTTTGCATCTGAGTTTTATAGACAGGACTGTATTACCATCTGGTCTCCAGTGATGTTGCTCTGAGGCTGATCCATCATTTCTGCTCCTTCACTGGGTTTTCTAATATCATTCTCTTCTTTGATGCTCTGCAATTTCTCAGTGGTGTCAATTATTATTTGTCTGTTTTGATTAATTCTGTTGAACATACAGTGTTCTTTTTCAGTCTGGAAATTTATGTACTTCAACTCTAGAGATCTTCTTCAGTGGTTTTTGAAGGTGTCACTCATTTGGTTGTGCCCATTTTCTTTTCATAACTTTTATAATCTACATGTTGGAATTGTTAAAAATAAAAATATTTCATTTGCTCTTTCCAGAGGAGTAGCCTGGGGGCCAATGATCAGAAAAAGCACCTCAGAAGGGGAAGGAAAAGAAGACAGAACAAGTCATCAGCCTTGGACCTCAGTGACTGAAGGAAAGAATGTATTTGGTGTCTGTCACATCTTTGCATCTTTCAGTGATACCATTCTTTCTGGCAAGGAAACCATATGCTGAGTGATTGGTGGAATAAAGGTAAAGGCTGACTGAGATGAACGCTGTCTGTATGCAGCCATGTTGGCTGCCCAGGATGTGGACCAGAGGTGCAAGGAACTGGACATCACTGCCTTGTATGTCAAGCTCTGGGCCACAGGAAGAAACAGGACCAAGACCCTTGAACCAGGAGCCCAGTCAGCCCTCAGAGCTCTTGCTTCCCTGGGGATGAAGATTGGGAGGATTCAGGATGTCCCCCATCTCCTCTGAGCACTCGAAGGAAGGGAGGTCATCGTAGTCGCGGTCTGTGAACAGGACTTCTCAGATTATGTTCTGTTAATTACTTTGTGTAAGGTAAAATATATACACATATATATTTCATTCATTTTCTCTTTCTTTTTTGCTTTACTCTCTGTGAGGTATTGTTTTTCAACTGTATTTTCTAGTCCTCACTGAAATTTTAATTAAATTATTATTAAAACTATAATTACAATTTGGCTTAAAATATCTACAGTTGTCTTTTGTCCACTCTTATGGACTCTTCATAAGGTTCTATAGACTCAACATTTTTATCTTATTCATCCAATGGTCTAATAATTACCAGATTTAAAATCTATTTCAAAAACTTAAGAGTTCTAATTACCTTTACATTGCTGTCTTATCATTCTTGTTTGACTTTGTCTTTTATAATAGCTTGGAAGTGATCATGTTTTAGTGACCCAAAGTGAACTTTATGAGTGGAACTCTAAAAATACATTTCGTAATTACATGTCCCTGGGCAGGGCTCTTCAACAATGTTCTTCACTTCACAGTTACTGAGATCCAGTTTATTAGGGGACATATTTATATTTTGTATAATTGTGTATGCACAGTTACATAAAACAGAAATATTAAAGAATATCTTATATAAGGAAATGTTGATTTTGTCTAAGCTAGTGTGGTGCTCTGGAGCACCAGGACCCAGAGACTCTTGCTGTTCCACAATCCACTGATTGGTTCAGCACTGTCTACATTCTGGCCAATGGTGAGGAGAGATTCACATCTCACACAGCACTAAATAAAATCCCATTAGCTAGGAAGGAGGTTGGAGATTATGTCATTAAAACAACAACAGCAACAGTGCATGTATAGACATCTACCTAATACAAATATTATGGGCAAGAAGGAAAGAATGAATATTAGGAAGCAACGAGAAACTGCCATAGGCAGCACTTTCATGGTATTTCTCTTGAACTACTCAAATCCCCCAGTAAGAATCCTTCAAAATCCTGACTGGAAAACAATGCTCAGGAAATTGAATGTGGCGAACACAGCTGGGTTAAAGATCTTGGTTGTAGTGGGGCTGGGTCTCATTTTTCAATAGTACACTTTCATTTTGTCCCAACACAAATTCCCTACTCCAAAAATCACCTCTCCAGAAGTAATCCTGTGCTTTTCTGTTAGGTATGGGGAATGAAGTGATTGTAACATTGAACAGTTAGTCACTTTTCTGAAGAAGAAAAGCTGGGATTAGATTTTCAACCAATTCTATCTATCTTATCTTTATTCCTGGTTTTACAGTTCCTGAACACAGTATAAATCAGATTGTTCGGGATTGAACAGATGGCTCAGCAGTTAAGAACCCTTCCTTGTCTTGCAGAAGGCCTGGGTTCCATTCCTAGAACCCGCTTGGCAGGTCACAACTGTCTGTAACTACTTCAGGGATCTGATGCTCTCTCTGGTGCCACTGTCTTTCATGTGGTATACATACATACGATTTGTAAACAGGATAAACCATGCTTTCATAGATTACCAGCTTGAATACAATTGATTGTGGAACTTTGTGGCCTTCAGAATCCCATGTCCCAACTTAAATAATAAATCCCCTCATCTATTTATCTATCTATCATTTATCTACATCTGATTCATGTTGTTTCTCTGGAAACCCTGACAAACACAATTTCTAAGGACTCCTTTAAGGCCTATGGCTTACCATGGCTGCTAATGGCATTGCAGGACACCTGGTCTCCAATGAAGGCCAATATGAGCCCTGGTTATTGTCTATCCTTTCAATTGCTTTCAATAGATCAAAATGTGATATTCTATTTCTCATATGGAATACACCACATGCCAGGAGGAGCTCTAGAACTCTCACTGGTGGGGGCAAATTTTCAGCCTGGTTGCAGTGATGAGGGAGCCCTTCCTGCTGGCTGAAGAATCATGAGAAATTTGACTAAAATAATGAAGCCAACATGCTGATTTCAGGTGACTTTCTTAAATACAGCATGATGAGTCTTGACATAAACCAACTAAGTAATTCACAATAAAAATTCTATTGCCACCATTAAATCTTCACAGAGAAGTACATTACACATAAGTCTGTGAAGATTATTTATCCAAGGTCTGATTAGGAACCAGTCAAATATGTCTTATGCACAATATACAGGAGTACAGAAGAATTCATTTATTGACTATAATGAATCAAATTGTGTAGTTTGAAACTAGAGCATCTGTGTCTATTCTTGAATAACACAGGCTATCATGATTGCTTTCTTGATAATGATAAAATTCAGTATCAACCATACCGCAGGTTGTATGCACTTCCAGGAATCTATAAGCAAGATGAGAAAAGTAGTTTCTGTACCTACAGGATCATAATGTGATTTCAGCTGATTGCAACCATTGGGAGTCATGTTTGCACCCATCAAATAAATCTTGAATTTTGAACATGTTATTTCATTTAGCTTTTTTTGTGGGTATTGTGCTGGTATAGTTGAAAGTCAATTGGATGTAGTAACTGCCCAAATTTACAAGCTAGGAGGTAAATAATAGGGCAAAAATGTTACCATAGAACTGTTACTTTTAGAACTCGGAAACTCTGATATAAGGATTAAGGACTACTTTGTATCTAGTACCCAAGAATCCTTTACATATTTTGGGACTCCCCATCCCAATTAATTAGTAAGCTTAATGTATTATATTTGTATTATACTATGCTTAAGATACTTGTAGTACAAATTCTCTAAGAATGCAACATAGCCTCAGTCTGTAAGATGTCAGACACAGAGATGGGAATAGTTGTCATCAGAGGCTTTCCAGGATGAGAGGAAGGGTGGACTGGGACAGTTAGAAAAGGAATAAGTTCTTATCTTCTCTATCTAAGTACACTAACTATGACGAGTAAATAATAATTGAATATTTCAAAATATCTAGAAGAGGCAGTTTTTGATGTTCTTACCACAAAGAAATCAGTGCTTAAGGCGATAGGTATGTCAATTATCTTGATTTGAAGACATTGTACACATTGTAAATGTTTTTCAACATATTTCATTGTGTTCAAAATACTATCTTCTAATTTAAAATAAGGTAAAATAGAATTTTGATATCGAAAATTAAAATATGATAATAACAATGCATTCTCTCATTAGTCTATTTGTAAAGGAAACAAGGGATAAAACATTAAATTCCCTACTAATACAATATCAATTATTAATTGTGAATCTCTTTAAAAATAAGGAAAATTAATTGTAAATCAATCATCCTATTAAATGACAGAATCATTATGCTTAAAATGTATGTAAAAGCTCAATGCAAACTGCCAAACACACATTATCTAACAAAGAAAAGAATCAAAGAAAAATTGGAAAATTGTTTATCACGTGAAATATGTTGGTGTTTAAAAATAACAGATGTGGAACAGCTGCTCATTATCCATATTAGAAAGGAAAGTCTGTATTTTTTAATTACTTATAACTTGCTTCATAATTAGGCCTAACATTTTTTCTTTGAGGTAAATAAAACTTAGCATTTATGAACACAATTGTGAAGATGCATGCTGATCTGCGACAATGGCCCTCACCTATAGCAGACTATCAAGATAGCTTACCCTTTGGTGTAAAAATCATAGAGATATTTGTGAAAGTCACGCTACACCTGGTAAACCCCTACCAAGTATTTGCTGTACCCCAGGCACCACTCACAGTGCTGTAACCCATTTCATTTTGACACTTCCCTTGGTAGAAAATATTCTCATCCTTATTTTAAAAAGCTCTAAGAGGCTACTAATGTATCCAGTATTACATAATTAGCAAGTGATATTGTCAAGATACAAACAACAGGCTCTAATTCGACTCCATATTTGGCTAAAATATCTTATCGTATACTACTGCTCCTAAAACAAAAGATGGGCTTTTTTAGATACGCGATTATGTGGTACAATAAAATTATTACATAAAAGAGATGCTTTCTGAACAAGGATATCATCAGTCTGGATAAGTTTAGCTAAACTATGGAAATAAAATGGCATAATGACATTATACGTCCCATGTGCATGAGTGTGGAGCTCTGCTCTTCAGAATTCTCCGAGACAAAGTCCTCATTTCTCTGGAAGAAGAAGAAAGAATATTGAAGTGCCAAATGAGTGATTAAAAATTCCTGAGCACAAAATTCTTTTTTTTTTTTTTTTTTTTGTTTTTTATTTTTTTCGAAACACAACTCTGGCTGTCCTGGAACTCACTCTGTAGACCAGGCTGGTCTCGAACTCACAGAGATCCGCCTGCCTCTGCCTCCCAAGTGTCGGGATTAAAGATATGCGCCACCGCTGCATGGCTTCAGCATAAAACTAAGCATTTCACTTCCATTCACATTTTGTTGAATGGAAATAGTTACTGACCTTGCCTAACAAGAAGCCTACTGAGAAAAATAAAGGATAGAGAAAGATTTTAAAAGGGCAACTGAAACCAAAAAATAAGAACGTTACAGGGAAACATTTAGCTACTCTAACTGCATGTGCCACAAACTTTTAGGTGGCAGAAACTTAGGAGACATAGTGTTCAAACTGCAACAAAACATTTGACAGTGGTATTGGGTGGATACACAGAAAGAATGACCGGACTGTCTAGATTAAGAATACGATAGTAGATTCAAGATGGTGGTGGGGCAGCCAATAGAGTTCGTCAGCTGCTGCCCGGTTGCCTCTACTCAAGGCGCCCATAGCCGGTCTCCTGTTCGTGGAATGGGAGACGCTACATTAGCGCAGGGTCCAGTGAGGAGAACTATGAGAATCAGAGTGGGAAAGATGCAGCAGCGGTGACATATCTGGAGGAACCTCGGACCCTGGGTCGAGAGAGGAAACACGGTGAAATAGGACAGTGTTTTAGACCCATGGCCTGAAGGAGGAAAGCCAGTAGAAGAATCTAACGGAGCAACACATCCACTGGGTGAGCCTTTTGTGTCCCAGTCGCTGCCTACAAGGCAGGGTCCACCAGCGTGGATGAATGTCCTCAGAGGAGTCAGTAATCACAACAGAGAGAAGCAGGAACGGGCCTGCTGAGCACCATAGCTACCTGACAGTCTGGGGCCCCTACTCAGTCCATGGAGGAGGCAGGGTGTGGGGGAGTCGGGGATGAAGGAACAGAGCTGTGGGCAGAACTCAACAGCGGCGGGGCAGTATGCAAAATCTGACAGGGCTCTGGCCATTGCCTGTCCCCTCCACTTAGGTTGCCCCAGCTCTACATATATTCATGGACCAGGAGAATTCCACTGGTGCCTAGTCAGGAGGGAGGAACTTTGTGAACTAAAAGTGGTTAGAAAGATGCAGGGTCAGTGACACAGCTGGAAGGTCAGCAGGCTGTGAGTGGAGAAGAAGGATGGCTGAGTGAGCAAAGGCTCAGCCTGCATGGGGGACGGTGAACTGGAGACACAGTCCTGAACAGGATAGAGGGCAAGGGATCTAGGTATTCACAAGAGAGAAAGGTGCTTTGGATGCCACCAGGCTGAAGCCACAGTCTAGCTACCCTATTGTGACCTGTGAGGCTGGAGCTGCCTCTCAGAGAAAGGAGTGCACACACTGTGAAGAGAGGCAGATCTGGGGACTAGGCAGACAGAGAAACTGCAAGAAGCACAACTAGGAGACAAATGGCTGGAGACGGGGACAGGCATGGATATATACTCAGGGAAGACAAGGAATTGATCTTCCGACTGGCGCCAGACCCTCCTGGCCTCTTCACTGCCTTCCAGGCCAGGTCTGCCACTCCTGTGGTCATGGCTATTGCTCTCTCTGATGGGCGGGGAGAGAATTTGCTGTAGCACCACCTCTAGCTACAGACACAAAGGCCAGGTGATGAGGGCAGAGCAAGATGCAGCAGTCTGAAGCTGGACCAGGTCTCCTCAAACTAGCTGCCAAGCCACAGGGTCACCCCGCTTCTGAGCAACAGCAGGAAGCCCAGCTGAAGAGTGTCTCATTTCCTGGACTGAGTATCCACACAAAAGACCTGTCCTCTGGTTACTAACAGACCCTCCTGGCCTCTTCACCACTTGCCAGGCAATTCTACCACTCCTGAGTGGCCACTACTCACAATGCTCTCCCTGTTAGGGTGGAAGAGAGTATGGACTGTGGCAATACTCAAGAGCTGCAAGCACAGGGGCCAAGGCAACAGGATGGGAGATAAGGGTGATAAGTGTGTGCAACAATCAGAGATCAAGCAAGTCCTGACCCCGAACACTCTGCCAAACCTAGGGATCACTCCCATCCTGAGCAACAGCAAGATGTCCCAGCTGAAGAATATTCCATATTTGAGTTTGAATCTTCTCCTTTTGAGAAGGGTCTTAGAACTCTCAAAATGCTCATGTGGACCAGGACAATTAGAGATCTGTCCAAACTGCTCACACCTTCAAAGTTCACTGGGTGCTTGAGCCTAGCTTCATGGAGCACTCATTCTGGCAGGCTGTTTTGTGCCTGCATGAAGTTCAGGTGCCTGCCTGGAGTCCAGGAGCCTGTGAGATGCCTAGGTGCCTGTAGGAGGACCAGATCCCTGTGGGTGGGATAGCTGGGTCCCTGCGGAATGACCAGATGCCTTCGGGAAGTCTGGGTGCCTGTGTGATGGCCGGGTATCTGTGTGAGGCCCTGGTGTGTGCTCGGTATCCAGGGGCCTGTGGGATACCCTGGTGCTTGAGGGATGTCAGGGATCCCCCACAATGTCTGGGAGCCTGTGGGAAGATCGGGTGCCTGTGTGATGTCCAGGTGTCTGAAGGATGGCTGAGTACCTGCATGATGTCTGAGCATCTGTGGGATGCCATGGTGCCTGAGGGAGGCCCTTGGATTTGCAAAATGTCAGGTGTACTGGGCTTATTTAATTAACTAATTAATTTTAGGGCACATGGGTGGGTGGATGGAGCAGGGAGTAATGGGAAGAAGGTATTACCAAGATAAATTGTATGGAATTCAAATTAATAATAAAAAATTATATAAAAAAGAAAAAGGGTGGCCATAGGCTATTGCCAAAGGTGTTGCTACTGTCCACTACCTGATGCTAAGTAAGACCCTATTGCTGAAAACACCATATGTCACTGAACACAGAGAAATCAATCTTGTGCCCAATTATAAGCTTCATCCCTACTGAATAGCTGTCATGGTGCATGATATCAGAGAAGAAAAATAATTACCACTATATCCTAACTATAAACTTTGTGACTTACAGAAGTGATCTGCTGGTAAGATACGTTGGTGCAATAATGGCATAAATGTTACGGGAATAATCAACCACTTTAAAAATCTATATATAGGGCCCACTCCATGAGGTAGAACACATACCTAACACTGCTAAAGTTGGCCAAGAACCTGAAACTAGTAGCTCTTGGGCCGAGAAGAAACTTACTGCTATTATTCCACTAAAGTGATATAGCAATAAAATGATTCCCTGTGACATATTGTTGTACCCCATAGATAAGAGAATTGTTCAACCTTCATCAGAGAAGCTTCTTGCAACAGAGGAGAATTAACAGAGTTTCCCATCTAGGCAATGTGCACAGAGTAAGAAACTTTGGAGCACTCAATTCTAAATGGGATGTCTTCATCAAACTCCTCCCCTAAAGTCCCAGGGATCTACACAAAGGAGGAGGTAGAAATACTACAAGAATCAGAGGTGATAGATAATTCCAAGGAAACACTGTCTTCCAGACACAGTAGGACTGACGCACATAGGAACTCATAGAGACTGTGACGGCACACACAGGCCTATACAGGTTTAAGTCAGATGAGGTCCCAGCACTAAAAGGGGAAGTAGACACATTGTCCCACTCCTAACCAAGGCCATATTTGCAACTGATACATGCTAGAAAAGGGAAAATCAGTTTTCTCCAATGGAGTGACACCGGGGTTTATCAATTACACTCCTAGACCAAGGTGTAGTTGTACCACACAAAATAGATTCTGGGGGGGGGGTTGTCTTGCTATGTTTTTTATCATAATGATTTTTTTTTTAATTTTTGTTTGTATGTTTTGATATACATTGGACACTTGGCAGCCCCTTGCAGGGGCATCAACTTGATCTCCAGTTTTTATTTCCTTCAACAATGGGAAGCCACCATATCTGAAAGTAGACAGTCTCTCAGAAATAGGCTAAATGATAACTCACTTAAAAAACAGTGTTTGGCATTTGTACTTTATATGACAATACCTGTCCTACTTGGATTTTAGAAGACATATATTACTGATAGGTATGGGGAAAATCTTAGGAAATCTAATTATGTATAATACAAATTAGAAACGTGCTAGGTGGTTTTAATTATCATTGATTTATTCTAGGAGAGCCCAGAGCCAGAGTTCTCACAGATGTGAGAACAAGAAAAGATAATTTCTTGAACTCAGCCAAGCCTACCGCACCTTACGGAGTTGAGTTCTCTGCCAGATTGAAGACAGTCACAACTCTGAACTCCCCACCTTCATATCGTATGAGGCTGGGGAATGGAAGTAGTAGGCAAGAAGGCATGTCTGTCAGCCCTGTGAGTGGGACTTAACATTTGCGCTCTAGGACTGTTTCTTTTGTAAGTGATTAAACAAAAATAGCGTAAACACCACCATCTTAACCACCAGCAGTATATTTCAGTGGCGTTAAGCGCCTCCATGAAACCATCATCATTATCTACTTTCAGAACCCATTTATCATTCTACATTTCATGCTTAAAACTTTGAGACCACAATTTCTTTTAATTTAAATTATTTTAGCTGACATCTACATATCTTAAAATTTGAATGTTTGGATACATGTATACATTTTATAATATATAATGAAGTTGAGTTAAGCATGTCCACTTTTAAAAACATTTGCCATTTCTTTATGATGAAAATACCCACAAGCCTTTATTGTACATTTAAAAAAAATGTACAGTATAAACTGGACATAGTGGCATATGTGTGTAGTCCTAAGACTGGGAAGATGAAGGATCAAGATTTCTAGGCTATCTCTGGCTATACAGGATGTTTCAGTCCAGCTTGTGACCCTGTCACAAAGAAGCAAACAAAATTATATGTGGTTTTCCTGTTACCTGTAATTACCCTATTACACAAAATATCCTATAACTTCTTATCCCTTTCTAACTGAGTACCCATTGATCCATTTCTCCTATCCTCTCCATGGGATACTCTCTGCAGCTCTGATAACCATCATCTGCTATGGGATCAATGTTTCTTTCTAATTCCACATGTGGTTAAGATGATGTAGACAAACAGAACCACAAAGAGAGTACGTGAATGTTTTATTTATTGTCTGTCTGTCTGCTACAGGATTAAACTCATCTCTATGAATCTATTTCTACCTGGAGGATGGATGAATGTCAATGTCTCCTGGTTAGAGATGGATACATGCAGAGCAAAATTTTATGTTCCTCTTCGCTTGTCTCCTCCATAGGAATATCTTCTCTTCTTGGGCTAAATTTATTCTTCTGAATAAATATTTATAACAAATTCAGATTATTTTTGTGTTCTTTTTATATAGACGCGCGTGCCCTAACTGAAGTAACCACAACTTCGCAATCGATGGCTTCTTCAGGAATTTGTTTATAAAGTAAAGCTTCATCGAGTATTTATTAGTAGATTACTACAACAGTCTTAATTCATTATACATATTTTTTTGCACTTCATTTTAAGAGGAATATTAATTTGAGGTTAGGGGAAAATTTTTGTTTTTCCCTCCTACTTATTCTGTATGGACACAAATTCAACTGGGTGACCTGTCTCTGGGTGAACAGCCAAGAAGATAAGAGTGCTGGTGGTCAGATTGAAGCCAGCCTGGAAAACAATCTCTGTCGAATTTAGTAGCTTTATACTTTGTTCGAATAGAACTATAGAACAAATACTGAAGCAGTTGAATAACTTCCAGCTCAGAAGCAAATGGGAGGCTTCAGAATCAGCGTTCAAACTGCCTTGTGGGTTGAAATGATGGGGCAGAGTCTAATGCTGTGAGATCCTTTCCTGTGCCTGGGCTCACCTACCCCAAGGCAGAACAGGAATCTGTGGATATTCTAAGTGCTAATTGGAATGAATCCTTCTTCATAGTTTAGTTATCCACAGACTTGTTCTGACAGTTGACTGTGAGTAAAAGTTACACGTGTTGTTCTTTGATGAGATGGTTAAAGACAAGCAATATTCTCTTCCTCTGTTTTTTCTCTCTGCAGTTTTTCATTTTTCGTTTTATATGTGATCCCCTTTCATTTACAACAACCACCTTTGGACACTCCCTATGTCTGAACTGGCCAGATGGCCTGTTCTGTGGCTAAATGCGAAACAAAGCATTTCCATGCTCACAGATGAAATGCAATTTCAGAATTGACTCTTCTTAAACCAATACTGGAGACAAAATCTTGTTGAGGAAGAATAGAAGTCCCTTTTTCCTTCATGCTGAAAAACAACATTAAACTTATTTGACAGCATGAACAAGGTCTCTTCAATAATTAGTGATTAGCATATGGAGGATCCTTTATGATCAGAAATATTTTGCTACACAGAGAACAGAATCAGATTTTAAGTTTTAGTTGGTTTTAAGGTTCAGGATGAATAGGCAGCAGTGGCCAGGTGGTATGTCCTGGGAAAAGATAAATAAGAGGAAAATTTTTTCATACTTGCTGGTCCCTCTGAAGAATAGACATTGGTGAACTCTGATAAAAAGTGAAGACAAAGACTACGGCTCTATAGAGTCTGGAGGAGTACGTAGAGAAAGGAGAGGAGGTTGTGTCCTTGGGAAAAGAACTGGTCACAGCTCAGGCCTCCTTAGATGGGATAAGTATAGGAGCCAGTGTATATAGAGAGACCAAGATGATGATTCTCCAGTGTCTGGAGTAAGCTGTGTGTGGTGCAGAGGGCAGAGCCAGAGAAGTTACCCAAGCCCTTTGGAGGAGCCCAGAAGATCATGATTAAATCTTAGATGATTGGACATTGCTAATGTTTTCCTGCTGTCCAAAAACACTGTGAAAAGCTTCATAGATGTTTGGTTTCATTTAGTTATGTCCATTAGCAACCCTCATGATTGATCCTCTTGTAAATAGTTTTGCTGGTGTAGTGTTGGATGTGTTATAAAGATAAAGCAATTTTTTGATTGGCTTATACAGAAAGGAATAAATAATGGAAAAATTTATTTTTAGTTATGTTTGAAATGGTTTTTTTGTTTGGAAAAAGGCACCACCTCTTCCACTTTCCCTTTACCAGGGAGATCCCTGTGTCTACACTGGTGCCCTTCTTTTTGCACAGTCTCTCAGGGTCTATGGATTGCAGCCCCCTTTTCCTTTGCTTAACAGTCAATATCCACATATAAGTGAGTACATACCATGTTTGTCATTCTGGGATTGGGTTCCCTCACTCAGGATGATTTTTTTTTTCTAGCTCCATCCATTTGCCTGCAAAATCATGAAAGCATCAAAACAAGGCCCATTAAATCAACATGATCAAAGCTCACATGAACTCATGGAGACAGAAGCAGCATGAACAGGTCCTACATGGTCTGTACCAGGTCTTCTGTGTATCTATTATGACTTCCTATTTAAGATTTTTATGGGATTCCCATGTGTGTCTCTAAGGGGCTCTTTTCCTTTGGTTTGTTTGTCTTATCCAATTCCAATGTGTTAGTTTTTGTTTTAACTTATTTTATTATTACCCCCCTAGAAACATATATATTTTTTTCTCACGAGAGACAAAAAGGAAGTGGATCTAGAGGGAAGAGAAATGGAGAGGCACTGGGAGGAGTAGAGGTAGGGGAAACTATAATCAGAAAATATTATGTGAGAAAAAATATCTTATTTTCTGTAAAAGAAAAAAATAAAAGTTTCACTGGAGGATCAAATAAGACTGAGAATGGAACTAGAGTTTCATGCATGCAAGGCAAACTGCTTTCAGACACAACCTCGGCCTTAAAGATTCAGCTTAAATAAAATATGTGATGTACTATTTCATAATGTGAAATTATTTACATAATTTCTCTCACAAATTAAGACACTTAAAAGAAAACTGCTTCCAGGTTTGTAAATAACCATAAAATATTTACTAAATAAATCCATGAAAAGAACTCTGCCATATTCCTGGGCCCACGTGTTGAGTGGCTTGTCTAAGTACCGCAGGCCCCTCTCCTTATTTCTCTATTAACATAACGGAATTATTTTCTTAAGGAATACATAATGAGTCACTATCCATTGATCTTTGGCTTAATTAAAGAAATATGGCTTGCAATAATTGTCAAAATGCTTAGTTTCAATTCATGAATTAAAGCATATATATGTAACATGCATTATATATAATTGTATCTCTATTAGCTGGAGACTATGAATATTGACAGAAGTGAATATCCAACTACAAAACCATCTGTCAAGATCATCAGGAACTAAAAATCTTCTTAAAATTGTTTTTCTTTAAATTTTATATCATTAAAACAATATAGAACCCCACAATTTGTGCTTATCTTATTTATTACATTTTTATTTTATATTTTTATAATATTTTTATTAATAACTTGAGTTTCATACAATGTCTTTCAGTAACACCTTCTTCCCATTCATCCCCAGTCCACCCTCCCACACTGTGTCCTCAAAAAGAAAAAAAAAGAAAAGAAAAGAAAAGAAATCAAGTTCAGCTTGTGTGTTAGGGGCATGAATCACGGGCACACCATGGCTCTCGGAGGCGGCAGGCTGCTTTGTTCAATGCGTTCTGCCAATGGCATACTGGATGTGGTTCCAGTCATTGAAGGAAAGTAAGCAAAGCTCCAGGAATCACATGCTGGGACTCACATATCTTCTCAGCTTCTTTGTAAGATAGAGAAGTGGAGACCAGCAGGAATTCTCATAAAGAATGTGAATTGAGGAAGAAGAGAGGTTTGGACAGAAGATTCCCAAGATCATATGTCTGCATGAAGCATTTGCTTCATCAGCACAGACTTACTCAAAAGGTCATAGCAATACTCCCGAAACAATTTACCTAAATTCTAAAGAAATCAAGAGAGAAGAACAATACTTTAATCCTACAGGACAGCTCATATGAAAAACACACTGATGAATAACTGAAGTGACTGTGAAGTATTTGTGCTGCATTCCCGAGAAACTAAGATATAAGGTTGGTATAATTTCATATTTAAAATATAAATGATTTTAAATATAATATTATATTATATGTAATAGACGTGCTTCAGTGATTCAATTCAATTCAGATTTTTGAGACAGGATCTGGCTATGTAGCCCAGGTCAGTCGGAAATTCACTAGGCAGAGGGAACGGTGCTACCTGTCCCAGTCACATCAGCATTTAGTTGAGACCAGTTGACTCCTTAAAAGATTAATGATGAAATAACCTTTCCCACCTTTAATATTATAGTATGGACAATGGGAATCACTAAGGGAAAGTCACTGTCTATCTATGGCATTGATTTATGTATATGTGATGACACAGTTCTCTAATCCCAGAACTCAAGTGACAAAAGCTTTATCACAAGTTCAAGACAGTGTGGCCTACCCAGTGAGTTCTAGGCTAGCCTGGGCTACATAGAAAGATCATGTCTTCAAAATCCAAAACCTAAAACAAACTACACTAAATTATTGATTTGAATCCTTGAAGCAGGTCTATTACAGATAAAATCATTTCATATTTGAAATATTACATATTTCAAAATCAAATTATACCAAAGGGCTCTATATGATTATATAATCCTGATAATTAAAATATCCCCAATGGAAAACGAATCCCTGCAGTGTACCTTAATTTTTCATTCTTATAATTAAAAAAAAAAAGTGTCTGTGAGCTTTTTGAACTTTTAGATAATTTACTTATCAGAACAGTAATTTTCTTTTATATTCAGAGTGAGTAAGATCTTGCTTTGCCCACCAGGTGGGATTTCCCTGGAATAAAACTTAAAGAGATCTCAGATATTTATGTTCCTGGTCATCTAGATCCTGCGTCCAACTGTGAAGTACTTTGATTTCTTTGAGTTAGTTCAGATTAATTTTAGAAATTAAAAAAAAAGTCTCCCCCAAAGCACTCATGAAATAAAAAGAGTTTATTGAAAACTTTAAGGGAAGCAAGATTTGTTTTTCATACCTCATAAAAAACAACTTAGATTATTTTTATATTTACTTATATTCTCCGAAGCTCCCTTTTAAAGACATCTTCCACTCTTTCTTGTCATTACAGCTAGATTTTCTGCTCTCTTTTTTATTTTATCTCTGGAGACATATTATCAGTCCATCTCTTTTCTTAGGGCCATTCAATTTTGCTCATCTTCCATGCCAAACATGTCACACTCAAGCCCAGCATGGTATTCAGGCAAAGGGCCCACCAAGAGACAAGACCCATATGCTTTGTATGACAATCTATAGACCCATGCCATAGGGATCTCATCCTCTCTAGTAATAAGTTTGTCCAAGTATTCTTTCCTAAAACAAGTATAATATTCTCCCTAAGAGAAACTCTGTTGAATAAAAATGTCTCCATTTCTTTTAATAAAACAGTCATTTTTCTTGACTGAACAATTCCAATAGCCTTATAACTACACAGTAAGAAATGCCATGGACTGTGACAATCTACAAGCATAATCATCAACTCCCTGGAGAGTTTTCTCCTAAAATAAACTCCAGGAAATTCTAGTATTAAAATATACATGGCCGTACGTATTATGGTCAGTCTAGATGATCTTGTGTTTGCATATATATAAGGACCTTTGACCCCATTATCACTCTTCTACGCCCTACCAGAGTTTACTATACGTACCCATTTTATGTAGGAAGCCTCAAGAAATTCTATACCTCATAAGCTCATATCAATGGCGTCTAAGCCATTTAAAGGAGTGATTCAGCCAATTCGATCTCATATATCAAAGGAAATTTAGATTTTTCCAATGTAGGTGTTAAAATGTAGCTTTAGGACTTAATAATAACACTTAAAATATAGTTCTCATTGGCCTGTGCTTTGGTTTTATTAGTAGAAGTGATGCTTATTTGATTTTCTAGTTGTATACTAACTTAGTATGAAAAAGACTCAGTGTTCACAGTCACAGACATAGGTCTGATTATATATCCAATGGGGATCTGCATAATCTCTCTGAGTGTTAACTTTTTTTATTTGTAATAGAGAGATAACAAACCTGCCTCAAATGTTACGATGAAATGTTACATTACTTATAAGAGAGTTCACACATGGTAAGATATGCAACTTTCCCGAGGAGACACAAACAAGCTTCTATTTAGTCCAGATAGGGCACTGACAACAAACCAAAGAAACAATTCCACTCAAGTCCGACTTGGTGAACCAATGAGTTTATTGAGATTACTGACATTGGCATGGGTAACTCAAAGGGAACTGTATCATAGAACAGCCCTCTAAATATGAGTGGAGATTCCTGAAAGCTACAACTGTCTAGTTCTCTGTCCAACTTGCAGGCGGTTCTCTCCAGAAATTGTGTATTTTTATTGTAACTTTGAGCAGGGGCCTTGAGATCTTACAGCTTTCTGAGCTTCCCAGAGCCTTTCTGTTTCATTAGCTCCCTGCATCTTCCTAGCCTCCCTTGCCAGAGTGTTGCTTCAACTCAGAAGAAACAGATACGGAGAGCAGGAGGCCCGGTCACATGACTATGGGTTTTCACAAAGACAATGGTCTTTGTTTTATGCTTTGTTTTCATATTGTCTATCTGAAATATTATTTTTTTAAATTTTGTTTATTATTTCTGATGCACCACGTCTCCCTTGTATTCTCAACTTAAGGTTTCTCCCCATCAACCTCACAAGTCATCTGTGTTCGGCACTCAATAGCTTCTCAAGGATATTACTTTGATCTAAAATTTGAAGTTATCTCCAGGGTCACATTCTGCCCCAGACAAGGCATCCTTGCCCTGGTGCTCACAGAGGCCGGAGGCGTCCAGCCCTTCTGTAACTGCAGTTACAAGTGACTGTGGGTAATCTGGCATGAGTGCAGGCCGTGGGTGTCAGAAACAGGACTCGGATCTTCTTGGAGGATGGACCTGAACCGCTGAGACAGCTCTGTAGTCCTTTAGTTTCATTTTAAAAGAACCAAATACGTTTTTCGTCAGCCACTAAATGAATCTAGGGGAACGGAGCAGGGTACCTACAGGGTGCCAAATGGGTGTCAGGCCTGGTTGACGATATTTTTTAGAAGCGCCAGCATTTCACTGTGATACTATTTCTCAATCATTTTTCACCCCTTCCTTCATTTCTCTTTGTTTCACTCTTAGAGATCTTCTCTAATCTCTTCACAAACACAGCTCTTGTATCCCTTGTCCATCTCAGTTTCGCTCGATGGATGCTCTCGAATTCTGGCCGAGGTATTGAAGTTTCTTCTTGATACATGGGAAAATGTATACGATAGTCCCACCCCTGATGGAGGCCATATTAAACAAAATAATTTATGTCCTCCAGTTATATGAAACTCCACTTTCTAGGCCTCTTTAAGAGCAGTGTGCTGTTTAATTTTTATTCCTCTTAGTGACTGTTGGAGCATATATAATTTCTTCTGAACTCTTGCCCCTGGATTTTACTGCTTTCTAAATGCCATTGTTTTACTTACGTGTTTCTTTTTAACTTCATGCAGAGACTGTTCCCAAATCCACAATAAATCAAACACTTAGCCATGGAGATTGAACACAGCACTACCTGCCTCAGAAGTGCAGCCACTAAAAGAGGGTAGCAACTCTGTTCTTCAACTGAAAGAGCGCTCACAAGAGACTGGGATGGAAAATGTGACCCACACGCCTTTTACTGGCGTATTTCACTGGTGATCATTTTAAATGATCAGACATACAGCTTATATTCATCTAGAAGTCATTTTTATGTATTTTTATTTTATTCACTTATTTACATTTTAATTTTGTCACTGGTTATTTCAGTCAGGGTGTACTAAAACATAAAGTAGTTTTTTTTTTTCCTTTGCCATTTTACTAATGAAATTGGATTAGAGTTTTAAAAAGTTAATATAGCTTTTTATCTATACTGACCTTTATTTTGCAGGATTTAAGGTAGCTACAGAGATTTATGTTATCATTCAACATTACAACATAAAATGAACAAAAAGAAATTAAGGAGAAAATCAAAGAGAATATGGCAGTAAATTGGAAAAAGCACTGCCACGCAATCATACACTCCTGCCAGAAGCAGACTGTGGATTTGATTTCAGCTCAGTTTTTGGATTCTTGCCAAAATAAACTATGTATGCTTCATTTTTCTAATCTAAAAATCAGATATCTCTGGAAAATACATAGAAATAATATGAAATAATTTTTAAATGGCTGGTTTCTTTAAAGGGAAGAAACATGGTTATATTAACAAATTACTCTGTGCCCCACATTCCCACCAGCCACATCTGGTTTCTCAGAACCAAGGAAAACTGTCAACGTTCTACATCCAGAAATTTCTGACTTCACTTTTCAAAATCTCTGGGGCATTTAGGTTGTGCACCACTGAACTCTCGAAGTACTGGTCACATATTGCAAGCTCGGAAATAATACAGGAAGAAAGTTGGGCACCACAGAGAAATGTAAAGAACATTTTGGAAAGTGTGACCACATCACGGTTCTGCTGAGATCCCGCTTCTTACCACATCTTTTATAGGTACGTTGGTGTTGTTGTTGCTTAAGGACACAGTCCTAAAAGTAGAATTCTTGGGTCAAAATATATTATTGTTTTAAAAAATCTTGAGGCTTTCCTGCTGAATTACCTACCAATCTGTAGTGTATATAAGTTGTCATGGTCACACATCCTGCTGATTTGAGGACACAGTTTCCTTGTTTGTATGAACATGTGACCACACAGTGACATGTGTCATGACAACTCTATTACCTGGCAGGGTCACAGTCACAGTATTAAGGAATTAGCAGTAAAGTACGTAAAGCAATACCATATATGCTTTTTATTATTATTTATTAATTTGTTTAAGAGAAATAGTTCACTTTATTTCGTATTTAGTGAACAATGCTATGGATCGCGTTTTATATGTTCATTGAACATTTCTTGCACTTACTTTATGCATTTTTTTATTCACATCTTTAACGTAACTTCCTAATTATTTTTCCCTTGGAAAAATTCATTGAGTACACTGCAAGGACCAGCAAGCTAGCTGAGCCGGATTTTTTAATGGAAGAGGTTAAAAGCGCCAAAGCACAGATTAAAGCGCTTTCAGTGCAGTTTTAGATTCTGAGTATGAACTGCACTCATTTGATACTTTAATCTTTTTGTCCAATGGTGGAAATACTCAATGACATGAGAAGCATCTTTATAAACAATGATGATTTGTGTATGATGTCAGCTGCATGCCCATCTAGACAAAAAATGCTCACCACTGCCTTGCTCGTCTGAGCAGCTGCTAGTCCCTGGGGCAGCTCCTAGCGTTGCTAGAGGCTTCCGCGCCTGCTGCAAGGCCTGCCATAATGGTGGTGGTACCATCAATCATACCATGAGGAACAGGGACATCGAAACAGAACACACCCTACTGGCTCAGCTACTCTCTGCAAGTGGCTGCATTCACACAGGCCAATGGCCAGTCGACTTGGCCTCACAACGACAGCGTGGGCATGGAAGGCTCGGCGGGAAACTTTCGAGATGCATAAATAAATCTGGTCAGATCAGGCTCAGCTCCTTTTCACATTCTGTGGGAGAAAGAGTGGAAAGTGAGTGTAAGAAGGACCACAACTAAGGAGATCATTGACCTCAGTGGAAACTCTGCTACTGTTAATTTGCTAAGCCGATAGACTACCCGACTGCCTTCTAAATATTTACCGTTATTCTCGCAGATTAGTGCAGTTCTCAACTCCCAGCAGAAACTTCTTTTTGCAGTGAACAATGGTTAATGTAAATACTTAGAACAGGTTCAGAGAATAAGAACTGTGGAGCGCTCAGCCCAAATGAGACATCTTCATGGCACCCATTTCCCCAAGACTCAGGAAACATCTCAGAAGAGGGAGTGGAAAGATTACAAGAGCCAGAGGCTGAGGAGGACGGCTACAGACAGTATTTTCACACAACGGGACTGTCGCACTCATGAACTCACAGCAGGTTGTTCAGAGAAGACCTTGTGATCTGAACACTAGTCGATGGCCAAGCCTTCAACGCACAAAACTTTGGAGGACATGCTTCAAATTCCAACCATAATATCGATGAAATAATAGTTCCATAGTTCTCTCACCTTCAACCACTTGAACATCACATTTGGCTTTCAACTCCATTAATTTTTCTATTATTAATAGTTTATATGAATATAATAATTCAGGGCTGGGGAGATGACTCAGTGGTTAGGAGCACTTGCTGGTCTTCCAGAGGACCAGAGTTCCGTTCTAAGCAGCCATATTAGGTGGTTCTCAGACCTCTGTAACTCCGGTTCCAGGAAATCTGACCTCTGCTTCAGGCCTCTCTGATGGTTTCTAAGTTCATGTGTACATACTCATGCGCATACATTTTTTTAAAGGTAAATATTCTGCAAAAAATATAATCATACATTAATTGTCCTTTTGTGGTGACCTACTTTTTTTTTACATGATATCTTCAGCATTTACCCACATTGAGCACATGTCAGACTTTCTTTTTGTTTAAAGGCTGGATAGTCTTTCATTTTATACATATATTATATATATATATTATATATTATATATAATTGAAATTTAATTTCAATTATATTCAATATATTCATATATATATATATATTTCCTTTTCCATTCATTCATACAAAGAAACTTAGTTTAGTTTTCCTTTTAGCTATGGTAAATGTTGTTTTGAATATTCATTAAAAAATCTTTTTGAAGGTTGATGAAATAGATCATCAAGTAAAAGCACTTGTGCAAGTCTAATGATGTGAGTTGGAATCAAGTAAGAATATTGGATAGAGAGAACACAGTTCTGAAAGTTGACCTCTGACCTCCCTACTAGTAGTTCCTCTCTCACTGTTTCTCTTCTCCTCCTCCTCTTCTCCTAACACTTACTGATAATAATGGCTTTTAGTTTTCATCTATAAGAACATGCTTTTAATTCTCTAGTTATATGCCCAACATGAAATTGACAGTAATTATAACTTCTTTTAGGAAAGAACATATTGTTTTCTTGCCATTATAGTTTCAACCATTGAATTTGCTTGAAAAATTATTCCAGAAAGCTAAGAAGCAGCACCTCATCTGAAGTAAGAGATGATACAATACCAGTTCTGGTGTCCAACCTCTTTGGTAAGAAAAATTTTAAGGGGGCTGGAGAGATGGCTCAGCTGTAAAGAGTACTGACTACTCTTCCTGGAGTCCAAAGTTCAATTCCCAGCAAAAACATGGTGGCTTACAACCATCTATGATGGAATCTGATGTCCTCTTCTGGCATGCAAGTGTATGTGCAGACAGAACACTCAGAGATAAAAAAAAATCTCGAGAGAAAGAAAGGTGGTAGGGGGAGTCTTTAACTGATATTCAAGAGCCAAGTCAGTGTGAAGACTCAAGTACAGAGTTTTGTGGTTCAGGAACCTGACTGTGCATTGAGTCTGCATACCAGATACCTGGAGCTAGAACCTGTAATTATATAGAGCTTTGGAGTATATCAGGACACCTCTTATATTACAAGAATTTGTCCTTGAATCATTTCAGTGCTTATGATATTTATTTAAATTTTTATTGTTGTTTAAATAGATTCACACTTGTGGAAATATGTGAGGCAAAACCCTACATACTCTCAGGTAACTCTAGAGCAAACATGCAATGATAGGGACAGGGAAGCAGTGCACAGGGAGGAAATGGACCAATCAATGGAAGTGTGCTGAGGAATGAAGTGATTGAATTTGATCAGCCTTTCAAGTTGTGGCAGGATGAAAGAAAGAGCACAACAAAGGAATCAGGAATAGGCAGGACTTGGAAACCAGGCAGGACTTGGAAACCATGTAGTTGGGAAGACAGCATCAGGAATTCTGTTAAAGAGTAGAAGACAAATAGCAGACAAGAAAAGCATCCTAGAGGGACAATAGTAGTTGATGGTTCACAGAACTGAGAAGTTAAAGAGCAACCAAGGCAGAAAACAAGCATTAGAGTGGCACCCACCTAAGGTGAATCATTCTCCGGTGTCTTCATTTTGATGTCCTTTTATCTAGCAGAAACAACTGCTGTGGACCTACTTGGACTTTGGCAATGTTGGGTCAGAGTGCTCTGCTAGAGTCTTCTGTAGTAGGACACTTTGAAGGAGTTTTGTGCCACATGCAGCTTGTCCTTATAATTGTGTGCTGCTTCTAGGAACTTTGCTTAGAACATAACCCAGAGAGCTGGGAAAGGGTAGTTGGCAGTTGGTGGGTTGGTTTCTTGGATCGTAATCCTGACCTCTATCAGCTCCTGCTCTCCAAGCTTCACAGTCAGAAAGGGCTATGAATATTTCCTCCTTTCTCTCTTTCTCTCAAGTCTGCTACAAGGGCAGTGAAGATTTCTCTCTCTCTCTCTCTCTCTCTCTCTCTCTCTCTCTCTCTCTCTCTCTCTCTCTCTCTTTCTAACCTTCCTTTCTTTTTCCTGACCTAGAGGGTAAAAAAGACAGTAATAACCTATTATAAGTGGGGTCTGAACAGGGGGCATGGAAAATAAAGATAAAGATGGATAATGGGAAATTTGATTTCAAGTATAGTAGAGGGACAGACAGAAGACAAAGGGATGGATGCTTGTGTTCAAAACGTCAGCAAAGTATTTACAGCTGCTGTTACCTGTTACCACCAGGATATATCCCACTTTGCTCCCAGTGGTGATTTTCTTATTCTTTTTCCTTTTTTGCTTCTATTTCTTTTCAAAAACAAAAGGTTAATGAAGCGACTAAACAACTAGAGGAGTTGTAGGGGGCACTGGAAAGGGCTAAGAGACAAAAAGAGGAGGAAAAAGGAGAATGAAAGGCTCAATCTTTTCTTTCTCTTTGAAAAAGAAAATTATAAAAAAGAAATTGGCAGTGCAACTAGAAGAAATATGGGAGTAATTAGAAAGGAAGCAATTGGTGGTGCTACCAGAAGAAATACGGAGGAATTAGAAAGGGTGGAGAAATGAAAAGCTGAGGAACTGGGAGCACAACCAGCATGAACCAGGTTCATTCCCAGTGACAAAAATGAAGGATACCCCCCATCCACCTCCATAGATAAAAGGGAGCAGATTTTACAGGACAATGGTCCTGTTAGGAATATAAGGAAACTCTGCAGGGAAGAACGATCAGATAAGGCAGCCCTTCCCAGAAGAGATGTCTAACTGTGAATCCTCAGTGCCACATGAGGTGGAAGATCATACCGAAGGGCTATGGTGGTGTTTTTTGGTGAGCAGTGGCCCTGGCTTCTGACCCACCTAGATGTGGGTATCTCAGAGTTCCTCACCACAGACTCTCTTTTATGAGGTGGGAAACACGATTTAGGTGTGAGGTCATTCCCTTCCACACACTGTCTTAAAGCCTATTGCCCAAGGGTTCATTTTAAATCTTGGATTCACTTTGTTCCCAGTTGCTCTGGTCTGTGATTTTCAGTTGGGCCGTGGTGACACTGAGTTTCTATAATGAGGGAATCAGCAATTGTCTGTGACTTTTGTACAAGTTTCAGTGTGGCTCTTCCCAGGATGCCGAGGGACAATTTCCCATTGATAGTTGTCCTGGCTTCTGCCCACTAAGTGATCCTTAGTAAGTTTGTTGAATCCAAGCAGACAAAGAAGGCAGCAGCAGGGCTTAGGAAACTCTAAATTATCCTCCAAGCACCCTGAGCAATACACCACAACCACTGTCTTCTCTCTTTTTAAAGCTTTACTTAAGAGAAAGAATAGTTCAAAGGCCTCACCACAAGAACATGACCACCAACACCCAAATGTTTAAATTTTTACTTAGTATAATGTGCATGTGTGTCCGCCAAACAGCTGGGTATGCTTGTGCTAGGCACGTGATTAGGCACTTGATCAGCTCCCCCTTGATTAATTCAGAGAATGATTATGAAGCCAACTAGTAGGCTTTTCTACCTTGATGTTTTTGTTTTTGTTCCTCCTTTTCATGCCCTGTTTTATGGATTTTTGTTACTCATTAAATGTGTGATTAGTAGTCAGTAGTAAGAAAAATAAACAAACTAAAATTAGTCACTTTTCCTACTTGCTAGCAGTAGTGACAGGATTTACTAAAGCAGGAAATTGGAACTGTGAGCTAAAATTAAGCTTTTGAATTATAAGAAAATTCCATTCATCCTTGTTTCTAACCCCAGGATGTTTATTACCATAAAGTCAGAGAAAGTTTCAAGCAAGAATGTAATCTAGTTCCCAAATTTTTCTTGTCAATTCTGAACAAGCATAATTTGTGTTTATTCCTTGAGTATTTAGGTTAGAAGTCTTAATTTAAAATATGCTTCCCATAATTTCATCATTTATATATTTGCCAATTACATTGGTAATATTTTAATTTAGTTTTGCAAATATATTTTTTACCAGTTAAAACACTTTCAGAACTAACATACAGAGCATTCTTCGAATAGATAATCATCATTACACAAATTAAGCAAGTGTTTAAATGTCTCTCAGGCCGTGATTATTTCTAACTATAGTATGCTTCTGATTTGCCTGTCCTTCAGTCAAAGAACTACAATTAATTTGACGTATCCATTATTATTTCTGAAGCGGTGTCCCTATAAAGGATCTTATGAAAAGTCCAGAATCTACCTTATAAAAATTCAGTAAGTCATACTACTATTTCACTCAAAAAGACACAGACAGCACCAGAAGGCCCACAATTTCTTCCTTGAAAGGAAAGAGAAGGAAGTGTGTGCCCAACACTTAAGGCTTGATGGAGGTTTTCCTGTTCCATCTTACACAGAGTACTGTTGGGACAACATAAGTTAACATTTGGGAACAGCTAGGAACAAAAAAAGAGAGCAGGCTACTTAATGTGACCAGAATAGAAATAGAAATCATTTATAGTCAGCATTTACATATGTTGAAGGCTAAAAGAGCTATTTTGGGGGGGTGTGAGTAGTATGTTTGACCACCAAGTTATATAATTGGAAGACACCCCCCCACCCCACCCCTCCTTTTTCTGAGAAGCTGCAGGCCGTTATCAGCCTGTTGAAAACTGTTTTCTATACACACCAGATGACTTGGTATGATTGCCAGCAGCTCCTGGCCACCCTGTTTATGGCTGAAGAGTGAGACTAATCTGGCTGAAAAGTAGGAATTTGGCTATGCAGCGAGGTGGTGGTACACTGCCTGGTGGAGATGCCTGGATAGAATGGACCTTCTCATCCACCTAACCCATTTGGTATCCCAGTACCATTGAAGGTAAGAGGTTGTTAGACATTTTTCACCCGACGTTATTGGGGTGATTAAGAACATCAGCCAGAAAACCTACCATTGTGTTGAAGGTAATTCAAGAGCTTGATAAATAGCCTGCTGGGTTTCTGGAAAGCTTTTGTGAGGCATACTGGGTATTTACTCCCATAGACCCAGATGCCCCTGAGAACCAGCAATCTACTAATATTGCCTCTGTCATGCAGTCAGCCCCAGATATAAGGAGAAAGTTTCAGAAATTAGAGAAATTTAAAGAGATAAATAGGTCTCAACTTTGCCGTAGAAGTTTATTTTTACTTAAGTATAAATTATTGTTTTGTGCATTGTTGGGTGAGGTGCTGCCTAGTTCTTTGCATTTTATATTGTCTGCAGGTGTTGGATTTATGTGGGGGATGTTTGATTGGTCATGATCTGCACGTGCTATCAGTAGAACATTTGAGATATTCTGAATCAATAAAAACATCTGAGCTCAGATGATTGGGGATCCACTGACCAGTATGGTGCTGGACAGGATAGTGGTTCCCTCTGCCAAGGTCTGGAAGCATTTGCACCTATGCCTCCTCATCTTCTTGGTAAGCCTACACAGTAGGTGCACTGCTACACAAATTTTGGAAAGTTTTTCATTTTTAATAATGATTTATTTTATCCAATGATTATTTTAAGGAAATATGACAACTTAGGTATTCCATTACATCCTCAAAGATATAAAACCTTTAAAATCCTCCACAGAAATCACTTCTTACTGAAAGCTAAAAATACAACATGTTCAAAGGAAATAGTAATCTATAAACACATAAGATGACCAAGATATATTATTCATCTGTGATTTGAATAACATTAATTATAAACTATTGAATAAAACTTGAAAATTATAAAGTGTATGAAAGGAATGTTTTCCCCCAAGATTCATGAACTATGGGACTTTGTTTTTTCCTTTTTTCTTCTACCATTATTTATTTATTCATTTATTTATTTATTTATTTATTTATTTATTTATTTATTTATTTATTTATTTTTGCAAAATAAAAGCATAAGATAAAATGAAAACCATCATATTGAAGTTGGACAAGCCAAGCCAACAGAAAAATAAAAGATCCCCAAGTGAAGGCCCACTTCATGATCAGATACCCACTCATTTACACATTCAGGAGCCCCATAAAAGTACTAAAATCTGTAGTATATATGCAGAGGACCTGGTGCAGATCCATGTAAGCCCTGTAATTGCTTCCTTAGTCTCTGTGAATTCATATGAGCTTTGCTTGGTTGATTTAGAAGGCCCTGTCTTTTTGTGTCCTCCATACCCTCTGTCTCACCCAGTCCCTCTGCCTCCTCTTCCATGAGGTTCCCTGAACTCTGAGGATACGGATTTGATGGGGACATTTCCTTTAAAGCTGTGTATTCCAAGGTCTCTGTCTCTCTGTGTCTCTCTGTCTCTATCTCTCTCCCTCTTTGTGTGTGTGTGTGTGTGTGTGTGTGTGTGTGTGTGTGTGTGTAACATAATGTCTTACTGTGGGTCTCTATATTTGTTCCCATCTGTTACAGGAGGAAGCCTTCCTGATGATTGCTGATTACTGCACTGATCCATGAGTACAGCAGAATATCATTTGGAGGCATTTTATTGTTACTTTTTTAGACCAGTTGTATTTGGTTTAATCCTAGATCTCTGGACTATTTAGACTCTGGTTCTCGGTCATCCAAGCAGTGTCAAGTAGGGGTTCCATGTCATGAAATGGGCCTTAAGCAATTCAGACATCAACAAGGCTTGTGCCACCACTGCCCTGGCATATTTTGCAGGCAGGAAAGCTTGTAGATCAAAGTTTTGTGGTTGGGCTAGTGTTCACTTTTCTCTTTTCGTAGACTTCAGAGTACCTTTCCATGTCATAGACACTAGAACATGAGGGCGAAGGTTCTATATAGGCACCAGCTGACACCTCCATGTTCAACGAGTTGTGTGGGAGTTTTTTGAAGCAATGAGGCCTTGCTGTAGTTTGTGGAGAACAACCTATTGTCTTGGTAACAGCCTGAGTTGCTTGGGGTTTCCATGGGATCACTTTGGCCGACAATTCAGTTGGTGAAACCCAGTCCCAGCACTGTAGGATTCTTTGGTGACAAAGATGGACAGTAGAAAATTTTCTTCATTTTATTGGAGACTTCCTTAGAATTGCCTTCATATATGGTAGGAAGTTTCCTCTGCACTAGTTTTCCATACTGTCTCTCAAATGTTCTTCAAATACTATTCAATTCCAGCCATCTTTCCCTTCATTTCCTTCTTCAATCCCATCTCCCTTTCAACTTCCCATCAGATCCTTCTGCTTTTCCCTCCCCTGACACCCAAATCCAGTGCAACTATAAAGTCTGTTTTAATTCCCCCTCACAGGGATGTATACATATATATATAATATATATATATAACTATATATACCTATACACACACACACACACACACACACACACACACTCCTCCTAGTCCCTTCTTTTATTCCTAACTTTTCTAAGTCTACAGATTGGCTACCATCTACTCTTCTGCAAATTTCATGCTGTCAGTTTTTAACAAATGAGTAATAAATACTCAATTGCAAAAATGTACCACCTTTTTTAAATTCAGTATTCTGCTAGGGGACACCTATGTTGTTTCTAATTTCTGCCTATTATGAATAGACAAGCAACTAACATAGTTGAGCAAGTGTTGTTTTGGTGGATGAAGCTAAGAGTGGTATAGCCGGATCTTGAGGTAGATCGATTCCCATCTTCCTGAGCAGCTACCATACTGACTTCCATAGTGGCTGTACAAGTTTGTACTCCCACCAGCAATGCAGGAGTGTTTCCCTTGTTCCACATCCTCTCCAATAAGAGCTGTAAATGCGTTATTAATCTTAGACATTCTGACAGGTGTAAGACAGACTCTTAAAGTCATTTTGATTTTCCATCCCCTGATGGCAAAGAATGTTGAACATTTCTTTAAGTGTTTCTCAGTCATTTGAGCTTTCTTTATTTAGAGTTCTGTTTAGATATGTACCTCATGTTTTAATTGGACTATTTGTTGTTGATGTTTGATATCTAGTTTCCTGAGTACTTTATATCTTTTGGACATTAACCCTCTAGCACATGTGGTGTTGGTAAAGATCTTTTGCCGGGAACGGTATGGCTGAGCAGATGGCTGCTTGACACAGATCTAGCCTTTGGCGTGCCACCTCTATATAGAAGACATCTGGCAATCACTGCTCCACAAATGAGCCTGCTTGCTATTCTTTATAAGCTGAACTTTTTTTTTCTCTCTAAATCTTCCTTTGCTCCTGTAAATGGGACCCAGGCCAATGCCTCCATGGGAGCCTACCCTCTTTGGTGGCCTCTTGATAAGAAAGAAGACTGAATCTAATGATCCTGAGGTGGAAGACTTTGTGCATGTCCTAAAAGCTGTTGCCCCTGAATCAGCCTCACTAAATACAAGTCAACTAGGGACAAGATGAAATTGTGCACGAATTGTTCCTTAAAGAACTTTTTGGAACTATATGATGTGACCAAGTTCAGGGACAGTAATTATATTCCTGAGCCTGTGTTTCCTGAACTGACCAGGGTTTACAGAGATCCCCAAAAACAAGAAAAAAAGATGGTCAAGGAAAAGAGGAATAGATGCTATTAATGCTAAAGAAATATATGATTGAAGTTTGGATAGATATGGGAAAGAGATAGAAGAAATAGAGAAAGCTTGAAATCTACAAATATAGTTTCTGCACCTTTTTTGCCCTTCTATCTGTTTGATATATCCTGAAACCACAAGTAGAACACCCAGAGAACCGTTGATGAACCATTGTGTTAGAGGATTTCTGAGAACAGGTTGATGATTAAGCTGTTACATTGAAAATTGTTCTTGCTTAGTGTACCAAGTATGGGAATTCTGGTAAATGTAACTGTGTGTGTGTTTTTCTGTGAAGCTATGAATGTGCTTGACCTTGATAAACTGTTAGATTTCCAATGTACTTTTAATAAGTAAAAAACTTGGCTGGCTCATGCTCAGAAGAAGTAGAAGAGAGCAGCAGAAGGGAAAAGAAGGTAGAGAGAGAGAGAGAGAGAGAGAGAGAGAGAGAGAGAGAGAGAATGAGATAAAGTATAGAAAGAGAGAGAGAGAGTAGTAGAGAATTCTCAAAATCTGATGCTCTCCTGAGATGACTAGCTGTCAGCTTGTACCAGCTTTTGACTCCTGAAACAATTCTTCACACCATTCTCAGGCATCCCTTTCTCACGACCCTGACCTCAAGCTGTAGGTTTCTGCTTTGTCTGAATGACAGTGTCCTTTGCCTTATAGAAGCTTTTCAGTTTCATGAGGTCCCATTTGTTAATTGTTGATCTTATCTCCTGTGTTAATGGTATTCTGTTCAGGAAGTTGTCTCCTGTGCTGGTGTATCCAAGACTGTTTCCCACTTTCTCTTCCATCAGGATCAATATATCTGGTTTTATGTTGAGGTATTTGATCCATGGAGCTTAGTTTTGAACAGGGTCATCAGTGTGGGTCAATCTGCATTCTTCCACGTGCAGCCATCCCGCTTGACCAGAACCATTTGTTGATGATTCTGTCTTTTATCCATTATGTATTTCTGGCTTCTTTATCAAAAAATCAGTTGTTCATAGGTGGGTTCGTGTCTGGGTCTTTAACGTTACTCCATTGATAAGCATTCCTGTTTTTATCCCAATACCATGCTGATTTTCATCACTATAGCTTTGTAGTATAACTTGAGAGTAGAAATGATGAGACCTCCAACAGGCCCCACCAAGGCTGTTTTATTCTGGTTTTTTTTGTTACTGTTGTTGTTGTTGTTGTGTGTGTGTGTGTGTGTGTGTGTGTGTGTGTGTGTGTGTGTGTGTTGTTTCCATATGAAGTTGAGAATTGCCCTTTCATGATCTGGGAGAAATTGTATTGAAATTTTGGTGGAAATTGCATTGAATCTGTGGGTTGCTTTCAGGATGGCCATTTTTCCTGTTAAACCTATCATTTAATCCATGAGCCTGGGAGATATTTTCATTTTCTGACATCTTCAATTTCTTTCTTCAAAGACTTAAAGTTTTTATCATATAAGTATTTGACTTGTTTGGTTAGAATTACCTCAAGATAATTTATATTATTTGAAACTACTGTGAAAGGCGTTATTTCCTGATTTCTTTCTCAGTCTGTTTGTCATTTTTATATAAGGGCTACTGATTTTGTATCTAGCTACTTTGTTTAAAGTATATTTCAGCTATATGAGTTTCCAGGTGGATTTCTCAGGTCATGTATGTATACTATCACATCATCTGCAAATAAAGATCCTTTGACTTCTTCCTTTCTAATTTGTATCTGCTTGCTCTCCTTCAGTTACCTTATTGCTCTAGCTAAGACTTCCGTACTATAGTGAATAAGTATAGAGAACAGACAACCCTGTATTGCTCCTGATTTTAGTAGAATTTCTTTGAGTTTCTCTTCATTTAAGTTGATGTTGGTTATAGGCTTACCTTCATTAGGTTTAGGTCTGTGCCTTGTAACCCTACTATCTCCAGGAATTTTATCATGAAGTGATATTAGATTTTGTCAAAGGCCTAAGGCTTTTTCTGCCTCATGAGATGATCATGTGGTACTTTTTTTCAGTTTGTTTATATAGTGGATTACATTTATTGATTTTCATATGCTGAACCACCCTTGCACCACTGGAATGAAGCCTATTTGATCATACTGAATGATATTATGATGTGCTTTTGGATTCAGTTTGCAGGTACATTATTGAACATTTTTGCATCTATCTTCATAAAGTAAATTTGTCTGTGATTTTCTTTCTATGTTGGATCTTTGTGTGGTTTAGGTATCGGGGTAACTGTGACCTCACAGAGTGAATTGGGCAATGTTCCTTCTGTCTCTATTTTGTGGAATAATTAGAGGAGTATTGTTGTTACCTCTTCTTTGAAGGTCTGGTAAAGTTCTTCACTAAAACCATATTGCCCTGGGTATTTTGTTTGAGAGGCTTTTGTGTGTGTGTGTGTGTTTTCCTCATTTATTTATTTATTTATTTATTTATTTATTTATTTATTTATTTTTTCTCTCTCTTGTATACTACATTGCAACCCAACTTCCCCTCCTTCCACTCCTCCCAGCTCTTCCCTCCCCCATCTATCCTCTCTGGCAAATCCACCTCCAAACCTCTGCTTCCCTTTAGAAAAGAGAATCCTTTCAGGTTTACCACTTGAACAGAGGATAGCAAGATGAAGCAAGGCTGGGCAGGAGCCCCTACATTAAGGGTGGACAAAGCAACCTAGCAGGAGGAAAAGGGTCCCAAGCACAGATAAAAGGGTCAGAGATTTGTTCTCCTGGTGTCTTTGACTCCTCTGGCCCTGCAATTCCTCCACCTGCTCTTCATCCAGGTTTCCCAAGGTTTGCACAGTGTTTGACCCTGGGCCTCTGCATCTGTTCCCCTCAACTGCTGGAGAGAGCCTCTCTGATGACAATTGGGGTAGGCAGCTACCTATGAGCAGAGCAGAATATTATTAGGAATCATCTCCCGAGCTTTCAAGTCTCAGGTTCCTGGCCAGCTCTGCAGTGTCAGGCATGGGCTTCCTCCCCTGGCATGGGGTTCTGCCCTTCCATTGCCTCAGCAAATCCTGCAGGCAAGTTAGGTTATAGGTTGAAGGATTTGTGGCTGGGTTGGTGTTCCAGTCTAACCACTGGAAGCCTAGCCTGGATACAGAAAGTGGCCTGTTACAGAAACTGTTACCATTTGCAGGTGATATGATAGTATACATAAGTGACTCCAAAAATTTTTACCAGGGAACTCCTACAGCTGATAGACACCTTTAGTGAAGTGGCTGGCTACAAATCAATGTGAAAAATTAGGAGCCCTTCTATATACAAATGATAAATGGACTGAGAAAGGAATCAGGGAAATAATATCTTTCATAATAGCCACAAATAGCATAAAATATGTTGGAGTGACTCTAACCAAGCAAGTGAAAGGCTTTTATGACAAAACCTTCAAGTCTTTGAAGAAAAAAATTGAAGAAGACTTCAGAAGATGGAAATATCTCCCATGCTCATGGATTGGTAGGCTTAATATAATAAAAATGGCCATCCCACCAAAAGCAATCTGCAGATTCAATGAAATCCCCATTGAAATCCCAACACAATTCTTTACAGACCTTGAAGGACAAGACTCAACTTCATATGAAAAAAAAAAAACCAGGATAGCTAAAACAATCCTGAATTATAAAAGAACTTCTGGAGGTATCATCATCCCTGATTTCAAACTGTACTACATAGCTGTACTAAAAAAATGATATTGGAATAAAAACAGGCATGTTGATCAATAGAATCGAATTGAAGATCCAGACATAAATGCACATAAATATGGACACCTGATTTTTGATAAAAAAGACTAACATAAAATAGAAAAAAAAGGATCTTCAACAAATGGTGCTGGTGTAATTGGATGTCTGCATGTAGAAGATTGCAAATAGATCCATATTTATCACCCTGTACAAAACTCAAGTCCAAGTGGATCAAAGGCCTCAACATAAAACCAGATACACTGAACCTGATAGAAGAGAAATAGAGAATAGTCTTGAATACATTCACATAGGAGACTTTTTGAACAAAACCCCTATAGTGCAGGCATTATGATCAACAATTAATAAATGGGACCTCATGAAACTGAAAAGTTCTGTAAGGCAAAGGACACAGCCAAAAAGACAAAATGGCAGCCTACAGAATGGGAAAAGATTTTCACCAACTCCACATCCAGTAGAGGGCTATATCCAAAATACATAAAGAACTCAAGAAACTAGACATCAACAAAACAAATAATCCAATTAAAAATGGGTTACAGATCTAAACAGAGAATTCTCAAAAGAAGTATCTCAAATGACTGCAAAATACTTAATGAAATGTTCAACATCCTTAGCCATCAGGGAAATTCAAATTAAAACTACCCTAAGATTCCATTTGATACCTGTCAGAGTGGCTAAGATCAATAACACAAATGACAGCTCATACTATCCAGGTTGTGGAGTAAGAGAAACTCTCCTTCATTGCTGGTGAGAGTGCAAACTTATACAGCCACTATGGAAATCAATATGGCAATTCCTCAGGAAATTAGAACTCGACCTAACTCAAGACCCAGCTATATCACTCCTGGGCATATACCCAAAATATGCTCCATCCTACCACAAGGGCACTTGCTCAACAATGTTCATAGAAGCTTTATTCATAATATCCAGAAATTGGAAACAACCTGGATGTCCCTCAGTTAAAGAATAGATTAAAAAATGTGATACATATATAGAATGGAGTATTACTCAGCTATTTTAAAAAATTACATCATGAAATTTGCAGGCAAATGGATAGAACTAGAAAAACTTATCCTGAGCAAGGTAACCCAAACTCAGAAAGACAATCATGGTGTATATTCACATGTAAGTAGATATTAGCTCTTAAGTAAAGGAAAAGTGTACTACAATCCACAGACCAGAAAGACTAGGCAGCAAGGAGGGACCCAATGGACACACATGGATCTCTCAGGGAGGAAAATAGAACAAATGTTATAGGTGAGCTGAGGGATGACACGAATGAGAACAGGAGGGACCAAGTAAGGGAAAAGTGATGGTGGGAGAGAATATAGGGAGAGATGATAAAGTTGGGAGACATTTAGGGGGTGACCTGGAGATCCAATGCAGTGGAAACTCCCTGAACCTATGACAGTGACCCTAACAAGGATCCCTACTAATGGGGGACAGGGCCATCTCTCCTTAGTTTTTGTTTCGATGCCCTGTCTATTGGTAAGATTAAGGTATTGAAGTCCCCCGCTATCAGTGTGTGAGGATCAATACGTGATTTAAGCTGTAGTACTATTTATTTCACAAATGTGGGTACTCTTTTGTTTGGGGCAAAGATGTTAAAAATCGAAAGATCATATTGGTGGGTTTTTCCTTTGATGGGTATGTAGTGTTTTTCAGTCTCTTTTGATTAGTTTTGGTATGAAGTCTATTTTGGTAGATATTAAAATGGCTACACTAGCTTGTTTCTTAAGTCCACTTGCTTGGAATCTCTTTTTAACCTTTTCCCCTGAGGTAATGTTTACCTTTGATTTTGAGGTGTGTTTCTTGGATGCAGCAGTAGTAGGATGGGTCCTGTTTTTTCATCCATTATGTTAGTCTGTCATTTTTAATCGGTGAATTTTAACCATTGAAATTGAGAGATATCAATGAGCAATGATTGTTGATTTTTGGTATGTTGTTGTTTTAGTTATTGTTGTTGTTGGTGGTGGTGATGGTGGTGGTGGTGGTAGTGTGTATGTGTTTCCTCTCTTAGAATTTTCTGGTCTTAGATTACATATTTCCCGTGTTTTCTTGGGAATTATTAACCTCTTTAGGTTAAAGTTTTCTTTATAGAACCTTTTGTAGAGCTGGATTTGTAGATGAATATTGCTGAAACTTGATTTTATTATGAAATGTCTTGTTTTCTGCATCTATGGTAACTGAAAGTTTTGCTGGATATAGTAGTCTGGGTGGTCATCTATAGTCAGAATCTGTAGCACATCTGTACAGTCTCTTTTGGCTTTTAGAGTCTCCATTGAGAAGTCAGATATAATTCTAATAGTTCTGTCTTTATTTGTTACTTGGTCTTTTTTTCCTGGCAGCTTTAAGCATCTGTTCTTTGTTCTTTATGTTTAGTGTTTTGACTATTATGTGGTAGAGGGATTTCTTCTATGGTCCAGTCTATGTGGTGTTCTGCATGCTTCTTGTACCTTGAAAGGTATCTTCTTCTTTAGGTTAGGAAAATGTTCTTCTATGATTTTGTATATTTTCTGGGCCTTTGAGCTGGGTTTCTTCTCCTTACTCTATTCCTATTTTTCTTACATTCGGTCTTCACATAGTATCCCAGATTTCTTGGATGTGAATAAATATTTCGATTTAACATTTTCTTTCACTGATGCATCCACATTTTTCTATCGTACCTTCGATGCCCAAGATTCTTTTTCCATCTCTTGTATTCTGTTGGAAAAACTTGCCTCTATTATTTCTGTTCGAATTTCCAAGTTTTTCATTTCCAGAATTCCCTAATTTTTTCATTTCCAGAATTCCCTTAGTTTGGACTTTCTTCAAATATTATACTTCCATCTTCATGTCTTGAACAGTTTTATGTACTTCCTTCCACTGTTTATGTTTGTCTGGATTTCTTAAAGGGAACTATTCATTTCCTCATACCGTTTTGGTTTTCCTGGATATCTTTAAAAGATTCATTAATTCTATGTTTTAGAACCTCTATCATCTTCATACACATGGTTTTAAGGTCTTTTCTTGGGTTTCAGCTATGTTGTATAATTAGTGCCTGCTATGCTGAGGTTGGTCGGCTTCAGTAGAGACATATTGTCTTGGTTATTATTGATTGTGTTTTTATACTGAAATGTAGACCTCTGCATGATTACAGGTCTGGGTAGTATCTGGTTTTGCCCCTGTTGGGTGAGTATTTTTTCCTTGGCTTCTGCTTCTTCCCTGGACTTTAGGAGAGTGTGGTAGCTGTGTGCTGCCTCTTAGGAAATTTTCTGTGTACCCATTTCCCTGGCTTGCTCACCTGGTGTGTTCCTGGGTTTTGTCTGTTGGGTTTGGAGACAAGGATAATAGCATGAATTGGGGAAAGGAAGATTGGGGGATCTTTGTTATGCTTTGGGGATTAGGTCAAGGAGGAAAGGGATACCACAGCAGGTATTCTGCTACAGAGCTGGATATGAGACTTGGGGGAGGGTGGTTGGATATGGAGAAGCAGAAGTAGAGGTGTAGATCCACTATCAGCCTATTTGTTTCCCTGGCAGGAGTCACCCTTGGGTTAGCAGTGGGTGCCTACTGGAGTGGGAGGCTGGAACAAAGAAAGGAATGGGTGGGAGGTTAGAAGGGGAAGAAGGAGATCCACAGGAGATTGGAACAGGTAGACAGGGAAGACTGTCATGGGTGTTGTGCTGCAGAGCTGGGGATGAGAGGGAGAAGAAAGCTGAGGGAACAGAGGGAGAAGAAAATATCAGCAGAGAGCCCATCTGGTTTTCTGTGAGCCATGGTCTGTGGGTTAGCAGAAGGGTGTCTGCTGGAGTTGGGGGCTGGAATAAGGTGAGAAGTAGGGGAAGGGAATTTTAGGAAGAGGTGGTCTGTGGCATCCACAGGAGATGTGGACTGGGTGGGGCAGAAGGAGAAGGGAGGCAGCAGCTGGTGTTCTGTTGGAGAGGTAGGAATGAAACTGGGGGATTGGATTTGGAGGGAAGGTGTGGTGAAGGTTGTGGCGCCTCCTGGAAAGCTTTACAGTTGGGTCAAAGGCGCTTGCTACCTAGCTCATCCCAAAAGGCTGGCAGAAGTTTGGCCCCTCTGCACTGACAGACCATAAGCCGCAGCAAAATTCCACCCCCTCAAAGATTAGCAGAATTGCTTACCTAAGTCCCTGTTCCCCAGAATATGCCTATCCCAGCATCTTTGTCATAACCAATGGCCTTTACCCCTGAGTACCAAAAGATCCTCCCCTGCCTGAACCCCATAGGATACCATGACCCTTGCATAAAAGCTTGAGAGGTGTTCCACTGCCAGCACTCTTCTAGAATTCTTTGCATTCCATTGACTCTTGGTCTCACAACCTGGGGGCTAGGCTAAGTGGCTATATAGCCTAGCCATGTGCCAGGAAGGGGAGCAGGACCCCAGGGGAAACAGAGGGAGAGAAACAACCCACAAAGTTCTTCAGTTAGTTTACTTTTTTTTACCTGGCCTGCTAGGCAGGTGTGTTCCCAGTGAATGCCTGCTGGTGTTGGAGGCTGGGGTAGGGGATGAGTTGGGGGAAGAAAGGTTGGGGGAAAGGATCTTTGTAATCTCTTGGGGATAGGGTCAGAGAGGAAAGAGAGGCTGCAGCAGGTTTTCTGATACAGAGCTGGGTTGGGGGGGAGAGTGGGGGGATTGAATCTAGAGGAGCAAAAGTAGATGCGTGGATCAACCATCAGTATATTTGTTTCCCTGGTAGGAGTCACCTTTGGGTTAGTAGGAGGGACCTGCTAGGGTTGTGTGAGTGTGTGTGTTGGGGGGTTATAAAGGGAAGATCTGTGGGATCCACAAAAGATGGGAATAAGGAAGGGAAGACTACCACAGGTGTTCTGCTGCAGACCTGGAGATGAAGTTGAGGGACTAGATCTTGGGGAACATAAGGAGAAAAACTGAGCTTTGGAAATTGCTCAGAATCTCAGAATAGCTGAGATTCAGGCAAAGATGGACAGGGAAAGAAACTCTCCTTTGCAGTGATCACTGCCCTTAGAGAAATAGAGAAAGAGGAAATATACAGGGGAAAAAGCAGGAGAAAGGGAAAGAAAATATCTGGAAAAGAACCAATGTGCCTATTGTAAGCAGAAGGGTTACTAGATGAATGAATAGCCTAGAAAAAAAAAGTAAATGAAGAGAACTACTCCATCCTCAAGCTAGACAAAAATTGGCAGGGCCAGGGCTCCATACAGCTTAGTCTCCAGGAACCTAGGATGATAGAATAGGGGGCAAAGCCATTAACCTTCTACTGTCCATTCTAATAGACAGCAGAGCAGCCCATTTGATCTTGCAAGAACCCCTGGACTCCTCACCTCTAGGAAGACAGTCCAAGGAGTAACAGATCAAACTGCCTGTTTTTCATGGATAACCTCCAAGACTGTAGGCCTAGGACAAAGTGCTGTGACTCATTATTTTCTGGTTATACCAGACTGCCCACACCTGTTGATTGGAAGGGTCTTATCACAAAAGTTTAGAGCTACCATCTCTTTCAGGAGGTACTTGGCTAGTCTAAATATGGACTCAGGTCAAGCCCCTAGCAAAATTATGATCACTAGTCTTCTGAGAAGTTCCTCTTATACAAGGATTCAGCCACCAGGAAGAACTACCCTTATACTACCTGCAGCAGCTCAAAGCAAGGTACCCTGATGTTTGGGCTGAGGAGAACCCTCCAGACTAGGCAGCATGCTGGCCACCCATCATTGTTCAGTTACTAAATTCTGCAACACTGGCCCAGGTCAAACAACACCCCATGAGTCAGGAGCCAAGGGATCTTCAAAGGGAGGGAGGGAGGAATTCTTGTCCCCAGATATTGCCCATGAAACACTTCCTTGCTCCATACTGAAGCCCTCAAGACTTTCAAACAGTACAGGATTTAAAGGAAGTCAACAAACAGGTGTCCTGCTCAAAAGACTGTGGGGCTGGCAGGAACAGTTCTTATCCTAAAGGACAGATATACCATAAGTTTTTTTCCAAGGTCCCAGAGTGTTCATGAGGACTACCCTGTCCATGCCTCCAGCCTCATCCACATATAAGTGGAATGTCTCAGTAATATCTGCGAGGGCCAGGTCCCTTTGTCAAGGCCTTGAAGGCCCTCTGATAAGTCTCAGTCTGTTCCAAAGGCTGAGGACTACTGGTGCTGGCATAAACGAGACTGATTATCTCAGCAAAACTGATTTTCCACAGAAAACTTGCTTGTCTGCCTTTTGTAATCCTCCTGCTCCCTCTTCTACAATGAAACCTGAACCTGAGAGGCAGGACATGTGTTTTAAATGTACCAGCTCTACACTTTTGAACACGTGTGGTTTTCTATAAAACCTTTCTCTTACAAAGAGAAGTTCCACAAGACATCAATCCTTGATAAAGAATGACAGGCAGCTAAGGAATGTTGAGAGCAGGAGAAATAGTCTTCCCCAGGGGAGCAGACACCAACTGTTTGTCCAATACCGAATGGTCAGCCCTGAAAGCATATACATACAAGTAACAACATGAATATGTGTGTATATGTATGTATGTATGTATGTTCAACAAAAACTAGAGAAAAAGAGGCTATGAATTTGAAAAGGGAGAAGTACGTGGGAGGATTTTGAGGAAGGAAACTGAAGGGGAGAAATAATATAATTACATTACAATGTTAAGAAATTTTTAAAAAATTAAATGTCAAAAATAATAAAACTTGCCTAAACTGTCTTTCAAAATGAGATGAAAAGATATTCCTAGACCCCAGACAAAGAAAAATTGGCAGAATCTGTAGTGAAACACTTAGAAGAGTTTTTTGTTTTGGTTTCTTTAAAAATGCAAATTGGTGTTTGGACTAGGTTGATGTTCCCATGCCAGGTGTGGTGGATGATTATGAGTTTGATTTAGAATGCTTGATTTCAGTGTCTGTATTTGGTTAGGTGCAGTTGCTTTAGCATGTGTAGCTTATTCTTGGGATTGTGTGCCTCTTGGTTTTATGGGAACTTTTGCTTATAGTATAAAAAGTTTAAATCCCCAAGAGATTTGGTGTGGGTGCTGGTTGGTGGTTTGGTGGGTGTTGGTTGGTTTGTCCATTGCTAATGTGTTGATTCTTACTTAAAAGAATGGAGGTTTGAGAAATTGAGTTTGCAGATAGTGAGCTAAGATGCTAGTCCAACTCACTGTAGGCTAGTCCTCTCCAAGCTTAGGACAGCCTAAAAAGGACTGTGAAGATTTCTACCTTTATCTCATTTAATATCAAGGCAACTGAAAAAGCAGTGAAAATGTCTTTATATCCTTCCTTTCTCTTTCCCTAAATTGAGGGTAGAAGATTGTAGTTAACAACTACAGAATTCCTGAGATCTGCTTTACATGCCCTCTTCTGTGATGTCTTCTGAGGTGGGAAGGGTAGATGTAGGTTTTCTAAGGCTGAATACTCTCAGTAGATAATTCTCAGCATTTTGAAAAATTATAAGTCCCTGTACTAACCACTATCCCTAGATACAAACATAAGTATTTAGAAGGCAGTTTGACACTGTAACTATTTAAAAAAACAATAGTAGTTTCCCTCCTAGGGTCTATGATCTCCCTAACCATGTCTTCTTTGCTTGCTTGTTTGTTTTTGCCATTTTTACAGTACAAGGCATAAATGCCCTCTTGTCCAACAGGACCTCAGATGTAGTCAAGAGAGTAGTTGGTTTCTGTTATAACCTGTCTTGCTACTATTGCACCAGTGGGCACACTTTGCATGGAAAGTCTATGTTGCAGCATGCAGAGTTCAGTAATGCTAATTCTTGCCTTCCACCTTGCTTGAGATGGAGTCTCTTGTCATCTCAACTGCTTATGTAAGGCTAGCTGTCCCATGAGCTTTCAGGGAGTCTTTCTGTCTTTGCCTCCCATCTTGTGCCTTAGCACAATCCTTATGTTCTTAAACACAGGGATTACAGATTCATATTGCATTGGTTCTGGAGATTTGAATTTAGGTTTTGACACTTGTGCAGCAAGTGATCTATCTCCCCAGCTTCAAGACCTTGAAAGTTGATGGGAGCAATTCTATTAGTAGAACCAAATGATCGGTGTAAGTCAATTCTAATCAATCAGTGAAGCTGTAGGACGTGCACAGGCATCTTTTACACTTTCTTGATCCCAAAATTATTGCCAGACAAGGCAACCCTTGAACACTAGAGAGCTTGAATGACTCACCTAGGTCTAGCATAGTAAGATGAGGCAGCCCCATGTGGTAGAAAGTATGTTGCTGAAGGCAGACCTGTTTTCTAATTCAAATGAACAGACTACTTTGTGATGGAGAAAAGTCTCCTAAGTGTTTCAGAGATTCTTCACTCATGAAAGAAGCTTGAGGATATTCATTGCCCTCAATGCTAGCTAACCCTTAGTGTCACTCCTCCCAACCACTGGAAGTTACAAAAACTATCTTAAGGTACCTATTTCAGATTCCATCACAAGGCTGTTGGTGTGAATCTGTGAGTGTGGGGAAGGGAGTACTCAGATATCCCCACTGGCTTGTTTGCCAGAGAATTTCTATCTTGCAGCCAGTGCTGAGAACCCCTGAACTGTGTTATTTCCAGTGTATCGTCTACTTCTATATTATGGATTGATTATTTCCCAAGCCCTCTAATTAGATAGGTTATTTTGAAATCCATTTACTTCTTTAAAAAAAAAAAAAGATCAGTGTTTATTTGTGTGTGGGAGGAGGTGGTGCATGAGAGAGAGTACAGTGCCCATGGAGGCCAGAGATGGCTTAGGTCTCCTGGAGCCAGAGTGACAAGAGGTTGTGAACCCACCCTGTGTGCATTCCTGGAACTAAACACTGGTCCTCTGCAAGAGCAGCAAGCACTGTTAACCATTGAGCCCTTACCCCACACCCTCCATTTATTTCTTATTGCTGATCTTTCACATAGTAGAAACTTAGTGAGAAGCTAAGCGAACTTTTTTAGTCACAAAATGAGATTGGATCTATACACGTAGATCTGGATGCCTACCCCCTCCGTACTCCTCCAATATTCCAAAGGCCCAAGAAAGTGTCGGTCTCATTCAAATAACTCAGGTTTATATGAGGGAATGTTTTGTTTAAATACTTAAAACAAAATATTGTCTTAAGGAAAAGTAAACAGGAAGAAATCATATTTTCTAGTTCCAAGGCGTGAGAGAATAAGATGGTCTTACCATCTACTTATGGTAGGCAACCAAAAGCAATGGTAACATCCTGTATCGCTTTTGGAGCTTGTTGGGTTTTCATGCATAATAACTCATACGGAGGTAAGTTTGCTTGGCACCGACATTTGATATCTTCATTTAAAAGCCCATGCCTTCTGGGAGCTTCACTGTCCACTTACACAGGATACCTCTGTTCTATTTTCTTTCTAATTATGTCTTAAATTAGCTTATAAACTAGTGTGTTTTCATAAGGTTTCTTTATATATCCTTAGTTTTAGATAACCTACCGCCTCTACTCGTTCCTTTCCCACATCCCCTATCTCTGATCCATGCACAAACCGTTAGTCCTCAGTATTCTCCCTTGGTTCTTCCATATGACATGTATTCTCCCCTCTTACCGTATGTTTTACTTGGGCTGTAGCCTCTTCGTGCACACTTCATTTTGGTTAGCCCATCTTCTTTCCCGTTTTCCACATCCCCAACACTCTGTTACTGCTTGCACTTTTCTGTCCCCAGTATTCCCCTTTCCTACTTTCTTTTTACCCTACTCTAGTCTTTCTCCTTCCTAAATGCACCTTCCCTGACGATGACCAATTTATAATTCCCCAGCTTTCACATGTACTCCAGTTTAAACACACAAAGCAAAATATTTAAAGCTAGGGCCCACATATGAGGAAAAAATAAGTGCTGTTTGTCTTGGGAGATCTGGATGGCCTCACTCAGTATAATTCTTTCTGGTTCCATTCATTTACCTGAAAATTCCATGATTTCCTTTCTCTTTGCAGTTGACTAATCATGTACAGTGCATGAGCCACATTTTCACTTTCACTACCTGTCCGTCAGTTGATGAACATCTAGGCTGACTCCATTTCCTAGCTCTTGTGACTAGTACAGCAATGGACATAGAAATGCCAGTATCTCTGCTATAAGATATAAAACCCTCAGAGTATATGCCCAGGATATAACTGGATCCTACAGAAAATCTATTTCTAGTTTTTTGAGGAACCTCCAGAATAATTTCCAAACTGGCTTCATGAGTTTTCTGTGTATAATGGTTGCCTTTCTCCCACACCCTCCAGCATTTGCTGTCATTTGTGTTCCTGATTTGATACCGTACACTTCTGTCGTCCTCTAACCTCCACAAGTGCGCGTGGCACATGTAAACCTTCAAACCTACATATACACACAGATTACAAGTAAATAAATGAATACACTGTCCTTAATTTTGATTAAAGCCCAAGACTGTCTTGACCTCGTATTTCCTCCCACATTCTCTCACTTGTGCTGAATGCGCTGAGTAGTTTTTAATCAACACTCAAATCACAATGGGACAGAATTCCTTCTTAGGGACTTTTTAGAAAAAAAACTAAAAACAATACTCCTTAAATATGTGCTCATTCTATGCCTTGGGTCACACAGTGTGTCGAAGCACCTAAGGAACCAGCCTGCCTCCATCTTAAGCTTGAAAGCCATCTTATAGTAAAGAAAAACTAGATTCATTCCTGTTTATGATTAAATCTGTCTCTCAAGGATTGGTCTATGTCCTACCTGTAACCTTAACTACAAACGGTGCTGTACTTCCTGTTCCGGGAAATAGCAACTACGTCTTTGTTTCAAAAAGTTGTTATAACCATCTGCAATCCTACCTTTGTTTCAAAAGATTGTTGTGACTACCTTGTTATGACTATCTTGTTATGACCGCTTTGCAATCCTGTCTTTGTTTCAGGAGGTCATTATGATTAGCTTGTTACGCTTATGTTCTGCTCCTATTACCCTACCTATTTTGCCTGCCAAATCCCCCATTTGGAAACCCCCTACCCCTGAGCTATAAAGACCTTGTCTTTCTCACATCCAATGCTAGTTTCTTGAACCCCACTTTTAGGGAGATACAGCCTGTGTACATGAATTTTTAAAAAGCTTGTTTTAATTAATTGCTTGCTTTAATTAATTTAACCACGATGATTTGGATCAGTGGTCTTTCTCCTCATATCTTTGGGATTAACACACCACAAGACAGGAAGTGAAAGAAAGCTCTCTCACCATTCCTTTGCCAAAGCACCCCAGTCAGCATCCTTCACCAGCTTGTTGTTGAATCTGAGTCTGAATCTGACATCTGACACAGAAGGTTCGCTACCTAACCAGCTTCATGTTCTCGTCAGCAGAGGTTCCTTCACTAAATAAGACCAGAGGAAGGAGACTGGAGGCAAAGTACACACAGGGTGAGATGTCAGACCCACAGATGTGCTAGACTATCTTGGTACTGGAAAGAAGTTAAAATGAGTCTTAAGACACTTGTCATTACCCTGACATTATTTCAGATCAGTGAAGATAAATAGATTATCCAGTCAGTGACTACTACCCTAAGCTCCACCAAAGGAAAAATGCAGGAAGTACCATTGGCAAATGCCTAACTGCCTGCCTTTCTTCCATTCCCTGTGGCTACACTGATCCAGGATCTGCATTATTCCAAGGCTATCAGGATTTAACCTGATGCTCCCCTGGGAACTGTGGAGCTATCTATCTGGTCTTCATTACCATGAATAATCGAAAATTGGAAGAATGTCAGAGGGCATCTATGAACACTGCTTTTTACTTACCATAAATTGATAGCAGTTGGCAGGAAAATCATTTCATGGAAGGTCCCTAGAATGAGCTGATCCACAAAGCTAACATCAGCCTCTCTAAATCAATCAAGCCATATTTCTGCTTCATTACTAGAATTGTTGTTCAGACTTTAAAAAAAAAAAGTCAGTAAATACCAGTAAGTACATTTTATTGCAAAACGGATTGTGATTAATTCCAAGCAGAGACAATGCACATGGACAGAGATGTACTGGTTCTAGCTTAAACAGTGAGCTTTACACAAAGGGAAAGGGGACCCACAAATGGCAGAGACAAACGCTCTTAGACATCACAACTCAAATGCAAGCTTAACTGTCCCCAAAAACTTTGCTACAACCAGGAAGAATGAGATCAGAAGGCTCAATTTTTAAAACTCCTTTAGGTGACTGTTTTTTCCAGGAATAAAACTGCCTTCTAATGCTTGCATCCTTTAATACAGTTCCTCGTGTTGTGGTGACTCCAACCACAAAATTACTTTCATCTCTACTGCATGACTATAATTTTGCTTCTGTTATGAATCATAATGTAAATATATGATGTGCTGATGGTTTTAAGTGACTCCTGTAAAAGAGTTGTTTGATTCCTAAAGGTATCTCAACCCACAGGTTAAGAACCACTTCTGTACAAGGGTGGGGGTGGTACAAGCCTTCAATCCCAGCACTTGGGAGGCAGTGGTAGGGGGATCTCTATGAGTTCAAGGCCAGTCTGGTCTATAGAGTGAGTTCCGGGACAGCCAAAGTTAGCCACTGCCATAATATTCATGGAACACATAACTTACCTGCCGTGTTCTATAACCACAAAGCTTTCAGCTCCCCTCACTGATCAGTGATACTACCATGGTAACATAGCTATGCCCCATTTTTGTAAAAGGTTCATGTCCTATCATGCTTGTCAACAGGCACAGCACTGTATCCAGGAAAGTGCCCAACTTGTAGTTTTACCTTTATAAACTACCTGCTTTATGGACTCTGGCCACCTCTTTAGACTTGTCGTCACAAGACTGCATGCTGAGTCTGTGTCTCAATAAAAACTTAAAATCTATAAAGAGCTCATCTTGGTCTCCTTCTCTTGGGTGAGAACAGCCAGACTACAACATTGTGACTGACAACAAAATAGAAACTATAATTCTATATAAAAATCAGTATCAAATATAAATCAGGGTAAAGAGGAAGGAAGTGAGAAGGGGTGGGGAAGGATGGAAGAAGGGAGAGGAAAAATAATGCTTATATATTCTCTCTCTGAGTTGTATGATTCTGAGCTTAGGCTATAGTGAACCAGGGGCCTCTTCTGAAGAGCAGCAGATCTATAGTAAATGATCAGAAATTGTGTAATTTACTCTAAAGACCTTCAAGTAAGGATAAAGCAACAATATCAGTTCACTGATGCTCATCTACGCTTTGTGCTGTTATTCAATAACTTGATGTTAAGTTTGTTAACCAAATAAGATTTTTTAAGAAAGTATCCTTTACTTACTGTGCATATTGCCATATAATATTTAATAAGTTGTCCAAATAAATGCTCCCATTAACTTCAATGTATATTTTCAGTTCACATATCAAAAAATGATATTTTCCCAAGTATTTCTTACTTAAGTAAGCCCTTAGGATTTGCTAGATAAGTTTCCTGGACTCAACACTATAATAGCTCATGATTTAATTCCTAGGACTCCTTTAGGGTACTCATGGGAACAAAGCCCTTGAATCTACTGAGACTTTTCCATTAATAATATAAGCTGATTCCTTACTCAGTAGTTGCCCAATTCACCAGTGAGTTACAGCATCAGTTCCAATCTTACTGGGAAGGTACACTCTGCAGGCCTGGGGAAAGCTAAGCAGCTCCTTACTCTTCATCTTAAAGGTTCAGAACCATATGCACATAACCTCTTGCTAGGCAATTTGCACAGCAGCATGAAGTCCTGGTTGCAGGGGAGCTTCTGGTTGACCCCAGGAACTGGTATTGAAGTTCCCACTTCATGAGAGATGAATCTGAGACATCAGAAATAAAAATGATTGGAAGAATGGCTGGAAAAATATGAACTCTAATGGTGTTCAGGAGATAGTATAGATGAAGTTGCTAAACTGTAAAGCAGGACTATGATTCTGCTAAAGAAGGGAAGTTTTCTTCATTGTCCATTACTCAGTAAGAAGCTGTAGTTAAGGAACTTCTCTTAATTTCTTTTGTTATATAATGCCACTATGCTTCCTTTTAGCCAACACACCAACTGATCACCTGCATTTTGTGTGTCATAGAAGACACAAAGGAAGGTGGAGAATTTACATGTGCTCAGTGCCAGCATTGTGCCACCCATTTAGAGATGAGGCCACTATAGCTCAGGCAAGCTAGCTAATTGCCGTGTAATCATCTGAGCCAGGTATCTGAGCATCAGTGTCTGTTCTAAAAATGTTAGAAAATTGTCAAGAAAGGCATGTGCACACACACACACACACACACACAGATGCATTCATTTGTGGTGAGAAGAGTGGACTGGAAGAGAATTGTAGACTGGAATAGAAAAAGAGAGACCAGGGTCCAGGCTGAGGATGCTGACCATCAGGAAGGGGCTGGAGCAGGTTGACTCCATCAGAGACGGAGGTTAGGGAAGTTGATCTGATTTTAGAGGTCCCGGTTTGATGGCAATGGTCATAAAAGTGGAGAGGAGTTATCTCACCGGAGACTCTGTTTTGAACAGCCACAGCATGGTTAGAACACAGCATACATTAGATAAAAAAAGGACAGCATGACATGAATGAAGGCAGTGTTATGAAGGCTGTAATGCTGTAAAAATTCAAAATATATGCTAATTCTAAATGACTGGGAAAAAAATCCCACTATCAGTTGTCATAAAAGAACTTCAAAAGCAAGCCACAATGAGATCACTTCTCATCCCAGTTAGGATGGCTCTTACCAGAAGAAAAGTGTGGTGGGAATATGGAGTTTGTGGAGAATGGGGCTCGCATACTGTCCATGCGAATGTAAATTACTACAGTCCTTGTGGTAAGCAGTGTAGAGCTGCTATCCAACACAGCAGTTCTTCTACTGGACACATCAAAGGAGACGGAATCAGTTTATCAAAGAGACATCTGCACTCCCCTCTTTATTGCAGTCCTACTCACAATACTGATAAACAGATGAATGAAGAAAATGTGGTGTACAGACACAATGGAGTATCATTCAGCCATCAAATGAACAAAAGCGTCTCCTTGCAGCAATGTGGTGGAACCAGAAAGCATGATGATTAATGAAGTGTTTGAGACAGAAACACAATTCCTCAGGTTGTCACATGTTGGGTCTGAAAATTTCACCGAGGTGGGAAGTTGATCAGAAGTCCTAGAGGTTAGGATGGGTGGTGGGTAGGAAAGAGGGCGTGCGGACATATAATGGGTATCAGCATACAGATATATAGAATGAATGAATTCTAATGTCCTACAGCATAGTGGGAGTGATGGCACTTCACACAATTTATTTCTTTTATAATGGACTAGTACAGAGGACTTTGAAGCTTCCCAGCAGAAAGGGATATCTGTTTGAAGATAGAGAAATGCTAAGTTCCCTAACTTGATCATTGTAAACTGTGACCATGCATAGAACATCACCCTGTATACCAGAAGTACGTACAATATTGCCAAAATAGTGAATGAATATTTTTAAAAGACTCCCTGGGGAAAAGAAAAGACAAAGAAAATCATCCCAGAGCTGATTGAATTGAGAAAGTAACAACAGAAGATAATAGTGTCAACAGTTAGATAATCCAGATCTAACTCCTTTCATATACATGACCTCAACTAATAGTCACAATAATCTAAGAGGCAGACCATCCATTGTCCCCATTTCACAAGGAAATTAATGGCTAATACCCCACGTAAAGCTAGGATGAGAACCAGGCATTGGCTGCAGTCTTCATGTTAACGTCCACACAGCAGACTCAACACATCAACATGATGGCAGAGAAGATCTCTTCTCATATGTTGGACTCCTGGTATAGAAATCCAAAAAGGTGTAGATTTTACTGAGAGGAAAAAGGTAGAGGTGAGGTAATATACTATGTGTGTGCATATCTACGATGAAGGCAGAACATTCAAATTATACAAATTCAACTGATGTAGCCTGCACTTCAAGATGTGCTCTGAAGCCATTGCTAGTTTTGTTTACATTTGCCACCCCCAAATAATTCTTAACAGCATTGAAGAGAGAACTTTTACCTTGTTTTCTGGCACCTTCAAAGCCCAGGGCCCTCCTAGTACAGAGTAAGTATTTAATAAACACTTTTCTTATCTACAGAGGTAGGAGGAGAGGTTTTGTAACTTGGAGACACGGAAAAAGAAAGCGGCAGAGCTGCTACAATGCTTCCCTGAAATAGTGAGAAGCTTTGGCAGAAACTTAGGAAATTGGTGCTAAAAAGTATTTCTCCTGGGTTGGCATTTTTCTTTCCTTTACCCTGTATATTGCTGGTCAGATGCATATTGTTTGCCCAGCAGCAGTCTTTTCTTAATAAGTCAACTTCCTGTCCCAGGTGGTCCTGAAGACAGCTGACCACGCCCTTCGATAACATTTCTGCGAGGACCGAGACAGGGGATGTTACAGATACTGTCGTTACCCTCCCCACCAAATCACAAGACTGCCTACAAAGGGATTCCATTACACAAGGAAGGCAAGATTGAGATATGGGGTGAGATTTTGGTTGCCTGATAGCTGAGTCCCTGCATCATAGTGTGCATCATGAACGCCTTTAGTTGTGGAAGTTTTGTCTTTTAAGTTGAGACTTTAAAAGCGTTTTCTTTATTTATAAACTTCTTATTTAAAGTTATTCTGAAGTTTTTGGAAGGTACTCATTGATATTCTTACACTGTATTTCCTGTCACACTTGCTTTCACTTTCTGGCAGCTTATACCAAATCTTCTGCTGAGCTTTCATTCAGCCACAATAATTATTATTTCTAATAACTGTGTGTATAAGCTCTGAATTTTCTTTTACAGGATTCTATGGGTATCTTTCTATTTGGGTGATACTTTGCTGGCTTTGGGTGCAATGTTTTGTTTTCCTCTGAATGTCTCTCCTCCACATTTGATTTTCACTGACATCATCCTTTCCATTTGACTTTCTATCATTCACAATGGAGGGTTTTCCTGGGTTGTGAGAATCCGGGATTGATATCTCACATGTAGAAGGAGGATAGAGTACCAGGGCAGAAATTATCAAGAGCCATTGATGGAGCAAGTAAAGTAGGCGTTATTCAGATTAGACCATAGTCCAACATGCAACTCTTCTTTATGCCTCATTCTCCACTTAAAGCAAGACCCTGATATAATTCACACTTCCAGCAAGCCAATCTAACTCCACCAAGCCTTAGTAAATTATGTCATTGCTTTTACACTTTCAACTGTAAATATAGTAAGCAATTTTATGAGAATATGTTGTAGCACATATTACAAAAAAACCAGCATCGTCCTAAGGGTGACATATCAATTATCAAATGGGGTTATAAGGATAGGAGGATTTTTTTTTAACAATGATACTATGATAAAGTAAATGGAAGTCTCTGAGCTCTTCCAAGTCAGGAATGTCTGTGGCTGGTCACACTGGAATGCTTGAATATGATGGCTAAGAGATGAACTGACATGTGTCAAAGACACAGTTTATAAATTCATGTTTCTGGAATCCAATGGCTGTTCTTTGACTGTCTCATGTTAGCTGAGCTTTATTTATTTTATATTCTAAATAGGTGATAAAGCTACAGTTATTTTTGTGTTGTCTCCACATACTTTGATAAATTCATTAAGTAGTATAAAATTGTCTCACTTTATAAATATGCCAGTCTAAGTTTGGGGAGATGACCCAGTGAGGAAAAGTGAGTGCTTGCTGTACAAGCCTAACCATCTGAGTCCAGATCCACAGAACCCAAGAGACGTTTGATGGAGTAGCTCGAGCATCTATAATCCAGCATGCCCCTACTAGAATATGGGAGCAGAGATAAGAGAATCTCTTACACAATGGCAGAGACCCTGTGTCTAACAGGTGGAGAGGCAAGAACCAACACTTGATGGTTGACACTCTCAAATCTCCTCACAAACACACGAACAAGCATATACAGACATACCCTCACGTATATCACAAATACATAAAAGCTTCAGTTTGTCCTTTAGCTAGAGCATTTGAACAATTTGTACTCAGTATAATTACCAACCTTAGTATGATTATAGTTAATATCTTGAGATCCATTTTCTTTTGGCTCACTTTTTCTACCCATTTGATAATCTTTTGAGGTAATCTATTAATTGAAGATGCCTTGTTGGTTTCTTTGGCACTTACAATCAGCATACTTAACTTACTAATGTCCAGTGATCCTGAGCATCCTTTTCACTCTTCAGTACCAGGACCTTAGGAACACTCAATTCCTCTGTATTCATTAGGATTCACTATAGTAAAAGAACTTGTAGAATGAACCCATATATATGGAAAGTCTGTGAATCCAGAAGTTGCTCAGTTCATGAGGCTGAATGACTCAGCTGGTCTTCAGTAAATGCTAGAATCCTCAAGAACTAGGCTCTAGTGCCAGTGAAGGAATGAACTTGCTAGCAAGGCAAAAACAAGAAGGCAAAGAGCAAAAGCTTCATATTTCCCATGCCTTTATATAGGCTTCTAGCAGAAGGTATGGCCCAGATTAAAGTTGTGTCTTCCGGCCTCAAGATCCAGATGAGAAGTGGATCTTTCTACTTCAAATTAAGCAAAAGTTTCTCACTAGTATGTCCTCCATTTTTGGATTTTAACTAATTACAGACATAGTCAAATAGGTAACCAAGAATAGCCATCACATTCCCTGTTCAAGTACAGGCCACACCAGCCAGAAGAACATGTAGGCCACCCAGCTGGGGAATACTTGTTTTGGTTCTCACAATCCATTCCTCTGTAGTCCTTCCACATTGCTGCATCCCAGCTCCCAACTCAGATGGTCATGCCACACTCAAGTATAGGCAACTATAGCTAGAAGAACAGGTAGGCTGCTAACCCATAGAACTTCTCCACTCACTCTGCCTGGTTCTCACAATCCAATCCTCCAGAGTCCCTCCCACCTTCCCCCATTGCTGTATCCCTGCTCCAAACTTCAGTTGACATCCCCTGCTCAAGTTCAGGCCATACCTACCAGAAGGTCAGTTGAGCCACCTGCCCACAAACCTTCCCTAGCCTCTATGTTCTCCCAGACCCAATTCTCAGGCTCTTCTGTAGAGCTGGGACAGAATACCAGCTACAACAGGTCCACACCTCCCTTCCTCCAGCCTCCAACACCAGCAACCATTCTCTGTGATCACACAAACCAAACAAGCCAATAGAGCAGGCAACACAAACCCAACATACTCTCTGAAAATCCAGAGAAGAAACAGAAACCAAGGAACAAAGCATCCACCCAACAAAGACAAACCTAGAAATCAGCACTTGGGCCTGTAATCACCACAAACCAGGATGCCTAGATGACAGTCTAAGAACACAATCAATAATAACCAGGGCTTAACCAGAGCCTAACTAACCTACCACGGCAGGCCCTAAGTATTCCAACATATCTGAGGTTCACAAAAAAAAAAAACCCTAAAGCCAACTTTATGTTGATAATAGAGGTTTTTAAGAGTAAATAAATAAATCCCTCAAAGAAATCAAGGAAAAGACAAACAAAAAATGAGAAGAAATAAATTATTTAAAGAAACCCAGGAAAACACAAACAAGTAATTAAAAGGAATGAATAAATCCCTTAAGAAATCCAAGAAAAAACAAACAATTTCAGAAAATGAGTAAAACTGCTCAAATGAGTAAAATGAGTAAAACCTTAAAATGGAAATAGAAGCCATAAAAAACACAAACTGAGAGAATTCTGGAAATAAAAACATCTAGGTATGCAAACAGAAACTACAGAGGCAAGCTACACCAACAGAATGCAAGAGATGGAAAAGAGAATCTCAGACATTGAAGATATGATAGAAGAAATAAATACATCAGTCAAAGAAAATATTAAATCCAAAAAAAATCCTGACACAGAACCTCTAGAAAATCCAGGAAACTATGAAAAGACCAAACCTGAGAATAACAGGAATAGAGGAAGGAGAATCCCAGTTCAAAGGCACAGAAAATATTTTCAACAAAATTATAAAAGGACATTTCCAAACCTAAGGAGGAGAAGTCTATAAAGGTATAGGAAGCATAAAGAACACCAAATACACTGTACAAGAAAAGAAAGTCTCCTCATCACATAATAATCAAAACACTAAATACACAGAAGAGAGAAAGAATACTAAAAACTGCAAAGGAAAAAGACAAAGTAACATATAAAAGCAGACCTATTAGAATTATACCTGACATCTTAGTGGAAACTCTAAAAGCCAGAAGGGTCTAGACAGATGTGCTGCAGACTCTAGAGACCACAGAGTACTATGCCCAGCAAAACTTTCAATCACCATAGATTGTAGAAAACAAGATATTTTAAAATAAAGCAAAATTTAAAGAATATCTATCTACACGTCTAGCCCTACAGAAGGTGCTAGAAGGAAAACTCCAACTCTGGGAAATGAACTACAGCCATGAACATGGGAAAGAAATAATCTCACACCAGCAAAATCAAAAGAAGGGAAACACACACACATACACACATTCAAGCACACACACACACCATCACCACCACCACCAACAACAACAACACAAAAAAATAACAGGAATTAACAATCACTGGTCATTGATATCTCTCAATATCAGTGGTCTCAATTCCCCAGTAAAAAGACACAGACTAACAGAATGGATGGGAAAACAGGATACATCCTTCTGCTGCATACAAGAAATATACTTCACCATCAAAGATAGACATTATCTCAGAGTAATGAGTTAGAAAAAGACTTTACAAGCAAATGGAAGTAAGAAGCAAGCTGGTATGGCCATTCTAATATCTAACAAAATAGACTTCAGGGAAAAATACCCCATACTTATCAAAGATAAAATCCACCAAGATGATTTTTCAATTCTTAACATCTATACTCCAAACACAAGAGCACTCATGTTTGTAAAGGAAGCATTATTAAAGCTTAAATCACATATTAACCCTCACACATTGATAGTGGGATACTTCTATACCCAACTCTCACCAAGGGATATGTCGTCTAGGCAAAAACTAAACAGAAATATTGGATCTAACAGATGTTATAAACCAAATAGACCAAACATATCTACAGAATATTTCACCGTATCGCAAAAGAACGTATCTTCTTCTGAGCACCTTATGGAGCTATCTCCAAAATTGACCATGTACTCAGACACAAAGCAAGTCTCAATAGATACAAGAAAATAGAAATAACCCCCTGCATCCTATCAGACCACCACAAATTTCAACAACAGACACAACAAAAAAAACTTACAAACTCACAGAAACTGAACAACTCTCTACTGAATAAAAAATCACTCATGACAGAAATAAAGAAATTGAAGACTTTATAGAATTCAATGAAAAGGAATAAACAATATCCCAACCTTATGGGACACAATGAAAACAGTGCTAAGAGGAAAGTTCATAAACAAATTGGAAAGATCTCACACTAGCAGCTTAACAGCATACCTGAAAGTTCTAGAACAAAAAGAAGCACACCAAAATTAGGAGAAGACAGGAAATAATCAAACTAGGAGTAAAATAAATAAAATAGAAACAAAGATAGCAATTAGAAAGAATCAGTGAAACAAAGAGTTGATTCTTAGAGAAAATCAATAAGATCAACAAACCCTTATCCAAACTAAATGAAAGACTGAGAAAAGATATCCAAACTCACAAAATTAGAAACAAAAAAGAAGGACATAAGAACATACTCCGAGGAAATCCAAAGAACCTTTAGATCATACTTTCAAAACTGGTACTCAAAACTCCATAAAATTGGAAAATCTAAAAAAAAATGGATCATTTTATTGATAGATGCCAATTACCAAAGTTTACAATTTAAATAGACTTATAACCCCTAGTGAAATAGAAGCAATCATTAAAAGTCTCCCAACCAAAAAAGACCCAGGGCCAGAGGGTGTTAGCAAAGAGTTCTACCAGACTTGCAAAGAAGAATTAACATCAATATTCCTAAAATTATTCCACAAAATAGAAACAGAAAGAACATTGCCAATTTCATTTTACAAGGCCACAGACACTTGATACCCAAACCACACAAAGCCCCAACTAAGAAAAAGAATTACAGACCAATTTCTTGTATTATCATAGAAGCAAAAATACTTAATAAATTGCAAACTAAATCCAAGAACACATTAAAAAGATCATCCACCATGATCAACTAGGCTTCATCCCAGACATTCCAGGATGGTTCAACATAGGAAAATCAGTAATACAGTTTAATATAATTCAATGTAATACATCAAATAAGCAAACTGAAGGAAAAAATCATCATCTCATTGGATGCCAAAAATCCTTGGACAAAATCTAACACCCCTTCATGATCAAAGTCTTGGAAAGATTAGGCACACAAGGAACATACCTAAACATGATAAATGCAATTTACAGCAAGCCTATATCCAATATTAAATTAAATGGGGAGAAACTCAAAGCAATTCTACTAAAATCAGGAATAGACAAGGCCTTCCATTCCTTCCATATCTATCCTTATAGTTCTTTGAAGTTCTAGCTAGAGCAATAAGACAACTGAAAGAGATTAAGAGAATACAAACTGGAAAGGAAGAAGTCAACATATCATTATTTGCAGATGGTTTGATAGTATACATAAGTAACAAAAATTCTACCAGGGAATTCTTACAGCTGATAAGTGCTTTCAGCAATGTGGCTAGAAACAAGATTGACTAAAACAAATAGATAGATAGATAGATAGATAGATAGATAGATAGATAGATAGATAGATAAAAGCATTAGCCCTCCTATATAAAAATGGCAAATGGACTGAGAAAGAAATCAGAGAAACAACATTTTTCACAATAGCCACAAATTATATAAAATATCTTGGGATAACTCTAACAAAGCAAGTAAAAGACTTGTATGACAAAAACTTCAAGGCTTTGAAGAAAGAAATCAAAGAAGATATCAGATGATGGAAAGATCACCCATGCACATGGATTGGTAGGATTAACATAGTAAAAATTGCCATTTTACCAAAAGCAATCTACAGATTCAACCTGATCCCCATCAAAATTTCAACACAATTCTTTACAGAACTTGAAAGGACAATTCTCAACTTCATATGGAAAAAAAAACCCAAGATAGCTAAAACATTCTGAACAATAAAAGAGCTTCTAGAGGTATCACCATTCATGATTTCAAGCTGTACTACAGAGTACAAGTGTGCATGGTATTATCATAAAAACAGAAACATTTATCAATGGAGTTGAATCAAAGATGGAGACAGAAATCCACATGAGTATGGACACCTGATTTTTTGTAAAGAAGCCAGAAATACACAATAGAAAAAAGAAAACATCTTCAACAGATGGTGCTTTCTAACTGTATGGAAAAGAATATAAATAGATCCATATTTATCACTCTGCACAAAACACGAATCCAAGTGGATCAAAGACCTCAACATAAAACCAGATACACTGAATCTAATAAAAGAGAAAATGGGAAATAGCCTTGAACACATTGGCACAGGAGACAACTTTTGAACAAAACACCACTAGCACGGGCACTAAGATCAGTAAGTAGTAATGAAACTGAAGAAAAAAAATCTGTAAGGCAAAAGACCATAGATAGGACCAAACGACAGCCTACAGAATGGGAAAAGATTTTCACCAACTCCATGTCCAGTAGAGCACTAATATCCAAAATATGTGAAGAACTCAAGAAACTGCATAGCAACAACACCAAAAAAAATTCAATTAAAAAAATGGAGTACTGATCTAAATAGAATTCTCAGTAGAGGAATCTCAAATGTCCGAGAAACATTTAAAGAATGTTTAACATCTTTAGCCACCAGGGAAATACAAATTAAAATTTCTTTGATATTTAACCTTACACTTGTCAGAATGCTAAGATCATAACACAAGCAGCAGCTCATGCTGCCAAGGGTGTGGAGCAAGCACTCCTCCATTGCTCGTGAGAGTGGAAACTTCTACAGTCACTACAGAAATAAATATGGCGATTCCTCAGAAAATTGGAAATTGATCTACCTCAAGACCTAACTATACTACTCTTAGGTATGTACCCAAAGGACACTCCCTCCTACCACAAGAACTCAACTATGTTCATTATAGCTTTATTCATGATTGCCAGAAACCAGAAACAACTTAGACATCCCTCCACTGAAGAATGGATTAAAAAAAATGGAGTATTACTCAGCTGTCAAGAATAATGACATCATAAAGTTTACAGGCCAATGAATAGAACTAGAAAAATATCATCCTGAGTGAGATAACCCAGGCCCAGAAAGACATGCATGGTATGTATTCACTTGTAAGTGGATATTAGCTGTTAAATAAAGGCTAATTACACTACAATTCATAGACCCAGAGAAGCTAGTTAACAAGGAAGGCTCTAGTGGGGGTACTGTGTATCTCCCTGGGAAGGGGAAATAGAATAAGTTTTATGGGTAGACTGGCAGCGGGTGGGAATGAGAAGAGGAGCGATATGCTGGGGGTAATGGAGAGAGAGTACAGGGAAAGATGACTGGAACTGGGGGGCTTTTGTGGGGCAACATAGAAACCTAGTACAGTGGGAACTCCCTGGAATCTATGAAGGTAACCCTAGTGAGCCCTCCTAGTAATGAAGGATACAGAGCCTGAACTGATCATCTTCTGTAACCAGGTAAGCCTTCCAGTGGTGGGAGCAGGTCATCAACCCAGCCACAAAACCTTTGACCTACACTCTGTGCTTCCTACAAGGTGTGCTAGGGCAATGGTATCACAGAACTAATGGGAGTGGTCAACCAATGAGTGCTCTAACTTAAGGCCCAGGCCATCCTGAGAGCCCATGCCAAACACTGCCTGGATAGCCAGGAACCAAAGGCTTGATAGCCCTGAGACCTAAGGTAGAACTAAACACAATTGGCAGAAAAAAGGAAGAAAGGAAGGAAGGAAGGAAAATCAATGAAATTATTCCTAATAATATTCTGCCATGCTCACAGATAATTACATAGCCTAGTCGCTACCAGAGAGGCTTCCTCCACCAGCTAATGAGAACAGACCATGAGACTCACAACCAACCATTAGGTGGAGAGAGAGTCTAAATTGGAGATCTCCATCCAGTCCCTCCCCTATGAAATCAGGGACCTCCTGGAATAGGGGAAGGAAAGATTATAGGAGCCAGAGGAGTCAAGAATTCCAGGAGAACTTGGCCCATAAAATCAACTCAGCAGGGCTCTCAGGGGCTCACAGAGACTGAAGCAACAATCATGGAGCCTGCATGGGTCTTCATATCACCTTCTGCCTTATTTTTTGAGACAGGGGTTCTCATTAACTGACTGGCTGGACTGATGGGACAAGCTCCATTTATTTCTGCTCAATATTCAGTTCATTTTTATTTTTCACCAGCATTTTGAAAATGAATCTATATTGCTGTTTTACCTGGCCTATGAGGTTTCTACTGAGAAACTGGTCAAATGAACACTTCTCCTGTTGCTTTCAAGTTCTTTTGGCAGTTTTATTGGTGAATACCTCTGCATCAAACTTGTCTGGGAATTATTGAACTATATTGATCTTGGTGTTCACTGATCTGAGATTTAAAAAGCTTGCATCTATTATTTACATATATAATCTAATTTGAGACAGAGGGGGCGGGGGAAAGGAGAAAGAGAGGGAGGGAAAGACAGACTCATTCTATGAGTTCTGTTACTGTGAAGAACCGTGACTAATGCAGATTTTTGTACCAGAAATGGTTCTAGGGCAACAGAAGTGTAAGGATCAGCATTTCAACTTGGAACAGGCTTTCCAAGTTGCTAACATCTACAACTACTAAAGCCTCTCCTGAGAGCTTGAAGAGTACTAAAAACCCAGGGTGTAAACTATTTTGTAAACTTAAGAAGATAAATATATTTGATTATTCTGATTTACCAATTGTAGGCAGTAACAGATTTGGTGACTCTGTATATAAAACTTTTGACAGTTTATGGAAAATAAGGAAAATGTTTATACTGATTTGCTGCTCTTAGTATCGCCAGATAAATTGATAAAATAGAGGAATGAGCTCTGTGATAGGCTACGGATGCACGTAAACAGTCTAAATACTGAAATATTGCCTTTTAAACCGTCATTGTCTATTAACCAACAGTGACTTTCTCTGAAGGAAATGCCAGCCAAGGCAATGCTGATGTCCCCCAGGACCCATCAATAGTGCCTCTAAACCTGTAATGAGACTTAACGCAAAGCAGACTCCTAGAGGGGAGGTAGAAGGTGTGGTCCATGAGGAGGTGCGCGATACTACTAAAGAGTTTAATGAGTTATATAATTCATTCAAGCAGAAGTCTGAGGAATATATGTGGAAAGGGATTTTCAGAGTGTGGGATAATGGTGGAAGGAACATAAAACACAGGGTTTTTTTTTCTTTTGTTTGAAATAAAGGTATCAAAAGTTTGTTTGAATGGTTGGCATTTGTCCAAAGATGCCCTACTGAGAAGGGATTGAAGACGCCTGATATTCCTTCGCTTAGTGTTGATGAAGAGATTTTAAAGCTCAGGGAAATTACAATGCTAGAGTGGGTACCCTGTGTAAAACCTAATCCTCCACAAGGGGAAGGCCCAGAAGACATGCCCTTCACTAATCCTATAAGACACAAAATGGTGAGAGGGTCACCAGCACATTTGAAGAGTTTTGTTGTCACCTTTTTCTTTGTGTCAGACTTTAGGGTTGGAGATGCTATTGCTCAATTGGGTGAATTAAATGCAATTGGTTTAATTGTGCCCTAAAGTAATAGGGGCCAGGTAGCGGCCCTGAATCACCAAAGGCAAGGTGATTGTAGTTATTGTAATGGGCAGCACATACAAAGCAAGGTTCCTAATGGCCTAACTCCTAATGGTCAGCACAGGCAAAGTGAATTTTATGGTAGCATGATTCTTATGGACCTTCAGTACTGGCTAATCAATCATGGTGTTTCGAGGTATGAAATATATAAGAAGTCTACTGAATTCTTGTTTGATCTGTGTAAGTGAAAAAGTTCTCAAATGAAAGAAAAGCTACATTGGATTGTGATCCACAGCAAAAGGAAATATTGGCCTGTGAATCAATTTCTAGACTTGAATCAGTCTGCAGACTCAAAACCCCTTGGAACCACCAGCTTCCCTTGAAGAAAGACCTTGAGAAAATATTTAAAAGTTTTACTGTTAGTCTTTTTCCAGTACTTCCCCAGAGGGATCTGTGACCTTTTACAAGGTTAACTGTGCACTGGGGGAAAGAAAACAATCAGATTTTTAGGGGGTCTATTGGATACTAGCTCTGAATTGACACTGATTCTAGGAGATCCCAAAACCCTTTATGGCCCTCCAGGTAAAGTAGGGGTATATGGAGGTTAGATGAGTAATGGAGTTTTGGCTGAAGCCCAACTCAGTATGTCAAGGGGGTCCCTAAACTCATCTTGTGGCTATTTCCCCAGTCCCAGAATGTATAATTGAGATAGATATATATTTAGAAGTTGGCAGAATTCCCACATTGGTTTTCTGACCTGTAGAGTGAGGGCTATTATTGTTGGGAAGGCTAAAAGTCTTTAGAATTGTCTGTGTCAAGGAAAATAGCAAATCAAAAACAGTATCACATCCCTGGAGCAATTGCAGAAATTCGTGCTGCCATCAAGGACTTGAAAGACGCAAGAGTGGTGGTTCCCATCACATCTCCCTTTAACTCTCCTATCTGGCCAGTGCAGAAGACAGACAGGTCATGGAGAACGTCAGTTGACTATTGAAAACTCAATCAGCTAGTGTCTCTGATTACAGCTGCTGTACCAGATGTGGTGTCCTTACTTGAGCAAATTAACACATCTCCTGGTACATGGTATGCAGCTATTTATCTAGCAAATGCTTTTTTTAAATACCTGTCATAGGGACCACCAGAAGCAATCTGCTTTCATTTGGTAAGGCCAGCATTATATATCTTTACAGTTTTACCTCAAAGATTTATCAATTCTCCAGCCCTGTGTCATAACTTAGAAGGGATTTCAGTCATTTGTCTCTTCCACAAAATATCATATTGGTGCACTATATTGATGGCATTATGCTGATTGGATTAAGTGAGCAGGAGATAGCAACCACTTTGTACTGTGCTGTGGTTACTATTGCTGTGATAAAACACCATGTCCAAAAGCAAGTTGGGGAGAAAAGAGTTTATTTCACTCATAATTCCTTATCAAAAGCATATCCATTGAGGGCAGGAACACAAGCAGGGCAGGAACCTAGAGGCAGGAGCTGATATAGAGGCTATGAAGTGTTTAGTGGCTTTCTTGCCAAGGCTTTCTCAGTCTGCTTTCTTATGAAATTCAAGACCAACAGCCCAGGGTTGGCCCCACCCACAATGGGCTGTGCTCTTCCCCATGAATCACTAATAAAGAAAATGCCCTACAGATTGACCCAAAGCCCAATCTTATAGAGACATTTTCTCGATTGAGGATCCCTCCTCTCTGATGACTCTAGCTTGTATCAAGATGACATAAAATTAGCCAGTACTAACTCATTGGTTACCCTTCTGTACATCAGAGGATAGGAATGAATCCAACCAAAATTCAAGGGCCTTTTACCTCAGTGAAATTCTTAGGAGCCAAGTGGTGTGGAGCATACAGAGATACATCTCTGTATGAAGGAGAAGTTATTGTACTTGGCTCCTCCCACTACCAAGAAATAAGCACAACTTTTAGTGGGTCTATCTGTATTCTGGAGACATTTTGCTCACTTGGATGTGTTACTCTGGCCCATATGCCAAGTGATTCAGAAAGTTGCTAGCTTTGTGTGGGGCCTGGAGCAGGAGAAGGCTTTTCAACAGGTCCAGGCTGCTCTACCACTTGAACCATATGATCCAGCAGACCCAATGGTACTTGAGATGTCAGTGGCAGATAAAATTGATGTTCGGAGCCTTTGGCAGGCCCTTATAGGTGAATCACGGAAGAGATTTTTGGGATTTTGGAGCAAGACTCTACCATCATCTGCAGACAACTATTCTCCCTTTAAAAGATAGCTCTTGGCCTTGCTATTGGGCCTTAGTGGAAACAGAACATCTGACAATGAGCCACCAAGTTGTGATACAACCTGAGCTACCCATCACGAGCTAGGTGCTATCTGACCCACCAAGTCATAAAGTAGGATGCACACAGCAACAATCGATTGTCATATGGAAGTGATGTACACTTGATCTGGCCTGAGAACGTTCTAAAGGCACAAGCAAGTTACATGAAGAAGTTGCCCAAATGCCTATAGTTTCTGCTCCTGTTACAATGCTGTCTGCTGCCAAGTATGCATCTAACCTCATGATGTATTCCCTATGATCAATTGACTGAGAAGAGAAGACTAGGGCCTGGTTTACTGCATGTTATGTAGGCACCACCCAGAAGTGGACATCTGCTACATTATAATCCATTTCTGAAAAAATACCAACCAAAGGAAATCTTCACAGTGGGCAGAACTTTGGGCAGTAAACATGCCCATACATTTTGTTTGGAAAGAGAAATGACTACATGAGCAATTGCTCACTGATTTATGGGCTGTAGCCAATGGATGGTCAGGGTCTAGAGCAGAGCTGGAAAATTGGTGAGAAAGACATCTTTCTACATACTTCTAGGGAAGAATTATGTAGCTAGATCTCTCCAAACAGGCAAAGGATATGAAGATAATTGTGGCTTGTGTAAATGCTCATCAAAAGGTGACTTCATCTGAGAAAGAGTTCAATAATCAAGTAGATAGGATGATGACCTGTTTTGTGGACAGTTAGCCTCTTTCCCCAGCCATTCCTGTCATTGTTTAGTGGCCCTATGAACACAGTGGCCATGGTGTCAGAGATGGGGGTTATGCACGGGCTCAACAACATCAACTTGTACTCACCAAGGTTGACCTGGCTACAGTTGCTGCTGGTGCTGAGACCAACACAGAGCCCCAGACATGGCACTATTCTCCAAGGTGACCAGCCAGTGACCTGGTGGCAAGTTGACTACATTGGCTCACTTTCTCCATGGAAAGAATAATGCTTTTTCCTTACTGGAGTAAATACCTATTATGTCTATGGATTTGTGTAGTGGAACACTTGGAAGAAGTTTTTGTTATTTTGGTTTCTATAAAAATGCAAAATGACATTTGGGTTAGGTTTGTGTCCCCACCCAGGTGTGGTAGATGTTTATGAGTTGGATTTGGAATGCCTGATGCAGGTGGCTGTAATTTGTTTAGATGCAGTCATTCTGGCACCTGTAGCTTGTTTGGGGGATTATGTGCTGCATGGGTTTACAGAAACTTTTAGCTTAGGATATAAAAGGTCCGAAGCCCGAGGGTGGGTGTTGGTTAGTGGTTCATTGGTTGGGTTGTCATCATTAGAATGTTAATTCTTAAAAGAACAAAGGTTGGAGAGATTAAGTTTACAGACCATGACCTGAGATGCTAGTCTGACTCACTGTCAGCTAGTCCTCTTCACGCTTAGGACAGCCTAAAAGAGGCTGTGACGATTTCTACCTTTCTCTCGTTCTATATCAAGGTCGCCTGCAAAAGCAGTGAAAATTTCTTTCTATTCTTCCTTTCTTATTCCCTAAATTGAGTGTCAAAGATTGTAGCTTACTGCTATAGATTTGTCTTTCCTGTATGCCTTATCTACCATTGTGGTACTCTACGCAGGATTGCCTCTGACCAAGGAACTCATTTCACAGCCAGACAATCATGGAATCCACTGACTTTACCATGTTCCTCACTATCTTGAAGCAGCTGGCCTGAATGAAAGATGGAATAGCTCCTTGAAGACCCAGTTAGAGCATCCATAAGGTGGCGCAGCCTGGAGGGCTAAGGCAGGGATCTCCAGTATATTCTTTGAATCAGCATCCAAGATACAGTACAGTTTTTCCCATAGCCAGGATCCATGGAGCCAGAAATCAAGGTGTGGAAAAGGGACTGGATCTACTCACTATCATCCCTAGGAACCCACTAGGAAAATCTTTGCTTCCTGTTCCCACAACCTCAAATTCTGCTGGCCTAGAAGTTTGGTTCCAGAGTGGGGAGCACTCCTGAGAGGATCCACAACAAACATTCCATTGAATTGAAATCTGAGACTTTCTCCTGGCCATTTTGGGCTTCTAATGTCCTTAAACCAACAGGTTGAGAACTGCTGCTCTAGAGAATCCAGATTAATATAATACCTACTATACTATAATATAATACCTAATATAATACATTTTCTGCAAGGTTTTCTGAAATATGAAACATCATATATAAGTACCAGGGAAATCAGTGTTCTGACCTCACTATAAACTCTGAGCTGATGCTGCATGGATGCATTCCACAAAGAGATCAAGAGAACTTGCTTCACTCACAGGAATGGAGCTTGACTTTTGATAACAAAGGGTTAATTCAGAGTGCCCTCTGAGATAAAAACCAAGAAAGACTGCCTCCAGCAGAGGGCTGTTTCTGATGCTCCATTAGTCTTTTTTTTTTTTTCTATTAGTTTCTTTGCTCTATTTGTCTCTCTTGTCAAAATACCCACAGAATGTATCTGAGACTTTAAAAATTCCTTCAATTTTTTTTTTATAATACAGTTCACATGACTTTAAATTCTAAAAAATTTGGTAAACCTGTAAGCTGTGAAGTTGCAGAGGAACATCACAAAGGCAGATAGGAAAGAACAAAGAGTATCCTCTTCTCCAGTCCCTTTGTATGTTTCAGCTTATAGTCACAGCCATTAGGAAATATATAGGGCACAGTAGAAACCTTTTTTAAAAAAGCTGGTTTCTGCGTAGTGGCTCCAGGAAAGGCGCAAAATACACCCAACAGCCTCTGTGGAGAAGTATGTGTTTCTGTTTATAGATGTTGTCAGCTGATAACCTTCTGCTTTGGAAATCCTGTTCCTCTTTTTGTGCCCATATTTCCTACGGGCTAATGCTTGGGAAGGATGAGAAGAGGATCATTATAAAGTGAACAATGCTCTCAAATAATCAAGCACACAGATAGAGGAAAACATCTTTTATTTTCTCCCCATTTTTTTCTTTTCGTATGGATGTCATTTTATATCCATCTTGTTTTCTGACTGTTTCTTGTTTGTTTACTTCCCCTGCCAGCCTGCCTGTATTCTACTTCTCTATTTTCACATTTCCATTTATTTTCTTTCCTTTGGATTCCCTTCCTATTTTTCATGGAGCTGGAGAAGTGTTAAGAGGGTTGTATACCTCAGGTACTTTGTGATGACATATTTACGAGATAAACACTTTACTATTCTTCATATTATAGCCACTTCTTTCAGAATAATGTCAATGTCTTATTAGTGTGTGGTCTATTTTCTTACTGTGTCAAATATTTAATCCTATTGCTTTAGTTTACATCGGCAGTGCTCAGGGAGAGAGACATCAGCTCTTTTCCCTGAACACCATGAAGAAGGAAGGGAAAAACCTAGCTCTGTCATTCAAATCCAGCACAGATACATCATCAACAAAGTATAAATGCTCACAAAAATACAACTTGCAAAGTGTTTCCCAATAACTGATGCTGAGAAGATATGGAATATGTTATGCAAAACTGACCATCTGGTCAAGGTGGCGAAACAGACCATCAAGGTGGAAAAAAGCTGAATTGGGAACTTGGTGATAAAGACATTAGACAATAACTTTTCAGAAAAGACTGAAACCACAGCCACATGGATTTGCCATGTGGTCATCTTGTCCTTCCTCAGAATTTCAGCCTATTCTGTTCTATGAAAAAGAGGTTGTTTTCTGTGTTACTATGCTCTCCAAAGTCAATTGTCAAGCAAACTCTATTTTAATACAGGAAAACATCTTCCATGGTCAGAATTACTCATTTTATACAGGTAATCTTCAATACAATTTCTAAATATAATAATCCACCATTATAGATACTGTGTTATTAGAGAAAACAAAATATTAAGATAGATTTGGAGGTCAAGCTGTCCCAAACTAAACAGAACAGCGCAGAAGATTCTCAGTAACCTGGCCTTCCTGTTTCAAATGAAAATCAAGTATAAGGTTTTTCTGTTACAGTAACTGCCATGTAATATTCTATGCTACCTCTTATAACTTGTGAGGATTCAACATTTTCTAAGATGTGTTATAGACATACCTAAACTAAACCTTTACTTTTCATGAATAGAATGACATTTAGTGCTTCCGAAAGGTGCTTGTTTTGGAGATCAGTAAGTACGACAGACGTGAATTGCTTAAGCAACTAATGTAGAGTAAATACGTACCTGAGGGGTTTTTTGTGTGTTTTATTTGCTTTTATTTTTTTTTACTTGTAAAGCAAAACTAACACTCATTTATCACCAACTTCTCTGACCATGAAATTTTATTATTTTTACTAATTTGTTTTGACATAAAATTGAGCATATTTATTGAGTTTCATGTCAGATGTTTACTTTGCACATATTCTTTCCCCTCCTGGAGGTTCTCTCTTCGTTCTCTTGGTTGATGGAAATGTGATGCTGGAAATCTTTTTAAAGCTTGTTACATTAATTAATAATAAGCGTTTTTAATTAAAGAAGTGTTTGTTCTATTATCAGTTGTGCTTATTTATATATCACATACCTGTCAAAACTACTCTAAATTTTCAAATCTGTTCCGCAGAAAGGTTTTAGTTTGATGAAATCCCATTCATCTATTTTCAGGTAAGTTTTCTTTAAGCATTTCTTGTAGTATGCACCGAGTGAGATAAAATGAATAAAATATCAGATTATATCTTTTAAAAGAACATAAGAAAGAATAACGTAAGAAAGAAGAATGTAAGAATTTGTAAAAAAAAAAAAAAAAAAAAAGACAATAAATATAATGAGAAGGATGGACTAAGAGACTGAAGTGAGGGAGAAGAGATGCTGGAGCCCAGAGCTGAACAAGACAGTGCAGAGACCATTCTAAGAAAGACGCTACTGCACAAGAAACCTCGGCCCATAGGGGCACAAAATGAAGAGTCTGGGAGAAAGGTTATTACCATGGGGAGGAGTTAGGTGATAAGAAGGGTCTTTGTTTGCTAGAGACTTCTTTTCATAATCAATGGAGCCCTGGTAGATTTTCCAGTCACCAAACATGAACAATGGCATGTGGGTGGCAGTGGCGTGGAGAAGAGACTTAAAAAGCATCCGCACACATGAACATTTCAAGAAGGGTTGTGGCAGTTGTGTATCTAGTATGTGATTAAGATGCGTTTTAGAGGCTATAGCGCTATGAGGAAAAAATAAAACTGTGTGAAATGAGGAAAAATTGGTTTATGAAAAAGATTAGGGAAGAATAAAATGCCAAAAATCAGACCCCAGCACCGTGTCTGCCAGAGTTAGTGTTCTGTAGATGGTGTTTGAATGGGTGGCTAATTGTGAGTCTCGGGATCTGAGCATAGGTGACTAAGATGTTGATAAGCAGCAGGAGATAGATAATAATGTCATAAACACCTTCAAAGTGATTCATCTGTCTTTGGACTACATAAAATTGAAATTATGGTCACACCAAGTCAGATCATTTAATTTAGTGAATCCAGTTTTAAGATATCAGAGTGGTTAGTGTTATGGAGAAGAGACAGCTACCTTTTGAGCATTTCCATTTCTACTTGGTTGTTTTGGTTCAGTAAAGACTTATTAAGCTGTTTTTACAGTTTCTATTGAAGAAAAGATTACAGGTAACTATGCCTTCAATAAGTAAATACATTCCATAGTATCATTCACCAAGACCCAAAATAAAATGGACTTCACTGGACACCATGGGGCTTTTCCTAAAATCAATAAAGTGTTTCCAACTAGGAAGTTCTGCCCCTCCTCCACCAGCCTTCCAAATGGCAGCTACCTCTACTTCTTGCTCCTGAATTTAAGTCATATCTTTACTGTTATTACCTTGGCTCAAAGCTCATAATAGTTTCTTGCTTAAGACTAGGGATGCAGGAATCATAGCAACAGTCACACAGAATAATGTAGCTGGGTACAAAGAACTAAAGATGTTGGTCAATGATTAGACACAGACAGAAATGATGCATTCTATTGGAGCCAAAAGCACAGGCCAAAGACCCATTCTCCAAAGACTATGCTCTGCTTTTACATTTATGTATGCAAACCTTCTGTATTTGTTTTCCAGGGAGTGTATTCATGTGAAAGCCAAAATAATAAGTGTTTGGTCAGATAATAGAGGCCATAATTGATCATTTAATGCATCATGCAATGTTCTAGGGGTTGATAGCGTACCTATATCTGTACCAATTGTTTATATGCAGTGACTCCCCTGTTAGTTCTAATTAAAAGCCATGTGAAGGAGGATTGGAAGCTATGAAGGTGCTGCCACCATGAGGGCTTTCCATTTTTATTTTGATATCGGCAGGGACAGACTAGTGAGTGACACTATCCGTTCATTACTGAGAAATGGAATTAAATCCTTGTTCTCCCATATTATATATCGCAGAACATGAAAACAAGCAGTCCATTAGCTGGTGGCGTTTAATAATTTTAAGTTGCATACTTTGATGACAGGTGCCACTGGCACCAATGTGAGATGACTATTCACAGTTCTGCCACGAATGTGGGTGGGCTGGGCTCCTCCTTCACTTTTAGTATGCTACATAAAATGTCTGGGTAAACAATAAAAGTTTACATTTCATTGAAACAGATTTGAAATGAGAAAATAAGATGCAGAAATAATCAAGAAAGAGAATTAGAATACTCTACATTCTCAAATTCTCCTAGAAGTTCTTTTTTGTTAACTCACTGCCTAAAACATCCCATGTTCAGAAAACATAAGATAGGATCCCATAACTAAATTTGTGACAAACGATTTCCAAGTTCATTATTGTCTACAAGGAAAAGACAAGCTATTTTACCAAAGGTGTTCTTTATTGACAGGTTTTCATTGCTAGAGTATTATTAAAAAGAACTTAAATATGAACTATTGATTTGGGAGTTTTAATAAGTATTTATTATCGCTCGACTTTTGGGATCCTTTTCCACTAACCCTTCGTGGTCCTCTAATGTACTCTGTAGCACAGTATTTAATGGAGTGCTTGTCTCCAGAATACTAAGGAAGAAAATAAACTGAGCTTTCCCCCTTTATTTATTTAATTTTTCTACTCTAATATAATACATCCTGACCCCCATCCTCCCCTCCTTTCACTCCTTCCATCTCCACTCTCCCCTAGATCCAACCCCCCCAGCCCTGCTTCCCCTCAGAAAAGAGCAGTTCTCTCAGGGTAACCACTGTACCAGGGCATAACAAGATGGAACAAGTCAGGACAGGAACCTCTACATCAAGGCTGTACTAGGCAACTCAGGAAGGAGAAAAGGGTCCCAAGGGCAAGTAAAAGGGCCAGAGATGCCCCCTCCCAACACACACACACACACACACACACACACACACACACACACACACTAAGTTGTAAAAACACTAAGCCAGACAACCATAAGATATTTCTGGGTGTCCATGCTGGCTCCATGTCTGCCATTTTATTCTCTGTGAGTCCTTAAGGAGTGCTGGTCAGTTGACTCCATGTGATTGTTCTGGTGTCCTCAACCCCTCTGGTCCCTACAATCTCTTTCCCCACTCTTCCACAGGGTTCCCAAACTTTGCATGATATTATGCCCTGGACCTCTGCATCTGCTCCCATCAGCTGGTGGAGGAAGTCTCTCTGATGACAATTGGACTAGTCACCAATCTATGAGCAGAGCGGGACATCATTAGGAATTAATACTGAGCTTCTAATAACCCTGAGGTCTCTGCTCTTCTTGGGAAGCAGAAATGGTTCCATTCCCCATTAAAAAGCTTACATTTGCAAACACAGATGAAATTTCATCTGCTTTGCATCAATCTAGTTTATAACTAGAAAACTTGGCACTACAATTTGAAGCTCCATTATTGGTGTTTCCCCTTATGAGGGGAAATAATACATTAACAGCTTGCTTTTTGTTTAGTATGCTTTTTCTTAAAAAATAAAATGCAGTGGTGTCTTCGAATTTTCTGCCCCTCATTCTGAGGCTTATTCTGGGCTATTTTCAGTGGAGTATCTCTAGAATGACAGCCAGATGGGGCCTCAGGTCTTTGTGTACACTGCCAAGTAACCTGGAACTCTGTTGATTGTTACAAAAGCATCTGTGAAGTTCTGATCCCGCTTTCATAAAAGACCCTGCTTTATAAATAGGAAAATAATGTGACATACTTTACATTTTCCCTATAGAGAGTCAAATTATGAGAAAATATTCTCTCTCACTGGATATTTTTATACTACAGAGGTAGCAGGCAACAGGTACTTGTTAGACCTGGAAAATTAAATTTGAGGTCACAAAATCATTTAGATAAGATTTTGACAACCATGTGAAGGATTCCATTAAGGCCATGGCAAGACAGATCCATTCAACAATGATCTTTGTAAGGATGGGTGTGTACATTTAAGGAATACACATTTGTCAGTTAATGGGTGTAGAACACAGAGAAGAAAGGAGAAAAGAAAGCTAAGTACTTGCTGGACAGTAGTTGAAATCTGACCATTATTGATGCTACTTCTTGGAGAGCTCAAGGCCACCAGGAGGAGACCAGGCGGTGAGTGCTGTGATTTCCCAGGGAAGCATTTTCCACCATCAATCATCCATTACATACGCAGCGAATAAAATCTGATTGATCGTGACACCAATCCAAAACGGGCTAAAGTCGGAAAAAAACATCCCCATCTAACTCTGACAAAAATGTCTGCTTTCTTTTTTCAGCTTGGTTTATAACTTGCCTTTTTTACTAAGCCAAGCACTTAGATTTAGCTATGTTTTTGTTTCAATATTTGTTTTACTAGTAAAAAGAAATAATTTGGCCAGAAAGTAATCTGAATTGTTATTTTTATCATACAATTAGAGGCAGGGGAAATCTTCACAAAAGTACAGGCTCAGATAAAATTTGAAAGGCACAATGCTCAGCTTACTCTGCAAAGGAAAAGGAAAAGGGAGAATGCAGCCATTTAACTTCATGAGAAACAGTTGTAAATATCTAAGCTCTTACTTCAAATTAGGCTCTTACATCTCAATCTTTAATGTGTTTGCATCCCCAGCATTGATAAAAAAAACTTGGCATTGCGGAATTGGGACAGTGAGGACAGGCAGACCCCAAGGGTTCGTTGGCCTGTCAGTCTAGCTAAAATGGTGAGCTCCAGGTTCGATGAGAGACCCTGTCTCAAAACTTCAGGTGGATTCATAGTTCGGTGAGGCCTTTGTTGTACATTTCAATGCCAACCTGCCAGGCAAGATGTGCTCACTTGTTCAGTCGTGACATGACTATTATGGGGATAATCAATTGCTCTCTGATTGGCACTGAGCCCCACTTTATAGAAGGGCCCCATGCATGGTACTATAAACCTGGTAAAAGCAAAACATATGGTTAAAAAAGTCATAGGCCTTAGGGGAAACTTACGGCTACTCTTTAGTTAAACTAGCATAGTATAATAACTGCCTTCTAAATATCAATGTTAATATCCATAGTCAAATGGTGCCTTAAGCCTTAATGAGAGAAGCTTTCTTTGTAGTAAACGTCAGTGAATGAAAAGAATCAGTGCTGCTAAAAGTACTCAACCCTACTCCAGACATTTAGAGCGCATGCTCTACGGTTTGTGGAACATTGTGGAAGAGGAGGTGGAAAAAAATGTAAGAGCTAGAAAACAGGGAAAAGAGTTTCAAAATGCCATCTTCTAAGCGTGATGCAATCATTGCAATCCTGGACTCACAGCAGTCTGGGTTATTTGTACTGAGCCTGCCAACAGTCAGTCGTGGATGGAGGGGGGCGGGTCTAGTAGAGCCTTAACCTCCCCAGGTGAACTATTGGCTATTGAAATATTCTGGGAAAAGGAAAGTCATTATCTTCAATTCTGTTCCCACTGGTGAGCCCACAAAGCTCCAAAAGATAGCTCCAAGCTCATAATCTCACAGACATCCCTGGTTAAACTCAGTGGGTCACAAAGCAAGAAGACATGCATGTGGGAACATGATTTGTAGGGAAGAGGGATTTTGAGAAGGGTGGGAGATGAAAGTAGTTAGAATGTATTTTGTACCTGTATGAAGATGTCAACGAAGAAACATAATTAATAGAAAGGTACAGAGTTGATAGAGTAAGACATCTCGACACCAACCTCTGGCTTTCACATGGATGAATACATCGCCAGACACAGAGGTGCACACATTCATGAACTATACAAATATATAAATAAGTCTCTTTAGCTCTACCACCCTTAGTGGAAGTCTCTGTACTGTTTGATTTTACTCAAGTCTTAGAGACATCAAACAACCAGTGGAAAGTCACATAACAGCAAATGTCAGGGCAGAAATCACATTGAGATTCTGACACATTAGGAAGATGAACTCATGATAACTCACTCTTTTTGTTTCCATTTCAGGGCTCTGTCCACACTGACTGTTATATCCACTGTCCCTTAGTTATGATTTTTGCTGTCTACAACACCTACATTTATTTTAAGAGAATTCTGAAAGAATATGTTCAAGTATGAGTTATTATTTTTCCTCTTCTCCAGTGATGGTATATGAGAAAAGAGTTTTTTAAAGCACTTGGTTTATAAAAAGTTAGAAGAATTTTATTTTAAGCAAACAAATCTAGCACTTAGGGTTTAGGTCTAAAAGAAGACAATTGAATTAGAAAGCCAGGGGTTGAAAAATGCCAGTGTCGAGATCCATTCCAGCAGAGGGCCGAGGCTGTAGTAAGAGTCTTTCTCCTAATTTTTTTTTTTTTTTTTTAGAAATATGCACAGTGGAATTAGGAAGCCGACTAAATTAGGAAGCTGATTATCTAAAAATAATCTTGCTAGAAACTTGGTGTTATGAATGCTTATTGCTTTTGCAGAGGACCTGGGTTCAGTTCTCAGCACTCACAGAAAAGCTCACAACCGCCCATAATTTCAATTCCAGGGCCTCGACACCCTCCTCTGACTTCTGAAGGCACTATAGTTTCACGGTGCACACACTAACGTCGGCTTACATACACACGTATTTTTAAAATAGATCTTTAAATAAAATAAAAATTTTACTTGGTAGGCAAAAATAGCATATGGTGCATTTTCGTCTTTCTGTAACTAAAATAAATAAGTAAAATAAGTAGAACTTCTTGGGAATGTTGGGATGATGTAATGAAGCTAAATTTATGGGGCTGTTTTTCAGCCCCTAAATGTTCTTACCTTCTACAGGGGCAAGGAGAATGCTCAATAGAAAAGCCCCTAAGAAATCATCTTGAAAACTGAAAGTATACTAATGTTTCTCAAAAGAAAGAGAATACTTAAATACAGACGCTCACCATGTTTTTCTTCCTCAGATCGGAGTGTCATTTCCCCTATATGGCGACTCTTCAGCCTGAATCTCCTATAAAGCCTGGGTAATAATCAGCCTTCCCATATTTCCTTAATCATTCATGACTTCAAGTGACTTACAAACTTTTTCACTTTCATTTTCCACCCTGGCAGAATTTGACCACATTTCCATCAACTGGGAATTAAATAAGTTAAATTCCAAATTTATAAAAGCCAGGATGTTATTTACAGATTATGTATAAGTTAAGGGTTTGTGAAACATTTTATCTTTAAAATCAGATGTGTAGAGTTGAATTTTAAATTATGCTCGATTAAGGATGCTTTTGTGGTGGGGGATTTATTTACGTTCTAGCCATTATGGCCATAGATGAAGCAACTTTCTTCGACAGTGAAGATGTTGGTCTGATGAAAGGGATAAATCACCTCTTATTCACAATGCTACGTGCAGTGTAACATAAGCCACCTTGCTGCTTATTCTGGGCACTTCATTATTCCCATTGCTGACAGGCTCCTCAGTAATCCTATTTTGAAGCCTGAGCAAACTTGAAATCACAAAGCATCAAGACACTCCTCTCAGAAGGGTAGTTGGATAAGCCATCTCCTGTCAGAAAAGTGTAACTGGGTGTACTCACACACTCCATTTGGCCATTCTTAGGTGAGCAAACTCACTTTCTATCCCCTTAGATTTTAAGTATGCACTTTTTGCCACGCATGTTCTGCCTCACAGATCAATGCGATTTTCCTTTCTGACAAAATACCAATTGCTTTTGACCTGATTGGCTTACCCATTTTCTATGTTCTTTGTATGACTCCTAAGATATGAAGAACTATTCTAACTAGAAATCTTCGTTCTAAAATAAATTTTTAAAGAATTGATCCAACAGAAACTTTTATTATTATGTTTGAGTAAAAGAATCCTTCCTGTTTAGTCTGTCAAAAGAGAAACAAGTATCTCCCCATGGAAGACATTCCTGAGAGGCTTCAAAGGAAGGCAACTCTGAGCCTCAGGACTCTTATGCAGATAGACAAGGCACTCAATCCTTACATCTCACAGGCTTTCTGAAGATGCCCACGGAATCTCCGAGGCTAAAGAACACTTTTTTTTTTAATCATTAAATCCTTACTGAATTATTTGGGTGTGGAAACTGCTTTCTTTCCTTTCTCTTTGTATCTAAACATAGTCAAATCCCATGAGGTAAAGACTGAGGAGTTTCCATAATAAATCTCTTAGCATAAAGTGATACGGGACTGCAGGGACTGTAGGAAGCTTTGAATGAGTGAGGCTCTAAGTGAATGCGTGCTGTTGACACTGACATGGCCGTGCCATGCTAAGGACTCCAAAGCTTCAGACCCATGGAAAGATGGCAAAACCACACCTTCATCATGGAGGCTCAGAGAGAACTTTCCCTGGGGGTGCATCCTGACAGGGTGTACAAAGAATTCCACCAAGCTTTTCCTCCCTGGTTACTTAGGACCTGAAGATTGCTACCCTACTACTGAGCTAAACCTGATTCCCTGCTCCAGCTCTATGCCATAAACCCTGCTTGATTATTTATCCGTATGTAATAACCTTGTGTCCTTGTTCAGTTGTATACAGTAACTCCACTTCTCTGTTCAATTCTATATAATGAACATGCTGAGCTGTCAGTGTGCCGAAGCTTCTCCAGCAGAGAGCCCAGGCCACATGATCCCAGATTTTGGCCTGTCTGTTCCTTGCTTCTCTACTGAGGTCCAAGTCTATGGAGACTGTGCATCGACATGGCACTAGTATCTGAATAGACTTTGTTATGTTCCTAATATATATACTACGATTGAACTTAATTATGAAGGAGTTGAACTGAATTATCAACAGTACCCTAATGCTACTTCTGTCTTTTTCTTTATTATTAATTTCACTTTAATGATATTATTTTGTGTTGAACTGTAGTGAATTAATTAGCATTCTGAGCTCCTAGACAAGGGCAGAACTATTTCCAAAGACTATCAATCCATTGATGGCTCAGATTTTTCTCTCTTAAGAAATTCATCACAGAATCCTCAAGAAGTCTAGCAATTTAGGGACCAGATGATTGAGCTAAACAGCCAAAGAAACAGTCTGAGTGCTAGTGTGTCAAGCGAAAGCTAACAATAAGCAGGTCATAATGAGGAACCCAAACTTGGGAAATAAAGATAGTCTGGCCAAAAAGTAGTTAAAAAAAAAAAATGTGGAGGTAACATTTCAGAAGAGTGGAGGTAACAGTTTCACTACTCTGAGGATGGTTAATTTCCTGCTTCCTTCTACATGGTCAGCCAGATAGAACAATCAGTTTCTGTAATTATGCCATCAATGAATGTCATGAGACAGAAATCTTAATTTGAATGCCACTTACATTCTCCAGATTTTTGAAAGACATCTTTTCATCATGTGTCTATACAAAATCTGTATCAATGTATAAAGACAAATTTATTAGCAGTATAGTTAATTTAAGCTCTGTTACCATCAGGGTGATCATTTCTTGAACAAGAAATGTCCATAATTTCAGGCTTGAGTCTAAATTAAAATCTATAGAGAGTTCATTAAATGGTCCTAGAACTTGATATGGTTCTAAACTAAAATACATGCTACATTTTCAACGTCAAATATTCTAAACACATGAAGCGCTTCACACACATACACACACACACAGAGAGAGAGAGAGAGAAAGAGAGAGAGAGAGAGAGAGAGAGAGAGAGAGAGAGAGAGAGAGAGAGAGGTGCGCACATGTATTTAAAGTAAGCAGCACCACACAGTGGTAGGAGAAGGAATCAGCTCTTCAGAAGCTCCAGCATTGGTTCCTTTGGAGATAGAGGATTGTTTCTTTTTATTTTTCAGAATTTAGATTCAATATGGTATTATTTTCTGTGGAAACATGAATGTTTTAATGCTTTTTACTACTTGACTTCTTGACAAGAACAATTGTTGGCTAAATTTCAAACCTATTTACAGATGAAAATGTCAACAGCAAAAAAAAAAAAATACTTGTCATATTTTACCATGTGTGGTTATGTTTATTATAACCAAATGCATTTCAAAAACCCCAGTGATTAAAAAAATACCATTGCCTGAGGGCTTTCCTTTTATCCCTATGACAAAGAGAACATTTTATTACTAAATTTAATCTGCTGAAAATCAAATTTTATAACTAAAAAATTGGCACAAGCTAAAACATTGCTACATTTGTTTAATGCTCTTGAAGAGGCTGAATTAACCAGGTGAAAGTAAAATACAACTTCAATATCATACATTCAACTGCAGCTTGACTCAAGAATTACTCTGCATATGAAGTACAAAACAGGTGTGAGAAATCACTTTTTCCAGGTCAGTCCCAGTGGCATGACTTTTTTAGATCTTTGAAGTGTGAAGACACTAATTTCTAGAATGGATTCCATCTGGGTCACAATGGGATGTTCATCTTTTCTGAATAATGCTTGCTCTCTTAATACTTCCTCTGATACTCTCAGCGGATAGCCTTCCCAGGCATTCCTCCATATGTGAAGAGTTTTCAAGGGAACTCCAGTAGAATTGCTGGTGTCTAAAGAGCTATTTGCTCATTATTCAATGTTTTAAGTCTTTCTAGAGAAGAAACATGATTAGTGGCAGAGCTGCAAAATAACGTGCAGTTAAAAAGAATGTGTTACCAGGATCAGGAAGTCCAGAGAGCATCTGTGAATGACTATCTGAGCATAAAAGGAAAGACAGTCTTATACAGCCCAGGTGGCACACAAGTGCCAGCCCCATGGCTTCAGTACCTTACTATTCTAGATATCCCCACAACACAAAGACAAGAAAGTCCTGTTATTAACTACAGGTTCTTTTTTCTCTATCCTTTTTTTAAAAGAGGACAATGAAAATTGTTATCTTATTTTATGTGTATAGGCCTTGTGCCTGAATGTGTGTCTGTGTGCCAGTGCCTCAGGAGACTATAAGAGAGTGTAGGATATCCTGGTTCTGAATTACAGACGGTTATGAACCTCTATATGGATTCTGGGAATTAAACCCTGGTCTATACAAGATCAGTAAGCATTCTTAACTGCTGAGCCATCTCTCTCCAGCCCCAATTTTCTCTATTCTTAATGTTCAGGCATCTGGTGTCTCACTTGCCAAGGAAGGAAAGCCCCTGACTCAAACTAATCAATACCTAAAGCTAGTAAAAGACTTCCCTGCAAGATCTCCACTCCTATGTAAACAAAGCCAGAACCCTTCTTCTATAAAACCTGCCTTCTGAACTAAACCCTTACACATAAGGCACTGCCAAGTATAAGAAAACGAAGGAACCCTGACTCTGCTGAAATGCTGCTAAACACCTTAACTTTCTTCTCCCTATTTCATTCCATTCTCAAAACCCACAATATCGTATCATATCCGTAAGTGCCCTGTCTATCTCCCCACTTACTGCCCATGGGGTTTCCACAGGTGCTCCATGTAGCTTGTCTGCCTCTTGGCAGAGCTACGTTACTCAGAGGGCTGGGAAAATAAAATCTTTAAAATTTGTATGAATGTTTTACCCACATACATGTCTGTGTACCACATGGGTTCATGGAGGCCAGAAGAGGGCATGGGGTCTGCTGGAACTGGAGATAACAGACAATTGTGAGCTACCATGTGGGTGCTGGGAATCAAACCTCCGTCCTCTGGAAGAGCAACCAGTGCTCTAAATTGCTGAGTATTCTCTCCAGCCTCCAAGAACATCTTCTCTCAATGAGAGTCATTCCCCTAATTGTTTGTACCATCAAACTTGATAAAGAACAGAACATGGATTTGTATAGTTTAAAATAGTTCCTTGATAATGTAGGACTCTGAATTCTAACATTAATTTAAAAAAAAAAAGATTCTATCTTTAACTGAGTTAAAAATGTTAAAAAGAAAAATACAGAATCAAGACATCCATTTGCAGATGATCATTGGCTGTCACATTTACATATTTATCCCACTTGGCCTGATATATTTTGTTGTATTTTGGCTGAATAATTAATGTCCAGTTGGCTCTATCTTCTCATAGTTTGTGCTCAATTGACTCTGCTATTCAATTTCCTCTGTTGGAGTCAGAGTGCCCCAAGGCTCAGACCATTTCATTTGTACAACTAAACACTGTTCTTTCTGGGTTACATTTAATTAAAGCACAGCAGTATGTAGGAGAAATATTTCACTTTGAAGGTCTAAGCCAACCTTTGCTACTATAATATTTTGTGAAAAACCCATGCTGTGGCAAAACAGGAAGAAGTCAAAACAAGTGTAATTTTAGAGTCGAAGAAGAAAATCAGAGAAGTAGAAATCTTTTTTTGTTTGTTTTGTCTTTTACTTATTAAATCCATGCATAAAATATATCAACAAAATGTAATCCACAACAGATGCTCAGAATTACTGAATTTAAATTTCGTAAACATCGAACAGCATCTGAAGCCAAGCATGGTTGGCCACACCTTTGATCCCAGAACTCAGATGCTGAAGCAGGAAGATCTCAGTGAGTTCTAGGCCCATCTTGGTCTACATAGTAAGTTCCAGGCCAGCCAGAGCTACATAATAAGACTGTGTCTCAAAAGCAAAAGCAAACAACAAAATGTCCAGCTTCTGAATCTTATATCTGAATGTGGTAGGTGTATACAGCTGTATGCCTATTCATGTCCCTGTGGAGGTAAATGACAGTTCATGCGATTTATGGATTGAGCACTGACATTAACTAAATACCTACTCTGCGAAGGCACTTGGTTTAATCACTGCATGTTTGTTCTATTACTTAAACTTTATAATTCGATCATGTAGAAATACTATGATTCCTGAATGATAGTCCAATGTAAATAACTTATGGCTCTAAATATTCTTACTGGCACAGGTAGCCTGAGTCCGCAATGTGAAACAATAAAACGCTCAGTCCTAAATATGGCACGTTCTCAGTCTCTGTTACTTCAGGAAGACATTTTCAAACCAAAATATTTATATTTTGTTTCATACAAGCAATCCATTAGTGTTACTTAGCTGTTTCTTCATGTACAATGGATGATGAGGAGACAGGAATCTGGCCCAAAGCTTCTACCTCTCTCTGTCTCCTTTTGGGCTCCCACTGCAGGGCCTTCTCAGGTCTTGGCTGGTCCTTCACTTCCAGAAGAGAGTGGAACACTGTCTATGTTGTTCAGCCAACCTTGTTTCTGCCAGAGCTAAGCTGAGGGTGTAGTGCTTTGTCCAGACAGGCATGCTTTCCAGACCTACCTTTCTTTGGCCAGGTCTGTCATTACTGTCAGTCAACTTCAGCATGATGTCCTAACATTGGAGCATATGCTGGGGACCCTCCCTGATATTCTTGTTTATATTAGCAGGTGGTCTCAGCTCTTCTTGTCTGTCATTTTGATCCTGGCAATCCATGGAGTACCTGTGTGCTGCTGTTGTGCCCTGAAGCCATAGTCAGTCCTTCTCCATTCTCCTGGCCAGAGTCGGGGTCCTGGGGGAAGATGCTGCAATAAATAGAGAGGGTTAGAATTGTTTTAGAACCTTCAAAGTCAGTGCCTACAGCTCCATCTGAGAGGACAAGAGAGGGATGAGGGGTTCATGCCTTCTGTGTCCCTGTGTGCAGCACTCAGTTTGCCATACCCCCCACAGAAAGCCCCAGAGGTAAAAAGACAACACCTTACTTGTCTCATCCAGGCCTCATGACCTAGAATACTAGCATCTAGTATTTATTGCCTCAATTTTTGTGGTCCTTTGGTCCAGCTGCCTTTGTCTGGGCTGTTAGTGCCACCACCCTGGACAGTTCCTCCCTAGACCCAGCCAGGACAGACATGGGCCCAAGTGAACACAAGCTGTCTCCGATGTCTCTACTCACTCCTATCTCTCTGTGATGTCTGACAGGCTCAGGCCTGAACAGACAGAGGAGCCTGCCCCTGATTCTCTTATGACTGAAAGATAAATGAGTGATCCTGAAAGTTGGTGTACGAGGGGTGTGAATGAAAACAGAAACAAAATTCCATTTTTGGACTGGAAAGATAGTTAGGAAGAGTGAATATAGCTCTTACAGAGGAGCCAAGTTCATTTCTCTACACCCACATTGGATGGCTCACGGCTGCCTATAACTCCAAACTCCAAGGGACCTGACATTCTCCCCTGGCCTCGGAAGGCACCTGCATTCATATGCATACCCTCACACATAAACAAACAAGTACACATGAGCAGAAATAAAATAAATCTTGACTTTTAAAACCTCACTACCTTTTCCTAAGGAAGTATCTACAAAGAATTAATGTTAAGACCAATCAATTACTCTTCTAAACACGGACTTATTTCCAGATAAGCATTATTTCATTTTTTTTCCTATTTGACTTTTGGAATATCTAAATACCACTCCAGGGTTGTACAAGACAGGAGCAATAAGAAAATTGGTGTAAAGAAACTATGGCATGCATGTAATGATCCCAGTGTTTGTCCTTGCCCTTCATTTTCAATCAGTCAACTGCAACATCCCAGTTTGAGTCTATGATTTTAAGTATCTGTTAAAGGAGCATCTCTAGACTTGACATGGGAGGTTGTCCTGTGAATTTCAGACATTACATTGACACCTAGAATGCTAAGGTCTCAGCCATCATCTGTGTGAAGCCTGCTGAAGATACCTGCTTAGCTTTCTTTAGCTAGAGTTTGAGGTTTATTTCCTTTGTGCATGTATATTCTGTGTCCTGAGAGCTTGCTGGAAAAACTCTGGCAAATGCTGTGCTGTTTTTCTCCTTCAACATATTTACCCAAGGAACAATGGCCACTATTTCTGAGTGGTTCAGGTGAGTCACAGAAACACTAGGTGGCACTGCACTTAGAAATAACAGCTGAAAGACTTATGATGCATTTGCGATCTTAAAAGTACCACATCCTAAAACATATAGTATTTACTAGAAAAAAAGTAATCAGCCTTACGCAGTTAGTGAACTAACTTAACGAAGTAGCTTATACAATCTAATAGATTGTTTTAAAAGATTATTTATTTGTTTATTTATTTTTCTTCTCTCATATAATATATGTCAATACTCCTCCAACCCTCCCTCCATTCCTCCCAGCTCCCTCTATCTTCCCTCTCTTCCTATTATATACCCTCCCCCCACCCACTCATCCCCACCCCTTCTCCCCATAGAAGGGGTCACTGCTTGAACAAGGCACAAGATGGGACAAAACCAGGCACTAGTCCCAATAGTGAGGGGTGGAATAGACAAGCCAGCTGGAGGTAATGAGTCCCAAGAGCAGGCAAAAGCATCAGAGAACACCACCCAACACACACACACACACACACACACACACACACACACACACACCACATGCTAGCCTAGAAGTTCTCTGTAACACCAAGCCAAAAAAAAAACACATGTCATATCTAGGAGACCCTGCAGGTTCTTTGTCCCTTCAGGTTCTATGGGACCCCAAGGATGCTGGTCCATTGACTCTGTGGTGCTTGTTCTCCTAGTGTCCCCAATAACCCTTCTCCCCCTCTTCTGTGAGTTTTCCAGAGCTCTGCCCTGATATCTGGCTCTGGGACTCTGCATTTTTTCCCATCGGCTCCTGGCAGAAGCTTCTCTGATGGAGACTGGGCTATGTACCGACCTATGAGTAGAACAGGATATAATTAGAAATCATCCAGACTCTAGTTCTCGGCCTACCCTGCAGAATCAGGTATGGGTTCTCTCCTTTGGCATGGGGTTCTTCCCTTCCATTGTTTCAGTGGGTCCTTTAGGGAAGATGAGATATAGGTGGAAGGTTTTGTGGCTGGGGTGGAATCCCAGTCCCTCCACTGGGAGCCTTGCTGGTTATAAGAGATGGCCTGATCAAGCTCACCATCCCCCATTGCTAGAGGTCTCCATCGTGGGCTCCAGTGAGTTTCCACTGCTCTCAGTAAAAAGATAATTTTAACCCCAATTAAAATTAATTAGCACTTTCTGGAGGTAACTAATTAAATAGGCATAATTACTCAAAAGTCATCTCATTTTTCCAGATGATGCCTAAATTTTTACTATGGCACATTACCAAATATTAAAACTAAATAATTAATTTTTAATCTCAGAAACTAAAACAAACTATATACCTCTTAATAAGAATAAATTACATGAAAAGCTAACTGTATGGATATTGCTTTCTCCTTACACCAATCATTACTTGAGTAATTTATATCAAATGATCTCAGTAAATTATGAACCTTTTCTAGAACTTTAGGGTTTCTGATTGAAGTGAATTTTGCAAACTAAGATGTAGTTTATCACTTTTCTGGAGTTTTCTTGGTCTCATTGTACTTTCTCTGTTGGATCTTGAACAACCCAAGAGATCTTGCTTTCTAAACTACATCTTCTGTACTTGAAAGCTGCCAACACATATGGTGTCAGGTAACAGCCCTCAGAGAGAGTCATTTGAAGTCACAAATTAAAGCCTAGTGATAAAATAATATTGATTAAATAAAAGCTTCATCTGAATACTTGATTTCATGCCAACAAAGATGTCGCACAGTAAATGGGAGACAAACCGTGTGCCTTTATTCTGACAGAGCAGTGTCGCCATCCTATGTGGTCAGCCAGGCCCCACAATTCCTTAGGAAATGCCATCCTGCTATATAATTAAGAAAAGAAATCACTAACGTAACTAAACAGTAATTGTCATCAATGTCACCAAGATTCTCCTCATAAAATATGGTTGAATAAGCTTGGGATGTGCTCACTGTCTGATGGGTAGTCATAGCCATAGATTCATAGCAGATGTGCTTAGTCCTGGAGCTCTGGAGCATTTTGGTCTCCATACTATCTAACCTTAAGCCTCCTAGACCCACTGCTGACTGAGCCACTCTGACTAGCCCCTTCTGAACTCAGACTCTTCTAGTTTAACTCAACTCATTCCTTGTTTTGGCTGACTAAACTTTTCTGACTTTGTCAGATTCTGGCTGACTTTCTGACTGCCTCAGACTGAAGTACTCTGCTTGGAATCAAGCTGACTCACTCTTCCAGTGGGATATTGATTTCTTCAGTTGAGCTGCCTGTTTCTCCCCCAGCCATGTATCATACTGCCTACTATAACTCGCTGCTGTAACTGGTCTGTTCTGTGCTGAGAACCCATCTTTTTCTCATGAAAGTTGGGTGTGTCCTCACTCTGACTCACTCTGCTAACTCTTCCTCTGATTAGTCACTTTGTCTGTCCTTCACTCTGACTCATCTCAAATGTCACTCTCAATCTGACACTGACTCCTGAGTTCTGTTTCTAGTGTCTGTTTCTACACTCTGTTTCTGTCTTAGGGAATAAAGGCATGGGCTACCACTGCCTTCTGAATACTTGGATTAAAGGTGTGTACCAACATTCCTTACATTCTTTTGATGTTCTATCTGGACCACACAGGCCTCTGAATGTGATTTCTTCATATAGACCCCTAGAATATAGAACCTTCCTAGCTTTTACACAGGCCTGTTCTTCTACAGGTAGCATTATCATAATATAAATAGGCAAAAAATAAATAAAAATGGATTTTTAAAATTTTGTCTTTTTTATTGTTTTTAAAAAAGCATTATGTCTTTGAAGAAGAATATTTTAATTGAATTACAAGCAATTACAAAAGTATGTGAGAAAAAAATCAAAATCTAAATTTATATATATATATATATATACACACATGATAGAACACACATCTCAGTGGCTCAGCACCAAACACACATATGCACACACACACTGAACTCATTTGTTTCTAAGAAACACTATTAAAGATCATAAAACATGCAAATAAATGAAATAATTCCTGTCCTCTAAGAAGTAATTTTGGAGAGGAAAGCTACATACATCCAGAAAAAAATAAGAATAATAAAAATTCTAAATGGCAATGCAAAGCAGACATCAATGAGAAGTAAAATGTAATACTTTTTAAAGTTTTTCTTAATGAATAGTCCAAATAGCATAAAGCATAAAGCTGGTTCAGAGAAAACAATTATTAGTGTGTATAGGCTAACTTTAAAAGAGAGAAAGAGGGAGTGTGGGGAGATAGAGAAGGAGAGAAGGAAATGGGAGAAGGGAGAGAGAGAAGAGGAGAGATAAGAGAATGAAAAGAGGGGAGAGAGAGCTAGGAAAGAGAGAAAGAACAAAACCTAACAATGCATGCAGGAGTTTGGAGGAAGACAGTAGTAGTTCAGGGCAGGAATGTACCTTGGCCCTGCAGAGTCACTCAGAGACTTAAACCTCCTTCTTTTTAGTTGTTGTGTTGCTCTTCAGGATATTATGTTACCACTGCACACCTGGAATAAAAAAAATAGCCACATATCAGCGGCTCAAAACCAATAATTCTCATTCACTAAGCTCTAGTCTAAAGGACGGTCTCAGGGGTGTCAGGGAAGGAGAGATCTGTGCCAAGGCAAACATTTGAACCCTTTCTGTGTCCCTGACAAAGTCTCAAGCCAGCATTTATTGCTTGAGAAAGTTACAAGACTCTAAAGTTATCTTTTATCTTATTTTGTTGTTTCAGGGTTTCTTTGGCAATAAAATTTCCCCTCCAAACCATCTAGATTACTTATGTATGCCAGTTCCTGTGGCTGGAAAAATTTTAAGAAGATTCACAAGAATCCCACCCTAAGATATGCATGTTTTCAATTGTGGTGTGCCATTGAATTTGGGCAGATCTGTGAATATAGTGGGAATCTATGGTCAGATCATCATCAACTGACTGATTTAATCAATAGAGATCCTGAGGGTAAGTAGGACCTATTCATCTGAGCTCTAAAGAGCAACTAAATTATTTCTGAAGAAAGCATTTCACTATAACAGAGACTCTCCACTGCTGGCTTTGATGATAGCAAATTATAGGAGCTGAAACCAACTACCAGCCAACATCCAATAAGGATATGAGACCCTCAAGAAACTGAATTCTGCCAACCACCAGTGATTTGGGAAGTTGACCTAGAGACTTAGATAAAACCACTGTTGATGACTTACTAGTAGCCAGGTAAGATGTTAGCAGAGGACTTTGCTCTGTGGTGCTCAGACATCTGACTCTATGAAACTGTGAAGAGTAAGTACTGTAAGCAGCTACGTTTGTCATGCTCCAATAGAAAGCAAATAAAATTCTGAAAATTCCTCACCTTATTTTTCAAGCACAATTTCTCTCCCTCCCTCTTTTGCTCCCTACCTCTGTCCCTCCCCTCTCGTCTTTCCTTTTCTTTCTTTCCTTTCCTTTCCCCCTCTCTTCCTCCTCCTTCTCTTCCTTTTATTCTTTCTTATACCAATAGTTGGTTGTTTTTTTTTTCCTTTTGGCTTAAAGTGTCTTTTTTGAAGGCACCAGACTTAAGGGCAAAAGCACAGCGTTAATGCAACATCTTCCATCAGACAGTATAGATGGACTTTCCTTACTTAAAGGCTGTTGCATTTTCTCACTTCCACATGGGATCCATAAGCACTTGGCCTTTCTAATCCTTCTAAATCCCACCTTTTTGAATTGACTCCTTTCTCTTGCAACTCCGCTACCTTAGCTTGTTTTCTTCTATGATTCTGCTAAATGAGATAAGTTAAAAATGCATATATTACAAACTTTCTGTTTTCTGAGTATATTAGAAATTTTGAATTAAAAGCCTAAACTTTCAAGAAAAATATAAATTCTATTCTATCACAAAAAATGACAATAATTGCTATAGTCAAGTAAAAGAATGAAGACACAGTTTTGTAAGAATAAGCTTGAGAACATAAAAATATTCTCAGATTTTTTTGTCAAATTCATTAAATCTTACAAGGAACAATTATTCTCATCATATTTATACATTTCCAGACCAAAGAATAAAGAGAAAAAGTTTCAGTTTTTTTTAATGTAATTACAGCCTTACATAGAATTTCCATAGATTGGAATAGCCTTAATTCTAAAATCTGAGAAAAAAAGATAAAAAGAAATATAGATCAATTCCATTTATCAATATGATGTATAATCCCAAGATGACAATATTTAGAGTCCAATATGAATGCAAAAATCTTAAAATAGTAGCAAGAAATCTCAAACAAAATAAAATCCCCTCACCACAAGTACTGCTATGATTGTCTATCTAATATTAGCTTTGGTCATGAATATGAAAATTCGTCTTTTTATACAAATAGCTATAAACAGAAAGACCACGTCCTTATAAACTCCAAAACTATGTTTAATAATATGAAGCATTATTTTTCATTAAATATCTCAAATAGAATATATCATATTACCTTAATGTAAGGAAGAGATGGGGATGCTTCCAACCAATAGTCAATATCATGTTTGACAACAGGACAGTGAGAATCAGAACTGTTTATCACTATTGTCATCACACAAAGCCCTGAAAGCGAAAATAAAACCATTTTCCATGAAAAACTGTAAATATCCAAATTTGCAAGTCATATGATTGTATACTAAAAGATGCCAAATGAATAATGAAATGGATGTTTGAGGTAGTTTGAATGAGACTGGTCTTATTTGTGTATTTGAATGTTTGGGGTTAGGAGGTGTGGCTTTGTTGGAGGAGGTGTGTCATTGGTGATAGGCTTTGAGGTTTCAAAAGCCCACCAAGTCTTTCTCTCTCTGTGTCCTTGCCTGTGTATCAGGAGGCAAGATTTTAGCTACTGCTCCAGTACCAAGCCTGCTACATTTCTCCCCATCACAAGAACCATGGACTAACCCTCTGAAACGTTAAGCAAGATCCCAATTAAATGTTTTCTTGTGTAAGTTGTCTTGGTCATGGTGTGTCATCACAGCAATAAGGCAGTGACTGAGGCAATGTGTAAACAGATAGAGGATAAGGCAAGGCAGCATATAGGAAAGTAAGTATATTTTAAACATCAATATTAATCAGTCAAAGTAGAATTCTTAAAAAAAAACTCTAGTCATAATAAAGACACAAAACCCCAAATCTAGTTAATGAACATGGAAAATGATGTTATTTTCTGAAATCATTAAGAAACATTGCAACACTACTAGCAACAAAAGGACATTTTGCAAGTCCGTTTTAACATGTTCTACATAAATAAGAGATCATCTGTAAAACTATGCTCATCTGTAACTTTGTAAACTAGAAGTTGGTGAGTATTCTTTTTTCCCTTTTATTAAATGTGAATTCTTTTTTCATACAATATAATCTGAATACAGTTTCCCCTACTTCTACTCCCCCAGTTCCTTCCCTACCTGGATCTACCTCCTCTCCTACCTGGATCCACTCCCTTTCTGTCTTTAATTAGAAAAGAAAGGATTTCTAAAGATAATAACCAAACATAGCAAAATAAAATATAGTAATACTAATCAAAAACCATCATATCAAGGTTGGACAACAGAAACCAAGAGAGAGAGAAAAAAAGAGAGTCACAAGAGCAGATACAAGAATCAGAGACTCACTCATTCAGACATTCAGGACTCCCATAAAAGAGCTGAACTGAAATCTCATATATAAGTATATAAGCAGAAGATCCGGTGCAAACACATGTAGGCCCTGTGATTACCACTTCAGTCTTTGTGTATTCACATGAATGTCACTCAGTTGCTCTAGAAGGCCCTGTACTTCTGATGTCCTCCATCTCCTCCATCTCCCTACTCCTTCTGCCACCTCCTCCGGTTTCCCTGAAGTCTAAGGCGAGGATTTGATGGTGACATCTCATTTAGAGCTGTATGTATGTTCCAAGGTCTCTTTCTCTGCACAATGCCTGGTTGTGGGTCTCTGTATTTGCTTCTGTCTGCTGCAGGAAGAAGCCTCTTTGATGATGACTGATTAAGGCACCAATCTAAAACTATATCAGAATTTCATTAGGAGTCATTTTATTTTTATTTTCCAATGCACTAGGTTTCTATACCACCCCTCAATGCCTTTTAAGTCTAGCTGTCTCTCCCCTCTCCATCAATTACATCTCCCCTCTCTTCTCCCACATGATCCTCCTTTTCTCATCCTTGGACCCCCTTACTCATTTCACTCCACCCATAAAATCTATTTCTATCCCCCTCTCCCAGGGAGACCCATACGTTCTGCCACTAGTCCCTTCCACTATGCCTATCCTCTCTGGGTCTATGGATTGTAGCTTGGTTGTCATTTATGTAGTGGCCAATATCCAGATATAAGCAAATACATACCATATTTATCTTTCTGGGTCTGGGCTAATTCATGATTTTTTCTAGTTCAGTCCACTTGAACTAGAAAAATACTCTATAATTTTTTAAACTACTGAGTAATACTCCATTGTGTAAATGTACCACATTTTCTTTATTCATTCTTCTGTTGAAGGCCACCTAGGTTGTTTCCAATTTTGGGCTATTATGAGTAGTGTAGCAATGAACATGATTGAACAAGTATCCTTTTGGTAAGATGAAGTGTCCTTTGAGTATATTCCCAAGAAGAGTATATCTGGATCTTGAGGTAGATCGATTCCTATCATTCTGAGGAGCTGCCATACTGATTTCAAAGTGGTTGCACAAGTTTGCACTCCCACCAGCAATGGAATATTCCCCTTCCTCCACATCCTTGCAAACATGAGCTGTTACTTGTATTATTTATCTTAGTCAGTTTGACAGGTATAAGAATGCATTTGTTTCTTGATATCTAGTTTCTTGAGTTCTTTATATATTTAGGATATTATTCTTGTATTAGATGTAGAGTTGGTAAAAAAAAATGTTTCCTGTTTTATAGGCTGCCACTTTGAATGATGGTTTACTTTGCTGTTCAGAAGCTTCTCAGCTTCATGAGGTCCCACCTATTAATTATTGATTTTAGTGCCTGCATTTTTGGTGCTCTGTTCAGAAAGTCTTTTCCAGTGCCAATGAGTTCAAGACTATTCCCCACTTTCTCTTTTATCAGGTTCAGTGTATCTGGTTTTATGTTGAGGTCTTTTATACATTCGGATTGAATTTTGTACAGGATGATAGGTATTGGATCTGTTTGGATTCTTCTACATGCAGCCATGAGTTTGACCAGTACCATTTCTTGATGATGCTGTCTTTTTTTCCAGTGTATTTCTGGCTTCTTTACCAAAAATGTTGTGCATAGGCATGTGGATTTATGTCCAAGTTTTCAATTTGATTCCATTGATCAATGTGTCTGTTTTATGCTAATGTTTTTATTGCTATAGATTTGTAGTCCATCTTAAAATTTGGAATGGTGAGATCTCCACTGTTCTTTTATTGTTCAGGATAGTTTTCGCTAACCTGTTTCTTTGTGTTTTCATACGAACTTAATTTAAGAATTGCCCTTTCAAAATCTCTGAAGAATTTTGTTGAAATTTTAATGGGGATTGCATTGAATCTGTGAATTGCTTTTGGTAGAATCGCCATTTTTGCTATGTTAATCTTACAGATCCATGAGCATGGGAGATCTTCCCAAATTCTGATATCTTCTTCAATTTATTTCTTTAAAGACTTGAAATTTTTATCATGCAAGCCTTTCACTTGCTTGGTTAGAATTACCTCAAGATATTTTATATTGTTGGAGGCTATTGTGAAAGGTGTTGTTTCCCTGACTTCTTTCTCAGTTTGTTGTATTTGCGTATAGAAAGTCTATTAATTTTTTAAAATTAATCTTGTATCCATCCACTTTCCTGAAGGTGTTTATCAGCTGAAGGAGTTTCTTGGTGGACTTTTTAGGATCAACAATATACACTATCATATCACCTGCAAATAAAGATACTTTAAATTCTTCCTTTCCAATTTGTATCCCCTTGATCTCCTTCAGTTGTCATATTGTTGAAGCTAAAACTTCAAGTATTATATAGAATAGGTATAGAGAGAACGGACGACCTTGTATTGTACCTGATTTTCATGGAATTGAGTTGAGTTTCTCTCCATTTAACTTGATGTTGGACATGGGTTTGCTGTAAGCTTCCTTTATTATGTTGAAGTATGTCCCTTGTCTCCCTAATCTCTCCAGTACTTTTATCACAGGGGGAGTATTGAATTTTGTCAAAGGCCTTTTCTATATCTCATGAGATGATCATATTGGAAATTGGCCTGTAATTTTCTTTCTATGTTGGGTCTTTATATGGTTTGGGTATTAGGGTAACTCTAGCCTCATAGAATGAATTGGGCAATGTTCCTTCTGTTTTTATTTTGTGTACTAACTTGAGCAGTATATGTTGTAGAAGTTTACTTTTAGTTACGTCTAAAATAATGGTTTTGTGCACTGTTGAGTAAAGGCCTGCCTAGGTCCTGGCATTTTGTATTGTCTGCAGGTGTTGGATTTATATGGGGGAAGTTGATTGCTAATGATCTACAAAGGCAGATCAAATTAAATCAAATCAGTAGAGAATGGAGGAGTACTGGATCAATAAAAGCACCTGAGCTCAGACACTCAGGATGTCCGGGATGGCATTGGCCAGGATGGTGGTGGTTCTCTCTGCTGAGGTCTGGCAGGGATTCCACCTATGAAATATGCCTCCTTGTCTCCTTGCATACTATTACAACTTGTGCCTGCAACGTGGAGTCTGAAGTCACGCCAGCTAATCCAACTTTTCTTTGAATGTCTGGTAAAGTTCTGTGCTAAAACTATCTGACTCTGAGTTTTTTGTTTGGGAGAATTTTAATGACTGCTTCTATTTCACTGGGGCCTATAGGTCTGTTTAAATTGTTTATCTGATTTTGATTTAACTTTGGTAAACAGTATTGATTGAGAAAAATTATCCATTTCTTTTAGATTATCCAATTTGTCAGAGTACAGGCTTTTAAGAATGCCCTTATGATTCTCTTGATTTCTTTGGTCTGCTGTTTACGTCCCCCTTTTCATTTTGATTTTGCTAATTTGTATATTCTCTCTCCTTTTTTTAGTTAATTTCAGTAAGTGTTTGTTGGTCATATTTTCTCAATGAATCAACTCTTTTTCTTTCATTGATTCTTTGTATTGTTTTCTTTGCCTCTATTTCATTGATTTCAGCCCTGTGTGTGATTATTTCTTACCATCTTCTCCTTCTAGGTGTGATTTCTCTTCTGTTCTAGAGTCTTCAAGTGCTCTATTAAGTAGCTAGTACAATATTTCTCCTGTTTTATTTTGTTTTGCTTTCATGTAATTCATACATAGAGTCTGAGAGTACAAACTATTACTAGTCTTCTGTCAGATAAGGCACCTCAGCCTCCACCAAATTAAATGACTTGACAAGCTTTTGAATTTCATGTTGGAAGTGAGCCCATGATAACCTGTACCTACTACTCCCTGATCAGCCAGGACTTTTAAATATTAGTTACATTTTCTAATTGTACTGAAATTCTTAAATGACCTTAAAAGTAGATATGAAATTCTGTGAGAATGTTGACTTTATTGCCTATATATCTAGTACATACCAGTTAGTAACAATGTTAAAATGTAATCTAAAATTTAAAGAAATTATTTATAATATGTTTAGTTCTATTATCTGAGTGTATATAATGTGTGGCTCTTATTTTAGACATTGACTATATGAAGGAATAACAGTCCCCCACCCTTTGAGAATTCACATTCTAAAATTAGGGCTAATATTTTTACAATAAAAAAGTATGCTAGGTGGTAGAAGTGCATGCCTTTAATCCAGTACTCAGGAGCCAAAGGCAGGTAGATCTCTGAGTTCAAGGCCAGCCTGGTCTACAGAATGAGTTCCAGAACAGTTAGAGTTACAACAGAGAAACCCTGTCTTGAAAAACCAAATAAATAAACAAATAATAAAAAAGCACCCATTATAAAGGGAATGCAGCTACAAGCAGGAAATAGTATAATGACTTCTCAGAAAAATATCCCAATACTTTTTCGTAATGAAAGAAATGGAGTTTGAATAGCAAAGATTCTATCTTTATCAAAAAATAAAACATTTAAAAGAATGATTGTGTGTGTATGTGTGTGTGTGTGTGTGTGTGTGTGTGTGTGTGTGTGTGTGTGTGTGAGGCCATCATACAAGCTCTAGAAGCACACATATAAGCCCCAAAATGAATGCAAATCTGTAGACGCGGGTCTGTTTGCTAGTTCTCCAGATATTGTCTTATTGGTCTTTTGTTTGTTTTGATTTCTGTTTTTGTGTTTTTGTAGAGGATTTTTGTGTTTTATGGTTTTGTTTGTTTGTTTTTACTCAATTATAAGGGAAAGAGCAAAGTTGGGTTAGTAGGAAGGTGGGGAGGACCAGGAAGAAATTGGGGAAGGAAACACATGATCCAAATATATTGTACAAAATAGTTTTTCAATAAAAAAGAAAAGTTTGTGTGCTTTTGAGGCTACACTGTGCGTTTTGAAACTGTGAGGATTCAGCTAAGTCCACTCTACTCAGCTTCTGGGGTTTCAGAGATATGACCTGGCTAAGGATCTCCCTAGTCCTGTTCTGTGCCTTTGCTACCTGGCTAAATTCTATCAAACCCACTGCGTGTTGACACAGAGAGGATGTAATTCTAAACTTATAGGTAGCATTCACAGCACTTTTCTCTGGAAGAAAATGGAAACAATATTATTTAGAATCTGTTAGCCTCTAAGAATAGGTGATTACTCCCCCTGTCTCCAAAGTCACTGAAGATTTTTTAAAGCCTGAGTTATGCTTGGCAGTTTTCATATCTCATGTCCCTAGAACATGGCTTATACATTTCAGTCTCATCAAGTGCTCCAGATATGGCATGGAGGGAATTCATCTGCTCTCCTGATGCTATTAAATAGCAGATCTCTCCCTATGGAATGGTAAGGAGCTGAAGGAAGCAGCTCCCACTTTCTTACATAGACCACAGGTAACCGAGAAGCTTAGTTAGGACTTGCTTACCGAAGTTATCCACCATCGGTCACATTACTATCTGCTTCTGCTGAGGATGTCTTTAGGAATCAAGTAGAATTGCCAGCGGCAGTGTGCATATTAATAGATGTGGTCTCAATTGCAGTGTTAACAAAAGCATGGCATGTTGCTTTTATCTGATTTTTCCCTTAAAGGCTGCCATTTAATCTAAGAAATAGCATTGGGTTTATGAAAGCCACAGTGTCTTTAACTATCGGAATGTATGGTTCACTTGTCAGGACAAGTTTTCCTTCATAGTACACAATTCTGCAAAATGTATCTAAAGGTGAAAAACCTAGTATGCTATAAAGAAGCCAGATTCTAAGTAACACACATATATTCATTTTATGGCAATATTTAAAATAAGGTAGAATATTATTACCTACATAACTTTACCTAATAGGATTCTAAATTTTACAAACAGCATTATTTGAAAATTATTCATTTTGTGAATCATTTGAGCTGATTCATAAAACAGCTTTGCAACTCAGGAGGCTGCTCTACCTTGAGACACTCAGGCGGTAAGCAACAAATTCTGGCCGATTTTTCTTCCTCCCAGTCTGCATTTGGTGAAGTCTATATTGGGTAATATTTTCAGTATACAATTCATCTTCCTCTTTCCTTTGGGTCAACTTGAACTTGAGCTCAGCTTTGAGTAAAATGATCTATAAACATCCCACACCCATTACAACTCTAGGCAGAGTGAGCGTGGCACATGGCTGGTATTTGTTTTGGCATTCTCCAATCTGACACTGCACTCTCTCTTGCTATTCTTGGATGTGGCCTTAGAACCTTTCATAACACAGGCATTCATGCATCCATTGTGAATTCCTTAAATGTAGAAGGCCAGAAGAAACTTGTATCTTCATCCATAGAATAATACTGTGACAAGTTCCATTCTCCTGACAATTCTAAAAACACTAAAATACTAAGTATTTCTGGACTATATTAAACTTTTATGATTTTTATAACTTTTTAAAACTTTATTGAATTTTTCCTTGACAAGTTCTTATCTGTATACAGTGCATTGTATTTTTTTAATCATCGACACTCTCTCTAATCTTCCTTTCCACCTCGATTTCCTGCCCCCAATAAGTCCCTTTCCCACATTCATGGTTTATGTCTTCTTGTTGTTGTTTTGAGACTCACTGAGCTTACCAAGGGTTGTCAGTGTTTGGCACTTTCCACAGGAGCCTGATGAGGTCCTCGGTGGGTACACAACCAAAGACTATGTTTGTCCTACCCCTAGTACGGTACCATGGAAAAGAGTCAAAACCGCACACTGCTGGTTGAGGGCACATAACACTAGTGGCTCTTGCTATTGAAGTGGAAGAAAGCTGCAGGCCCCTTCCCCCATAGTCACTGCATCCGGACCCTAGCCTGCTCTGAACAGGTGATTGGCAGATTGGCTACCTGTTTCCCCACCCCTGCACACAGACCCCTTCATATAGTCACCTATGCCCTCGAAATAAAGTGACTTTTGACCATCCCTAAATGGAAGTCCCAGGGTAAAATTCATTATCCTGCCCAATTCTCAGCACCCCAACTGGATCTCCAGCCATTAGATCCAGATCCCACATTCCTTCCGCTGTTCCTGCCTGTCACTCTCGCAAAGCAATCCAGTTATCTGGCTGGTGAGGGAATCACATCAGGCGGGGTGAGAACGAGGGAACATCCAGACCAGCAGACTGGCACCCCAGAACCCATCTGTAGTCAGTACTTCAGCAGGAAGTGGTAAGGTTTCATGAGGCCCACCATTACCAGACTACTGATAGGCCGAGGAAGCTAATAATCTAGATGACCTGTGTGCTAACTATAAGACCAAAACCATAACAGATCCTACCCTAGGGCCTTAACATAACACAGGTAGCCTACCTATAGAACCCATCTTCATGGAAGAAGTGACATGTACTTTGAGAAGAGTTTCAATATAATTATGCCTTCGTGTACACAGGATTGTGTTATACCAGGAAACATATTTTCCAAATTGTACTGTACTTAAATAGGCCTGAAATAAACTGCTGAGAGTTTGAACCAACACTGGCTACTGAGACGTATTTTCTTCTTGCCTCATGTGGTGTTTGTAAGGATCCCACACTTCCTGTCTTCTAGCTCTTATATTCTTTCTTCTCCTTGTTTTAATATCATTCCTAAGCTGCACAGTGAGTGCTGTATATAATCTGTTTAAGGCTGAATCCTCAACTGTCACGAATTCTAAGCACCTTGAACAACCATGCATCCCTACATTTTTTACCACCATTCATTATGATGAGACAATTTCTATAATTTTATATTGTTCATAGTATATATATACATATATACATGTATATATATATATGTTTTTCTATAGTTTATATAGATGATTAATAACATCTCTTTTGGATTTTCATCTTCTCATTATATCATAGCACTACCTTCTCCATATCTGTTTTTATTATGTAGTTATTTGTTGAAATATGCTTGCTCCTTCTCTGATATCTTCTTACTTAATCCAAACTGTTTGCTGTGGCATTGAAAAATCAAGTCTACCTCATTTGTCTGGCTTTTAAGTTTCAATACTTTCATCCCCAGGCAGTGAAAGCCCAATGGACGTTCTTAATATTCTCCACCTCTTTTGATGAGTTCTGTCAGAAGCACTCTTTTTCTTCCTTGTGGATGTCAACTCTATTCATTAAACTCCCTGGCAATTTTGAAGTTATCCAACCGCCAGAAAGTTTCAGTTCTCAGTTCTTTCACTTACCAGCTATATGAGCTTGGTCAAGGCATTTTACTTTCTCTTGCCTCCGATTTGTCAGTTTTAAAATAGGAGCAGCGACTCAACTTTACGGAGTTGGTGTGCGAATTGCCAGTTAGTCTATGCGATATTAGTGTTTTACAAGTGTTTGCTGTTAGTACTATTTGTAAAATGTCCTGATACATTATCTAAGAATTCATTGTCTTTTGTTATGTTCTAATACCATCAACGGAAACACCATGCACTGCCTTGATGAGTTATTATTTATACACACCATATGTTTTTAAATTTGTAAGAAAATTGCCATAAATAATCTCACCAAATCAATAGCAGAGTGCTTTGAACACTATAGGTGATAAGTACTTACCGAAACAAATGTTTTGAGAAAATGGTGCTATTTATAGGAGGAACTTAACATGTATCACATTTTGAACATTAATTTCCCTGTCCATTTTACATATAATGAGAAGCAAATGATTCACTGGAATTTCAGATTATTTAATGAATTCATTGCAGTTTAATTTCTGACTCCTGTTTAGGAGTACCTGAACTATTCCAGATACTACATCTTTTCATTCAGTTGATCTCAAATGATGAGAGCACTTCAATCATCCTTTCAGCCAGTTCTCATGGTTGCTTAGCTTGTACTTTCCCTTGAGTCCAGCTAAATTCTCCTGATATAAAGAATGTCTCCCAAAGAAAACTATCCTCTCTGTCTTTAATCCAAGTTAAAGCAAGATGATTAACTTCTTCTCAAAGGGTCCATTTTTCATGTCTTTACATCAGCTTAAATCCTCTTTCAAAATTCATTCCTTCACCAAAAATGAAAATATAGAAACCAGTGTGTCAAATTAAGGATGGGTGGTTTTATGGATCTGTTGAAACATTTTGTGTTTTTATAAAAGCTGCATTTGGTATGGATTTGTGTGGATTTTCTCCATACCTTTCTAACTTAGTCTCTAAGTGAACTGCTTTGCAATGAGGTCCATGAGCTGTTCTCAAGTATATCAAAGAAATTCTAGGAGATATTATGTGCACCAGTGAATTAAATGTCCTGAGCAGATGTAGTGGATGTAATGGACTTTCAATTTCTTCATGCCAGTCAGAGCCATCAAGTAACATCAAACTGTGGAGGGCTCCTGAGGTACGATCTTAATAGTGGTCTTGTAGTCTGATACATACCCACTGTTAGTGGTGAGATCAAGATTTAATACTTTTAGTCTGTAGATAGTACTATGAGAGATATGTGGGTGTGCAGGTGAAAGAGACTAGAGTCTTACTTAAAATTAATCAGGGTATGGTTATTACTTTCCCTGGCTGAAGTACAAGTCACCTCTTATATAGCTCATAGTCAATGTTTTATTTATAATATGATTTACTATTCAGAGAGCTGTCATTTACCTCTACTATTTTTTGTTTATTTACTTCCCTAGTGTTAATAACTAGATAATTTTTACTAATTCAAGAGCTTTGTTTATTATTTTTAGGTTTTTCAAATTTAGAGACCTATTTTTAAAATGCTCAAATGCATCACAGCAAGGCCTAAGAAGTTTACAAAACAGGGGTGAATATGTGTTTGAAAGCCCAAGGTGATACATGACAAGCACAAAAATCCTATACATGAAGGAATGCTCTGCTCCTTCAGGAAAAGCAAAGGCACCAAGGGCAAATTAGATCTACTTTTCCCAAAGGCCTATGTCTTGAAAATTGTCTACAAAACAGTCTGAAGTCTCCGAACTCTGGAGATTGTTAAGTTTTTTTCTTCCTTTCTTCCTTCCTTCGTATCTTTCTTCTTTTCTTTCTTTCTTCCTTCCTTCCTTCCTTCCTTCCTTCCTTCCTTCCTTCCTTTCTTTCTTTCTTTCTTTCTTTCTTTCTTTCTTTCTTTCTTTCTTTCTTTCTTTCTTTTTCTCTTTTCTAAGGGATTAAGCCTGAAATCAGGCTGAGGGATAATCACACTGAACTGGGAGATGGATTGTGCTCAATTGGTATCAGATGTCTGAAGTTAAACACTAATCTTTCCATCTTACTTTCATGGTAGAGATAGGCAAGCAATCTATTTTTTGATGCTCACCTATGGCAGCTGCCAGAGACTCTGTCTTGCCTTTGTATATTTGGTGTTTACTACAGATCATATTTTCTTTGAAAGCCTTAGGAATCAACTGTATATTAATCTAGGAAGTGGCATAAATATGCCACAGATAAAGATGTTACTAGTTCCTAAACTGTGTCTAAAATTTTAAAATAGCCCAGATGAAGTTTTTAAAAAGTCATTCAATACAGCTACACTTTTACTTGAAATGAAAATAATTTGACTCATTATAAACACTACAAGTATTCACTCTCTAATAAAAAGACAAAAATGAAGCAAAATTGAAAGAAGTTAACAACAATAACATTTGGAAGTCTTTCTCCCAGATAGCCTCTTTCATGTTTGCATCTTACTATCTCAAAGTATCTATGGGTACATGCGAAATCACACAACTGTATTTATCTGTAGAGGACTATCTTATGTCACATATTTTCATTCCATAATTAACTATGAATATTTTCAATAAATTAATATTTAAATGGCTTCACAGAGTAATAGTGAATGTATGTACATATGTTTATGAATCCCAATTATGGATTATGTTTATATTTTTCAACTTTTGTTACTGTATACAAAAATTCTCATGAACAATCTGAAGAATGTATCAGTACCAGATTCATACAATCAGATATGGACTTTTTTAGGCAAAAAGACTGTTTATTTTAAAGTATTATTTATTTATGTATTTAATATGGGGAGGGGTATGCAGAGGTAATAACACCTTATAAGAGTCAGTTCTCTCCTTCTACTGTGTGGGTCCTCAGGACTGAACCCAGGCCACTAGGCTTGGCAGCAAGCACCTGTGTTCAGTGAATTATCTATTAGATCCTACATATTCATTTAAATTCTGAAACAGAGTATCTAACTTTTCTAACATTACTTTTTTCACAAATTATGCCTGATCAGCTCGATTTACTTTGGTAACATTTTGGAAAGCAAGTTCCATCACCTTCTTCTGTTGCCAATCTGATTGTTGAAAATAGTGTGTTGTTTCTATTCATTTATCTTATTCATGGTGAAGTTTAAGTATTAATGAGAAATTTTCAATCTTTTGTGAAATACCACTTTATTATATCCTTGATCATATATTTTCTATCACTGACTTTTCAAACATATTTAATTAAAACATATTAGAGATAATTAACTATATCTGTCATGTTAATTTAAGTATCTTCCTAGACAGTTGCTTGCCTTTCAACTTAGAATACAACACAGTTTAATTGTACAAAAATTATAATTAATATAGTCAAGTTCTTAACTCAGTCAGTTTTATATTTCATGTTTTCATATCATGTTTAGAAAAATATTCAACCCTAATGCACTAGATAGTTTTATGTCAACTTGATACAAGCTAGAGTCAATGAAGATCAGGCTGTAGGCAAGCCTGTCAGGCATCTTCTTAAATAGTGATTGACGGAGGAGGGCCCAACCCATTGTGTATGCTGCTGTCCCTGGACTGGTGGTCCTGGATGCTATAAGAAAGCAGGCTGAGAAACCCATGGGGAGCAAGCCAGTAAGCAGCACCCCTCCATGACCTCTGCATGCTCTGTCTCCAAGTTCCTGCCATGTTTGAGTTCCTGTCCCAACTTCCTTTGATGAACAGAACTGCGGAAGTGTAAGCCAAACAAACTCTTTGATCCCAACTTGCTTTTTGGTCATTGTTTCATCGAAGCAATACAAAACCTAACTAAGGCGCCTAACAATTTTACTTTTACTTTTTGTATTTAAATTTTGTAGCATAAGAGCAATTTGGCTTTCATATAAGGATAGAGATCAAGATTTTTTAAACGTTTAAATGGCTAAAAGTAGGTGCCAGTTTACTTTATAAAACTGGCTTTTTTGAACAATGATTTAAAATAGTCTTATTGTATACAAAACAAGGATATCTCTGTGGCTTCCTGCAATCTGTATCTGCTTATGAGTGGAGCATTAGCTGTGATTACTATGCTTTTTTTGTTTCTTAGTAGCTGGTGAAGAAAAAATTTGCTTTAACTGCAATGCATATATATATATATATATATATATATATATATATATATATATATATATGTATATGTATATATATATATATAAAATCCTACCTGTTGGCTTTGCAGTGTGTCAACTGGAACACAGGCTAAACTCCACTTCTCAGAATCCCCTTTGCTGAATATTTCTATTCAGTAAATAGGGTCACAGAGAGAATCTGTGAAGATAAGGGTGAAGATTTGGGTGAGGACAATGCTGCAAGAGAAAGACCAAGTAACATGTAAAGGTGCATCTATTAGAATCACATCTGACTTTTAGTGGAGAATCTAAAAGCCAAAAGGACCTGACAGATGTTCTACAGACTGTAGGAGATCACAGATGTCAGCCCAGGCTACTATACCCCAAATACAAGAGCACCTGTGTTTGTAAAAGAAGCATTATTAAAGCTTAAATCACACATTGACCCTCAAACATTGATAGTGGGACACTTCAGTACCCAACTCTCAACCCAAGGGACAGATCGTTCCAGACAAAACCTAAACAAAGAAATACTGGATCTAACAGATGCTATAAACCAAGTAGACCCAATAGATAGCTACAGAACATTTCACCCTATCACAAAAGAATATACCTTCTTCTCAGCACCTCATGGAACTTTCTCCAAAATTGACCATGTACTCAGACACAAAGCAAGTCTCAACAGATACAAGAAAATGGAAATAACCCCCTATCAGACCACCACAGATTAAAACTAGATTTCAACAAGAGAAACAACAGAAATCTTACAAACTCATGGAAACTGGACAGCTCTCTACTGAATGAAAAATGGGCCAAAACGGAAATGAAAAAAGAAACTAAAGACTTTCTGGAATTCAATAAAAATGAATACTCAAGATACCCAAACTTATGGGACACAATGAAAATAGTGCTAAGTGGAAAGTTCATTGCTGTAGGTGCCTATATGAAAAAAATTTGGAGAGATCTAAAACTAGTGACTTAATATAAAACAGCTGAAATCTCTAGAACAAAAAGAAGTAAGCACTCCCAAAAGAAGGAGACAGCAAAAAAATAATCAAACTCAGGATTGAAATCAATAAAATAGAAAATAAAGAGAGCAAACAAAGAATCAGTGAAACAAAGAGTTGGTTCTTTGAGAAAATCAACATCTAAACTAACTAAAAGATGGAGTGAGAATATTCAAACTAACAAAATCAGAAATGAAAAGGGGGCATAATAAAAGAAACCGAGGAAATCCAAAGAATCACTATATTCAACCAAGTTAGAAAATCTAACAGAAATGGATAATTTTCTCAATAGTTATCCCTTCACAAAGTTAAATGAAGATCAGAAAAACAACTTAAACAGACCTCTAACCCCCAGGGAAATAGAAGCAGTCATTAAAATGCTGCCCCTCCCCCCAATAAAAAAGTCTTAGGGACAGAAGGTTTTAGCACAGAATTCTACCAAACCTTCAAAAAAAGAGTTAATACCAATACTCCTAAAAGTATTCCACAAAATAGAAACAGAAAGAACATTGCCCAATTCATTTTATGAAGGCACAGTTACCCTGATACACAAACCACAAAGACTCAACAAAGAAAGAGAATTATGGACCAATTTCCTTTATGAATATGGATGCAAAAATATTCAATAAAATACTTGCAAAACACATCAAAAAGCTTATCTACCATGATCAAGTAAGCTTCATCTCAGAGATGCAGAAATGATTCAACATACAAAAATCAGTAAAAGTAATCCACCATTCAAACAAACTGAAAGAAAAAAAAATCACTTGATCATTTCATTAAATGGCAAAAAGCCTTTGACAAAATATAACACTCTTTTATCATAAAAGTTCTGGAGAGATTAGAGATGCAAGGGACATATCTAAGCATAGAAAGGCAATTTAGAGCAAGCCTATAGCCAACATCAAATTAAATGGAGAGAAACTCGAAGCAATTCTACTAAAATCAGGAACATGACAAGGTTGTGCACTCTCTATCTATTCAATATGATACTTGAAGTCTTAGTTTCCACAATAAGACAACTGAAGATCAGGTTGAATACAAATTGGAAAGGAAGTAGCATTATTTACAGATAATATGATAGAATACATAAGTGTCCCCAAAAATCCCACCAGGGAACTCTCACAGCTGATAAACACCTTCAGAAAAGTGACTGAATACAAGATGAACTCTAAAAAAATCAGTAGAGTTTCAAATTACAACAAACTTGTGAGTCCATGCTTTTGGTTATCTCCCTGGGGCAGCTGAGCCTTGTGTGTCAATAGCTCAGCTTTGGAGAGGAAGCAGTGTGTTGAGGAACCATCTGGGTTCAGGAGGTCTTGGGTAAAGACAAAAAGCCAACTGGAGAACAGACTTCCCAGAAGGCAGTTTCAGTGAACATCTCAGTTTATTGAAGCAAGGAGGGTTATATATATGGGATGACAGAGAGATGACTTTTGTGGTGACAGGCTATTTGCTAGTCAGTGACACCAGGAGAGCTCCATTTGCATGTGGAGGGACTCACAACCAGACCTGGGTGGTTGTATTGTCATTGTCTGGAACCAAAGTCATGAGGAAGCCTCCTTTGAATAGGCAGGGTCTCACAGAGACCAGAACAGCACTTTTAAGGTCTACAGGGAGAGAAGTCCAGTCCAGGACCTTCCAGCCACAGTGACCAGATAAACAGCAACCAGACCAGATCCGTTGGAGACGCAGGAGCTTATCAGGTGTTGTGTGTCATTGCAGCACTGGAGAAGTTTTGTTAGTGCTGGCTGGGTCTTGCTGGCACCAGAGCACAAAGAAGGAGTGACCAAACTCCTACTGCTCTCAGAGTGAAAATTCTAGGGTTCAAAGCATGCTTCAACCCCCTCTTAGCTCTAGGACAGCTCCACACAAACTGAGAAAGAAAACAAGGAAACAACACCCTTCATAATAGAAACAAATAATATAAAATATCTTAGGGGTAATTCTAACCAAACAAGAGAAAGACTGGTGTGGTAAAAATTTCAAGACTTTGAAGAAAGAAATTGAAGAAGACATCAGAATTTGAAAAGATTTCCCCTGCTCATTGATCAGTAAGAGTAAGATAGTAAAAATGGCCATCCTATCAAAAGCGATCCACAGATTCAACCGTATACCCATCACAATTCCAACACAATTCTTCACATACCTTGAAAAGACAATTCTCAACTTCATATGAAAAAACAAAAAACTCGGGATAGCTAAACAATTCTGAACAATCCCATCCCTGATATCAAGTTGTACTACAGAACTATACTAATAAAAGCAGCATCGTATTGACATAAAAGCAGACATGTTGACCAATGAAATTGAATGAAGACCCAGACATAAATCTACACATCTATGGGCAATTGATTTTTTTGATAAAGAAATCAGAAATACACAATGGGAAAAAAAATCATCATCAACAAATGGTGCTGGTCAAACTGGATGTCTGCGTGTAGAAGAATGCAAATATATCCATACTTATCACCCTGCACAAAACTCAAGTCCAAGTGGGTCTAAGACTTCAACATAAAACCAGATAGACTGATCATGATAGAAAAGAAATAGCCTGAACTCATTGGCACAAGAGACAATTTCCTGAACAGAACAATAGAGCAGATACTAAGATCGATAATTAATAAATGGGACCTCAAGAAACTGAAAGACTTTCGTATGGCAGAGGAAACTACCAATTGGACAAAACAGCAGCTTACAGAAAAGATTTTCACCAACTTCATGTATGATAGAGGGCTAATATTCTAAATACATGAAGAACTCAAGAACTAAATATCAAAAAACCAAATCATCCAATTAAAAATGGAGTACAGATCTAATCAGAAAATTCACAGTAGAGGAATCTCAAGTGGCTGAGAAACACTTAAAGAAATGTTTAACATCCTTAGTCATCAGGGAAATGCAAATCAAACTACTTCAAGATTCCGTCTTACACCTGTCACAAGGGCTAAGATCAATAACACAAGCAACAGCTCATGCCGGAAAGGACATGGAGTGAGAGAAACACTCCTCCATTGCTGGTGGGAGTGCAAATTTGTATGACCAATATGGAAATCAATATGGTGGTTCCTCAGAAAACTGGAAATTGATATACCTCGAGACCCAGTAATACCACTCTTAGGCATATACCCAAAAGATGCTCCACCCTACCACAAGGACATTTGCTCAACTATGTTCATAGTGACTTTAGATGCCCCTCACCCTAAGAATAGATAAAGAAAATGTGTACATTTACACAAGAGTATATTACTCAGCTGTTTAAAAAGTGACATCAAAAAATTTGCAAATTTATGGAACTAGAAAAAATCATTATGAGTGAGGTACCCCAGACTCAGAAAGACAAACATTGTATGTATTCACTTATAAGTGAATATTAGCTGTTAAGTAAAGGGTAATTGTGCTACAGTTCACAGACTCAGAGAAGCTAGGTAACAAGGAGCACTGGCGGGGAGGGGTGGGAGTTGGTGGTGCATGGATCTTCCTGTGAATGGAAAGTAGAATAGATCTTGTGGGTGAACTGGGGGTGGAGTGGGGATGGGAGTGAAAGGAATCAAGTGGGGGAAGGATGGAGGGACAGAGTACAGGAGAGATGGCTTGAGTTGGGTGACATTTTGGGGGTGAATTGGAAACCTAGTGCTGTGGAAACTTCCTGGAATCTATGTGTGTTACCCTAGTGAGGACTCTTAGTAATGGATAGAGGACCTGAACCAGACATCTTCTGTAACCAAGCAAGGTTCATAGCGGTGAGGCTGGAACACTAACCCATCCATGAAACCTTCTACCTTCAGTCTGTACTGTGTGCAAGAGGTGCTGGGGAAATGATGCCAAAGAACCTGTGAGAGTGGCCAACCAGTGTCTGGCCTAATTTGAGGCTCATGTCAGAAAAGGGAGCCCAAAACCAACATGGCTTGGATGGCCAGAAACCAGAGACTGGATAGCCCAGAGACCAAACACAACTGAGAAATTAAAATAAAGAGAAGAAAAATCAATAAACTGACTCCTAATGGTATTTTGCTATACTAATAGATTGGTACTATGCCCAGCTGTCATCAGAGAGCCTACCTCCAGCAGCAGGTGGGAGCAGGTGCAGAAATCCACAATCAGACACTATGCAAAGAGAGAGCTCTTGCATAAACTGCATAAATTGGAGCTCTCCATTTCTTTCCTCCCCTCAGAGCTCAGGGTAGCTTAGCTGCAGAAGATGGGAAAGAAAGATTTTAGGAGCCCAAGCAGGCTCCTAAATAGCCTCACAGAGATTGAAGCAGCAATCATGGAGCCTGCATGGGTCTGTGCCAGATCCTCTGTGTATATGCCGGGGCTTGGTGTTCTTGTGGGGCTCCTTACTATGGTAACAGAGATGTCTCTGACTTTCTTGCCTGCTGTTGGGACCATTTTCTTCCCACTGGGTTAACTCATCTAGCCTCAACATGAGGGTTTGTGGCTTGTTTTATTGTCTTGTGTCCTGTTTGGTTGATATCTCTTGGAGGCCTTCTATTTTCTGAAGGGAAATGAAGGGAGAGTGGATCTGGGGAAAGGGGGAGGTAGGAAGAAGCTGGGAGAAAGGGAGGGAGGGTAAATTGTGGTCATGATATAGTGTATGAAAGAAGAATCTATTTTTAATTAAAAAATAAAGTAAAACGAAACTCACAAATTAGTATTCTCAGAAACTCTCAAAAAATTACTTCACTGCTGTTTTAAAAGAGTATTTGTTTATTTATGATAAAGCATTATAATTAAATTTGAACTTTTACTTTTATCTATAATAAAAACTTCTTTATCTCCAAAAAAATGATTTTTTTTTCACCAAATATATCCTGGTATATCCTGATTATGGTTTCCCCTTCCTCTACCCCTTCCAGTTACTCCCTTCCTCCCGTCTAATCTGGATCCACCCTCTTTCTATCTCTCATTAGAAAAAAAAGATAAAGATAAAATAAAATACAGCAAGTGTAGAGGAATAGGCTTGTGTGAAAGCTAAGAAGGGTCTATGTTCCAGGGGGTCTATATGAAGAAATCACATTCAGAGGCCTGTGTGGTCCAGATGCAATGTAGAAAGAGTGTTAAGAATGTTGGTACACACCTTTAATCCCAGTATTCAGAAGGCAGTGGTGGTCCACACCTTTAATACCTATGACAGAAATGGAGTGTGGAAGCAGACACAGAAGGCAGAGCTCAGAGGGAGTCAGTGTCAGATTGGAAGTGACATCTGAGATGAGTCAGAGTGAAGGATAGGCAAAGTGACTAATCAGAGAAAGAGTTGGCAGAGTGAGTCAGAAGTGAAGACATGCCCAACTCTCATGAGAAAAAGGTGGGCTCTCAGAACAGAGTCAGTTACAGAGGCAGTATGAAGCAAGCAGTCTGGAGCAGGCAGACAGGGAACAAGACACAGATTATGAAGTGGTCTAACTGAGGATAATGCAGAGAAGCAGAGGCTGACTGAGGCAGTGTGGAGTAATGAGAGCTCAGGGAAAGACACACAGACACAGAGGCAGCTCAGCAGAAGTCAGTATCAGATGGAAGAGTGAGTCAGTTTGAAGCTGAGCAGAGCAGTTCAGTCTGAGGCAGTCAGAGAATCAGCCAGAGACAGAAAAGTTCAATTAGAAACAGTCAGCAGCTCAAAAAGTCAATTTGAACCAACAGCTTGGAGAAGAGTTTGTGCCACAGCAGTGAGCTGAGTTGAACCAGAGTAGTCAAGAGTTCAGAAGAAGCTAGTCAGAGTGGCCCAGTCAGCTGTAAGTCTCAGAGGTAAATTAGATTGTATGGAGGCTTAAAATTTCTAGATTGAACAGAGGTTTAAACGTTTTAGATTATACAGAGGCTGAGGCTGAAGGCTTCCAGTTCTACAATTAAGATTAGATTGTAAAGAGGCTGAAAATTTTCAGGGCTCTAGGACTAAGAACTGGTGATTGAATTTAGGCAAAGAATAAAAAGCATTGAACCTGAATCAATATCCACATCTGATTTTCAATAGTGATTGTGCAAGTTTGCATGCCTACCAGCAATGGATGAATGTTCCTTTTACTCTACAACCTCTCCAGCATGAGATTTGTTTAATTGATCTTAGGTATTCTGAGAGCATAGGATGAAATCTCAAAGTAGTTTTGATTTGCATTTCCCATAGCTAAGTACGATGAACATTTCTTTAAGTGTTTCTAAGCCATTTGAATTTCCTCATTGAGGATCCTCGTTTTAGACCTGTACCCCATTTTTTAATTGGGTTATTTGTTTTCTTGTTGTTCAGTCTTTTGATTTTATATATATATATATATATATATATATATATATATATATATATATATATATAAAATATATATTTTATATATATATATAAAATCAGTCCTTTATTGGATGTGCTGTTAACAAAAATTGTTTCCTCTTCTGTAGGCTGTTACTTTGTCTGAATGTTGGTGTACTTTGCTGTGCAGAAGCTTTTCAGTTTCATGAGATCCCACCTATTAATTGTTGATCTTTGTGCCTGTGCTAACAGTGTTCTGTTCACAAAGTATTTTCCTGTGCCAATGAGTTCAAGGCTATCTCTCACTTTTTCTTCTTTCAGGTTCAGTGTATCTGGTTTTATGTTGAAGTCTTTGATCCATTTGCAGTTCAGTCTTGTGCAGAGTGATAAATGTGTATCTATTTGTATTCTTTGACATGCAGCCATCCAGTTTGACCAGGTTTGGAGGTTTCACGTCTCATGTCATGGCTGAGCTTTTCCTTTTTAAAAAAAATGTTTTTCATGTTATTTTCACTTTTCATTTCATTTTCATTTTATTTTATTTATCTTTTTCTTTTTACACTGTAAGTCCTTTGTATATAAATATTATAGTATCCCATTTAATGTTTTTATGAGATTCCTCGAAGTGCCAATGAATAGTCCCTGTGTCTATATCTGATTCCTTTGCTTTTCTTTGGTTCTTTTCTTTCTGTTTGTTTTGTCCTATTCTGATGTGTTAGCTTTTATTTTATTATTTTATTTTATTTTATTATTAGTCCTTAGAAGCATGTTTGTTTTCTAAGGAGGGACAAAAAAAGGAGCAGATCTGGATTGGAAAGGGGGGCTAGGAGGAATGGCGAGAGGGAAATTGTAATCTAAGTATGTTAGTTGAGAAAAAAATCTATTTTCAAAAAAAGGAAAAGTCTTTAATGGTGTCCAATGAGTTTCATATGGGAAAAGTTAAAGTTAATACTTCAAAAACAACTGAAGGTAGCAAGAACAGGACCTGATTCCTTTTCAAATTAAATTTTTAGTAAATGTGGGGGCTTTGCTTATATGCATACTACTTCTTACTGTTATCTACCTATCTAGAAAATTTGTTGTTAAGACCTGAATTTGACACCATTTGGCTAAGTTGACATACAATATAAACATATATTTGTCACTATATAAGAAATAAACATTGAGTAACCATTAAAGCTACAGGTACCAGAAACTTTACAAAGAACTCAGAGGTTGCTGGGGAAATTAATCCAAACTGCCAGTGAAAAAGCAGGAGAAACAACCAGAAGCCAAGTAATGACTTTACCCCATGTTCTGAGAGGTGAGTTTCCTCACACTTTCCCTCTCTACTCTGTGGATGGCTCTGCAACTTATAACAGAAGTGAGACTGACCAATGAGAAAAGAGTGAGTGGAGTTAAACGTCTGTGAGAAACACTTGACGGCAGTGAGCAGAGAAGCATCATCAGATGTCAAGAGAAGACCCATCTTAGAGTGTGCCACCAACAACAGCTGACCATTGACTTCAACAGTAAGTAACAACCAATTCTTAAAGACCGGCTCCATCAGAATACCCCGGTGACTTTACGCCTCTCAGCTCAACATAAGTCACATAGATGAGGCTTGCCTGAAATCAGCCCTGTCTTGGTAAGATACCCTGAAAATATTTTATAGAGAAAAAATGAATTAGCCTGTTAATGATCTAAAAAGGGTTTCTTATTCCTATCTTTCAGGAGATAGCTACAAGGGTATTTCTCATGTAGTGCCTTAGTTCCAGTTGAAAATATGACTTTGATATCGACCCTCCCAAAGGACAGAGTGCATGCTTCTGTTTCACTCTACAAAGTGACTTGGCTGACATTTAGAACTGAGTCCTCAACAGCAAATCATCACTCCCAGCGTGTTCCACATGGCCTCCCTGGTTTAGTGCCACTTTGTAGTACAAGGAAAGAAGGGAGCTCACACAAAGCTGCTTTTGCTGTCTGAAACAATTTGTGCTTATCCTTTGTGTTTGTTTGTTCATTTTGTTTGTTACCAGTTGAAGCTATGGAGGTGTGAGGCAATCAGTACAGCTATGCAGTAAATGTAGTAGTCAGCCATTATGGAGCCATGTGTGGAGAGTTTAGTTGCTTGGTAGTCCTCTGACCCAACTTATAATCAAATGAAGGCAAACAGGCAAGGAGCAGTTTTCTTTTTCTAGGCCATTTTATCCAGGCTACATTTAGGGTGGGTCTTCCTGCTTCAAATAATCCGATTAAGAAAGTCCTTCTCAAGAGTGCCTACCATCTTGGACTTTAGTTTATTCTAGATCTGGTCAAGTTGACAATCTAAGATTTGCCTAGGCCCTTTACCAGTCTTTGCTCCAGAAATCTAACCTACTGAGTGGCACATGTGATTGAGGAGGCTAAATTACCTCATAGAATCTCGTATGTGTTAAGAATAATTACAGTTTCAATTTCTGGTAGTCAAATGCTGCCTGCCATTAGAAGAGTGAATCCCCCACATTCTGGGACTGACACTTGAAAAGATCAGTATTCCATAGACATGGGCAATCTACTCCAATGCCAATCTTCTCAGTCAGAAAGGCAGTAATAGTTCATGCTGAGATTCCCTGGCTTTCACCTGCCTTTTGAACTCAAATAGTTTCAAATATGCCGGGCTGTCTTAGACTAGTTAAGAGTGCAAAGGCTGTGGCTGCTCAATTTGGGTACATTTGGGTGTAAATATACTTGGAAGTATGACATTTTATTTTCATTACCTTTATATTTATCCTAAAAGTTTGAACATCTTTAGCTATTTGGCTACTGATGTCAAATATTTAAAATTCATCCAGCAAAAGGAGGCCACCACCAGGGTAAAATTGGCAGAGGTTGCAGAATCATGCAAAGGCCTCTGACTTATTATTTCATAACTCTGATTAAATGCCGGTATGTTTCTCTATGCACATTTGAACTTTTCTTGTCATCGCTAGTCCTTAGGATATATTTACCTGGATGATCACTCACTCAAATTAAGCCTAAGATCTAAACCAAGTTGAAATCCTTTAATTTTCCAAGGCAAAATGTGGAGTCGTCTACCATCCTACAGAAGTCAACAAAAAATAAAATAGCATAAATTTTTTTCAATAATTAGATGCCAAACTGGTACGCAGAAAGAAAAGCTCTGTTTTCACTACATGGGTATTACATACCAACCAACATTAATGGAAGAGTCATAAACAACGCTTCTTTGCAGCATTCCTTCGACTGGACACAATTTAATGGTCACAGTAATGAAAAGTTATGATTGAGCAAAAGAGCTCCTTACAAATGTAAATGAGCCTCCAAAAACAAGACTTACTGAAAAACTCCGTTAATAACTCCAAGGAGTTATATTAACATTTGACTTGTATTTGTCCATTATCTTCTAACACTTGCCCCAAACACAAAGGTGGAAGCTTCACACAGCGCGATTGTGTTAAGTTTCAATCACTTTTTCTGTGTTCATGACACATACAAATTGCTTATGGAATACTTCATGAGTTGACGAAATCTTTATTTCTTTTTAAATATAAGCCATGAGTTTAAGTATTTCAGTTAGCTCGCATGTCAAAGGAACAGGAAACCCACTGTCCTAGTTTGCTTTCTATTATTGTCGTAAACACCACAAGCAAAAGCAAAGTAGGGGAGGAAAGGGTTTATTTGGTTTACAGATCGCAGTCCATCATTGAGGGAGGCCAAGCATAAACTCCAGCAGGAATGAAGCAGAAACTTTTGGAGAACACTGCTTAATGGCTCATTCCCAGGCTAACAACATTCAGCTACCTTTCTTATTCAGCCTAGACCCACCTGTTCAAAGATGGGCTGGTCCCACCTACAATTAGCAATCAAATAAATGCCCTACAAACATGCCCACAGGCTAATCTGACTGATGGAGTCAATTCTCAAATGAGGTTCCCTCTTCTCGGTTGTGTCAAGTTCACAACCATTATAAATCTTTACTCCAAAGTTTTTTGTTTTTTGTTTTTTAAAGAGAAATAATACTTTTCCAGGCTACTTTATAGCAATCATTAACATGAATACATGTGCTATTGAACAGACCCTCAATAATTTTAATCATATTTACAATATGGGAATATAAATTCACTAATTCAAAACTCGAGATAATTAAACTAAATAGCAAACCTGTTAAAAATATCATCCAATTTTTCAGCTGAGAATTACTGCCTTTAATCTCAAATTAGTATCAATATTCAACTCTTTGGATTGAAAATGAAGCCACAGCAATTTTTTTAAGTAGCTACTATTTATTGAGATTTTTATATGTGAGGACATGACAAGATTCTCAGCATATAGTATTCCTTGTGTTTTAATCTCTGTAATAAGATTGATGTAGTTAACATTGTTCCAGTTTTACAGATGTAAAAGCTGAGTCTCAGCAAAGGTAAATAGCTTAATTTAAACCATACACAGCTTGTAGCTTCAGAGCTGACATTTAAATTTAGGAATGAATGTCTTCTGCCTCTCTACTGAAAAAAATACTCCAGACATGGATCCATTTAAACTGAGCATCATTTGTGAACTATGGTAAGTGCAGGGCAGTCTTTGGCAGGTGTCTAGAGTACGGCCAACCACATAGTCTCAGGAGAGAGTTAAGCTCATTTTCCTCATTAATATTGTGAACTAAGTAGTTGGATTAAGTTGTCAAAGATATTCCTAATGTCAAGGTGAATTTGCCATGGAGCCATAAACTCAAGTCAGTTTTCTACAAATTCTTTAACATCCAAAGCATTTATGGCTATTTATCAATGTATTCAGCTGTTCATTTAAACTATATAGTTTTCAGATTTTATATAAATATTAAAACTAACATGTTACGTATTAAAAGGAAAATTAAGTGACAAGAAAAGAAATAGTTCATGATTTCTGGGCCAAAAGTTCTTTCAAGTAACATTTCTTGAAGTTGATAAAAATTATGACATTTTCTACTTCCTCAAATAACTTAACTTTTGAACATATGTAATTGTTAATTTAGTCACAGGTATAATTGAAGGCTTGTAATAATTTATTCAATTACAAATAAATATGTTTGCAATAGAATTGCTTCATTAAACCTGAAAGAAAAAAGTAGTGCTGATTATCATATACCAGAAGTGTTATAGAAAAATAAAATATTTAGACATGACCAAACATTAACACCAAAAAGAGTAGGAATTTCAGAGAGAAACAAGAGTTTGAAACTACCCTTTCATCTGTTTGGCCACCTGTTCTAGAAGCTGAATGGTAGTGCATTAGGGTTACAAATCCCTAAATTCTAAAGATACTGATCGTGGTAAACTTTCATCTCAGACTTTTGTAATCCATCTCCATTAGCAGAGTAATATACACTAACAGCAGCAGCAGCAAAGGTCAGAAATCTGTACCCAGGAACTGAGTCTAGAGGGCTCAAGGAAGCCAATTGCTCAGAATTCTTCAACCTTGGGCGTGTGCATATTCTCTGACTTGTGGTTTCACTTATAGGAAATCAGGCCACATACTGTTTATATGTGGTTGTATGTACAAGGACATTAACTGAGTGTTACTTGTAAAAGTGGCAGATACTAAGACACTTTTTCATTCTTTCTATGCTGCTGTCCCAGGTCTTTGAGCCTTACATGCCTGTCTTTCCCTTCTGGCTTATAGCATTTCCCCATGTTTATTTACCTAGAAGGAAATTATGTAGCTATCGCTTTGCTTCTTCTTCTCCTTCTTCTCCTTCTTCTCCTTCTTCTCCTTCTTCTCCTTCTTCTCCTTCTTCTCCTTCTCCTTCTCCTTCTTCTTCTTCTCCTCCTCCTCCTCCTTCTTCTTCTCCTCCTCCTCCTTCTTCTCCTCCTTTTTCTTCTCCTCCTTCTCCTTCTTCTTTTTCTCCTCCTCCTCCTTCTCCTTCCTCTTTTCTTTTTAAAGGCGATGTAGAGAACTCTGAAATGCCATTTGAAAATCCTAGAACTAAGGTATTCTTGAGAATTTCTTTACTTTTTCACAATTAGATTTTTTTCCCTTTTATTGAAAATTTATTCTTTTCTCATACAATAATATATCTTGACTTTAGTTTCCTCTCCTTCTACTCCCCCAGTTTCTTGGCCACCTCCCTTTCCCTCTGGATCCACTCCCTTTCTCTCTCTCATTAGAAAAGAACAGGCTTCTAACAGATAATAACCAAACAAGATAAAATAGAATAAGATAAAACAAAAACTATCATATTGAAGTTGGACATGGCAACCCAACAGGAAGAAGAGTCCCAAAAGCAGGCACAAGAAGATATTCTCACACCAGCAAAATCAAAAGAAGGGAAGCACATACACACACACACACACACACACACACACACACACACACACACACACCATCACTACCACCATCAGCATCAACAAAAACACAACAAAATAACAGGAATCAGCAAGTACTGCCCATTGCTATATTATAATAGTAATACTCCCAATTCCCCAGTACAAAGACATGGACTAACACAATGGATGCAAAAACAGAATCCATCTGTCTGCAGCATAGAAGAACCAAACCTCAACCTCAAAGATAAACAGTACCTCAGAAGGATTAGGAAAAGATTTTTCAAGCAAATGGATCTAAGAAGCAAGCTGGCATAGCCTTTCTAATATCTAACAAAATAGACTTCAAACCAAAACTAAACATAGGAAATGGGGAAGGGCACTACATACTCATCAAAGAAAAATATCCACCAAGAACACAAGAGATTTTTATTTTAAATAATAACGTTTACTGTTTCAACTCTGCATTGTTAAATATAGGGGAAACTTATCTGTAATGATCAAAACTGTATAATAGTTAGGAGAAGCCCTATGGCCTTATTGGTGCTCAAAAATTAAGCATGAAAACTTTCCAAGGCGCGGTATGCTGTCACACATATGCCACGCATAGCACGTTATTTGTGCACGGCTTGACTCTTGAACTTAACATTTCAATATTTGTAGCATGGAGGAGTAGATAAGAGTTTTTCCTCTTATTTATCTTGTGTTAAAATACTCAACTCAAAAGACACATTCTGCAATCTCAGTGAAAAAGGCACAATTGAACTGCTGTATAAGAACACAGTAAAAAAATTAACCTTTGATATTATCATTCTATGGCTACTAGATTTAGATAAAACTATAGTTAAAGACACTTAACTCTAGAAGTTCTGGTAGGATTACATACTCAGATGTACCTGGGGCCCTTAATCCCCCTTAAATTCATCAGATACAGCAGGGTTTAACACTTCTCTGTTGTCCATTTGCTAATAATTTTTGTTCTGTTGATTATAAAATCTTTTATATATTATTTTTGTTTTTATTTGTTTTTTTATTTAAGAGTAACTCAGTTTTCTTCTCATAAACGCCTTCAAATGTTTTGCTAATGCATGAACGAGTCCTCATGACACTCGAATTCTACTGACGTGAGTCTGACACCATCTTACCGCCCATGCTCCGCAGTCCCTGTGAATAATAACAGCAGTATCTACCTCTGCCCTTATAAAGCATTCATTATTTGCATGAAGCCCACTTGTGCGGAATTTTTCCATTCTCAGCTTTCATGTTAAAGGTTAAGTGCCCAATTGCTTTCAATTTTGGAGGAGGAAGATGAAAAAAAGAAGAGGAGAGTGAGCGAGCTAGGTACCCAAGACATGCAAGCTCCGTGCAGGGCGCTTTCACTGTTTATCCATTTAGTTCTTCCAAAATTATTAAAGTGCTTATTTTCTTCATTCGCTTTGCAAATTAGGAAACTGAGAATGGGTGGTTACATAAACTGTTGAATTATCACAGCAAACGCTAATCTTCAGGCCCAGGGATCATGAGTCCCTACAACCAGTGAAACCTTTCCAGTTTTGTCGGCCTCCTCAACTCTCAGATCTCCCTAACTTTCTCCCAAATTAGACGACATTCTGTCCCCTAAACAGGAGCAGTGAGAGAAAGGACATCTACAGTTACATTGGCACCGACACTCAAAGAAAATAATATTGAAGTACAATCTTGAGGTCACTTTGATACATACTGGATCCACAACTCAGATGATGTTTTCAGATAGTGAGCATGGGGTGCACGAATGACACGTAAGCAACAGGACCAATAGAAAAGACTTTTATAAAAAACATTGCCCTTTGTCCAGCCAATAAATGTAGGTTTTAACCTTAACCTGAATATTCCATAGTTGAATAAATTTTTTTCAGATGTATTGACCCATACCTATAGTCTCAACATTTAGGAGACAGAAGCTGCAAATTTAGCCTGGGCTACATAGAAAGATACTACATACGGGGGGAAAATGAATGCTCATTTTGTGCAGTTCACGGTCATGCACACCCACAAAGGACAACAAATGCTTCCCGACACAATTCATCTCAGATTCAAGACCACCTTATATCATGAAACGCAGTGCTGTTGCTGCACATGCAAAGTCTTCTGTTTTTACAGAAGCATAATGCTTTAATTATGGAAGACAAACATTTTTGATAATCTTCCTACCACTGTCGCTCAGCACGTAAGTATCAAATACGTGCAGATAGAATTGTGTATTAATGCTAGATTTTAAAATGCTGAGTTCCTGACTTGATTTTCACAAAAAAAAAAATTAAATGAATTGAGGTTAGAATTAGGACAGAATTTCCAGCATTTGCTGCAATGGTCCTAAACACACCTCTGCTATTTGGTACTATGTATCTATGCAAAGTGGCATCCTCAGCATCGATGATCATAAAACCAAAATTATCAGTCAACTCTAATAAGCACCACAGGTGCTGTGTGTCCTGCAGTAGCAAATATTCTACCAATATCTAATCATTTATATAAAAATAAATAAGATTATGCAATTTTACTTACTCTTCAAAGATAGTAAGTTATACATACAATAAAAGATTGTTTTAAAATAAACTCTCTTATGATTTATCAACAGTAATCCATTACCTATTTTATGTATACATGTACTAAGGGTCACATAACAGTTTCTTAGATTAAAAAGTGGGCATAGTGTAAAAGTTTAAGAAGCCCTGATCTGGTCCACTCACTAGAAGCCCAGGATAGTTGAGCGACTTGCTTAAAGTCAGTCACATCGTCAGTAGTAGAGATAGCTCCAGAATGTAGGTGCGCATACTTAGTCCAGGCTCCTTCAACGTCCAAGTGTATGAAATGCATAATCAATAAGACACACCCATTGAACCCTTACTTTCTTTCCCTTACAGAGCCAAGCATGAAGGAGAAAGTTGCTAAGTTTTTTGTGATTAATGACAGGAATACCGAGGATAGTGTGAGGCCTGGGTTCTCCTTGTTAACTGGCTGGAGAGTCTGCCCATCAGCTCTATCTATGCTCTGCATCTTTATGTTCACGCAGAGTGAAAGTCCCTGGGAAATGCCACTGCCTCATAGACTTTAGTATGTATGTCAACCAGCAACCCAGCGTGAACAACTGCTCAGGTAATCATCAACCATTTATCATCAAGCAAGACAGTAATTTGAGGAGACATACAGAAAGCATGGTTTATGTCGAACCTTGTTCCTGTGGAAGGTGGTTCTGCTGTACTAATGTTCTGTCTCTAATGAGGTACAGAAGATCATTGATATAATATCCAGGTAAAGTATGTTTACCTTAAGAAAGGAAAATAGATTATTAAGCAACACACATAATCCAAAAAGCCATTTGGTTCAATTCCTAAGTCTTCCTTTCAACTTCGGGTGATAGATTTTCGCACTACATTAGTGTGCAGACTGATAAATATGTGACATTTGAAGGCAGGTGCCAAGGTATTCACAGCAGTCATTCTGGCTCCCATCAGACTCAGCGTACAGTCTCTAATGTGTCCACTACACAACTTAGAAATGCAGAGAGAAGAAGTGGAAAAACAGTCTGCGAACCTCTATTGCCAAGGAAGACAGTGCCGTTTCAATTTAGCTAGAGAAGTATTACTCCCTTCTCATATGGAATTCAAATGCTGTCTGTTCAGTGATAGGCTGGGACTCCTCTGGGATGTAAATCATTTTGCACCATAATAGCCATTGTTTGTGAATATACATCAGAGTTTTATTTTTATTATAATCGTATGAATTCACGTCTCCTATTATTGCGAATTTCTAGAATACACAAACCATATTCATCATTGTTTGCCTAGAGCATACAGCAAGGAATCAATTAAATTTTGACAATAATCTTTGTGTCTGATTTGCTTTCACAAGGTATTGTTAATTATTGCACCTTTTCTAATTAAAGGGAAAATGTACATACTCCTGTGTAAATGGTCAATGTTAACAAAACCACACATAATATAGTACCCTCAACACCCAGTTTGCATACACATGATTTTAGTTTTCTTTAATAATTCACAAAGCATTTACTGTGCCCTCGAGGTCACCATAAATGCCAAATGCTTCTGTGTGGAATATACTTAGATGCACGTTAATGCAAATCTCTAGCCAATAAAATGTCAGATAAACTACCCTTCTCTTTATTTAATCTTCCTTTACAAGGGATCATTTGCACATCTACTTTGATGTCATTAGGGTGACTCACGAGTTACCTGAGTTTCTTCCCTCCTTGAAGCCTGGGATTAGACACCTGCAAGATTTCCAGTTCTCTTTTATTGTTCAAAAATGCACTATCGCTCCCAGTCCTGTACATATAAGTCCCTCATAGAATTTTAACTCATATGGGCCAATGTGTAGATATGAAAATAAAATGAATCAGGTAAGGCTTTTCCAGAAACACCCAGCTTAGGAAACATTAAAACAACAGCAATCACAAATGCTTCCATCATATAAAGATGGGAGAAAAGAACTGACTCCACGAAGCACATGTAAACCTCCTCATAATAATAAAATAACATAAAAGAACCTGGTCGTTACTGAACTCAAAAATCTAATTGATTGTAAGACATTAGGGCTTCATGCTCCACTGGGGCGGGGGAATATCTGCCCTTTGATTATGGCACAATGCATTCTTGCGACATTATCGAAAAACTTCATATGTACTTCAGCTGACACATATTTTTACAATGAGTCATTACTCTTTGGTATATGGAGAAGTAAAATAATTTGGCTACAGTACTCTCAAAATATTTCTTATATTTAGAGTTGAATTGCTCTAATTGTCCTTGTGACTTACAATGGAAGGGGCTAGGAAGAAAAAACAGAGAACCACATACCGAATTTCTAGATGACTGGATGTTAGAAACCAGAGATTAGCTAAGTTAAAGCAGGGGAAAAGTTGGACTCAGCTGTTAGGTCAGGGCCTGTGCTTTCTAAAATTGCATAGAGCTGCCCAGGAGAAAGGAAGAACACATTCCCCTCTGCCAGTCTTTTGCGTCTGACTCAAAATTTCCAGATACTTCTCAGCACTTCCTGAGCTAGTCATAGGGAAGAGAGAGGCATCTCATTACCCTAGGACTCTGCTCTGCCTAGATGCAGTACGGAATGAGACGACTTGATACATAGAGGCCACTTTTTGTAGTTTTCCCAGAGCAGATTCCAGAGTCCTTTCTAGACCCACACACCCTCTTCCTCTTTGAAGAGTGTGGGCATCAGCCATTACTCCCAAGTGTTTAGCTGACATGCTTCAAAAATTGTTTTTACACACCATAAAATAGATGACACACTTTTGTTTCAGTGTCTCTCTGAGGAACAAGACCTACAAAGGGACCCCGGCCTGGGTGGGGAGGCAGTCACATCTGCTTCTGCACTACATTTCTGAGTCCAAGATGTATCTGCTTTCAACTAAACACCATTGTCTGTCTGCAGAAGCACTGATGGTGAGGACCTCTCTTAAAATCTCTGCTATTTCTCCACGATATTGTCTAAGCTACCAATTGGCAAGAAATTCTTTCAGAAGATAGAGCAAAAGATAAAATGTTAACATTTTTGGTATGGTTGCTCATTTTCAAGCTGGAAAGCAAAAACATGCAATTTAATCTTAGTAGTTCTGATGATATCCATAAATAAATGCCTTTAACTGATTATTTAAAAAAGCATATGTCTTCATGATTAGACAAATCCTATTTAAATATTTTCTTATTCTTCAACTTCCAAGACATTTTGAAAAAAGGGGAGGGGGCAAGAAAGACTTATAATTTTCCAATTCTGATTTGGGTAGCCTTACTAATTTGAAGTAGGAACCATCAGGAAGAAAATAAGACCACAGAAGAAGTTAAGAATCAGTTACTGTTCATTACTAATTCAAGTTGCTGAGTTGCTAGTTAGTAAAGATGGCCAGATTTACTTTTCAGAATCTTCTTAGGCATATTTCTTCTACCTTCTCTAGTTGTGGGGTACTGGGAAAATAGTTTTCAAAATACAAATAGTCTTTCTTACAGTATCATTTTTGTTTGTAGCACAAAATTATTGCCAGTGGCATAATTATCAGAACTGTATTCAGATTAGTATTTCTGGGTGCTATAATTCATAAAGTCAAAATTACTTTCTACTAGCAATAAAAATCTAATGAACACTATTATAAAAGATGTCAATAGACTGAATCCAAGGTATAATGCACAGTTCTACTTTTAAAGAAAATCACAGAAGGACTTTTATTTCAACATAAAATTGTACACATAAAAGAAGTTAATATCTCTGTATGAAAAAATCAGTCTTGAAAACTATTTCACTTACTCATTTCATAATAAGACCACTATGTTTAGGTAGAGAGAACGAGATGTGCGTGTGTGTGGTGTGTGTGTTTGTGTGTGTGTATTTGTAGGTGATGCATGTGTGTGTGTGTGTATGTGTATATATGGTGTGTGTGTGTATGTGTGGTGGTGCATGTGTGTGTGTGATATGTGTGTGTGTGTGTGTGCGTGCATGTGTGTGTGTGTGATATGTGTGTGTGTGTGTGTGTGTGTGTGCACATGTGTGTGTGATAGAAGATGGTTCCGGTGACACTACATACAGAAATATTACTTGACACTGACAATGGTGAAACATTAAGAGATTTCTCTGAGATTTCTTAAAGAATTTATAAGAAGCCATTCATTCTTTAGAGGTGAAAGAGCCTAGATATCACACCGGAAAGATGTAGGAGAGGAATGGGGGACTGGCTGGAACAGGAGCAGCCGTCTTAGTTTTGTCATCTCCTGCAGATTCCAAGCACATGTTTGACATTTTTAAAATATGCTCTTTAAAATATTAGACCATCCATGTTTAAAATTCTAATATAAAGACATTTCATATAACTAGTACAGTTATACTACTAGTAATAGTATTTTAAAATCTAGGGTTTGGGACTAGATTTACCAAACCTTGGGAGACTTGTGTTCTCACTACTATTTTCTAGAATTTTATCAAAATTCTACATATAAGACATGTTTAGTATAAAATGGGCATAAGATTAGCTTTAGCTTCAAAACCTTAAATAGTTGTATTTCATTGTTGGTCTTAGTTCCCTGTCAGCCTCCTTTCTCCAAGCATATCCCAATGGTGATTGACATCTCAAAGGTCTAGACCACCTGTGAACAAAGTATTAAATGATACACACTTGAATTAATTATGCATGAAGCTCAAAATAGATTTGGAAGAAATCTACTAAACAGAATTAAATTAAAAATGGAGTATAGTGGGCATAAATTTGTGTTCCTCTTTGTATAGCAGGCAAATATCAGGGTTTTATTCCCAAGAATAAATTGAGACACACACAACCAAATTTACATAGTTTTTATTAAAGATATCAGTTCATGAAATGGTAATGTATGAACATCATTCCAGCTAACACACACAAATGACTCTGGAAACGAGTTTTCCAACTCACTATTCTAGTTGATTCTAACTCTACTCTTCCGAGGTAATATAATTTAAGGAACAACAATGGTCCTTGCCATTTGGAAATCAGAAACGTGCTAATACAAACCCACAAAAGTTAAGAAGTTAAAACATGCAAACTGCAGTGCCTAACTAATTTACATCCGAACCATTCATATTCTAAGGTAATCTATACACAATAAAATGTTTGCAAGATATCTTCACTTGAAATCCTATCTCATATATTCCAAAGTTTTATTTTAGCTTCCATTTGTTTATTAAATTTTACTGTAGTTGAAGACACACCTCTTTTTTTAAACATTTTTCAAATAGTTGGTAGTTACACATTTTATATTGTTAGACAGAATCTTATCTACTTTAGATAGTCACTTCATTCAACGTATGTTTAGGTTCCTGCTTGAAAACTAAAGATATTTCTTTTCTTTTGCCCCATATGTAGGTTCAATCAGATGTTGAATTATTGTTGAAAGTCCAACTGTAAGTCCTGGCTCTCCTCCAAAGCTCACAGCAAGTCTGAAACATCTTTCTGATCCTTCCTTGAAATTCTATTACACAATATTTGACGCTGCTCAGTTTCCCATTTTTATGATTTCTCAAATGTATGATGAATGCTTTAGGGTAGGAAACACGATTTCATCTCTCCCCAACACTTTCTGGGATAAAATTGAGATAAGGAGATGGTATAGTGAATGACCCCTTTCTGACAGCCATGCTAAATAGTTAGATAAGGTGTTTTATAACACATCTGTTAAAAATCCATAGTGATCTATGGGTATAATAATTCCTTTTAAAGGACTGTTCTCTGATTTAATAGCATACAGTAGAAATTCATTTAAAGTGGAAATTTTATAATATTGCTTGATTGATTAGATTTCACTGACATCTAACCTTAAAGGTGATCTATAAATAAGTAAATGTAAAGTTGTTTTAAAAATTTGATCCTGAAAGAAGAAAAAATGTCTGCGTTCTATACATAAGCCCTCACAATAATGATATGTGATACTTTCGTTATGAAAGCAAAATTTATCTTACTTATATACCCATTATGCTTTTCTCAGTCATGATTTTTGAAAAGGCCAAAATGACCAAATAACATTTAATAAAAGATGCATAATGTATCAAGGGAAAAAAAATCAATCCAAAGTTAAATTTGCATACTATGGCATGTATCTTTCAGATCGATATTTTGTAAGAATGAATGAGAAGTAGAAAAGTTAAGAGGACATTCAGTTGACCTGAAAGAAATGTTAGTTCTGTTTGTCTCTTCAAACGCATGTGTATGCAACACTACAGAGTCATGTTAACTTCTGGGTGTGCCTCGGCTCCCATCACTCTCAGACAGAATTACTACATCTAGGTTCCCAACTCTTTTTCAGATTTTCACCATTCATTCCTTCCATCAAACTCTATAAATTCCTTACTATAGCTCCCTCTCTATTATTTGTGCTAATGACGGTGATAAGAGAGACCCACAGAAAACTCGTAACCTCTATTTAGCCTTTGATCTCCTCACTTACTGTCCTTAACATAAGCTGCTATGAGCAGGGAAGTTGACAGATAGAAATCTCACCTCTTTCTCCCCTCTGATATAAGTGTTAACGAGCATGAATATGATAAGAGGCCAACAGGACACCAGGAAAGAAAGTAAGGGTCAAGCTGACCTATGTGTCTGACAGCACACAAGTTAGGGTTGAATGTTGTGCTTTTCTTAATTCTAACTTCATGACAGTCACTGAGTACTTCCAGATGACAGAGTGCCAACCTTTTCAGATATGTCAACTAAAATATTTGTGGCAATTTCATTCCATATAGTAGTAGGTTCTCAGTTTGGATATTTCTAAATTATTAGGAAGAACCACCCCTCCACACACAGAGAAAAGAAAAAAAAAAGAGTAATGAGAAAATCAGAATTTGAAGTCACCTTATTTTCAGAAAAGGAGAGAATTTTCTTGAAATCCATCTTTGTCATTGACTTTAGAATCTCACCTGGTGGCTTGTATATGTCTTACTGCTCAGCTCAGGCAGAAAACAAACATAAGGGAAGGTCTTCCCTCCCTAACTTCCTAAATCCCACACTGAGTCCCAGAGGCTATAGCTACCCAACAGGAAGAATCTATCCTTCAAATCAGAATACTTATGGAAACAACTTCCTCCTCAGAGCTTCTTTTTTTCTCTCTTCTTTTCAAAGAATGACTGCAAGGCTTCGAAGTCAACACAACAGGAAAGGAGAGGTGAAAAGTGCAAGCAACTGATACACCACCATGTGTCTATTTGTGAGAGCTTTACCCACAGAAACAAAACTATAGCTGTAGAAACTACCTAGAGGGGTGTGCATTGAGGTGGAATGTCAATGGACACTCTCAAGATCAATACCACCAACCTCAGGGAGCCACCTTAAAGAGATGCCCATTAACAGAAGCTTGAGGTAAACTAGAACATCAGCGTGTAATCCAATTAAAGATTCAAGAAGATGTACTACTGATGATCAGGTAATCAGGGCAAGATGAAAAAGAAAGGGCTTATGGTGCTGACTAACAATCACAACAGAGAGACCATCACTGCAGATAGGTAAATGGGGGAGGAAACCACATTCACAAGACTTAGAATCACAGTTCTAAGTACCAATCTTGTTTTGCTCCTCCAGAGACATTTATATAACACACCAAATGGCCATAATGTTTACCCTCTCCCAAAATGTGTAACAAAAAGATTTAAAAAATAAGTTTGCTTATTTGCCAATGAAATGTATTCTTCAGCAAAATTTCATTACATTTCTTCAAATTAATATGAGTGAAAACCTTGAATCATTTTTGATAAGATGACAATTTTCTATGTTTTAAAATAGGGTCAGAATTCCTAAGCTAATATTTTGATTAATTGTTCACAAATTTAGACACTGAAAAACAGACTGAATATTAAAAAATAAAATTAAGATGAGATAAAGGGTAAATTGGATTTTTGTCCTAACTAGTAATAGACATTTTGAGCATTTTGCATCTTTTTTGCCCTGGTGAATAAAAAAGTAAAAAAATAAAGTAAAATAAAAAAGTGGCAGGGTAAATGGATGAAGAAAATGTTACTGCCTTCTCAAGCACCAGATTTTTTTTTTTTTTTTTTTGCTAAGTGATTCACTTAAGAATCAATTACATACTTTCAGCAATGTAGCAACATATAAACATGGATAGCATTATAATATCAATAACAAGCATGATTTAAAAAAAAGAAATCAGAAAAAAAAAACTTTATTCACAATTGCTGCTCTCAAAATTACATAACCTAAAAGAAATCAAAACCAAGTAAGTGAAAGACCTCTACTATGAATGCTTTAAAACACTGAAGAAAGCAACTGAAGAAGACAGGAGAAAGTGAAAAGTCTTCACATGGGTTGAAGAATTAGTATTATAAAAATGGCTATACTACTACCAAGAGCAGCCCATGGATTCAGTGTAGCACTCATCAAAATCTCCTGTCACTATTCACTGAAACAGAAAAACAGGTCTAAAATTTTACATGGAAGGCACAAAAGACACCAAATAGGGAAAGAAATGCTGAACAAAAAGAACAATGCTGGAAGTTATTAACTTCATTCTAGTTATTCCAGGACAGTTGGGCTTTCCATATTCTTAGAAACGTTCCAGTCAAGAAGTGATTCTTAATGAAAAGGAGGGGATGAAGGACAATGGCAGTGTTTCGCAGCATCCCTCTCTGCTTCTCATGCCTTGACTACATCTTCGTCGTGGCCACACCACTCATTCTTTTGGAGATATATTACCATTTGGGTTTGCGTGCACACGTCCACCACAAGTGAAAATTAGAGCTCTCCTAATTTTCGACAGGATGAACAGAGACCATGTTAGAAAAGAATAGATTCAAACTCCAAAACAGCAGCAGCCAGAGCTTTATGAATTCACATGCTTTATTTACATACTTTAGTTCCATGTTCTCGATCTGTTAAAGTAGCAAAAAAGACTTATTAAGGTAAGCTCCTTATGGTCAAAAGAGCAGATTTTATGGTTCTAGTGGAAACTTACTTTGAGCCTTACTGAAGAGATAGATGGAACAATAGTCATTTGTTGAGATGCTGCACTTTTCCTTCCAAGAATGTAGGTAAGGTATCACTTACAAGAGCATGGAAGATCCAAAGTTACACCATAAAAAGTCCACTCTAGCATGTGAAATGTTTTTACAACAGCTGCATCCCTGGAGTTCTCCATTCCTGTAAGTAACTCCCATAAACTCACGAGTTTGCCAAGCTGGATCTGGTGGAATTATCATGGTTGCCGATCTGTTGGCTCCTTATCAGTCATGAGTAGACACTTGTCTGTGCTTCTCCAGGAAAAGTCACACAACAACAAATTATAATGTCACACAAGTTAATTTTACTAACAACTTATTGGAGATCTAAAATATTTACAGCACAGAAATGATCTAGGTGGAATAAGGCCTATATAAATACAGTATCTAAACCAGGGCAGAGTTGTAGTCATACAAAAGCCCTTCATATATACAAAAGAATGTGATTTTATATGCATAAATAATGGTTTGTAGATGAGTCACAACATCAGGAAATCACAGTGTAAAAGGCTCAATATTTTGACAAATTTTTGAACATTGCATAGTTCTACATATTGTTTTATGTGAAAACTTCTTGAAATCTCTGTTTAATCCAGTTACCACATAATGACCAAACAGTCACTGTTAACAGAAATACTCCTATGTGACATTGAGTCTATAATTACCCAAAGTGAACTTGGCCCTGGCTGTGAATCATCTGTTAAATTAGGAGGCAAAGGAGCTTGCCATGAAGTACGGACTCTGTCATAAATGTTCTTGAGAATCAGGACACATTAGAGATATGTGACTTTTAGAAAAAGCTTAATGAAAAATGAACAGGTAACACAGTACCCAAATATTATAGAGAGTCAACTCAGATGGAAAAAATAAAATATTAGTTTTGATGAATAAAATATGTTACTACAGAAAATAAGCAGTCGAAGGTGTTCTGTAGAGTAAGACAAAATTTGTTGAATATAATCAATAGATCCTCCCAAAAAAAGCCAGGTAATTAAAATGCTAGCATTAAAGTAGAAGACGTTGATTTCTTTTAAAAATATGTCTACATTACTTGGAAAATACCATATTTAATAACTACAAGTTAACCTTTGGCCTTATTATGGTCTTACCCATACACAATGCTGTTGCAGTCATTCCCTGCAGTGCAAAGTTTTCTTGGGAAACTTCAAAGCTTGTCAAGCTTGAACTATTCTATGGACTAGAGTTCAACAAGAATTTTATAAAATTTCTTCTTTACATCAACCTAATTCAGTGTCTATGTGATAGCAAGAGTTGGATGAAAAGTAAAACATAGTATTATTGGCACTAGCTATGATTCAGCAGGCAGCAGGGAGCGTGCTCCCAGCCTGAAGAGTTTGATGGCCTGCACAAGCCAGTGCTTCTATTTTCCTTACGCTCTGATCTCGCGGGTATGCATCTCAGTCTGCTATGACTGCAACACTAGAATTTACTTGAAGGAAAATCTTACTATATTGTGGAAAACTGAACCACAAGAGACATTTTAGAGGGATGACAAATGACTCTAAAAGCTGACCTCTTAGAAACAAGGGACAAATAGCATTTGAAGCTGGTAAATAATCTCTATGGTGCTAGAAATTAAAATAAATGACAAGAGCATTTAAAAGTAAAGAACTAAACAAAAAGACATTTATCAGCTCTATACAAAGACAAGTTTGAAATGTTTCACATTTTAGATTACACATCGTCTTATTTTCTTCTTCACAGCATTACTTCTTTTCCTAAATGATAACACTTTATAAGGCCCCATGATTTTCTTATTGAATATTATGGCATTAAATCATTCGTGATATATAAAATCGTAGTCCTTCTAGAGGCTATTTGTCTTCCCCTATGAACTGGTAGTTTCTACTGCGCGGCTGCTGACATGACTGCCCCCAACAAACAGCCCTAAGACTAGTGGGGCCTACTGATATTCTGATGACGTGTCCCCGACAGGGTGCTGCCTGAGAGTCCATGGTAAAGAATAAATGGACAGCGCAAACCCACGGGTTAATGGAGGACACCAGCAGGAAAGGGCATTCTCCCAGAAACAACTGGCAGGATTCTGTTAACTCACCTTCACCAGGAAACTCATCTGGGTTCAAAAAGCTTCCTGAGTTGCTCAGTTATAAAACTGAGGCTTCCTGGAAAATTCCTTAAAAATATTCTGGCCTTTAGGAAACAAAAAGTTGGGGAATCAGACTCTATTCCATAGGAAGGATGCTGAATATAGATTTACTAGAAACTGTCTCCCATCCTGGACCTTAGATACCCTGGTCCTAAACATACCCAGGACCAGAGTCCCACCTCAGGAAGCTGAGGGACCCCATCCCTACTCTTGACTCTTGACTAGGTCCAAGCATTCCCAACCAGAAATCAGCCAGGATTACTGGTTATGCCTAAACACCCATCCCCTGTACTACATAGGAATGGGAACTAACCAAACTGTCATCCCATTAACTGATAAAATTCTTTATGACTGGGGAAGTCTAAATTAATGTTCAAGGACTTACAGGGGCTGAAACCTGTCTAATATCCCAAACTTTTAACATAGAAACTGCCCCTTATTCTAAAGCCTGCTGTTCTGCCTTATGGGTTAGTTCATCTGTATAACAGCAATATTACTGAGCCCCTGAGACTGCTTGGTTGGCATGTACTAATGGTTTGACTGACTGTACCTCTTCTTACACTTCTCAGATTGATCAGGACCTAGACATTAAAGCAACAGTCAGATTCCCTTGAAGAAATGATCCTACAAAATTGAAGAGGCTTAGACTTACTTCTCATGAGATAAAGGAAACTATGCCTGGCTTCGGGAAAAACCAGTTGTTTCTATGCTGATTGATCAGGGGTAATTAAAAAGAAAATCTTTCCACGGTTGGAAAAAAACTCAAAAGCAGAAAGAATAAAGACATAAATTAGATAATTGATATCTGTCTCTGTTCTCTTGGTCCCCTGGCTCTTCTGTCAACACTGGCTGGGCCTTTAATTCTTGTTCTTATTGGATTAATTGTAGAGCTGTGCCATTAATCTTAAACTAAAACAGGATGAATCCATGATTTGACTCCTTCACTAAGACATATGGGGACTATAACAGGGCTTCAGACCTTAGTAGGCCCCCAGACCTTAGCACAACTGACTCCATAGTGGAACTACTATTCAGGCCAAAAACTTAGCATGTAGATGCTACCAACTGCCAAAATGAAAACAAAGACCTAATCCATTAAAGTCCATAGTTCTGGAAAAGTCTCCAAATATACTAATCTTACTAATCTTGCCTTTTAGCTTTTGTAGTCTACGTCTGAACAGGGTTTTCTGCAATAAAAGCTCATCCCGAGAAAGGCTAGGGGCCACACTGGGATTCCAAACACCCAGTGTAGTCACCGGCCAGCTAATAAAGACCTTCTTTTGGCTTAAACTCACATCAGAGCAGTCTTCTCTGTTGTCTACCCCCCAACAGTGTCACTCAAATTATAAGTATGTACCTGAGCTCACATAAGCCCAACTGAGGTTGACTATAAGGAAGAAAAGTAACCAAGGTGTAGGTATAGATTTACCAGATGTAGCCACTGATTCGGGGCAGAGGACAGTTTGTTCTTTGCCTAATTAAATCACCAGTGTTTAGAACTGGAGCCCTGGAGCACCGTGGCCCCTTCACAATCTAATCCTCAATCTAGACCTGGAAAGCTTCAGCCTTCATACAGTCTAGAACATTTAAACCTCCATACAATCTAAAACGTTTAAGCCTTTGAGGCTTACTGCTGACTCTCATTCTCTGACTGCCTCAGACTGAACTGCTTTGCTGGGCTCAAACTGGCTCACTCTTCTCATCTGATAGTGATTTCTGCCAGTTCTACCTGTGTCTCTGTGTCTCTCCCTGAGCTCTCATTGCTCCATACTGCCTCAGTCAGCCTCTCTCTGCATCCCTCCCTCAGACTGCTCACCTCATACTGCCTGTGTCTGACAACTCCTGTAACAGTCTCTTCTGTAACTGACATTGCAACTTCTCTTTTGTAACTGACTGTAACTGACTCTGTTCTGAAAGCCTACCTTTTTCTTGTGAGTGTTGAGTATGTCCTCATTCTGACTCACTCTGTCAACTCTTCCTCTGATTAGTCACTTTGCCTGTCATTCTCTCTGACTCATCTCAGATATCACTTCCTATGTGACACATGTGACACTGACTCAGTCTGAATTCTGCTTCCTGGGTCTGCTTCCACACTCTGTTTTCCTTAGGGATTAAAGGCATGCACCAGCACTGCTTTCTGAATACTTGGATTAGAGATGTTTGCTATCATTGCTTTACTGGGATTAAAGGTGTGTACCAACTTTCTTAACATTCTTTCTACATTCCATCTGGACCACACAGGCCTCTGAACAGAGACCCTCCCTAGCTTTCATACAGGCCTATTCCTCTACACCAAGGGATTTAACATTCATAAACTGATAAATGCTTAGTATTCTCTGCCAAAGACATAGAGGAAGTTAGGCTTAGGACTGCTTCTGGAAATCCAACTCAATGGAAGCATTTCTCAAGAATCAACAGAAAATAACTCATAATTACAAATAGGTGTTTGGGACCTGCTAAATTTATTCAACCTTTATTGCTGACTTAATTAATTTTTCAACTTTTCACCTAAAATCTGCTTCTAGAAGCTGTGTTAGATAATGAGATGAACTATTGAGACAGCATCTGATGTTTATATATTGGTAGGAAATAAGATTTCAGTTATGCAATATACACTACCAACAACAAACAGATTAGCACAACTGAATCGAGCATTTCTCAGGACAAAGTACTACTGAGAGGCCTACCAGGGAGCCCCCTCATGATGAGCAGGCCCTGGCCTCAGCTTGGCTCTTTGGGAGTCCCCGGTAGTTCTCAGAAGGCCCCAGGCCAGCTGCTGGCCAATTAGAGCCTTCCACAGGTGCTTCACTCTCTGAGCACGCCCCTTACTTCCCTGCCAGATCCAATGGGTGCCCATGCTCAGATCCTGACCAGTTGGAGAGATCCCCTTAGTGACTGCTGTTTCACTTAAAAACCCCTGTACACCTACATTTGGGCTGCCGCCATGTTTTATTGATTGGGCAGCCCTGACGTCAGTATGTAAAAACCATGAAAAATAAATTGCTTTACACATATCTCTCAGTGTCTAATTGTTCCATTAGCATGAATCTTACACTACTAAATGGTTAGTGAAGACCTTGAGGAAAGTATTACTTATGGAAGATCAAATCAGAGAGCAGTTGTAGTAAGTACAAATCTGAGATTGGAATACACTTGAAGGATGAAGGAATTCTGGTACTGGTTTAGGACTGGGGAAGTTTGTGTTCAAGCTTTAAGTATGAAAGTGGGTTAGAAAACACTGCTTGTCTTCTAGATCTGCCTCCAAGCCCTATCAGGAGAGTAGTATGAACTGCAGGCTCAGTCCCAACAGTTTGCATCAGGTATTAGCCTTCTGCATGTTTCACTGCAAATTCCTTCTGGGCATTAAATGTCAACTAAGGCACAGAAATAGAACTGACTGGCATTTGTTGCAAGGAAGAAAAGTCATATGATGTTTCTAGAAGTTCTTCACCATGCAGCCACAATTTAACCCTCTTTCATAGAGATTTTGTAACCTGAGTCTCTCAAGCAAAGACTCTTCTCGTCTTCTTCCCTAGACCTTTCTTAGAGCTGATGACTGAGTAAATGAACTGCATTTTACGTGTCAAGCTTCATGCTTGGCTTTACACCAGGGCTTCATTCATTTCAATAGCGCATCAGTTGATCATGTTATTTCCCTTCCAAACCTGAGGACAATCAAGTGTGTGGAACTGAGACTTGGAATTCAGTGAAGTACAGTTTTGGGGTGTGTTGCATGTTCACCCTCTCATACACAACTAACACAACAGTGTACAGATAGTTACATAAGATAAGAGAGACTTCGATCCAACATGTGTCCAAGGGTACATAATGTATTAAAGACAGTCAGGGTTCCAGTCCTGCTTTGCTTCATTTCCCTTCAGATTCAGAGTCCTTTAACCATCCTGGTTTTCTGTGGGAGTGTCCACCATAAGCCAAGATGGGGTCGGGGGGGGGGGGGGGGGGGGAAGGGCACCTTGGGTGGATGTAGGAAAAGTGAGATAGCCTGTCTAGGAAGCCAAGAGAGACAGTCACCTTTCTTCCCTTCTTAGCGGAATTCCGTATCTTTCGTGAGAGAATTTTTGAGCACATTCCTCATGCCTGCCACGTGCATGTTTTGCTTTACCCCAATTCTCTGTGGTTGTCTTTGCTTCAGTGTAGAAACTTGAGGAGCACACATTAAGCCATGTGTAAGGGCCACACATGCAGGTATGGGTGGAAGAGAGAGGTCACTGTGAAAAAAACACATTTTTCAGCTTTTTCATATATTTATTTTCCCATTTGATCTTTCAACAACACCTAGAGGTAAATGTAGCAGATACTTTTATTCCCACTCTATTTCTGAGGAAACTAAATCTCAAAGAGGTGAACGGACTGATTTAATACTGTTTGGTGATAGGAGGAATGCATTTTATCTAAATATATGCAAATATATGCTACAGGGTGAGACTTCTATACACACAAAGAAACTGGTAATTTGGATTTTTTTCCTCCTCTAAAAACAGCATAATGGGTTAGGTAGCGCCTTCATGAGCAGCATTTTGCAGAAGAATGAGCATATAAGTGGCATTATAATTACCATAAAAACCATCTAAAGATACCCAGATTTCCCACTTGCCAACAGCATGGGAGGACGCAGCATTTCGATGTGGATGGAGCTGAATGCTAATGAGGTTATTGTTTTCCACCCCATGCACATCCTGAGACCCACCGCCCCGTGCCATGCGGAGGTGCTGAGGAGGCTGCATGAGCCACACACTCCTTCTGTCTTACAAGGGCAGCCTTAAGGTCACATTATTTTCTACCCGGCTTGCAGCATTCTCTTCTCGCCCTGCAGGCTCCCACACTGTCATTTGTCAAGAGCTTTCTCCATATTCAGTCCAGAGATAAACTCACCCAGACCATGTGTGACAACAGTTTGAAAATAGCAATATTCATGGAACAAATTCGAGTTCATTTGCACAAAAGACATTTATTGAGTGCTCAATATTTTCTGCACAAAATGCTGCAAGATGGTTGATTTAAGTCCACAGATAATAAAACATTTAACATAAATGCAAATATCTCCCAGGGGTTAATACATGTGTCTGCACAGACAGATAAATTGATACCAAAAAAGTAGAAAATGATAAGACAGTATATTTTTCTTATTTATAACGTTAGAAAATACCTTTAAAAGCATGAACTCTGCCTACTGTGTTTTCTTTATCTTTTTCCTTGTACCACATGCAGTAAAACCAAAGAGATGCCGATCTTTGATTGACTAGAACAAATAAGTTTCCTTAAATGACAAAAGAATTGATTTGAATTGATGCCTATATCTGCTTTAATCACTGACAAAATACTGCACTGTTAATTTCCTATCAAGTGATGAAAAAGTGATAAAAAAGAAAGATGCTATTTTATAGCAAAATTGAGTCAAATATTAAAAATCTTCTTCTCACTCCTTTGGCTAGTAGTAAAAATAGTATGTGATAATAGGCTGTTTTATCTTAAATGTGCACACCCATACTGTTTGCTTTACTTACACAAAATACTTCTTTTCAAATATAGTTACTTTGCTTCAGAAATTACCTGATGGGAATTTCACCTAATGTGATTGGAAATGAGAAATTATCAACAAATTCAGAATGATTACTTCTTCATTGAAGCAGCCATTTTTCCCTTTGCCATATGGAAAGGATCTTCTCTGTCCTGTGTGTTAAATGACATTTCTCCTTTTCCTCCATGACTGACATTTTTGCCAAAATCCCAGTTCCCTAAAACATCCTTGTCTAATAAAAGGGCCCTTGGGCACGTGTTCTTAATTCACTTTATAACATTCTAAAAATGAAAGAGTAGACAGTTCCACGATGCACACCATTCTGAAAGAGCGGTAAACAGTTGATAATGTGAAAAACGAAGGGAAAGAAGGCAGTGGATTGTTCTAGATTAAAAGAGATTTTAAAAAGACAGACAAATGAAATGTATGAAACTTCATTAGTGCCAGGAATTTTATAGCAGGTTTAAAAGAACACAGTTATGGGATTATTGGGACAGTCTAAGCTTATATTTGCCATTATGAAATTATTAATCTTCATAAGTAAGGGAAACACAGTGTTATACTAGTCTGTCAACTTTTTTTGTAGATTCCAACTCTTTCATTACATTTATTTATTTATTGATTGATTGATTGATTGATTGATTGATTTGGGGTGTAGTAGTGTGTGTGGAAGTCAGAGGGAACCTGGCAGGAGTCCATTCTCTCCCCCATCCTGTCAGTTCTAGGGTTGGAATTCACATCATCAGGCTTAGCAGCAAGCTCCTTTACATGCTGAGTGGTCTCACTGGCCCTTAGATTTGAAATCTTCCAAAAAAAATTTATTTCTGAGGAAAGACATAGCTTCAAGAGATGAGCTGTCTCTACCATGCCAGCCCATCAAGGGCTGACTACAGGGTTAAATGTTCATATCCTGCAAATAGATAAGCTTTGCTTCTGCCCACCTCTTGCCGACGATAGCAGCATCAAACGCTCTGTAAGTAAGAATGTATATTATTCAAGTATCCCTTTCACAAACATGTATTACAAATCCCTAGGTTAGATGCTAAAGATGCAGCAAATAATGAGGGACTGTTTGCTTGCAGTCTGGTTAAGGAGACTTTATCCACACAAGAGTCTGATGAGAGTGAAAGGAAATATGCTGGTAGCAATTTAATTATGTACTTTCAGAAATATTTATTGAGCAGTAGTTTGTAAGCTGGTAACTTTCTTACATTGGGGCTTTTTTATTTAATATATGAAAAAAATACTACTGGGTAATGTGAAGATTTAGCTGGAAAGCCAGTGTTTGTGTGCAGTGTAAATAATCAATATACATTTCTTATCTCAGGAAACACAGGAGAGGCAGACAATTAGGTTGACCTATGGCTGGATTCCTCCACGTGAGTTATGTGTTAGTTGGGATAAATGGTTTGCTTCTATGGTAAAAGGAGTTCATACAATGGCTTTCAATAGTAGAAGTTTATTTGTTTCTTGCATAATATTTGTAAGATGAAAAGTTCAGGTTGTCCATGAGATTTGACCTCATTGGGGTTAGTGGTGTAAATAAATAAATAATAGTAAATAAATAAATGTAATCTCCCAGTGAGCTCATGAACAAGGTAGCTATAGTGGCAAGGATGGAAGCTTGGTTTAAAATACCAATCACTAAAGCTGACCTTATTACATCCATCATTGAGTGTTCAATCTGTCGACAACATAGACGGCATGCTCATCCAACTTCCTGGATATAGGTTGATTACATTAAACCATTTCTATCACAGAAGGTCAGCGTTTTGTTTGAACAGGAATGGAAGCTTTCTTTGGATATTGATTTTTTTTTCTGCACAAGCAATACTTGTGCCAAACTACTATCCATGGATTCACAAAATACTTTATCCATCAGAACACCATCACTGTCCCGGCTAATTTTATATGAATTTGATACACGCTAGAATTATCTGAAAGGTGGGAACCTCAATTGAGAAAATGCTTCCATGAGATCTTGTTGTAAGGCATTTTCTTAATTTGTGATTGATGGTAGAGGGCCCATCCCATTGTGGGTGGCGCTGTTCCAGGTTTCTGTAAGAAGCAGGCTGAGTAAGCCTTAGGAAGAAAGTCGGTAAGTATCACCCCTCCATTGTCTCTGCATCAGCTGCCTCCAGGTTTTTAAGCGGTTTGAGTTCTTGTCCTTGTTTCTTTCCATGTGAGCAGAGATAGGGAAGTATAAGCCAAATAAACCCTCTCCTTTCCAATTTGTTGTGTTTTACACAGCAATAGGAACCCTAACTAAGACAGTGATTACTAAACAGAATTGCCTTTGGTCAAGGAATGCATTCAAATTAGAAGAGGGGCCATAATGGTACCATGTTATGTAATTAACTGTATTACAGTATCAGATAGTTGTCAATACTTGTAGGATGGAGGCCAAATTCTTCACCCTATACACAGTACTTTTCTCCTGATAACTAGGATTCACACACAGGTCTGGTAATTAAGAGATGGAAATTACAATAGCATCTCTCACCATGACACATACTAACTCATTAGCAAAAGTCTTGCTTCCTGTGAGTTTATGTTCTTTTACCTAGAGGTCTTAGTTATAAAATAAGAAAAGCTTCTAACAAGCGACACAACAATGATTCTATGGAATTGATGTTAATGTTGCACACACACACACACACACACACACACACACACACACCCTGTATGTTCCTCATGCTGCTGAATTAACAAACCAAGAAGGAACCAAGGCATATACCTTCTCCCTTACCACATGGTACACAGCCTCTGTTCCCAGCCATCAGAGATCCAGGTGTTCTGCTTAAGGACTCAGAACAGGACTCATACTATTCATTCTGCTAGTGAGGTGGTTTTCAGCTTCCATACTGTAGCAAATTCTTGTAATAAATACACACACACACACACACACACACACACACACACCAGTTGATTCATTTTCTTAAGGAAATGCTGATAACACAGAGGGGTGATAGGATGACCTGTGAGGTCTAAACTAAAGCAGTAAAACAAAGAAAAGTTCTGGAGACTGTAACCTCAGAGAAGACAGAACCTTTGCAACAATGGAAAGAGGACAAAGGGGCTTATGATCTAAGCACAGTTCAAGACTGCAGAGGTTGGCAGGGGAGAGTAATGGCGATTCTGGGCAAAGCCTGTAGAGAGTAGCAGTGGTATATGGAATGGAGGTAAAGCTGTCTTAACGACATTAAAGGCGTTTTCATTAATCACCTTTTGAGGTGTCACTTGAATTAGGCCTGTTTTAATGTCATATACCAGAGTAATAAATCCAGCTAAAACTTAACAGCATATATTTGTCAATTATTAAAGTGTGTCTCACCCCATGCAATTAGCAAAAAATAGACTTTTACGGATCATAAAACTTTAATGGCCAAAGAGACAGCGCTCAGGTCATGAGTGGGCTACTTAGTTGTCACTGCCACCAAGTGGTCAGGACTGAGAACTGCATTTAGAATTGATTGAGGCATTTATCTTTTGTGTTCCAACTTTTAAGCTCTGGAGGTTTTGCTAACTCTCCAGCACAATAGTTGTGCGTCAGCATCCCAGCCAAGCATGCATCTTCTCATTCACTAGATGAGAAATCTTCTATAATAGGCGTCTTACTGAATGATACACTCTGAAACATTTGCAATTTACACTCTGTCAATTTAGGGAAATTTTGTTTTCAGAAGAAGAACTCAGTTATGAGAAGAAAAGATGCTGAAGGCAGAAAAAGTAAGAATGCTTGATTATACTGTCTCCACAGACATGCCTGAGCCCTCGGATCCATGCTAGCTGCCCACTGTGGATGGCTTTTCCAGACCTTCCTCTGTCTTGTATCATTGGACTATTTTACATGATAAAAATACTATCTTTGAAATATCCATTTGCAAGATAAAGAGCTGAAATTAGGTTAGAACTGAGAAGAGAATAAGACAGTGTCCTCTCCCCAATTTCACTTTGACTTAGTTGTAGATTTTCACTAAAAAAATTTAAGATTGGAAGATGAATAGCAGAATTTGAACAATTATTACTAAGTACTGAGACCCTGTGTCTACTTACTGTGCAAGGTAAGGACTAGAGCGTGGACCATGCTCTGAATGATAGGAATACAGTAACACGGAAGCCATCTCCCTGTCTCGCAAAGCTTATATTTAGTAGGCTGAAGTAAATACACATGTGTTACAGATACAGCCCCTAAGCTCAGAAATGGAGGGAGGAACTAGAAACGTGAGATTCGAGGCATTGTTCTGTCCTATAACAAAATCTACATTTGTTCTTTTCATGCCACAAGCAAGCAGGTGTAACTTCCTGTCCCTTTTTGGTTTCGTAGCTTCTGTCATTGTACTTTCTGACATGTACAACAACCTAGACAATTTCTGTTTAAACTCTGGGAGAGACACGGGTTTAGCTAAGTATCTCTATATCCTCTTGACTGTCTTAATATATTGCCTTTAGTATGCTGCACAGTATTGAAATTAACCCACGATTGTGTGTTTCTCATTAACCAGATTGTGTGCTCCCATGGCCAGAAATTATGTCTTTACTATATTGGTAGCCAACACCAAGCTCCAGCTCTTACAAGAGTGGAAACCAGTGCTGTGTTCATTTGCGGAAGTACACTCCTGGGAAGTTTACTGAAGAGCATCCTCTGCCTTCTTCTCATCCAGGCTACAGGGCTCCACATTCTTGATGAAGTCTGATTTCCTAAACTAAATTGATTTTTGTCCAAAATAAGAGAGGTAGGGGGAAAGAAGGAGAGAGGGAGAGAGAAAGACAGGCACAGAGTAAGAACACCAAAGAACAGAAAGACAGACCTAGAACACTCCTGTTTCAGATGGATTCCTTCTCTCTTCTCTGAGAGTACAGTATCTCCAACTACACTGAAGAACTCTGCTTCACCTAGTGCCCTTCAGTTGATAAAGGACTTTTCTGTTTTTGATTACATTTGTTTGAAGCAGGCAGGATAAGTTTTATGTTGTTCATTTATGCACCATTGCACAGTAGGGTGAATATATGATATATAATATATATTACTGCTTGTTTCATAAAAATAGATGAAACATTACACAATGTATACACATATCAAAACATCATGTGGTACCTGTGCCGGTAGGTTTTGTCAACTTGACATAAACCTAGACATATCTAAGAAGAGGGAAGCTTAGTTGAAAAATGCCTCCATTATATTGGCCTGCAGGCAAGTCTGTGGGGCATTTTCTTGATTAATGACTGATATAGAAGAGCCCACTCACAATGGATGGTACCATCCCTCTACAGGTGGTCCTGGGTTATAAAAGAAAGCAAGCAGAGCAAGCCGTGGGAACAAGCAAGTAACCGATGGCTTCTGTTTCTGATCCTGCCTCCAGGACGCTGCATTGAGTTCCTGCCCTGACTTCCTGCAGTGATAGGTTGTGTATTTTATCACATAACAGAAACCCTAACTGAGATGGTAGTACTCCATTAATATATGCAATTTAAATATTTTATTTATAAGCTAAAAATCTTGAAATAAAGTGTTTTCTGTTTGAAAAGTATAAATAAAAACAATAATGGGGGCTTACTTTTTAAAATAATCCAGCCATCTAGAAAGATATCCACCTGTACATATAAAAGGCAAGCTGGTTTTTTACTTCATTTTATAACATTCAAGGCTACAGTGATTTTTAGTTACCAGGATGTTTTATGAAAATTATTCTATTGTCAACAATTTGGAAAGAATCTAAGTATAAGTTATAGTACAGGCATCATTGCCAGTGCTGGATTTTAAACATAAGTACCTGTAAATGTTTGAAATGAGAAATAAGTGAAGAACCTTTGAGAATATAAATACATATCAACAGTGATTTATAGCTATACAAATTAATTTTTCAAAAAGCTTTTCCAAAGGACTGAGAATATAGCTCAGTATAAAGTACTTGCTTAGCACATGTAAGACCCTCTGTTCGATTCCCTACACCAAGACAAAAAACTTCCTTTCCTAAATGTTTCTTGAAATTCAGGTGTTTTGGGAAACAGTCCCAAGCCATGGCATGCTGATTAAATTTTTAAAGGCTTCCCCTGAACACACCTCCCATTTCTCAAAAGCTGAATAGAAAAAGATATTGAGTAGCATTTTAAGTAGCATCATTCTCATTTTTAATACCATCTTGCATTCCTAAAGATTTTAAAAGAAAGTAAGTGTGTGATTTTATTAAACCCAATGCATTTAATTAAAATTTCTTTATTCAATTTCTTTTTCCTTTTATTGAAAATAAGCTTTTTCACAGAATATATTCTGATTATGGTTTCCCCTCCATCCACTTCTCCAGTTCCTCTCCAACTCCCCTTCCATCCAGATCCACTCCCTTCTGTCTCTCATTAGAAAACAAACAGGCTTTGACAGGATGATAATAAAATATAACAAAATAAAATACAATAAGATAAAAGAAAAACTATCACACAGTAATTGGAGAAGATAAACAAACAGAAAGAAAAGAGTCCCCCAAAAGGCACATGAATCAGAGACTCATCTGTTCACACACTCAGTAATCCCATGAAAACACCAAACTAGTAGCCATAATACATACACAAATGATCTAGTGCAGACCAGTGCAGGACCTGTGCATGCTGTTTCAGTCTGGGTGAGCTCATATGAGCATTGCCAATAGAAACAGAAAGAACAGAATATGAGCATCTGGACATTCTAACCTGCTTTTATACCCTCAGAGAAGATTCTGTCCCAAGATTATAAAGTTCAGTGTCAAAGGTGATTTGGGGGCATGTTAATTAAAATTTACACATTACTTGAGTTGAATAAATTTAATTTTTATTAATTCTGAGAGTAATTCATAAATGAGTAGGATGACATATCAGACTGTAGTTCAGAACCTAACTTATCAAAAGTTAAGCATTTACTTACATCAGACCAGAGTCACTAAAATACAGCTTCACTATAAAAATGAAGTCAAAGCTAAAACAAAATCAAGTCAAGAAAGTATTTGTATTATGGCCTTTGTAGATCCAAGATTGCTTTGATGTTGTGGAGTGTGTGACTTACTGACAAACAAAGCTTGTGCCAAGGGACCAGAAGTGTCTAAGGCACAACCTTAGCTGAGTAAGCCAGTCTATTATTAAAGGGAAAATTAGAATTTAATAGCAGTTCCTCTATTCTAGCTAGCAGCCCTTACTACAAGGCCTAGATAGTCTCTACGCAGAGACTGGATGGGGCTTTACAAAAGAAGCTGCAGGAAGCTGTTCTAACATGGGACATAAAGGTTGAAGACAGTCAGAAGCGTAAGTAGATTCTCTGGCAACCACAAGGTAGCCAGGGAGTACTGTCAAAAAGCTACAGTAGGGCTCCTTGAGACTTGGCAGACTTGGATACTTTACATCGGCTATTCCTCCAGTGACAATTTTGGACAAGAATGGAGGAAGCAGTGATTTGTGGGACTGAGCAAAGGAAGCCTTTGTGACTATACACATGGAACCTGCAGCTGCCTTGCTCCTTGACAACATCAATCACCACCCAAGAAACCACCTCCTCAGGCACCCAGGCTATCTAGAATAGTTAGTTCTATTCTAACTAACTGAGAATAGTTAGAATTATAACTAACTGAGAATATTCAACTGAGTTCTAACTGAGAGATATATTATTATGGAGACTGAAAATATTCAGATACTAAAAGGCTGAGGCTAGACAGAAGCACAATTTTCCTAGCACTGTGAGATGTTGATATTGATGTGAGTTATAGCACTACATTATATCCCCCTTGATTTTTTTTTTTAGTTTTTAAAAATGTATAATGTACTGTCACAGATTTTTTTCATCTCTAAAAAACATTCACCATATAATTTTTTTTATCGTAACTGTATTGTTTTTCCTAAAGATTCATTTATTGGGTAAGCAGAAGGTCCCACAAAGTCTATATCTGTCAGTTTCTGTCAGCATGTTCATACCTAATTGTGATATTCAATTTCTACATCACTCCAGTTAAGTAGAAGAATTATTCAAATAATATTCACACACACACACACATTCATCTAAAGGAGTTATAATTGGAGTCACTTCCAAGGAAACATAGGTTACCAAATAAATAACCCAGTGCCAGTGTCGGATACTTCCCCTCCAGTTGCTGGTCGAGGGGGTCCAGGAGACACTCCCGAAAATGCCAGCTATTGTTATTGGTCTTAGTTACGCACCAGAACTTGCTGCGAAGACCCTAGTGCTGAAGACACACAAACTTTTCACAAGACATGGATAAATCAAGTTGGTAAGACTAAGAAGCTTCTGGCTGGCCAGCTTTCGTATTACCAAAGGAGCTGCTGGAGGCAAAGTTTATCAACAGTCTTACCCAGTTCACTGAGTGCAATGGCAGCACAGATGTCAAGTAAGTAAGCAACTGCTTCCTGAATAGATTTAAGGCACAGGAGGAAACACATGCATGGTGCTGTAAATCTGGCTAAGAAGGACCCAAGGCGAACCTACTGCTATTATGTTGCTAAATGGACATAGTATCAAACTGACCACTAAACTCGTATCTCTACACTCTTAGATTAGTGCAGCTCTCAGATCTCACCAGAAAAGTTTCTTTGTGTTGATAATAACACAGAAACTCACAAAGTGGGAAAATAAAGTGTAGAAAATAAGTGTTTGTGGAGTGCCAAGCCCTAAACTGGACCTCTAAACTACCTTCATTCCCTCTAAGGCTCAGAGACCATTACAGAAGCGGGGCCGGAAAGATGTTTAAAATCTAGAGACTGAGGAGGAGCAAAACAAAACGGTGTCTTCTGGATATGACGAAACCACTGCTCTCATAATCACGAAACAACTGTGGTTGCCTGCTCAACATCTGTCTGAGGCCAAGCCAGTTCTAGCATAGAGGCAAAGGGCTGGGGTGTTCATGAGCTCTGTGGTGATTTGAATAAGAATGGCTCCCATAGGCTCATATATTCAAATGCTTAGTGACCAGATAATGAAACTCTTTGATAGAATTAGGAGGATTAAGAGGCGTGGCCTTGTTGGAGGAAGTGTATACCTGGGGGTGGGCTTTGGGGTTTTCAAAAACTGGCAGACCCAGTCTCTCTTTTCTCTTCTCTCTCCCTCCCCCTCCGCCTCCCCCTCTCCCTCACTCCCTCTCCTCCTCTCCTCCCTCTGCCTCTCTCCCCCTCCTCCTCACCATCCCCCCCCCTCTCTTTCTGACTGAGGATTAGAATATAGCTCTCAACTACTGCTCCAGCAGCATGGCTACCATGCTCCCTGCCAATGATGATAACAGACTAAACCACTGAAACGGTAAGCAAGCACCCAATCAAATGCTTTTTTTAATAAGAGTTGCTATGGTCATGGTGCCTCTTCACAGCAGTAGAACAATGACTAAGATAAGCTCCCAACACTAACTGAGGAACTATTGACAGTTAATCTTCTGAGGGGAGAAGATCATGGCTCTTAGTAGGTCAACCACACTCCAGGAGAAGGTCCTATACCCATGAGTATACAGGCTACATGAGTTTGATTGGTGGGTTATAAAGAAAACAACACAAAGATGGGAGCGGTGGGTGCCAGAGGGTAAATCTGGGAAGAGTTAGGGAAAGAAATAGGAGGTGAATATGATCAAAATGTAGCAGTATGAAAGTCTCAAGAACAAATAAAAAGAGAGGCTGGGAAGATGGCTCAGTGGTTAGGAACACTTGCTGCTCTTGCTAAGTGTGGGACTGTTCAGGAGCGGAGGTGAGGTAGAAGTGCTTGGAACCCGAGAATTCTCATTTCTGAGAGTGGAAGGCTTTGACTGATTCCTCACCGCTGCTCTGACAGATCACAAGCTATTCTGCCTATGCACACAGCAAGGCACCGCCCCCTCCAGGTATGCCGCGGAAAGTTGTTTATCTGGAGCTGTAACTAAATTCTCCACACATGTATAAAGTCTCTCCCTTTGGTCCCTGGAAAATACTTAGGTCCAGATTGCGGCCCTCAACCTACAAATGGGGCTGTCTTGCTGCACTGTTCTAAACCAATGAGCTCCCCTTGACGTCCCTGGATACCAGAAACCCTTTCTCTCACTATACATGTGACCCTGTTCCCACAATAAAATGAGTCATGCCCACAGCCGTGACCTCCCAAGAATTCTGTACATGCTTGCTGGCTCACAGTTTCTCCAATCAAGGACTGATGGACCCGCAGTAGACCCTAGTGGCTTCCCTCCCCAGAGTACTGCCTCAGGCAGGTACAGCTACATCTTGCGGAGATGGGAACCTGCCATGAGACAAAAATCTACAGCAAAGCACACAGGGTCAATTCGCAACACCAACATGATGGCTCAAAATTGTCTGTAGCTCCAGTTCCATAATATCTGTCCAAGAGGGACCTAGTGCCCTCTTCTGGCCTCAACAGGCAACAGGAACACACAGGCACACACGAAATGATGATGATGATTATGAGGACGACGATGATGATGATGATGGTGGTGGTGGTGGTGGTGATAAATCTAAAAATTCTAAAACATTAATAAGAACATATTTTAAAAGAGAAAGAAGATACAAATCTTGAACAAATAATGAACATGTAAATGTCTTTTCTATCAAGAGTGAGGATAAAGTTCAGTTATTTAGGCTTCATTAATGATAGTGTTTGGCCACCAATTATAATTAAGGAGATAGAAAGTTGAAATGAAGTAGTGGATATGCTTCAAAAACACTTCAACAATTTGAGCATATTTTTTGCCTCATCAACTCTCCTTCATAAATTTCTGTGAGTTACCACTACACTCCTGATCGCTTTCTAATAGTCTCCCAATTTTTATAATCTCTCCATATATTTTCTCCCTCCATTCCTCTCCTCCTCCTGGTCCTCTCCGCTCCCATTCCCATCATCCCCAACCCTACCTGCACCCTCTGTTCAATTTCCACCTTAACAGAAAGATTGCTGTGTTACAACTGGGGCCATTCTTGTTGCATAGTTGTTTTATGTCTATGGATACTAATATCTTTCTCCTTTGCTTAGCAGTTAATATCCACATATAATGGAGTACATACCATGTTTTTCTTTCTGGGACTGGGTTACCTCACTCAGGATAATTATTTTCTAGTTCCATCCATTTGCCTGCAAAGTTCATGTAGTCATTTTTTAATGGCTGACCAATAAACCATTATGTAAATGTACCATAATTTCTTTATTGATTCTTCAGTTGAGGGGCATCTCGTTTGTTTCCTACTTCTGGCTATTATGAATAAAGCTGCTATGAACATAGTTGAGCAAGTGTCATTCTGGAAGGATGGAGCATCTTTTGGATGTATGCCTAGGAGTGGTATAGCTAGGTCTTGAGGTAGGTTGATTTTCAATTTCCTGAGGAAAAATTGCCATATCAATTTCCATAGTGGCTGTGCAAGTTTGCATTCCCACCAGCAATAAAGGAGTGTCCTTCTCGCTCCACATCCTTGCTAGCATGAACTGCCCTTTGTGTTATTGATCTTAGTCATCTGATAGGAGTAAGATATAATCTCAAAGTGGTTTTGATTAGCATTTCCCTGATGACTGAGGATATTGATCATTTCGTTAAGTGTTTCTCAGCCATTTGAGATTCCTCTTTTGAGAATTCTTTTTTCTAGATTTGTACCTCATTTGTAATTGACTTGTTTGTTGATGTCTAGTTTCTTGAGTTCTTTATATAGTTTGGATATTAGCCCTTTATCAGAAGTGGGGTTGTTGGAAAGCTTTTCCCATTCTGTAGGCTGCCATTTGTCTTATTGACAGTGCCCTTTGCCTTACAGAAGCTTTTCAGTTTCATAATTAGTCATTGATCTTAGTGCCTGAGCTATTGGTATTCTATTCAGGAAGTTGTCTCCCGTGTCAATCCGTTCAAGGCTATTCCCCACTTTCTCTTCTATCATGTTCAGTATATCTGGTTTTATGCTGAGGTCTTTGATCTACTTGAACTTGAGTATTGTGCATGGTGATAAATATGGATCAGTTTGGATTTTTCTACACGTAGACATCCAGTTAGACCAACACCATTTGTTAAAAATGTTTTCTTTGCTCCATTTTATATTTCTGGCTTCTTTATTGAAGCCCAGGCATCTATAAGTATGTGGATTAATATCTGGATGGTCAGTTTGGTACTACTGATCAACATATCTGTTTTTATGTCAATACCATTTTTATTTCTTTTTATTTTTTATTTTTATTTATTTATTTATTTATTTTTATTGTTATTTTATTACTATACTTCTGTAATACAGCTTGATATCAGGAATAGTGATACACTCAGAAATATTTTTATTTTTCGAGATCATTTTGGCTATCCTGGGTTTTTTGTTTTTCCATATGAAGTTGAGTTTTGTCCTTTCAAGGTCAATAAAGAATTGTGTTGGCATTTTGATAAAGATTGCATTGAATCTGTAGATTGCTTTTGATAAGATGGCCGTTTTTACTATGTTGATCCTACCAATCAATGAACATGGGGAATCTTTCCATCTCCTGAGATCTTCTTCAATTTCTCTTTTCAAAGACTTGAAGCTTTTGTCACGCCAATCTTTTACTTGTTTGGTTAGAATTACTCCAAGATATTTAATGTTATTTGTGGCTATTTTGAAGGGAGTTGTTTCATTGATTTCTTTCTCAGTCCATTTGTATATACGAGGGCTACTGAATTTTTTTGAGTTGAGCTTTTAGCCTGCCACTTTGCCGAAGTTGTTTATCAGCTGCAGAAGTTCCCTGGTAAAATTTTTAGTTCACTTATATAAACTAACACATCATCTGCAAATAAGGATACTTTGACTTCTTCCTTTTCAATTTGTATCACTTGAATTCCCTTAGTTATTTTATTGCTCTAGTTAGGACTTCAAGTACTATATTGAATAGGTATGGGGAGAAGGGACAACCTTATCTTGTTCCTGATTTTAGTAGAATTGCTTTGAGCTTCTCTCCATTTAATTTGATGTTGGTTGTGAGCTTGCTGTAAATTGCCTTTATTATGTTTAGGTATGTCCCTTGTATCCCTAATCTTTCCAAGACTTTTAACATGAAGGGGTGTTAGATGGCATTAGACTCCTTCCTCGGGTTGTCATATCAGAGAGGGTTGGAGGAGAGTGTTGAGGGGCTTTGGAGGAGTGGGTTGTTGGGAAGAACCAAATGTACTGCAGGTAGAGATCTACCTGGTCAACCACGTTACAGACAACCACACTTCCATTCCATTCTTGCTGTGTTGTTAAACATGACTCTGTTCTTGTGGTGCAAGCAACTTTAGAGATGCTTGAGTGGTTCTTCCCTATTTTTTGCAAATGTGATTAGTTTTCCTACAATCGAATTACATTGTTTTTTTTGTTTGTTTGTTTGTTTTTTTTTTTTTTGCAAAGAAGCGATAATGTGATATCTTAGGAACCTGTGTGTCTGTTTTCTTAAGAAGATCCTGTGTATATTACAGACAACCTCACTGTGTTTTTACATTCCTTTCTTGTTCTAATGCTAACCATAGCTCTAACTCAAGTGTTCTCTTACAGCTCTACAATAATGGTCTCCTGTGTCATGCTTTCTTATACAAAAACATTACTTCATTTGCTGTGTGTTTCTCAGTTGATGCTTTGGTTTAACAAAGTTCTTTCTCTTGTGAAAAGTACTAGCACCAGGTGGTGGTAGAGCAAGCCTTTAATCTCAGCACTTGGGAAGTAGAGGTAGGCAGATCTTTGTGAGTTTAAGACAAACCTGCTCTACAGAGTGAGTTCCAGGACAGCCAGAGTTACAATGGAGAAACTCTGTCTCAAACAAACAAACAACAGCAAAAGGTACTGTCATCATTAAAACCATCTCTTGACTTAGCAGTGAATGCTCTGATATTTTGATGCAAACAACTTCAGAGATATTGGAGTAGTTTTATACCATTTGTTGTAAACACTGTCGGACACCCTAGCCTGATCACTGAGTTCCATGTCGGTGTGAAAAACGTGTATCAAATAAATAAATAAAATAAATAAATATAAATAAACATTTAAAAAGGAAGGCAGATAGCAGCCGAATGAAAACATCTGAGTATTTCCTCTGGTATATCTATAAATACACACACACACATAAACACACACAAATGCCATATAAAATTTTAAATTCTGGGTCCTCACAAGAAGAACTGGAAAGATGTCACAGTAATTAAGAGCATTTTCTGCTTTTGCAGAGGAGCTGGGGTGAATTCTCAGCACCCACACAGCAGGTCACATCAGTTTATGACTCCATTCCCAGGTGATCTGATATCCTTTTATGACCTTTTCAATCACTAAGCACACATGCAATGCACAGACACACATGCAAACAAAACACTCACTTCCATGCAATACTAAAATACATCTTTAAAAACAAACAAACAAACCAACAAAAACCTAGGTCTTCACAATAAACATGCCGGGACCCAAATCAACGCTGAAAGAAAGCTGGTACTTAACATGGAAATGGCGCCTTAAGTCCAGAGCAAAGAAGAAACATTTTCAGTGTCACAACCACTTTTCAAAATGTATTCTGGCCTCACCCGAAGGACTGCAATCCCAGCTGCCATCTCTAACAATGGCAGCTTTATTCGAATAAAAATGTGAATTTGGACCACAGATCACAACATTGAGTAGCTTTAAGAAGGCAAAACATGTTATCTGATAGCATTGAATGAATCATTTTCCCACAGTGATTGTATAAAATAGGCTATATTCTTATCATTAGAACAATAGAAACCCCAGTGTTTCAGTTATCATTAAGAGTGAACTAATAATTTTGCTGATGAGAAAGTAACGTGCCAAGAGGTGACTGTGTCAAACCAAGAGCTCACAACTCAGTGGAAGCATTTCTTCAGAACCTAGCCTCCTTGGCTCCAATCTATTGTCTTTAGATTCTGATAGGTCTCAGAAGAGAGGCACTGAAACTGTTGGGAATAAGTTTATTAGTGCCATGGATAGACTGACAGACAATGGAATGATGGCAGCCGTAAAGAGCGTTTAGGCACCCAAACCAAAGATACAGAACAAAGACATAGACTCTAAAGAGAGGAAATTGGGGTCACACTGCAGAAGGAGATGTCTCATCTATCTTTCTAACGATGGGGGAGATCTCAAAGCACAAGCTTGCAGTCAGGCTCCACAGTGATTCCCATGCAGGAGGCAGAGGAAGAGGTAGAAACCAGGATGTGTAGCTACCAATACCCCTTTTGATATAAACTCACTTCTACAGGTGAAAAATTCTTGTGCCTGGAAGTTTGTGAGAGTCACAGGTAGTATCTCAGTTGTGTGCCAGCTGGTGTCTGAGGGAGGGGCTGCTACAGGTACTGTGGCTGAAGCAACAGCTGGATTCTAATATGCTTACACACTCCTTTAAAATATAAATGGTAATATCCAGCCATGAAAAGGTTATTAAGTTATGTTCATTTATTATTTCTCTGGAGGAATATGAAGAAAGAGCATAACGCACTGCTGAATACCTAGGAGTTCAACAAGTCAGCATGACGGGAAGGTGACCTGTGACTCAGGGTGCAGTTCTCGGTCACTTGAGACTGAAAAGAATATTAGTTCAAATAGACTTGTCAAATATTCGTTTAATGACTACAAATCATTTGTTCATATAATACTACACCCAAAAAACTATTTTAGAAATAAATTTCTATCTAAAAGTAGAATGTGTGTGTGTGTGTGTGTGTGTGTGTGTGTGTGTGTGTGTGTGTGTATTTGAGCAAAATATTAAGGCCAGTACTTTGATTAAAAATAATAAATGGAGAGCCAGGCAGTGGCACATGCCTTTAATCCCAGCATGCAGGAGCCAGAAGCAGGCAGATTTAATGGTAAAGAATGGGGAGTTCTTTACAGGAACCCATTAAGGAACATGATACTGATTACAGTGCAGAGAGGAGCAGAGATAGGACAGATGTAAGTACAGGCTCAGGCAGTAAACCGTTCCAATCTTCTACCACATACCCCAAAATTTGGTGCCTCACTTTCTTTACCTGGCAGCAAATTGTATGCTTTTTAGTCAATTATATATGATCAAATAACTTTCTTTGCTTCGTGCACTGTGAATTTGGATAGAATATATGCTTGCTTTTAATGAGACAATGACAACAGTTGTAAATATTCTACTCAATAAACACCAATATTTCACATATAGAAAGGTCTTATTCTCAAAGTTAGTGAATTTGAAAATGATCTGCTTGGAAATGTCCACCTCTTCCCTCTAGATATGATGGCAAAATGAAGCCATTTCAGATCAAGTAACTAATTACAGACTGGGAAAAGTCCTCCACTTGGTGGTGCTGTTTGAGTGGTTATGGAACCCATAGAAAGCAGAGAAAGCACTGTGCTAGGGGTGAGTTTGAGAGTTTATAGTCCTTCCGTTTCACTCCCTGTTTCTTTTATCTGGTTGAGATGTGATTCCTCTCAGCTTCCTGCTTAGGCTGCCTACAGCCATGCTTCTTCCCCAGCCATGATGGTGCCTAGAGAAACTTGGTTCTTCTTTCTTAAGGTGCCTTTGTGTTTATGATATTTATCCCAGCATCAAAAACATAGCTAATACACACCCTCTTTTTATCATGCTAGATAAAAGTACAAATCACTTATTGGATCAAACTTGTTACATGTTCCTGATTAACTTAAATATTGTCTTTCTGTTTTGCCTCATCTGACAATTGGGAAAAATAATGACAGCTATGTTTCATGTTTGTGTATGAAATGTCCCCCCAAAAGTTCATATGTTGAAGACTTGGTCCCTCCCCATTAAGTAGGTCAAATACTGAGAGGTGTTTGGATCACGAGGTCTTAGACATAATCAATGGATTAATCTATTGATGGTTTCTTAACTTTAGGTTATTTTGATGTGATTGGAGCTAGGGCCTTGTTGCCAGAAGACTATTGAGCGCATGGATTTGCTAACTTATCATTGGTCCTTTCTCTCTCTCTTAATCTAAGAGAAAGAGACAGAGAGAGGACATTCAGAAAAATAAAATAGGAATGACTAGAGTAACAGCTTTGCTTTATTCCCCAGTCTTCTCTCCTCATTTTCATCTCTGAGGGTTGATCTATGATAGGGTGAAAGCCAAGAGAGAAACCCAGTGTTGGAAATGGAAGAAGGGTAGATGGAGATCCCGGGGTCCCAAGTCTCAAATAAAGGTTATGGATGGCAGGACCGTAAGAGAAAGACAGTGTCCCAGTTATGAAGACCTCCAAACTGGAAGGTGTAACAGTCCAGCTTAGGGAAAATATTGGAAAGTTGGAAACCTGACAGGGTAGACCAGTGATTGCCATGTTTGTCATGACAATATTATAGTGCATTTCAAGATTTAATTATATTGAAATTCCGATTTCATGTCATTTTTAAAGTGCCAAAGCCAATATTCTCATTCTCTCTTGCCCTTCTCTCTCTCCCTCTCATTCTGTCCTGCTCTTACCTTCTGTCTCTATCTCTTACCTTCCTTACTCTATTCTTATGTTCTTTTTTATTTTATTTTTCTTCTCTTGTACAATACATCCTGACCCCAACACTCCTCCCTCCTCTGCTCCAAGCTCCCCCATCTCCCCTCTCCTTCAGATCTACCCCCACCCCACCCACCATTCCTCCCCACTCCTGCTTCTCCCCAGAAAAAGAACAGCCCTCCCATGTTACCACTAAAACAGGGCATAACAAGATGGAACAAGGCCAGGCACTACTCCCTATATCAAGGGTGGACTAGGCAACCCAGCAGGAGAACAGGTGTCCCAAGGGCAGGTAAAAGGACCAGAGACACCCATTCCAGCCTGTAGGACTTTTGCAAGAACATCAAGCCAGACAACCATAAGATGATATATTTAGGGGACCCTGCAGGCTTCATGTCTGCTGCTTCAGTCTCTGTGAGCCCCTTAAGTGGACTATAGTTGAATACTACATCTTAATTGGCTTGTGTCATCACCTGGCTTCTACACTTAGTGTCAAGAAATAATCATGCACCTAAAAGAAACAACTTACCAGCAGTGAAGCTTATATTTGTTTAAGAGTTATTTATGATAAGTTTTCATATTTGTGGACAAAGAGGCCTCATCACCAACACCACTTGTTCATGCGTGTTCTTTGTAGAACAAAGTACTGTGTTATAAGTATTGTGTACCTATAGCATTGGAGAAACCATTTAAGCTCAGCTACCTTTTTCATATGTTCATACTTTGATTGCGAGCAATACTTTAGGAGGGAAGAAGGGACATCAACAACATTGTCCTTTGCCAACATCCTGCTTTCCACTGTTGGTGCCGTCAGGGCTAAGTATGCTGAATTAAGGAGAATTTATCCCAAAGTTCAGATGTGGGACTCAGAACAGATTTATGTGGCGCTAGCACTTATAGATTCTAGAATTCCAAAGTATCTTTTAGAGATGGTTTTTCCTGTAACACAAATGTCATGCTGCCTCCACCAAAATTATTTCTTCAGTTCTCCACACAGAGCAATGCCTCCCTTCTTTCGTAATTGTGTCCCTGCTACAATGCCAGATTCAAGAATTCTCTCACCACTTTTTAGTATGTGTCTATCACCCCGCACTTAGATACCCTTAGTACTTTTATCACACACTGTACTTCTTACTTGACCACAAGGTGTCAACTTGGTCATGTCCACAAAGTTCTTATTTAGTAGTTGATAGTTTTCTTATTTTTGTGTTGTGTTTTCTCAAATTATACTGACTGGTAAACAGTCTGAAAATTAACTGAACCAGAACTAAAAGTATAGTTTTGGAAACATTTTTGGCAATCTGACATTACCACAGTATTTTTATTGCATTTTACAAAACTGAGAAATCATTCATTATGACTAGTGTGTAAAGCACTAAATTATCTAAGCCAGGTTTGGTGGCACCTGTCTCTAATCCTAGCACTGGGTAAGCTGAGGAAGGAACTTGATGGATTCAGGCCAGTCCAAGCCACATAGAAGATCATTTCCCCACTCACCCCCTAAACCATTAGGTTATACAGAAGATTCTAAGTAAATTTGAAGATTTAGGGTATAGAAAACATGTTCTATAAAATAACAGTAGAGATTTCCAAAGATTCAAGGATATACGGATAGGTTGGTACAGAAGATATTTAGAATCACAACATTCATATCTGGAAAAGAACTCCTCTATATCACGTTATAATCAAAAGAAGTTTCACTTTTTTCTTGAAACAAGATCTCCCTTGAGCTCACAAAGAAGTTTCTGCCTCACACCTAGTGTTGAGGTTGGAGATGTGTGCCATCACACCTGACCACGCAGTAAATATAACTTTAATGCATTTCACTGTAATTAAAATACAAAAAACATAGAACCAGAAGCACTTTAGAGAGAAGGCTCAAGAGAGAAGTACCAGCTCTCATGCTCTCATTCCCATATGTCTTAGTTAGGGTTTCTATTGCTGTGATGAAACCATAACCAAAAAGGTGAGCTGGTGAGGAAAAAGTTTACTTGGCTTACACTTCCAGATCATAGTCCATCACTGGAGGAAGTCAATACAAGAATCCAAACGGGGCTGCAACCGGGAGGCAGAAGCTGATGAAGACACAAAGGGGTGCTGCTTACTGGCTTGCTTTCCACGGCTTGCTCAGCCTATAGTCTTATAGAATACAGGACCAGCAGCCCAAGGACAGAATCACCCACAATGGGCTGGGCCCTCCCCCACCAATTACTAGTTAAGAAAATGCCTTACCACCAGATCTTATGGAGGCATTCTCTGGATTAAGGTTCCATCCTTTCAGATAATACTAGTTTGTATGTCAAGTTGACATTAGACTAGCCAGCACACTACCCAGTAGCAGACCCCTCACAGGGCCTGTCCTCCTTCTCTACCTTCATTCCCTGGGGACTCTGCCTGAGCTCTCAGCAGACATAGGCCTCCTCTCTTACCCCATCCTTTTATGTCAGCCATAAATACCCAGAGGAACTCTTTACCTAGGAACCTACCAGACACACCAACCTGTAAATCAGGAAGATGATCTTCATTCTCCTTCGTGTCCTCCATTTCTGATTCTCTAGTCTCATGCCCAGCCATGTAGCAGAATGCAGGAGCCTGTCTTCTCTCTCTACTTCCACTCTCTGGGGCCTCTGCCAACCCTCCTGATAGACCCAATTTTCCTGCCTCGGGTGTACCCTTACCCCCAGCTTATCCTCATTCTTTTTTGTCAGCCCGCAATATCTAGACATTCTACAAGGGAACCCCAGAGGTCACACCTGGCAAGAACTCAGAAGCACTCCCTACTATACAACCCACAGCCACCACACTCTTCTAACATCCAGAGAGGGCCACAGAAACCAAAGAATGGGTCATTCATCCAACAAAAACAAGGTATCAACACCTAGAATTATAGCCATCCCAAAACCAGATGCTTAGACACCAGTGTAAAAACACAACTAAATATAAGCAGAACAATATAAGCAAGACCCATCAGCTCTATTACAGCAGGCCTCGAGAAATGCAAATAGCTGAACATGAGACAAGGGCTTCAAAAAGCTATTATGAATATGTTCAAGGACCTTAAAGAGGATATGAAACAACAAACAGGCAGTGGAATGAAACAAAGATGTTCAAGACATGGAAGTAGAAATCACTAAAGAAAACCCAAATGGAGGTAAAACTGGAAATGAAAAATTTAGGAAGTGTAACAAAAACCTCAGAGGTAAGCTTCACCAACAGAGTACAATAGATGGAAGAGAAAGTCCCGGGCGTTGAAGGCAAGATAGGACAAATGGATAGCCCGGTCAAAGAAAACGTTAAATCTAAAAAACATCCAGGAAATCCGGGACACTATGAAAACACCGAATATTAGGATGATGGGAATAGAGGAAGGAGAAGAAACTGAGGAAAAAAACACAGAAAATATTTTCAACAAAATCATAGAAGAAAATTTCTGTAACCTAAAAAAGGAGGTATCTATGAAGGCACAAGAAGTATTCAGAACACCGGATGGACTGGACCGGAATAAAAATTCCCCACAACATATAATAATCAAAACCCTAAATCTATACAACAACAAAGAAAAAGAAAAAGACCAAATAACATTTAAAAGCAGACCCACTAGAATACTACCTGACTCTCAGTGAAGATGCTTAAGTCAGAAAAACCTGGACGGATGTTCTACAAACTCTAAGAGACCATAGATGTCAACCCAGAACACTGTACTCAGCAAAATTTTCAATCACAGTAGATGGCAAAAGACACTCCACAGTACACCAAATTTAAGCAGTGTCTATCTATAAATCTATAGATGGTGTTACTCAAAAAACGTCAACCTGAACCACACCGAAGGAAATCCAAAGAATAAATAATCTCAGATCAGCAAATCAAAAGAAGGGGAGAAAAAAATTCTAGCCACAACAACAAAATAACAGAAATCAACAAATATTGTCCATTGATAACTCTTAACACCAGTGGTCTCAAATCCCTACTTAAGGGCAGGCCCTGTGCCTAGCGGTGCATCGCCAACATAAAATGAACTAATTAGTATTTTTGAATTTTGGGGAATGTCTCATAATGATTTATCTGGTTATTTAGCTTTATTGTGTTGTATTGGTTTTTTGTTTGTTTGTTTTGTTTGTTTGTTTTTACCTTATAGATAAAAAAAAATTTTTTTTTGCTTATATGCTTTTTTTTTGTTTGTTTTGCTGGGATTTCTCTGTGTACAAATGTGTGTGTCTCAGTTGTGTGTGTTTGGCTTGTTTTTTCTGTACATTCGCTTTACATTATTCTGGTCTCTTTGCTTTTATTTTATCTTGCATTGTTATCATTATTACTATTATTATTACTATTATTATTATTATTATTATTATCCATGTTTGTTTCTAATGAGAGAGAGAGAGAGGGTGTAGATTTGGGTGGGGAAGATCTGGGAGGAGTTGGGGAGGAGAAAGCATAATCAATATAAATTGCATGATAAAATAGTCCATTTCCAATAACTGCTTCATCTTTTACAAAAGCAAGTTCATATAAATAACATGACCTTTCTGTGAAACCCAAAGACAAGATTATAGAAAGACGAATTTCACATCCTCAAACAAAACAACTACAGTAAGATTACTGTAGGGAGTAAAAGTATCCTTTATATATGAAGAAGAAATAAAGACCTTTCAAGATAAGTATAAACGAAGGCCAGCAAGACCACCAGGCCCACAGTGCTCATGTGCGGTGACACTCTGACGCCATTTGCTACAGGGGCTGCGATATGTGAGGAAGAATGAGCATGCTTGCCTTAATCAGCGTTGCTCGGCAACAACTGTTACATAGCCAGCTGGTCTGTGCTTGACTGAGCAAACTTTCAGTTTTGATCACAGGAATAGGTCTTAGTTTTAAACTGATTTAGCTGTTAAATGTAACAGATACAAAGTTGAGTCAAGAGAAAGGTGGACAGAGATGTTGTCCACCTTGAGGGCAGTGGTGTCACACACTTATAATCCCAGAATTCTGGAGGCAGAGGCAGGCAGGTCTCTGTGAGTTCAAAGCCAGCCTGGTCTACAGAGTAATTTCCAGGACAGCTAGAGTTACAACAGAGAAACCCTATTGTGGGACCAGGAAGCAGGCCTTGGGCAGGGGAGAGGCTGAGGTGTGTCCTAAACCCTGTATCTCACCCTGAGATCAGTAGAAGTTGGACTGCTCCCCTTCCTCCACCCTCCACCTCATGTAGCAATTGCCAGCATGCCCCAACCTGTAGCAACTGCTGACATGCCCCAGTGCACATAGCATTGGTTCTTACCTTTCCAGGGGCTGACATGCCCTGGCACATGTAGCATCTGATAAGTGCCCATCTGTCCACTCACCCTCAATGTCATGTGGCCCAGCAGCTGCTTGTTATACTTCCCCTCTTCCTAGGTATATGTATTACCCCCACCGCTTCATTGAAGTAGGCTGTCCTCTGACACACTCCCGGGTGTCTGTTCCCTCCATAATCACCTCTACTCAGGATCTTCCTCCAGTCCTGGGCATGCCTGGCCATGCTCCCTGCTCCCCACCCCACCCTACCCTACCCCCCCCAACCCCCCATGATGGATTGGAGCAGGCTTCAGCCTGGTACCCTGTCTTGAAAAAACAAATATATAGGTACATACATATATATGTATATATATCCACACACACACATATTAGAGTGCCATTTATTTAAATGTTAATTACACTTACAATATAATATTAATAATGTGAATATCTGCCATGTTGAGCTGTTAGGCAAGAAACTATTCAGACTGTTTGCAAAGAGTTGTCAACACTTAGGACAGGAGTTTATTATTTTGACTCCATTTTGTGGATGAGGGGGTCTCTGAACAGATAGACTAATGGATAGCTAGTGGTAATGAAGCTTAGAGCAGGATGCAAAGTCAATAGGAGATGGATACAAAGCTTATGCTCGCTCTGTTCAGGTAGACCAGTATCAGTTAGAGCCATTCATCTAGCTGAACATTCTAACAGAGCATCCATCTGGCCTACAGCAGGTTCTATTCTCATTGCCACGAAAGGTCTATATGGTGAGTTTTTTCTAATACAGAGAATAATAAGAGCAAATGAATGTAATTGTTAGAGAAAGTTAGATATTGGTTTGGAAGGGGTCAGAGGAATTACATGTTATGTAACCTTTACGGATACATGAGTGATTGTGCATCCTGATATAGTACCTTACCACTGCATTTTAAAAATGCCTCTCCCTCCCACCAAACTGCTTCTCACTTCTCATCTTTCTACGGACAGCTGATACTAGTTCATTTCTTTTTATTTGGTGGTGGTAACATCAATGCCCTTGATGACAAGGAGATGACACCATTAACGAAGGTAGTTCAAATGTATCAATTTCAGGAACAATTTGCTTTAAATGCTTAGAATGAAAATGGAAGTATCTCACTTAAATGTAAATCATGGTGAAAGCTGTGGAAAGCCTATGTTGAATTCTTTGGATTGACAATGTTTTTCTTATTACATTATCCACAGGCTGTACAAAATACAGAAAAAGACATCATCTCATTCCTCCTAAAATAAAGAGCAAATCCCAACCTGAAGGACATCAATGGGGAAATAGCACTGCATCATGCTGTATACAGTGACACTCGAGATATTGCCACCAGTCTTATGGAATTTGGGGCCAACATTAAAGCACTTAAAAAGGTAACGATTTTCTAAATTTAATTCCAAAGTATTTGAAAGCTATGTGGTTTAACAAGTCCATATGTATTCCAATTTTCCTTGTTCAGAAGTTCAAGTGTCCCTTGATTGGCATTTAGAAATAATTTGATAGGTATTCATTTAAACATCAATACATTGTTGTACTTTTTAATACAAGTAAGTCTAATTTCACATCCCACATACTTTTTGGTTGTATGACTATACACTGGAGTTTGGTAAGCTTACTGGGGCCACACCCTTAAATAAAACCGACTTTCCCTCTCCTATGGCTTTCACTTGCCAATACCTCAGCTAGAGGTAGGACTTTGTGCTACCTTCCTGTCTACACACTGAGAATTTTGCTGGCTTGAGTTTTTTTGTTTTCTGGGTTTTTTTTTTTGGTTTGTTTGTTTATTTATTGTTTGATTTTTGTGTATGTGTGTGAGTGATGTCTCAGTGGCTGTGAGTTTGTATCCACATCTACCCTGTTGCTTCCAGAAGACACTGTTACCTTGTGGTTATCTTTTTTCTCTGGCTCCTACAGTCTTTTGCAGTGATCCCGGAGACTTAGGATGAGGGTTCTATCAATGAGGACAGAAAGTTGGTTGGTTAGAGAAGGTAGGTGGATCAGGGAAGGACTAGAGGGAGAAGGGTCAATGTGATCAAAATAATTGTATGGAACTCTAAGGAAAAAACTGATTGTAAAATAAGGTAGAAAATAAATGTTAGTTCATTGAAAGAAGTATTAGAGAATACAGCTTTGCTGTTTGTAGTCGTAGCAAATATTCATGAAAATACTTCAGGTGTTAAAAATGTAACTCCTCTTCTTTATCAATACCTTTCACTACCCTTTTCTGACCAGTGTGAAATTCTAATGGAAAGCAAAACTTGCCTTGGAAATAAGCTTTATCTTGGGACTCAAACAAAACAAAAATGCTCTTTTGAAAATTGAAATCTTGGTGTGGTGAAATTATGTATATACATTTATTTCTCTACAGTAAGGTTGAAGCAACAAAAATAGGAAGGTAAAATGATCAGAAGCTGTAAGGTGTAGCCCAACTTGGAAATTGTATAAGCGCAGGCAATACCAAGAACAGTTTATCATTTTGTATTTTTTCCACTTTCTGTGTTGATATGTTCTTCAATTTGGGCATAATAATTATTTGAGAAAAGTATTGAGTTAGAAGCTTACCTAGAGGCCATTTTTAGTAGGAATCTGAGAATATAGACTGTACAAAATGATACAAATGCCCTTGACAATCAACAGGTAGCACCTCTTGTGAAAGGTAGTTTAAAGCCATCCATTTCAGGAACAAATTTTATTTAAATGCTTTGAATGAAGATATAACTGACTGGAAGAAAGATGTGGGAAGTTACGTTGAGTTCAGAGAGGTGTTCAAAAGTTACACTAGTGTCTAACCCTATCCCTGCTTCTGTGTCTGCTCAGACGAGAGCCTAAATTCTGCTCTCCGTTCTGCAATACATTTCTCAGAGATGATATATGTTACTTCACATTTTTGGATGATGAAACTTAGTTTCATTTTTATTTACTGGCTCATACCTAGGGAAAGTAAATTAAATTTTCAAGTTTTTTTTTTTTCTCTTCAAAGTGCTCCTTTACCTACTACAGAACTTTTTTTAAATCAAGCTTTGTTTCCCCATGACATTAGGCTTCTTGAAATTTTATTGTACTTTGTACTTTTCTTCATGCTTCCTTTAATCTAGTATAGACTTTTTTGTTAGTCAAATATTCCCTTATTTTATAGAGAGTCTCAGGCTCCGAATATTTTAAGATTTCAAGGAATCTTTTAAACTAATGGAAATGCCCTGTAGCACACCAAGTTTGGCTCAGCACCATAGGTTGTTCTGATGGCACACCTGAAGGTGCATGTATTGTATGGAGGTTGAGATGTAAAGAACCCAAGTTAGGTTGACACATATTCCTTAAACAGAAGACGATTTACCTTTGCTGCTTTCCAGTGTGTAGGTGGGTGATTTCATAAGAGAATAGGGAAACGAGTCATGTTCCAGGTAGAAGAGGATAAGAATGACATTAAGTGAGCCCAGTGGTAGAGAATCAAAATGGAGTTAACAATGAAGAAGAATTTCAAAAGGAACAACATGATTGGGTTTGGCCTTATAACTTTTATAAAGACAATAAAGTTACTTATAAAGAGTGCAGGATCTTGAAAGTTAGCTAAAACTTGATAGCAAATATGGTTCAAAGCAAGTTGTAAAATCCATTGCATTTTATGCTTAATTATAATAACTGGTAAATATTCAAGTTTCTGTTGAAAATTAATTGAGCCACAAAGAACTCTCCTTAGAACTCCCTGTGGAATCACAGAGGGTAGGTTAGAAGATATTCAGTACCAAGAACTGGAAGGAACTGAATGAAATAAATCTGTGACTTGGGGCAGCTGCTCCATTTCCTGTATATATTTTCCCAAGTCATAGATATCCTTTCCAGAGTGGCATATGTAACAGCATATTAACAGAAGTTAGTAACATGTCTAGGCTTGGGCTGTGTGTTGCTGACCCTCGAACTACCTTATTTGCCCAAAGCAGCTGCTACTCAGGTTCTTAGAGCCCATACTTTCAGGAATATGAACCTTCCTGGGAGAAATATTTAATGGCCGGAGTCACTGAACATTTCAGAAGAGGGAACAGGATTCCAATAGAAGGAAGACAGCTAGAGAATATAGAGGGAAATTGAGGCAAAAGTACAAGGGATCTGTTTTTGCAGAAGACTTTGACATTGATTGGGCACATATCAAGGTGTTTTGAAGTGCTTGGGCATTTCTGAATAAGCCTGAACCATATAGAAAGCATAATGAGTTACTTACATTGTAATGTTTGAACCCTCTGAGAAAGCATTCCTAAAGTGATGTACACATTTGTATCCTGACTTGTAAGATTACCTGTCAAGGATTTAGCAAGTTTTATATGACTTTATGTACTGTTTTTGGATGAGGGGATGTGATGGCTTCCTTTCAATTGTTGTTTTCCATGATGAAAAATGAAAGCTGTAACTTATAAATTATTCTGTTTGGTGTTTACCCATGAGTAGACAGAAGAGTGGTACCACTGTATTATCCTGCCTTTTGGAGCTCTTATTTTGTTTAAATTTGTGTTAAAAAGTTATGTGAGCACTCAATTGGAATTTGAGTGATTTGATGTTTATCAAGACAGGTATTTTTTGAAAACCAATTATTCTTAGGCTCTACCTATATATCGGCTGACACTATTTGATGTGGAACTACATCTGAATTTTCATTAATCTGGAGAATTGGAGGCAGAAAGTGGCCACTGAAATATCATTATAAACCCAACAAATAATAATGCAAAAAAATACCATACCACTTACCATTCAAATAGCCAATCTTTCAGCACAGTTTTAAAGATTTCTACTCACCCATTTCTTGTGTCTCCTTGCTCAAAAGGCACCTTGTGAAGCTAACATCACTGCTGCTCATGTCTTTGACAACTCAGGATGAGTCTAATTTTCAAACCCAAGTTCAGATAAAAAGAAACTTTTTGACATAAATTACTTGTACTGACATTGTTTTGTAGAATGTTTATTCTTGAAATTTAAAAGCAGAAGTCTATCATTTTGTATAGTTGGCTGATTTGAGAAAAAAATAATCTTATAAATTATGCATAGTCATAATGCCTTTATTGTGAAAATAGCACAAAAAATAGTAAATATTTTGAATCACCGGAAGCTAAAATAGGTGTGCTGAAAAAATAATGACAGGTAAGTTTAGGATAGCTAGTCCTCCCACAATATCCAAAGTGTCAAATGTGGTGAAGGATTATTTAGGTAAGTGAATCTTGGTGTAATTTCTGTTTTTATTTTTTAATATTTAGCACCTCAACTTTCATAAACTTCAAACTGTCCTAGACATTATCTAGATCCAAATAGCTATAATCTCCCCAATAACTTAAGTTGGAAAACTCATTCATAGAGCATGGAGTTTTGAATGTAGTTTATAAAACTTTAAAAGCAATCTTTTATATCTAATTTGAAATAACTTTTAAGAATAATTTTACTTTATTTCTGTCTTTGTGGTTCATTTTGGAAAAAAAATTAAAGTCTTCAAAATAAAGAAAGTCAAAATCTGTCTCTCAAAATTGGCATTGCGATAGATATGTAATATTTTGTTATTAGAATGTCATGGGATTAAATGTAGGGTTCACATCAATTTAATCACAGGATGTGGGAGGCAGAGGCAGGTTGATCACTCTGTGAGTCTGGGGAGTACACAGTGAGTTCCTTCTATAAGCAAAGGATCTATAATGAGACCCAGACTTTTCTCTGCAAAAGAATGTCTTTGATGCTCTTTGTGTAATTTAAGAATACATGTTTTGAACTCAAATAGTGGCCAGTTCTAGAAGGTTCTGAATAATAAATCATAAATCCAAAATTAATTTACTTTACTGTTAAATTTAACCTTTAAAGTCAACTCAAATTTCTCAGATCATGTCTAACACTTAATTTTTAAAAAATGTCTACAGAGCTGGGCCATAGTATAACAAATATCCTAGTAAGTATCTACATAAATGACATTGATTAAAAACCTGAGCCCTGAGCAAATTGAGTGGAGAAATTCAAGGAAAATTGTGGTTAGGTCAGGATGGTATTGAGAGTGGAGTCTGGTTGTCAGAGGTCTTTCTGAGAGTGAGGACTAATAGTGACACCCCACAGTGTATCTACTCTCTGAATGCTAAACATAAGGCATTATTGAGCACAGGGACTGTGAGTAATACCAGCTTTTCTTGTCTTGACTTTTAAAATCAGGGAATCAACATAAGCAATTTTTGGGACTACTCAGTCAACTCTTCCTTACTCAGGTAAAATTTCAAGAGAAAATGTGAACAATAAATTGGCTGCATCGTTTAAATGATTTCTCTTAGTTAAAAATACTTAAACTAACACACACAAAAAAACAAAGAACCCCAAACAAACAAAAAAATAATAGTTACACAGCCTATAGAAAACAGGGTTACAACTTCTTTTAAATTTTATCCAGTACACATGTCTGTGTACTGAAAATTATTCAAAATATGGAAGTAATATCAGCATACATTTATTGAAATTAATAACTTTTTGAATTGTTCACTTTACACTCCACAGGACTTTCTATAGAGACTAATAGCTTGATACAGACCTTGTAATATAGCCACAAAAAAGAGAATCAGTGTTATTATATTTTATATGTTGTAATAGGGATAACAACTCTGATAAAAATGTGGACAGTTATTTACTTTATAAATATGCTCAAACTTCCGTAGGAAATAAAAATTACTATAAAGTATTAAGAACATGACACATACGCACACATAAGTTTGCAACAATATGGTTGTCTGTCTAGAAGTGGGCTTCCTCTGTTCTATACATTCGCACGGTGAGGAAGATGAGAGAAATGTTAGATTGAAATGAGCGCAAAGATGAGATTTTTCTATTCAGATTTTATGGTCTTCAATATGCACTTCAGTATACACTGCATACGTTTTCATGTAGTATTTTCTGAAAGCTGCAAGTTCATTTGTGTTCTTAGGTAGCTGTAACAGTACACTCCTGGGCAGGTCACCAGGGACAACAAGGAGGCACTTTTCAGAGGTGAAAACTATGCCAGACTGGACAGTGAAACCCCAAGTGTCTGCACTCAGGTGTTTTCATTCAGAACTCCTCAGGTGCAGATCATAAGCAATCAAACATCCCCCACAGAAGTCCAACACCTGCAGACAGTACAAAATGCCAAGGCCTATGCATTTCTTTTTTCCAACAGTACACAAAAACAATTATTTTAAACACAACTAAAAATAAACTTCCACAACAATTCCCCTTTTCTTTATTTAAAAAAATTGCTGTACCTTTACAACACAATTTAACACTACACCAGCAAAGCCATTTACAAGAGGAACAATTGTGAGTTGATAATGCCCACAACCAAATGAAACCAAACATCTATCAAGCTTTAACATGTCTTTGGACAGCAGAAAAACATTATCAATGTCCAATTATCTGGAATTCACTCATGATCTTCTGGGTTCCTCCAAAGGGCTTGGGTCACTTCTCTGGCTCTTCCCTCTGCAGCACATACAGCTTGTCCTCCAGGTTCTGGGTGGCTCCACTCCACCACTGCTGCTGGGCTTGGTGGTTATCCCATGGCACTGGCGTCTCTAAAATTGCTAGGGTCCCTTGATGCAACTTGGCTGAACTTTCACAAATAGCCTCTCCTGGGCTCTCTTCATGATACCAAGCCGGAACTTATATGCATGACCCCTTCCATCTGGGCCTTCAACTGCTGCTGAAGCTGTACTTTTACCAATGGCCTCTCTTGACCTCTCACAGTGCCAAGTTTCAGCTGCTCTCCAAAGATCCCTTCATGCCTTCAAAACCAGTGCTACCTGGGTGATCCCACAGTGCCAAGTTTGTCTCCCAGCACAAGTGAGATACCCTTGGTCAGTTCTGGAAGACAGCTTTTGTGTGCCGACCCTGAGGAAACACTTTCCAGATTTTAAGATAGGGTTTGGGGTTTGCAGGAAAAACAACTGGCAACCTTGTCTGCAGGAAGGGTTCCCTCCTAGGGTGGAGTTCTCATCACCATATCAGATGTGTCTTGTCAGGACCACCTCACCAGTATCTGGAGCACTTGTAGACAGGTTTGCAAAAGAAAAAAGAAAGGAAAAGAAAAGAAAAGAAAAGAAAAGAAAAGAAAAGAAAAGAAAAGAAAAGAAAAGAAAAGGATTCCCCATAGTCTAGAGTTTCTTTTCCTTCCTTGTCTCCTCATTAGATGTATCTGGCATGATATCTTGCCCTTCTTTAGTTCCTGCTTACTAGGTTGTGTCCCATTTGTTGCAGTATACCACTGTGTAGGCTCACAAGGAAGACAGGCAGGCATAGTCTTAGATACAAACCCTGCTAAATCTCAGCAAAGGGAACACTGTCATGGTAAGCATCATACTGAACAATGGAACCCTGAGCATCTTTTTACTGAGAGCAGTGGAAACTCATGGAGCCCATTATGGAGATCCTGGAGAGGGCCTCTAGCTAGCAATGGGGGCTGGGGAACATGAACAGGCCATTTGCTGTAACCAGGCAAGGCCCCCAAAACTGAGATACCACCCCAGCCACAAAACCTTCAACTACAAAACCATCCTCCTTACAGGATCCACTGGGACAATGGAAGGGCAGAACTCCATGCCGAAGGAAAGAGCCCATGCCTGACTCTGAAGGGTAGGCCAGGAACTAGAGACTGGAAAGTCAGAAGACGATTTCTAATGATATCCTGCTCTACTCATAGATCGATACCTAGGCATCTCTTCATTAGAGAGGCTTTTGAAAGCAGGTAATGGGAACAGACAGAGGCCCAGACCCAAACATTTTTCTTCTATGGGAAACCCATAGAAGAGGAGGAGGAGGGATTTCAGGGACAAGAGGGATTGAGGACATCAGGAGAATAAGCCCCACAAAGTCAATGGGCCAGCACTCTTGGGGTCCCACAGCGCCTGAAGCAACAGACATAGAACCTACAGGGTCTCCTAGATATGTCACGTGGTTGTTTGGCTTGGTGTTTTGCAGAGACACAACAGCCTAGAGTATATGTGGGGGTTCTCTGATACTTGCCTGACCTTGGGACCTATTTCCTCCAGCTGGGTTTTCTAGTCCACCCTTGATGTAGGGATTAGTGCCCCGCCTTGTTCTATCTTGTTGTGACCCTTGTCAGAAACTCACAGACCCAGATCAGAGGTAATCTGAATGTAACTGAGTTTCTACAGTCAAAGCAGAGAAACCCAGGAAGGCTACATGCAGAGCACCCCAAAACTCAGAAACCATGAGCAGACATCAAAGCACAACAGGACCTATTTCCCAAAATGATGCCTGATCCCACTTATTGCAGGAGGGGATCTTGTTGGAATCAAATTCAGGACTCACAGATACAATGCAAGCACAAAATACTTCCTCAAGAAATTTCAAATTAAGCACTTTTCCTATATATGCTTAAGTATACCACTTATGGTTTTAAACATTAGAACAAACAGGAATGGAGTGATGTGGATAAATGGGGTTCTGACAACAAAAATCATTTATTCAACTCGCAAGTCAAGCTGTACCTACCCAGGAAATGGTCACGTCTTACACTTAGCCATTTGCCAAAAAAGACAGTTCAAGTTTTAGCTTGACATAGCTCTTCAGGCCTCCACTTACAGGTCTGAACACAGTTCAGCAAGCAGAAATTACTCCACAGGTATGGACATTTCATTATAACTCATGACATTTCTCTTAATGTTTAAAAAGTACTTGTAAGTAGCAAATAGCTTCCAGTGTAAGGCTAACCCTCTTCTCCATCATGCCATGACGTGTTACAGAAAACACCAGTGCTACCATTTATAGTTTATTTCTTATAGTTAGAGAAAGTTTGAATGTCACCTTCTAGAGCTTAAATAAAGTTGAATAAATATAGTCAAAATGCAAAGGCGATTTTGAGATTTCAGTATTTCAGGAAGTTAACGTTGATTCTGGTATAAAACAAAAATCAGCCCTTGGTAATGATAGATCTCCCCCAATGGCATCAAAACTCCTAAATCATATCTTACAATTTTGAGGTTACACGTTTTTTTCTGCATACATAAACTCCTGTGATTTGGTACTACGCTGGCAGTGTCTCCTACAGCCATGAGACTAATATTATTAAGCAAGGGGGCGGGGGGCAAGGTAACTTTATAGTAGCTATAGTTTTGGGTTTGTTTGTTTTTTTTTTTTTAGTTTACTTTGGGAAACAATATACAAAGCTGAGCATTCCCAGCATTTCTGTACAACAGCAGGCAACTCATTGACACAAACTGAGTGTTTTATGATGCTAAGAACTTCCGTCAGCATAAGACTTGGACAATTACCTACAACACACTGAAACCTACAACAAACTTACAATAAAATGAAATGTCATAATAGCAAGACAGATAAACCAGATTGAACAAATAACACCACTTGGAAAGTGGCTTCATCATTCTTGTTGAATTTCATATTCATTAAATATATCTTTTACACAATTTATTATTAATTTGCTTTAACCAAAATGTCCCTCTATGGAAATATTGCAATAAAATACAAACATTCAACAAGAAATGCTTTGGTAAAGAATCCTCAGGAAGTTCAAATTCTAATATGCACTGACCAAAGGAAAAGAAAGGTTACAATATCTGTTTGTTTAAACATGTTTAGTACAACAGTACAATTCACATCTGGCTAGTTTTGCTTCCTCTTTCTCCTCCCAAAACCATGGTCATTGGGTCCCTTCCTTACATTTGAGCAATCAAATATTTCAGCACACCTGCAAAGCAGTACTTTTAAGTCCATTCTAACAGGGGGCAAATGGGTTTCAATCATTTATATTTATACAAAGGCAAGGTTTTTGCGCAATCTCTGCTACTCCCAGCTACTGTACACAGGAATGAGAAGGTAATAGAAAAAAGTGCCTTAAGAAAGGAGAGGGAGGACCTTTAAAAATGGAAAATCAGTCCAAGGACTTCGAAGGGAAGGGAGCATACAGGAAATATACACATATTAAACTCACTCATTCAAAACCAAAGTACAACTATTATAGATTACTCCTCATATGCAAACACACACACAAACAGCAATAAAAAAATTGCCTCTGCTCTCACAAAGTTGCTTGAATTTCACATACTGGAAATAAAATATCTCAAAAATTTTAAGTCAGCACGTTTTTCTGATTTGTGAACACTTCCCATATCATGGGCTTCTTCACACAATCGCAGTCTCCTAGCTAATGAACTGAAGCTCACAGAAAAATATGAACATGCATAGAAGATGGAAGAACTCATGCTAAAAATACAGAGTCAAACTTTCCACGTATAAGCACAAAAAAGTATCTTCAATGTCAGTAAGTGTTTTGGTTTTTCCTTCGCGGTATATATATATGGGTCCATTCAGGTGGTATAATTTTGGTCCATGCTTATCATCCCAGTACTCTGGCAGTATGAGTGAAAAGATATTAATTTCCAAACCAGCTTTGAGTTTACACAATAAGTTTCAGATCAGCATCAGATAGAAGGGAAAAAAGAAAGAAAGAAAAGGAAAGAGGGAAGACGTGGAGGAGATAGGAAAGGGAAGACAAAGAAGAGAGAAGGAGATGAGAGACGAGGGCAACAATGGAGGAGAGAAGGGAACAAAGCATTCCAATCTCAGGAGAGTGTCATTGCGCTAGAGTAGTATCCCTAATATGCAGTTAGTAAAAGATGGCAGATCAAGGAGAGACTGGCAACAGTATGTCAACAGGATGCTGCAAAAGAGCTACACTGGATTCCTACAGGACACATACCACATGGTTTGTGTGAACTTCGAAAATACCCCATGTGATCAGTTACCAAATAATGGGAGACGTAAAGGTAGCCAACTGGAAATCTCCAAGATACCTCATCTCCAAGGAATTCGGTGACTCTAGAATAAACCTATTTAATCTTGGGGACTTGGTTGATAAAGTAGAAAAAAATCATCTAGACTGCTTAGAAATTTCAAAAGTACTAAAAGAAAACAAGGTGCCTAGCCATAGAGCTAAATGCTGAATATCGATTTGAGACAGAGACCCATTTACTCCTGCATCTCCCCTTTTGCGTACATCTGAGAAGAGACGCAACTAATTCAAAGGCAAAAGTTGTTTCTGCACCCTTAGTCCAATACCATCTAACAACAAACCAAAGGAAGCTTTCCACTCGAGTATGTGAGATATTTCAGAAAAGACTGATGGTATAACACAGTTTGACTTTTACTTCGACTATAATGTATTACCAATAATCTATATTCTGATTCAAATAGTGATGTACTACAAATACATTAACACAGAAAGATAAAGATCAGAGGAAATAAATATACCTGAGGTCATGCCAATATTAGAAGTGAAATAACATCACTATTATGAAATTTTCTCAAGCTAAAAACAAACTTTCCCTTAACTTCAAAAGAAAACAAAAAACAAAGAGAATCTTATATATAACCTGTGAGGAAGAAAGAATACCTTGTGCAGAGAGCTGGGCAGCTGGTGAAATCAGAGAGGAGATGCTGAAGGCAGGTGGTTCAGAGGCAGGAAACTTGTGGATGGACGGACCACAGGGACGCTTGTGTTACAGCTGCTGTAAGGACTAAAAACATTCAAACTCCTGTCAAAATAAAGAAGTTTATCTGACATTAGTAGCGACTTGAAACTCATAGGTAACAAATAGCAATAATAAAAAAAAAAGACAAACTGGTTTCATAGAATTTTCCAAATGATAGCTTGGTACACACGATACTATAATACGCACAAAAGATTTAGTGTGATCAGAGAAAGAGAGCAGGTGCATAATAAAGGAAGCCAATGACCTCCTCAACTCTAGCACAGCTGCTGAGTCACGTTAACATCAGGAGCCTATACATCTTAGTGCGTATTTAGTCAGAACTGACAGTTAATGGAAGAAATGACTGCTATTTCAATCTCACTGTTTCTTTCAACAAACTTACCAATCAAACCCTGTACAGCAACACGTACCATGTTTTAAGGGGATACCAAAAAAAAAAAAAATGGTTCTTAGGAATAACAAGTACTTTTGATGTTTAAGAATGCTTTTGCCTGATCATTTTAAACCATTTCATCAACTGCTTAAATAAAACATTTTCTCACAAAACTAAAGAATTACAATTATCTTAAGAATAAAATGAAAACATCAAAAAACTGAAAGTAACAAGAAAACCAACCAGTTTGAGAAGGTTCTACATTTTGGGTAAACAAAAATCACTTAACACTATTCTAAGAAAATGAACAAATAGAAACTAATTATACTTATATTTTTATGATTTAACATTTGAATTGTAATGACTTCAAAATAAAACTACATCCATTTTTGCTCAGGTTTCTATGAGGTAATGGTCCAAACAGTGAAAAATCATACTCAAACTAATATGATTAAAGAGAGAAATAAAAATACCGGCAATTTTACCTAGAATCAACCTCTCCCACAGAATTTCTAAGATTCTTATATTAACACACTCAGAAACTGTACACAAACACTGCTAACTCAATTGTATGACCAAGGGTATGGGAGGTATCAATCCTAAAACAGGGAACCTCAACATGAATTTGAAAAGAAAAACAAGAAATCATTCCTGAATTGAGGATTATAGAGATAACTTGCATAATGCAGATAATAATTTTCAAAAACTGTTAGCATGATTATCTACCTTCATTTATTCTGGATATGTCCACATTAGAATTATTAAGCCATAGGATGGCTTGCAAGACAGGAAAAAAATTGTCTAAGAAGATTTGGGACCTGAACGGACCTAACGGTGGTGTTGGTGGTTGGTGGTTGCGGAACTGGAGATACAGGTACTGCTGAAGTAGATGTTGGAGATGCCGGTGTGGGGTTCAGACCAGAGGCTGAAGGCATGGAAAGAGTTATGCAAAAAAATTATTTAAAAAAATGTGATACTGATGTGTCTCCTGCTGCAGATTCTAAATAAAAGAGAGCTAAGGCTCAAAAACTTATCTCTGCATAAAAAACTAAAGCAACATCATCACACTGATATCTTCTATGGGCTTAACACAAACTGTATTTGATCTTCAGGAAATATATGCCTGACCATAATGTACTGAGGTAGTTAATTTTACGTCCCTATTTATCAGTGAGGAAATGGAACATGGAAGGTTATACTTGATTAAATTTTAAAAGGTTGATAAATTATCTTCATGTATGATTCGAACAGCACACTGCTATAAGGTTATTCAGAAAGCACACATTCAAAGAGTTTACATCAGAACAAAGGAACATAACAAGACTATAAGGCTCAGCTTATCTACGGTATCAAATAATGTCAAATACCTATGTCCATACTAATAGCCAACAGACAAAGGCCTTAATAGATATATGTCAAGTTGGCACCATGACCAAAACTGAGTCACGACCAAACTGAGCTGAGAAAGTTAGGGGAAAATTTTGTGGTAATTAGTTGCAAAATTTTACAGTGCACATTAATATATCTGAACAAGCCCTTAAATTAAAAAAAATAAAGGAGATCCCTATTTCCTAGTACTTGGAAATAAAAGATATATGAACATGTATAAAAAAAAACTTCTACATCTACCTATGTGTATACGAAGTGTACCCGAACACAAAGCATCAATACCATGATCTTTATTGCATTTAACAACCTGGAAATATACATCCTGAAGACTTAATAAATCCGTGAAGAAAGATAACACAGCCAGCAAGCTACACCATACCAAGTTAATAACAACTCAGTTTAACTGTGTGACTGTGTGTGTCTTTAAAATTATTAGAGTTGAGTGGGGCACATGAATCAGAAAGATACCAAGTTCCATGCCAGCATAGGTTACATTCCTGAGACTCTGTCTCATAGTAATAGCAAACCAGAACATTTTTGAAAGAATTTCTTAAAACCACTAGATTTCATTAAACAGACAGGAAAATTCAACTTAGAAAAAAATGCAGTCATATTGGCAAAATTTAAGCATAACAATATACTAGATGCTTAAAGAATAACAGAAGCATTTACTTAACATTTCTGAAGGAAGAGGTGAAGATAAACTTCCTTCATGACCCACAACTGCTCTTAGATATATGTCTTCACAGAAGCTGTGTTACAGACACACACATACGTTTATGTATGTGAGAAGCCCAAGATGGGTCTTCTTTATCAGTGAGACCCCGAGAGAGACACTGAGGCACAAATCGTTGCAAAAGCATGAGGTTTATTGTACTGACGCATCCTTCCTACGCGTAGCGGTAGTCCTCCATAGAGTCCCCCACGCAGAGGGGGCAGGAGGACACCCCAGGAGATTTTCAAACTTGCTTATATACTTTTTTCTTAGAAACCATATAACCTTTAGGCTGATTGGTTGGATACACTGATACCACATAACCTTTAAGCTGATTGGTTGGGTGCAATGACATAGCTTGGTATATTCCAGGTGTATCGTTCTGTAGCTAGGGAGTGATGAGCTGAAACCTACTCGTATGTGAATATAACTGGAACTTTTCCTTATCTGGGTGCCAAGGTTTCTGGAAAAGTTCAGGCAAAGTTCAGGCCTACTTGTACGTTCTCAAGCCTTACTAAAGTTTGGTCAAGCTTTAGCCTTTGCCCTTACATATGCATGTGTGCATGTATGTATGTATACATACACATTCAATCACCATAACTAAGCCGTTTGTTATTTTAGCTCAAAACTGGTAAAAATTCAAGTTTACCATCAAAAAGGTGAAGGAAAACTGCTACTTTTGTGATCTGTAATTCTATTAATGCAACTTTAATCAAGAAAAGGTTTTAGAAATCTGGGCCCTAAGATAACAACAGACTGGACAATTCAAAATATTCAGTTTCCTTACACTTACATCACTGATCTCAAAAGACTATGGACAGTTGCACAAACATCATTTTCTCTATCCAGCCACTTAAAATCATGCGCTTACTATGACTGATAAGGCTGCACGCGTGAAACCAAGAGTCCACGTGTAAGATTCAAGACAGCATAAGAGAAGTACACTGTTACCGTCGCAGTGTTAACTAACCTGGTCATACGTGTCTGTATTTAATTCTAGGAATTATATAAGCAACCTTCATGGCCCCAGAGAAGCCAGGAATTACTGAAAGCTTGCAGGGTATCAGTCTTTTCACAATACCACTTCTGTACTCTAGGAACTAGGAATAATACCTTTCTAATATATGTATTTCAACGCTACTTTAAGTAAATTTCATGGACATACTAACGAACTTATCAGCTCAGAAGTCTTAAGATATTTTCCAAACCCTGAGTCAGGCAGGCTGCCTATCACTTATTTCCAGCTTTGCCGCTTTAGGCCCATAAAGAAATAAAAGAACAATCACCGAAATGATAAAAATTTCTCTTTACGATCATCTGTTGTGAGCTACTACGGATTAATTTAATAGCCTATTGCCCCTTGCACTTGTTTATTTGTATTTATTAAAATTTATTTGTATAAATTATCCGTAACTTTCTTTAGAGCCTATCCCTGAAAGGCATTTTTCTTTTACTTTCTTCGAAAAGAAACAAATGCTGTTTTATTTATTGCATGAGTAATTTAACCAGTATTTGTATTCCTATGGAATTATATGCTCATTTCATATTAGAGATTGCCAACTTGACAGGCAGGCTCAAATTGGTGAAGGCACGGGAGTTTCAGGTTGTTTTAATATGGGTGTGTCTATTCAACAGCTTTGAAATGTTAAGAACTTAAAAATTCTTTACATTGTCTTTTACAACCAGTAAACAAAACTCCTCAAGAAACGACACTAATATTTATCACCATAAATAAATAAAGCAGTCATTGGAGTGTAACTTAGCAGTAGAGATCCTGCTTAAGGCTATGGAGGGTTGCCCTTCTAAGTTTAATGGGTTTATTTACTGAGAATAGATTTATGCAGTGTTTTGAAACAGAGAACAGTGTGGATGAAGATCAGTTGGTCCCAGTTACTAGTTTTGAATCCCTAAGGCAAATGACATCTACGAAGGATTGACTTCTCCAGTCTGATTTGGGTCTAGGTTAGTGGTGTGCACTTTTAATTCCAAGACTCAGGAGGCAGAGGCACATAGAAGGCCCCACCTTCCTGATCTAAAGGTCTATTTGCATAATGAAAGAAATCTCATTGGTTAACTCTTCCCACAACCCTTTGGCAGCCTAACTATGTCACCTTTATGGTGGGGCAACTCAAGGCAACTCACTCCCATTGCTGCCTGAGGCTGGGGTGAGTGCCACGTGACTTTCTCAACAACAACTTTAGAGTGCAGCTTCAATTACTGTGCTCACACCCTTTGGACAGGTATAGGAAGCAGTCCTTTAGCAGAAAGCAGCAGCCACTTACATCTATAAAGCAAGCCTTTTCAGCAATAGATATCACACATCCTGTCAGAGTGTCAGTCTGCAGGCGCAATGTTACCTTTAAAGGTACAGGGGTGCACACACACATCAATCAGCAAATACAATATCTGGAGATATGTTCAAATATTTTCCAACAACATAATATGCATCATAATACAAAACAGTTTTAAACTGTATGTCCATAAGAGACTTTTACTTATAATTGTTGACTTGTACTTCCAACTTTTGCCAAAAGGGGGAAGAATTTACCTATATCTAAATTTCAAATAAATTGTGTTGCTATTTCTTTCATACTACACTACACAGAAAAAAAAAAAAAAAACAACAAAAAAAAACTGTTCGAATTGTATTTCCGATCTGCACCTTTCTGGTATGCCAAATAACTCCTTTATAGGGTAGGGATTTAAGACTCGGGTAATAACAATCAGTTCCTTGTAGTCTCTGTCAACAGGGCGCACATGCACGGGGAGCTCAGAGTCCTGCTTCATTCAGGGCAGAATGAATTTCTTTGCACAAGTGTTTGTCACATGGCTAACATATAGGAAAAAAATCAAGATGGAAAGGTGACAGCACCTGCTTCAACACACACACACACATACACACACACACACACACACACACACACACACAGAAAGGGGGGGCACTTTTTCTAGACATGTACAAACTCACACAAATAGTTTGCAATTGTTATTTCATTCAACTGAGAAAATACCTATGTTGCTGTACTCACAAGACAAGCACAGGCTGCTTGTAGCTCAGTGGTAGGGAGAGTGCCTATTATGCGTGAGGACCTAGGTTCAATTCCCAGCAGCAAAAAGAAGTGGAGGAATTTAAGCGTATTTTGAAACTTTGCAAAGATTTTCTTAAACTGATTACCACACTAAAAGAACAAACTTGCTCATTCACAACTTATCTCCAACTCTCAGATTTTTTCTTCCACATCACAAAGTTGTTTTAAATGTCTGAAGTGGTAAAATTTATCAGTTGTTTAAAAGGTAAATATGCATTTTTGGACTTCAAGAGATATTCCTTGCTCAAGTTAGGAACAATTATTTTTTTAATATCCTTTTCATAAAGTTGGTTTGTTACACTTTTCAAAATAGGACCAAAAATGTGGGGAAAGTTAAATATTGTTTTGAAACTTTGTAAACATTTATTTTTAAGTTGACCAAATTAAACTGATTGCCAAGATCATATTTACTTTACCGCATTCACTGCTATATATCCATCAATTATTCGTCTTTATTTCTAAACCAACCTCTCATATTTTAATGAAAATATTTAGTATCCTTAATGGCATTTTAAAACAAGGAGCAGGGGGATGAGATTGGTCCACTTTAGCCAGTCAATGTCCTTTTTATGCCAGCATCAAAAGGCCATTACTGCCTAAGCATAGTTAGTCTAGGGATAATTCATATTTCACTAAATCTGGGGAAACCATCAAATAGAATAAGAAATTTTAGACTAAGTAACTGACTCACCCAGCTTATTAATGGATGACTACCTGCTCTGTTTCTGAACCGGATTGTTAGCTATGTGACTTAGATGCGGTAAGAGTTGGCATGAGATCAGTGAACAGCTCTGCTTCCATAGCTGCTTTATGATAGCAAAATAACTTACAACAAGCCATACCTTAAAATTACTAAATGCAAATTTGCTAATTTAAATGCACTAAATTCTTCTAACTTGGGCTTACTTGACCGGAATAAAGTACAAGGACTCACATCTATTGTGCGTTTGGTGATTTCACAACTCTAGAAAGGACTTTACAACTAGAAGGACATTAGAGCAGTTAAGAAAGGTCACTGGGCACTACCTGATTTTAAAAAACAAGAAGTGTCTTTATTTCTGGACCATCCAACCTTTCTCTATTACTTTCCTATTTGTCTGAAAAGAGGCTAATCAAGATATGTCAATGCCACCTAAACAGGTATAAAAATAAATTAGGATACCAAGGTGACTGCTTTGTTTCACCCTAACACCAACATTATTTCCTGCAGAAGGTTCATGTTTCCCCATACTTCTCTCCCTCAAACACAAACTGCTTTCTCTGAAATAATATGGGGACATTAAGCAGATCTACACCTATTCTTGAGATCCTTTAATTATATGCAGAGCGCACATACATTTCTCTTATTATAAGTACATTTTAAAACAATGGCCAATGCAGGCGTTTCTCCAGCTCTAACACAGTTATTACCATCATTTCAGGTGTCCCCCTCCCACCTTAGATGCCCAGAGATGGAGCATCACTGAGGGTCAGTAAAACAGAGATCTTGCTCACACAGCATTTAATACAGCACACTACCACAGACCAATACATCAACCTGGTGTTAATCAGCAAGTTCTACTATAGGTGTAATTGAGGTTGTTTACAGATGTCCTTCTACTTCCCTGAAACTGAAAAACATATCCTGGTCTGCAAGCTTCAATTATGAATGCCTTATGCAAGGGCACCCTTTAAAGATTTAATATAGCTATGCTACAAGTTCAGTCTAAATAATTTTTCCCATTAAAGATTCAAAACCCCTTATTGAGAATCAAATACATACACCAATAGGTGAATCTCAATAAAACTTTATGGTATGACCACAATCTGTCTTATCGATCAAGAGAATCTTAAACATGGGATTGGAGAATAGTTTCTGGAAAAAATGTTTCTGTGAAGCCTCAATACTGAGCTTATACAGATCTCTAATCGCAGTTAAATTAACTTCCAAGTACAGATAATGGGGTTTGGTCATTCATTATTAGCAATACTATTAGCAATAGTAAATCATAGATATGTTAAAAACACAATCAACACACGTAAGCTACTAAAGAATCAGCCTTTGTTGTGGGAGTTCAGTACATAGTTAGGCAAAATTTTATATCATGAAATTTATCTCATAATAAAGTATTACTATCAGATGTAATTTTCTAACATCGATAGTGCAAATGACAAACAGAAGAGTTGTTTGAATATGATTTCACATCACAGTAATGTCAAACAAAATCTAAAATAGGGGACCAGCTACATATCGATAGCTTCTCATTGGTAACAAAATGTCAGTGGTGCTCTGGTATCGATGTGTATGGATTGGATTTAGTTATTGATTTCTGTGTCCTATGTTTTATTCCTTAAATAAAGCTTATCTATCCCTTAAAACACTGAAAATGTGCCGTTTGCCAATTCTGTAAAGGATAGACAGTTTAATGCCATAGGATGCTGACCTGTAGAATTAAGGAGAGTTACTAGATTAAAGGAAAATACCTCTAAAGCCACTCTTGGTTTTCCCACTGTGAAACTTAGTAATAATAATTGAGTAGTAATATTTTTCCAGCAGAGCCAATGTGTTTAGGTCAGTCATCTGCAAATTCATAAGGCTTAAAATACATTTTAAAAATTGGAAAATGTCACTTAATAATTTGACATGAAATAATTTGAATGACAATGATTTTCATACCATACATATGTGGATCTATAAAAACTTTTATGTATAAGAGTTTTTGTAAAGATTACATTGTTAGGCATAGGATGAACATGAAATTATTAACATTCTGGCTTTAGAAAGTTTTAAAAGAGCCCCCTTTAGTATCATTGTAACTGGTAAAACCAATGACATATAGGAGGTGGGGATCCTATTCTCAACTGTCATGAAGGCATGAGATCATTACTTCTAAGCTCTGGGGGAGTGGGGAGAGAAGAGAGAGAGAGAGACCATAGATATTGTTAGAGGACAGCATACCAGAATTTGCTGTTACTTAGTGAAAAAGAAACCAAACATATTTCAATACAAACAGAAAGCTAAGAATTTTATTGCCTTTAAAATCCATGGTATAGGTTAAGTACTAATTAGAATCTTGTTTAATGGAGAACACCAGGTAGCAGTATCGTTCTGCAACCAACATTGCTCTTCAAACATTCTCAGGTAGTCTCATGCTTATATTAGATAGGCCATGTAAAGTCATGATGAAATTAGAAAAATCTAACAGATAGTTACATGGAACTGTCCTCTAAGATAATTAGGCTAGTAAAAGTAAGTGCCTTTTTCATCAACCCCAAGATACCCACATTATCTTGTCTTTTTGTTTTAGCTGTTGTCCTTAACTATTTGTTCAGGAGAAGCTAATGTTAGCATAATAATATGATAACCTATCCTTGTGGATGCCCCATAACACAGATTTTCCCAAATTAATAATTTTTAGAATTACAGAAATAATAACTTTAAATTGTAGGTTCCAACACTAATTAGTATCATGAGAAAGGCTAAAAGAAGAAGTCGCCTAATTCCTATCTTCTTTTCAACAGATCAACACCACTGTGGAAACGCTCTAATGATTGAGGGAAATTGAAACAGTACTGCACCTTCTGCCACATGTCTCATCCTCAAGTTATTGAGGCCTATGCATTCAGAGCTCTAAAAGCAGTGGGGAGATGGTCCTCAAACCCCAACTTCCAGAAGTAAACTACAACAAAGCTTTAAGAATCTACACAATGATTCAGGGAAGTTTAAATCACTTCTACCTAAATTATGCAAGACTGTCCCTTCTTTGGATATATTATAGGAAGGATTGATTTGCTTGCCAAGAAATAATATGTGGTTGAGAAAGATTGGTCCAAGAAACAGAGTAAGATTTATGACTAAGAATAAAAGGTCACTAGAGCAGAATAGAAAGATGCCAGTGTCTAAAACACCCATGTTTTCAAAGTAGTAGATTGCAACTTGTCAGCTGTCTTGAGGGAAATAGTGTTCTGTATCAGAATATATAAACTCATTGCCTCTTTTACCAGAAGTCTTGCTGGGGAAGGCACGTGTGATTAGAGTGAGCTAAACTTCAGTGTTCTTTTCAGCAAAAGTCAGTTTCATTTAGATAATCTCCAGAAAAACTAAAGGTTCACAGAACATGTAATCCCCCCTGTCTATACAGTAAAATCCTGCCTCCCCACCACACAACACTCATAGCCTTAAAGTATTCTGGTCTACAACACTACTCTCTGTAGGAGAAACTAGACCTGCCACTGGACAGAACAAGTCCTGAGACCTGCCCAAACTTGCCCAGAGATAAGAAGAGCCAAAGCAAATAGCCTGCAGTCTGGCAGCCAATGGGACACTGGGCTGGGCAGAGGGTATAAAAGAGCACCCTTCCTGTAATAAACTGAGTCTGCTTCTTGCCACTTACCTGACTGCCAGAGGCTGTGCATTTTGCTTCTCCTCCAACTCTGCCCTCCCCCAAGGGTCCCATGGATGTGCACAACATATATCAGATCTTAGCTTGTACAAGTAGAATATATTATTTTACAAAGTAAGTTGCAAGACACTTTCCCAATCACAAACCAGTAAATGATCATCTCAACTTCATTTCTATTAAAAATTATAAAACAGGGCTGGAGAGATGACTTAGAGGTTAAGAGCACTGGCTGCTCTTCTAAAAGTCCTAAGTTCAATTCCCAGCAGCCACATGGTGGCTCACAACAATCTATAATGGAATCTGATCCCCTCTTCTGGCATGTGGGAGTACATGCAAAAGGAGCACTCATATACATAAATAAATAAATAAATCTTTTTTTAATGGAAAATGCAGATGTTGTGGATACAGCATAAAGAAATAAATAAAATTTTAAAAGAAGTGTATAGCAAATTCTTCAAGTAATAGTGTAATTAAAAATACTACTTTACAAAAAAAATCTAAAATTGACAAACTGGAGTCCTGCAGATCATTTACATTTCTAAATTTAGCTTAACACATAGCCCACAGACTAAATCTGTTCTCAAGTATTGTCACAAATATTTGAGCAAAACTAAATTTCTTCCACATGACCCAAACTACTTCCTGACATTACTAAAATAAATTTGGCTTTTTCCTCCATAATCTATCATAAGCAAACAGGCATTTAATCAGAAGCTATCCAGGACCTTTGATCACACACACACACACACACACACACACACACACACACACACACACACACACCTGGATAGGAGAACATATAGGACATTCTATGAAACTTCAACTAAATCACACAATTAGGAGATTTGAATGACTTTTTTGCTTTAGAAAGTTTACTTTTAACAAAAAAAAATGTTACATATATTAACACACTACGGCTCTGTCATCATTTTAAATGAATTTTATAAAAGTATTTTTATCTTCAATAAACATCAAGTTTATATGAACTATGTATGAAAATTCAATGCTTTTTTTTTTTAAGGACCTCTAAGAGGTAGGCAGATCTCTATGGCTTTGGGCCCAGCCTAGTATACATAGTAAGTTCCTGGCTAGCCAAGTTTACACAAGACCCTGTCTCAACCCTCCCCTCAAAGGGACCTCTACCAAGACACCTATCTACTCTCTCCTTAAATTCAACCCTTTCAGATCTCTTACATGAATGTGGATTTTCTTCTTCAGAAAGTATCTCCACTTTCTTATGTTCACATTACCAACTTTCCTAAAACTACAGAAATGAGGTAATAATAAAATTAACTCACCAGTTATTAATAGCTCATTAAATAACAAAGATGGCAACAACAAAGAATTTCATGAAATCCTAATACTTCTTTGATAAATTTCTTTCTTTTTGTAAATTAAGGACAATATTTCCAGGCATAAATTAGCTGCAGAGCCAGGCACAGTACCCTAAGTGTTTAATCCCAGTACTTGGAGAAGGCAAGGTAAGCAGATCTAAGTTCTACTCCAACCTGGTCTAAAGCTCAGGTCGAGCCACACAATGAAACCTTGTCTCAAAAGGAATGTTGTAAAGATCCAGGATTTTCAAATGCTCCAAAATAACAAAGGATACTTAGTTGGTAACAAAGGGGTCTGATACATGAACGCAAAGTCATTACTGAGTTTATATCACTTTCTAGCTGCATAGAATTAGGATAAGTTATTTAGAAGAGGGTAATTCAATCAGTATTCTGCTTTTGTTCATATTACTCATGTGTGCACACACATACAGGCTTGCGCATGACGGAGGAGGCAGGAGTGTAGATGACAGAGTGTGGAGTCAGTGTGGAGTTACTTCTGTTTCCCTCCCTCCCTCCCTCCCTCCCTCCCTCCCTCCCTCCCTTCCTTCCTTCCTTCCTTCCTTCCTTCCTTCCTTCCTTCCTTCCTTCCTTCCTTCCTTCCCTCCCTCCTCCCTTCCCTCCTCCCTTCCTTCCTTTTTTCCCTGGGATTTAATTCAGGTCTTCAGGTTTGCACAGCAAATGCCTTTACCCCCTGATCCACCTCACCAGTCCTCTGTTACAGTGTTTTAAATAGCAGGCAATTTTTTCTATATTTTTGGTTGTGAGCTTAGTCTTTGAAGACCAAGCCATTTCTCCAACCCATTTTTTTTTCTAAATAAGCAAAGTCATAGCCCTTGTTTAGAAATCTACATACTCATATACTGAAATCTTGGTGTTACAATAACTAGCATGATTTCTTTCCTAACTACACCCAACACAATATCTAAAATTACTCTATACTTTATACTTTTATGATAGTCAACTAAATATTATCCTTGGTGTCTCAATTATCTATGAAAGTATACAGTCCCACAACACTTGACAAAGAAAAAAAATGGTAAGATCTGATTCTTTCTTTTTTTGTTTGGTTTTTGTTTAGTTTTTTGAGACAGGGTTTCATGTGTAGCCCTGGCTGTCCTGGAAATCACTCTGTAGACCAGGCTGGCCTTGAACTCAGAGATCTACTTACCTGTAACCCCTGGGTACTGAGAGTGAAGGCTTGCTTGCACCACCTCCACCCAGTAGACCTGATTCTTTCAATATCAACTAAATTATGATAATCACCTAATATCTAGGATAAAATTTATTGATTTGTTTGAAATTCTCAAAGAACTTTTCAAGATTTATTTATATTTTATATATATAGGTGCTTTGTCTGCCTGTATATCTATACACCATAAGCACATCAGGCACCCACAGAGGCACAGGTGCCCTCATATCACCTGGAACTGGAGTTACAGTTGGTTGTGAGCTGTCTACTGGGACCTGAACCTGGGTACTCTGAAAGAGCAGCAAGTACTCTTAACCTCTGAGCCATCTCTTCAGTTCTACCAACTCTTTACTTTTACTGCTTCTTTCCTGTACTTTCCACTGTTCTACTTGTAACAACTTATGTTTAAAACCTTAAATTACTTTACATTATATTCTTCATTGGTTCCCTGTTGATTTTGTATGTACTTCATATTCCTTGATAACATAAACAATTTTATTATTCATGTCTGACACTGAGTCTGTAGACAGTTCCTACCATTTATCCATATTACCAAAAATCCTTGTTATGTCTTTTTAAAAGAAAAAAAAGTCAATTTTGTTTCAATTACCCTAGTTTTGTCTTCTGCTCCTGTAGCAGAACACTTGGAAGAAGTTTTTGTTATTTTGGTTTCTTTAAAAACACAAAATGGTGTTTGCACTAGGTTTATGTTCTCATCCCAGGTTTGGTAAATGTTTGAGTTGGATTTGAAATGCTTGATGCAGGTGGCTATAATTTGGTTAGGTGCAGTCGTTCTGACACATGTAGCTTGTTCTTGGGATTGTATGCCACTTGGGTTTATGGGAACTTTTGCTTAGATTATTGCTTATATGAATCTGAACTATGAAGAGCGCTGTGGTTTTGTGAATTTTCTTGTGGAGAATAACTGGTTCCTTAAAAGAGAAAGAATAAAGAACAAAAGGGTCTGAAGCCCGGAGAGTCAAGGCAGGTCTTGGTTGTGGTTCATTGGTTTGGTTTATCTGTCATTAGTGTGTTGATTCTTACTTAAAAGAACATAGGTTGGAGAGAATGAGTTACAGATAGTGAGCAGAGATGCTACTCTAACTTATCATCAGCTAGTTCTCTTCAAGCTTAGGACAGCCTAAGAAAGGCTGTGAAAATTTCTATCTTTTGCTCATTCTATCAAGGCTGCCTGCAAAAGCGGTGAAAATTTCTTTCTATCCTTCCTTTCTTTTTCCCTAACTTGAGGGTAAAACATTGCTGATAACAAGTATATGCTCCAGCCTCCAAAGTTCTGGTATTTTTGGCATTTGCCATCATGTCCATCAATTCCATACTTCTAAGTCTTTTCATATGCTGTTTTTCCTCTTAAGAGTAAACAGTATCTTCAATTGGCTAAATTATTATTATTATTTCTGTTATACCATTGGCCAAAAAAAAAAACAGAGATCACATGGATCAGAACGAAAAGCAATATTACTCTTGAATTCTAAATCAAAACCTATACGATATGAAGAGAAGAGCAACATTTCCAGACTTTACATGTTTAAATAACAAGCTGGACAGTGGCTTATGTGGGGTCAGAGGATCAAGGCAAGGCTTTCCTCAGGTGAGTACTAAATCCAAGACTACCCTGGCCTGCTAAAGACTAGGTCTCAAAATAAGTCTGATCCAATTTTTTGTTAGTTTGGTTTTTTTGTTTGTTTGTTTGTTTTGTTTTGTTTTGTTTTGTTTTTTGAGACAAGGTTTCTCTGTTGTAACTCTGACTATTCTGTAGACCAGACTGGCCTTGAACTCACAGAGATCTGCATGTCTCTGCCACCTAAGTGCTAGAATCACCACCACCATCCAGCTATTTGTCCTTCTTGTTCTTCTTCTCCTTCTTCTTCTTCTTCTTCTTCTTCTTCTTCTTCTTCTTCTTCTTCTTCTTCTTCTTCTTCTTCTTCTTCTTCTTTCTCTTCTCCTTCTCCTTCTCCTTCTCCTTCTCCTTCTCCTTCTCCTTCTCCTTCTCTTCTTCTCTTTTCCCTTCTCCTTCTCCTTCTTCTCCTTCTCCTTCTCCTCCTCCCCCTTCCCCCCCTCGTCTTTCTCCTCCTCCTCCTTCTTCTTCTGCCTATATATGTTATTCCACTTTTTCAAATCACAACCAACATTGGCATTTAGTGGTTATATAAAAATGATCTCAAAGCTGGGCAGTGGTGGCACATGCCTGTAATCCCAACACTTGGGAGGCAAATCTCTGTGAGTTTGAGGCCAGCCTTGTATACAGAGTGAGTTCCAGGACAGGCAGAGTTACAACAGAGAAACTCTGTCTCAAAATACATGGTTTTTCAGAAAAAAAAGGGGGGTTGGGGGTGTGTGTGTGCTGGAACACACCTTCAAACCCAACACTCTGGAGGCATAAGCAAGCAGATTTCAGTTTGAAGAAAGTCTGTTCTACACAGCAAGTTTCAGGCCAGCCAAGGTTACAATGGAAACTTTGTCTCAAAGAACCTAAAACTAAGCCCAGGCTTGATGGTGTAATCCTTCATTCTAAGCACCTGGGAGGCAGATGTAAGAGGATCTATCTGTCTGTGAGTTCAAGGTGAGCCTGGTCTACATTGCAAGTTCCAGGACAGCTAGGACTATATAGAACGAATGTCTCCAAAAACCAAACAAAACAAACAAAAACATGTCTCTTATCATTACATCGAAATATTAAAATTCTTTATTACTTAACCCTCAAGTGTCTTTACAATTTAAGCATTTCCAACAGAATCAGCCTTTTATGTGTTGATAAAGATTCAAAATTATTCTTATAAATCACAAATATTAAATGCAAAAATATTTTATGCATCTTCTCCTCATAGTTGCCAAAATATTTCAAGTATCATACTTTGCAAATACTAATTTTATGGCTACCAAAACAGACTAGTTCTATGAGGTCAGAACATTTCAGAACAAGCTGTTATGTCATACAAATTAAGAATAAACAATAAATCTATACCTATGCAAATTTATTAACCATACATATCCTAAATACCCTTAAGTACTAATACTGCTTTTGAAAGTGTGTGTGTGTGTGTGTGTGTGTGTGTGTGTGGTGTTAGTGCAGGTACATGCTACATCTTAAGTGTGCCGCTCAATGGAAAATTCAGTAGTAGGTTCTCTCTACCATGAATTCCCAGGATCAAGATCATTGTTGGGCTTTTACAACAAAGTGCTTTGACCTGATGAGCCATCTCAATGTCTCAGAAATATGTGCAGATAAACTTTATAAAATAATTGCTGGCACCTAAAGTCAGTGATTGTTTTCAAAACATATGACGACTAACTCAAGATTACTACTGAACCATCATGGATCAAATTCATGACTGGGGAGATTTTAGTGTTTAACGTAATTTTATCTAAAGCAACTGTGGCTATCATTACCCAAATTCACTATATACACTGGTCCATGCAGTTGCCAAAAACAATTAGAAACATCTCTACTGCCAGGCATTAGTTAGATGCCACAGGACATTACATTGGCTACTAAAGATGCATGCAAATTATAATACTGTCTATTAATATAAAAAGTTGACAGGGAAGTCCTTAAAGTTGAAAAAAATCAGAATACATCTTCCAGCAAATAATCACTCTAATGCGCAGATTCCTAATAATGTCAAGTTGAGAGTTCCTCCTTTGGTGAAACTCTCTGGAGCTGCAGTTTATAAAGACTACATTAAACCAGTTTTATTAAAATATCCTTCTCAAGGCTATCCCTCTCCTAACTTCTATGATTCAGAGTGATTCAGATGTTGTCAAGTAAACTGTAGCAAACTTCTTGCAATCCTGACAAGCAGCCAAATTGGTTACCATTATGTCACACTTGTTAAGTTTTTGTTTTTAAACCCCCATATAACCCCACTAAATTTGTGAATGATATAATGGATGTGAACAAATGCCCTCATTCTCTATAGCTTTGGATATATATCTCTCATTTACTAAATATCAGTCATTTTCCTTTCTAACTCTAAAAGAAACAGTGAGTGAACTTAGCTCTTTGGAGCTGACACTAACTTTTAACTATTCAGAGGAGTACATGGCATATACCCCAGCACTCAGAATCTGGCAGAAAAACTGCCATGAATCAGAGGCCAGCCTGGGACAGATAACAAGGCCCTGTCTTAAGAACAAAAGCAAAAACAAAAACAAACAAACAAACAAACATTCAAGGTGGTAAGAGCAGGCCTAAGAATTGCAAATCACTGAAAAACTGTTAAACCTCAGAGTGGCGTGAGCTGAGCAACACTGTAACTAGGTCACTCTAGTTCTTGTATGGGAAATAACTATGTAGCAAAAGTAAAACCAGCACTCGCACTCTTCAGATTCACCATAGAAGGTAACAGTGAAGACAAAAATAATCCTATTCGAGGTACTAGGAAGGACTCGATCTGAAGGCAGAAATAACTCTTATGTACAGGGAAGAGTCTAGCTGAACTTACAAGAACATTAAATCAATGATTATATCAATGCCTACATTTGGTAGCAACCACATCTGGTTGATTGCTTAGGGTATATTGATCACACATCAGGATAAGGCCCTACTCCCCAGACTCCTTGGCCAACACAAACTGGATTTTATGGAAAGAAGGAAAGAGAGGAGAGAGGATAAAAATTGGATGGGTAGGTGGTGGAGTATCTGGGAGGAGTTGGGAAAAGGGGATGAATGTGATCAAAATATATTGTATTAATTTTTCAAAGAATAAATAAAACATTAAAACTAACATGAGCCTTGCAGCCTGAGGAGCTATCTCCTCTCTGGAACATTCTTCAGGGGCTGCAGGCGATTACCATCTCTGTGACTCGTAGGGCTAACCTTTGGCCTTGTCCTTCCCTGGCCTCTTAATCTATATCAAGCAAGTGTCTTCACACTGGGCAAACATACTGTGTTCATTTCTGTGTACAGTCATACCCAAAGGATACTTGCTGGAGCACCAGCTGTCCCTTCTATGTGGAATCTACCTATCTTGCCAGGTTCTAGTGACACTCCATCAAGAAGATCACTCCAATCTCCTGAAGAGTCTCTCTTTGCACAGTCGTATCACCATGACTTAGAGTAATAGCATAAAGTTCCTTATCATTGTGTGCTTCTGCTCTGAGCTCTGTGTATCTTAATGTCCTTAAGTATTTAATACCAATACCCTATTGTGGGTGCCTTATGTGTACTTGCCGTGTAAGTACTACTGTAATATGCACAGTTACAGTGTGAAATGTGTCAGAGGTGTCCAACAACTGCTGTATGTCACACAGTTACAGGATTCTGGGATATTTTCCCCTGTCTCCCTCACAGCCCTATAACACAGTACTACATTTCCTCCTAGTTTCTACACTCTAGCCACTGTGACTCTTTTGTCCCCTTTCTTACAAAGCAAACCAAGTCAGGTTTGTAGAGATAGGTCGATTAGGATCTCGAGGCAATCCCAGGCTACATAAGTCCCTGCCTCAGAAAACTAATAACACAACCAAACTAAAACAAAATAAACACAAAGCAACCCAAAACAAATCACAAGCCTCAAATTCAGTTTCCCCTCAGAACATTTGTACTGGATTTTGTTTGGAATGCCTTTCCTTGCTTGTAGAGCTGGTTCTTGCTTTTCAATGCAAGTTACTTCCCAGAAGTCATCCTGAACCACTCTGGCTAAAACTGCCCCATACTAGCTTTTCTTCATATCAGCTCTCATGTTCATTTCACTTACATTTCTCATATTTTCTCATTTCTCCTTTGTGTGCTTGTTAAGCTAAATCATTTACTGCAATGGAAACTTCCTGTAAGCAAGGAAGTTTGTGTGGTCTGTTGCTCTGTGCTAAATCTTAGGACCTACAATGCCACCTAGTAGTTAGTGCTCACTTATAAAATACTTGAACTAATGAATTACTTGAGTATTTACCCTTTTAGCCTCAGTTTTGTGTGACCGCCTAGATTATAGTCCGTAGCAATTGCAGTTTCTACCATATAACTTACTGTTGCATATTTATGTTCTTATGCCTTACATTGTTTATTTAATCACTAGTTCATATGAAGTGTTTGTAACTTTCTGGCTAGAATTTGTGGCCAATGGATGCTTTCATTTCCTAGTTTTATCCTGCAGAGGGCAGATCAGAGAAAGCCTCTCACCTAGCAGTTGGGGTGGGGGAGATAGGAATTCAGAGGTAGAAAGGGAGTGGCCAGTGTACTTTTTTCTGCTTTCTTGGCTCTTATTCATCCTGAGTCTAGAATACATTTTTACATATGTCTTAACAGGTGCTCGAGTTTACTCAGCCTAAGGCTTGAGGATTTTGTTCAGATTTCCTGAAGGTTCTAGGCTTGTATCCTAGCGGAACTAGAAACCACTAGAAGCCACAAGGTATTTCAAAAGAAATTAACTCCTTTCTGAGATTATTTTCTACCTGGGTGCACTGAAGAAATGAAAAATCACTTGATTGAGAGAGTTCTGGAAAGAATGTTGGATGATTAACCTACATGTTTTGTGTTTCTTTTATTTTAATACTTAAGACTTATTCAGAAATTATCCCCAGAAAAGGGAAGAATTACTCTGATAATGTATCAGACCACAGATAATGTAGACAAATTATGATGGCATAAAACAGATAGACATATAGGGCAACACAGAAACACACACAAGAGCTACTGACTCTATTTCAGAAGAGAATTTAAATAGTTGATAAATACATAATAGTCAACATCCTTAACATAAAAAAAAAAAATAGAAGTCAGGCTGGAGGGAGTGGGTCAGTCAATACTCTGCAAGCAGGAAATTTGAGGGCAACCCTTAGGATCCATATAAAAGCACCAGATGCTGTGGTGATGTGCATTTGTAATCCCAGCACTGGGAAGGAGGAAGCAGGAGCAGCACCCCTGAGGTTCACTGGCCAAGCCAGTCTAGCCCAAGTTGTGAGCTCCAGGTCAGTGAGAGACCCTTTCTCCAAGAAGTGACATTCCTGAGGATGACATGTAAAGTTGTCCTCTGTCCTTCATTTGCACACAAACACACTTGTACACACACCTACAACACCATCAGGCACACACACTCACATCCAAAGGAAAAATGAAGAAAACAAAAACTTAAGGGCAACATGAAATGGATTTAGATCAGAGTCAAAAAGTTCACTTCATAGCAAACTAGATAGATAGATACATAGATACATAGATAGATACATAGATAGATACATAGATACATAGATAGATACATAGATAGATATATAGATACATAGATACATAGATAGATACATAGATACATAAATAGATACATAGATACATAGATAGATACATAGATATATAGATACATAGATAGATACATAGATACATAGATACATAAATAGATACATAGATACATAGATAGATACATAGATACATAGATAGATACATAGATACATAGATAGATACATAGATATATAGATACATAGATAGATATATAGATACATAGATACATAGATAGATACATAGATACATAGATAGATACATAGATAGATATATAGATACATAGATAGATACATAGATACATAAATAGATACATAGATACATAGATAGATATATAGATACATAGATACATAGATAGATACATAGATAGATATATAGATACATAGATACATAGATAGATACATAGATAGATATATATAGATACATAGATACATAGATAGATACATAGATAGATATATAGATACATAGATACATAGATAGATACATAGATAGATATATAGATACATAGATACATAGATACATAAATAGATACATAGATACATAGATAGATACATAGATACATAGATAGATACATGGATACATAGATACATAGATAGATACATAGATACATAGATAGATACATAGATACATAGATAGGCAGGTAGGCTACAAATCTGCCTCTCTGGCCATCAAACCCAAAACATTTATTGATATTTGAGATGAATAGCCACTGAGTGTTTCTGTCACTGACACATTCAAAAACAGGTAAAGAGAGACTACAGTTAGGAATAACAAGCTCCTTAATACAAATTCCTGAGTGCAACGGTATTTTGAATTCTTTCTTTTTGTTTTTGTTTTTGATTTTTTGAGACACTGGGGAACACCCTGGGGAGAGCAGGCTGGCTTCAAACTTGCAACCGTCTCGCCTCTTCCTCTTCAGAGCTAAGATTACAAACTTTAGCATAATTTACTAAAAATTATCTGAGAAAGAAAGGAGCCTCAGCAAAATTTTAAGAGTACGTAAAGTGTGGCTGGGAAGTAGAATACTTAGCCAATGTGAGCAAGGCACCACCCTGATGCCAGAGGAGGGAAATGCAGGCAGGTGGTGTGTGCTTAGAATCAAAGCATTTGGGGAGCTGAGACAGGACTGCCAAGAGTTTCAGGGCAGCCTCAGCTACATATTGAACTTAAGAACTTCTCTCAATAAAAAAACAAAAAACAAAGACAAAACTGAAGGCAGAATAAAACAAACAATAAATAAGATCAAACAATAAAAACAAAGAACAAAAACCCAACAACCAAAAGCAGAAAAAAAGACATCCTTGAGACAGGGTTTCTCTCTGTGTAGTCTTGGCTGTCCTAGAATTCACTCTGTAGCCCAGGTTGGCCTCAAACTCAGAGATGTGCCTGCCTCAGACTCCCAAGTGCTGAAATTAAAGACATGTGCCACCACTGCCCAGCTATCATTCATTTACTCTAAATGTCTATATTATAGAGAGAAATAAATAAGCATGCTGGTTTAAGTAATTTTACTTCTTCTGTAAAACACCCCAATTATGTCCTACAGAAAAATGAAATCATGCTAAAAAAAATCACAGTTTTAATTCATTAAAAATGACTCACAAATTTCAAGTTACACAATATATAAATATATTGGCTTAAAAAATACATCTTTCTGCTTCTCCATTTTTTTTTCATGGGCGTGGAGGGGGGATTTCATTCCAGCCAATCAGCATTCCATTTCCCAACATAATTTTATTCTAGTTTTGGGGGGGGTGTCTGTGTGTGTGTGTGTGTGTGTGTGTGTGTGTGTGTGTGTTGACAAGATACCACGTATCTCAGGCTGACCTCGAACTCCTATGTAGCGAAGGACAAGCTTGAACTCCTGATCTTCCCATTTCCATCTCCAAAGACTTGGTTTACTCTGGAATCGTAGATAACGAATGCCATTTTAAACCACAGGGCTGCACGGGGAACTTGGAATCTCTTGGCATGGGGAGCAGGTGAGAGAGAACTTCAGGGCTGCGAAGGATCTAAACCACACCCAGCTCCCTTCAGTGTTTGTCCTTTGGGCGTGACATTGGTCTGCTCAGGAGATGTAATTGACAAAAGTTTTTCAGACAAGCACAATGCAGGGTTGGCTAGGCTCTTGTCACGGGAGTCTGCAGCGGTACAACTTGAACAGTTGTGTTTAGTGGCATTGCTAGGCATTTAAAAAGAAGGTGGGCGAAAGCTGAACCCTTCCTTGCTAGAAGGGGCCTTGAGGGGTGCATGCATGCACTTAGTGCACATGTGTTTAAAATCCAAGATTGACAAGATGCAGAAATACAAGCCTTCCTGGTTGGGAAGCTTGAGGTGTGCACCTGCACACTTAGGAGGAGCACTGGACTTAGATGCGTTGCCAGGCAGCAGAGGGGGTGGTTGACCAACACTGAACCACCTACCTAATGAACGCTCCTGTGGTGGGGTGGAAAGACTTGGCTGGCTTTATTTGAAAGTTTTACAGGGAGGTGACTAGGCTGAGGGAGCAGGTGGGAAGGATAGAGCTGGCTGGCAGCTTAGCAGCTGTAGGCCCCCACTCTCTCTCTCCTCCCTCAGCAGACATTGGACAGCCTGGTGCCCCACCCCCACCCCCAGCACTCCCCCAGCTGGGCCTCACAGCCATCTGTACTTCTACAGAGGAACAAACCTGACCTTTCCCTGTTACCAGCTGCCTGGTTTCCTAGCTATCCTGCTGGGGAACAAGGGGGGTGGAGGAGGGCTAGCCTCCACCCCCTACACCTGCCATGATCCCCAAAGGGTGCAGAGGACCACTGGGAAGCTAACAGATTTCCCCTTTGTGGGAGTCTGGCTCTGCAAGTCCAGGGAGCTCTGGGACTTAAGACCTTCATAGGAAAGATCTCCTCCCCCACTATCAGGGACCCTACTCCCAGCTGGCAGAGTGGCATAGAAGAGGCCCCAACCAACTCATGTGACCTCAAGCTGGGTCCCTTAACACCCCCAGACTATCCTAATAGGATAAAAATCCTACCAATAAAGCTCCACTACCACCCCCTAAACACTACATAAACAGCCACATTCTGCTCTCTAGGGGGAACCAATTCTGCGGCTGCCTTCCTCTCCAGCAGAGGCAGCCACACCCAATAAATCTCTTTTGAGAGATTTGCTACTGTCTTTATCTAAGCTACTAAGTGAAGAAGCCAAGATATTTCCCTTCAGAGCTGCAACACCAGGAAAACTTCTCCCCTCAGAGTGGAGCAGAGTGGAGCTGTTACATTATAGTACTCCAGCTCAGGTGGGGATGTCTTCCCCACCTCAGAGCTTTGTGGTCCCTGGACTCCTGACTGCCAGGGCACCTTTCCATCTCTGTCCTGTAGAAAATCACTTAACAGCCTCGCCATGAGGAGGATCTTTGGGCCCAGGAGGAGGGGCCCAGGGTCCAGCCACTCCTCTACCCACCTGTGGGCCACCTTCCTGGGCTTTTGGTGTGCTTAGTGGTGCCATCCTGGAAAGGCCCAGATATCTCAGAGGATGCTGCACTTTGAGACAGATCCACCAAGCTGCAAGTATCAGAGATACAGTTAGAGTGGAGCATTCCCTACATTCCTGGTGAACAATGTGAACGACACAGACAAGAGGAGCCAGTGAGAAAATCTGGGAGAGAATAGGAACAGGAGGTAAAGAGGCTGTTGGCAACAGGCAAGCCAACTTTGGGGCGTGATCAAGTCGACTAAGTGAGATGTGTTGATGATGGTAGGGGAGAGTTTTTGCTGTACAATGGTAAGGTTACCCATAAGTGATCACCTCCCAACATTTTGTTGTGAGAGGGAGGCAGAAAGTACTAGAGGGCAGATACCCTGACCAATGTGCTTACCAAGAAAAGGATAGCGAGACCCTGCTTTTCACTTTCCCTGCTAGAAGACTGGTCACCTAAAAGCCCACAACTCTTAGGCAGGAGAAGGAGTTTCTCCCAAGCCTAAATCGTAGGCTAGGGCAAATCATACCCACCAGTTCCAAGAGGAGAATTTGGGGGAAGATTTGAGAACTTGTATAGTCTTTAAGGTTGTCTTATGAATTAAGTGTAGCGTTAAAGTTGTGGTACCTGAGTGGGGGCAGGGTTGGTATATGCACAACTTAAAGAATAGGCCAGGTTACATCATGTCCACCCATTTCATGAGAACTGGGGAAATGAGAATGTTATTCTCCTTTGTGTCATCATACAATCCATGGCGCCTCACACTAATGAATAAGGTTTTGTTAGGGAGGGTGTGTTAAATTTTTATTTTGTATATTAAGAAAAATTGAAAAAAATGCTTCTAATTATAGTAATAAAATCACGAATTTTAAGTGGAATTCTAATGTTATAGACACTAAAATGTGAAACAAAGAGCATTTTAGGGAAGATATGGTATACATTGGTCTGCAATCCCAGCTAGTAGCAGGCTGAGATATGATTTCAAGATCGTGCCCATCTGGACAGCATACCTGACCCTTTTGCAGTTAAAAATACGCTTTTCTAAATGTGTACTCCTTGAGCAGGAGAGATTGGCTCAGCAGCTAGAGGTGCTTGCCACCAACCCTGACAACTTGAGTTCCATTCCTGGGACCAACGTGGTGGATGAATTGACTTCCACAAGTTGTCCTCTGACTTCCGCACACTCTGTAACTCCAACACACACACACACACACACACACACACACACACACACACCATAATCTTTACATATTTGCACATTAGGTATAACTCCATTATTTCACTTCATTGACATGTTGTGTTTGATAGCAGTAGGAATACTAATCATTATTGTATCCACCTAATACTGAGCTTTCAGGTGCTGGAAACATGTGGACATGCTTTGTACAGATTCAAATTAGAGCATCATAGTAGTGTCGTGTAAGTTAGCTACTGTTTAATCCCATCAAATGGATGAGGAAGTCGAGTTATGGAATTCATAGAAAGTCCAAGATGTACTGAGGAGGTAACGGATTAAAGTAGGAATCAAATCCAAGCTGAATTAAATCTACTGGGTGTTCTCCTTTTGTTCAGCCAGATTGCTCTAAGCAGGGATGTAGTCATGATAGAGCACTCTCCTTACATGGGGCAGGCTGTGTATTATGCCCCCAGAATTGGAAGGAAGGAAGAAAAGAGAAAGAAATGATCTTCCTTCAAAAAAAAATAATCATTTAATTTTAAAGACAATATGGATAAATGTGCTTTGACATAGGTCTCCATTACTTCCTAGAAAGTCCTCTTATTTTCACAGATCTGCACTGCATTATGCTTGTGCACCTGGCCATCTGGGAGTGATAACTTATCTAGTAGAGAGGAACTGGAACATTAATGCCTGCGGCGATGACAACCGCATACCTCTAGTTAAAGTAGACAGACAATGGCCAACCATTTCGGTGTGAGATGGACTAGACTTAAATGCTTGCACTTGTGCAGTGGATGATGATTAACACAAAAACTCACAACTCATCAAAATGCAGAGAGTAAGTGTCTGTGGAGTGCTCAGTCACAAATGGGACATCTGTATCACACCCCTTTTGAGAAGGCTCAGGGACCATCGTAAGACAGAAGGCTGAAATGACCCAAGCCAAGAGGAATAAGGTTCCCACATGGCGAGGTGTTGAGTGGGAGGATCAGGGATGAGAAATAAAGAAGACCAAAGCAAGAGCTGGAGCCAGGAGATCTTGCATATGCTGATGACTTATGCCAAGCAAGGTTATTAAGAAGTAGAAATTCATATAAACTATTTTCAAAGGGGAAACAGCCAAGGTCAGCAAAAGCCAAGTCAATATTGGCAATGAGAACATGGGAAACTTCAGACATGGCCGCCTAAGGACTGATTAACTACAGTCCAGGAGGAAGAGTTGAGTCCTCAGAAGCTGCAACCTTGACTCGTTTAAGGCACTGTCTCCAGCCCTAAGGATACAGAGCTTAAGTTCCCTTTGTCTTTTCATCAGGGTCTCTGAGGAAGTCTTGGGTAGATCTGGCTCCCCACACTGAAAGATTGTAAGAGCCAGAGGTCAGGGAGGACCAGAGTGAAGCAATGTCTTCCGAGCATGACAGAACTGCTGCCCTCACGATCTCACAGCAGCTGGGATTCCCTGTACAAGACCTGAGCAAGATCAAGCCATTGTAGCAGAGTGGGAAAGGACTTCATGAGCGCCATCTCTGACTTAGATGCTCAGGGCAGTTAGTGGATTCTGGGCGAGGGAGAGTCAGCTTTCTTTAAGGGTATGGCTACTAGTAGGTCTACTGCATCCTAGTGGGTGATGCCACACCCACAATAAATAGGCAACACAAAGAAGAATCAATGGGATATACATATATATATATATATATATATATATATATATATATATATATATATAATGTAGTTGGGAAGTGTAGGGAGGGAATGGATAGGAGGAAGTCTTGGGGTGAATATGATCAATATATATTGTATGAAATTTTCACAGAATTAATAAATTACTTTTTAAATGCTTAGACTATCTGGTGTGTTGACATACATTTGTCAGCCTAACACTTGGGAGGCTGAGGCAGGAGGATTTTGAATTCAGGCAAGGCTGAGCTACATAGGTGACCCTGTCTCAAAAAAGCAAGAATTTTTTTTCTTAGCATTAAAAAAACATAATGTATGGATCTCATCTAATGATAAGTAATTGATGGAACCTGTGGAACATTTACTTTTAGTTGAATTGATGACCTGTTTATTTATGTAACACCCAGTGCCATCACGAGGGATACGTGGCCCTCTTGCTACAACGCGGTGCTGATCCAAATTCTGTGGGTCTCTTGGAAACACTGCCCTCCACTGTGCAGTGTACAGTGAAAACACATTCATAGCGTCCCAGCTCCTTGAACACAGTGCAAATATTGACGCTAAATCAAAGGTAAAAAAAAACACTCGCTTTCATTTCCAATCCATGTCTAACATATTTATTTTACAAAATATTGACACACGCAGCTCCGTTTTCCACTGCAGAACCAGGCATCCGCTGAGTGACAGCCCTCTGAAGGGTATTATTCATCAAACGTATCCAAGGTACAGACACTTCCCAGGGCCTTTTAGAGGTTATAGCTTTCTTCTATGCATTCATGGCAAATAGTTGCAGGAGCAGTGAATTTGTAAAAGGTAAAAATATTTCTCATATCTCCTTTTCACGAAAGACTCTCTCATTTTGTAATTAGTATAAAACCACACAAGAAAGCAAAAATTATCTTATAACTGGGCGTTGTGACTGAAAAGGAGGATTTTATGCTAAGTGGAAATTGTGTTGCTGTTAATAAATTAAACAAACATGGTTTGTCTCAGAGATGGGGCTGGAACAGGAGGAATGAGAATGGAGTGGTAGCCAGAGGCAAGCAGGCAGATTTAGAAACCTGATACTAACAAAAAATACAAAGAAGACATTGTCTAATTTTCTCAATTTATATGAGCAAATGAAAAAGTGCTCTTTAATTGGGAAGCTCTTTAGTTTGGTATAAAAAAAAATTATTGAGTTACAAACGAGCCTAATAGAGTTTTATTGATTAACTGGTCTATATTTATTTCTGGCTTGTATTTTGCCTAGAATAAAAAAGAACTTTAGTTACTAAACTGTAGGTTTTCATATTGTTATTTGATTATTGTTATGTGTAAGAATAAAATTTTGTATCGAGGCTTTTAACTGCTAAGAGCAGCGTTCCTAACCACTGTAACCACTGAGCCACCTTGGAGGAAGTTGCAGGGTCTTCTATATAGCCCTGGCCTCCAGGAACTCACTATGTAGATCTGGCTGGCCTTGAACTCACAAAAATCCACCTGCCTCCTCCCAACGTGCCCAATTTTTTAGGGGGGTTGGGGAGGTAGTGCTATTTTTAAGTGTTAACAATCACTGAAGTCCAAAACAGACAGCTGCATGGACTATGGGAGTTGAGTGACCGGGCACAGAGCCTAAACCAAGCTATGCCAGGAGAGACCTGGAGGAAAAGGAGGGTGGCACAGCCAGGCACTCGCTGCAGTCCTGATAATAGCCCTAGTGCTGAGGAGCTCAAGGGGAACCAGCTCAGCTCTTCCTGGTCACAAATACTCAGAGACAGTGCCGTCTTCTTCTTCTTCTTCTTCTTCTTCTTCTTCTTCTTCTTCTTCTTCTTCTTCTTCTTCTTCTTCTTCTTCTTCCTCTTCCTCTTCCTCTTCCTCTTCTTCTTCTTCTTCTTCTTCTTCTTCTTCTTCTTCTTCTTCTTCTTCTTCTTCTTCTTCTTCTTCCTCAACCTCCTCCTCCTCCTCCTCCTCCTCCTCTTCTTCTTCTTCTTCTTCTTCTCCTTCTTTTTTTAGACAGATTCCAGTTCCTGGCTGGCCTGGAACTTGCTTGCTACATAGAGCAAGCTGGCCCCCAACTCAAAGGTCTGCGTGCCTCTCTCTGTCTCTCAACGCAGGGTTAAAGGTGTGCAGCTCTATCCAGCCCCCTCACCCTTTCTGACACAAGGTCTCTGTCCCAGGCTGGTCTTTAAGGCAATATGCAGCTGAGGATGACCTTGTGACCTTCCTGCCTCCACCTCCTCAGTGCTGGGATCACCATGCCCAGCTTTGTAGTGCAGGGCACTGAAGCCAGAGCCTGGTGCAAGCTCCGAAAACACTGTAACTGAGCTACATCCTTAGCCAAATCCATACTTTGGCTTGCTTCACTATTGCTCTTCCTTCCCCTTGGTCTCTGTCTTTTTCGTTTTTACTTTTTCTTTTTCTTTTCTACTTCCACTAGATGTGGGTTCCGGAAGGAACCCTTCCTTCCTGGCTGTGAGTTCTCTAGGTGATCCTTCAAGAGGAAGTCCTCAGTGTTTGCCACAGGGGTGTGAGTTAATTGCTCGGACACTTTTTAAAGTCCAGTGTGGTAATTAAGTAGCAGCTGCGTGGTGAAGATGGGAGTTTCGGAAAGAGAGGAGGCACAGGAGTGGATCTTATATTTTTCTGGCAGAATGGGGATGTGCAAAAAGGGATGATGAGGGCAGGTACGGGAGACAAAAGATAGAAGATGAGTCAGGAATGGTGGACCAGGCCTAGAGTCCCCATCACATTTGAGAGGCTAATGCAGGAGGAGAATTCCTTGAGCAAGGAATTTAAGGCTGTCCCAGGGTAAGACCTTTTAAAAAAAAAAAAGAACAAAATGAAGGGGAGGGGGAGAGGTTACAAAGAAAGAGAATCACAGCTTGTTGGCTTCACCACCCCACATTATCACTTTGGTTTCCTTTCACAGTGCTGATGACACCCACCTTATTACTCTTTAATTAACACAAGGTTCAGACATTGCCACACTGAATTCCTCTTTGTTTTATTGTGGGACTGTCATGGAGCTAAAGAGCAGGGTGGAAGCAGCTAGGAAACACCAGCGCCATCCCAGAAGGTGAGAGCGAGAGGCGTGCAGCTGCTCCTAGCCTTAGGCCTTGGCCAGATCCCAGCTAAATATTAAATACTGCCTCCTTCACAGAAGCAAAAGGAATGTGGCTTGGTAGGTGCTTATCTGCCCTGTGGCTGGAAACCTAGGGTTGGGCCCATTCGCTGATAGGATACCTTCCTCTTTGTCTCTGTGAGACCATGCCCTGCGATGGGGCGCCTTTGTAGGGCCCTGGAGCCTAGCCCCTCATGCAAATAAGGCTACCCCAATGCCCTTGTCTAGGCCAATGGATCCCCCACCCTGGGTACCCAAGATCCTCCCCTGCTTTTGGATATATGTAGCAGACACCCCGCTTTAAAGTGATCTCTAGTTCCACCAGAAGAGAGCCCCAGGACTGATTCATTGAGTCTTGTTCATTCGTTCTTGGCGTGGGAATCAGGGTCTGTGCCGCTCCCAGAACCCTGTCTCATCTCTCTCTGGCTCCTCTGCTGCTCCCCCAGCATGAGTTCCTTGCACCTGGCCAGCTGGCTGCGGGCTGGGACGGAGCAGAGACAGCATGGGAGACCATACCAACATTTTATGTCATGCCATCTCTGTTGTGTCAGTACTTAATATAGTGACGAACTTTCAGAAGAAAAAGCCAACAAATCTGAGCCTCTAAAGTCTGATTTTTACAAAGACAGAACAAGAAAGTGATTTTTTTTTTTCAAGACAGGGCTTCTCTGTTGTCACTCTGGCTGTCCTGGAACTCACTCTACAGACCAGGCTGGCCTCAAACTCACAGAGTTCCGCCTGCCTCTGCCTCCCAAGTGCTGGGATTAAAGGCACCACCACCCAGTGAAAGTGAATATATTAAAAGCACAATTGTGAATTGTTTTGTTTTTTGCTTTTTTGAGGCAGGTTTTACCCTGCAGAGGAGGCGCTCTAGAACTCAACAGGTCGCTGAGGTTGCCCTGGGTTTGGTACCATTCCTCCCACGTCAGCCTTCAAGGGCTGCGACGGCAGCTGTGAGCCCCACAGCCAGGTGTGTTTCTGAATATAGGAAAAAAAGTTCAGTGTAAAGATCCCCCAAGTTGTTGGCATCTTTGGGTGTTAGATGATTCCCTCTCCAATGTTTCAGGAAGACATTTTAATTTTTACTTTGTTTATGCGTGTGAGTGTTTTGCTTGCACCATGTGCGTGCTGGCCTATGGAGGCCAGAAGAGGGCATCAGATCTCCTGGCACTGGACTTACAGGCAGTTGTGAGCTACCATGTAGATGCTGGGACTTGAAACTGTGTTCTCTGGAAGAGCAGCTGGTGCTCATAAGCACTGAGCCATCCCTCCAGTCCCTAAAATACTCTTTTGAAATAAGGCATATCTCTCTCAGGTTATAAAATAAGAAAAGTGATAAAGCTAATATTTGGAAAGCCTTAATCTCAGAGTAATTAGCCCACTCACTCTACTATCAGAAATATGCACCTATAACGTTCCTGCTTTCTAATAAACTCATTTACTCTCCAGGGATACAGTAACTTTTCTTTTGTGAAGCTATTTATTGATCTCCAGAACCCTTGTCTCTACTTGATCACACACACTCTGTGCATTTAGACACCCCCCGACACACATACACCATGGAATTTTAAGTTTTAGCTTATTAACTAATGAGAAGGGGTTGTCAAGAGTATTCATCTATCCATTATCTCAAGGCTGGAGCATAAGCCACCAAGTCACAGCCTTAAAGGTCCTTAAAAGTTGGAGGAGTAGTCAGGCATAGTGGAGCACATCTTTGATCCCAGCACTAGGGAGGCAGAGGTAGATGGGGAAAAATGAGTTGGAAGGGAAGTCAATAAGGATATTTTAATTCTTTTGGCCACTTTTTATAGAGAAATTCAGTTTCCACAGGATTTTTTTTTTCTGTAGATATTTTCATACAGACTTTATTACTTGTTGTTGTTGTTTTAGAGATAGGGTCTCACTATGTAGCTCTGGCTGTCTTGGAAGTCACTATGTAGACCAGGCTGGCCTTGAACTCATAGAGATCCACTTGTCTCTGCCTCTGAAGTTCTGGGATTAACGGTGTGTACCTGGTGTATGCCTGGCTATTTATATTACTTTTAAAGGGCCTAGTCTTGTGGCTGCCAAAGGTGGCAACCAATCTGGCAGTCATGATATATTTTCCTAAAAATAGAAGGGACTGTTTTTGTCCCTGCTCTGGGCCTTCTTGCCTTCTCTTGGGTAGATGTGTGTCTTCAGCAACTGTTAAAGACAGGTTCTACTGTGTGTCCAACTAGGGGAGGGCATGGTCAACAGCTCCTGAGAGAATAGCAGCCACTGGGTGGTTCTCACATAGTGTCCTGGCCTCCTCTGTCTCCACAAAGACTGCCTTCCAAGAGTTTCCAACAAGGCCTTTGGCTCTTACACATCCAGGTAAGAGGAGTTCTGAGCTGTTTTCTACTTAGCTGCTAGGGTCTTGACTCTGGGTAACTCAAAACCACTTTAATGTCTGATCCTCTTCAAGGGCTATTCTTAGCTTCATAAGTCAATCCTTAGTTCCTTCTGGTCATACCTTAAAATATGACTTTCCATGCCAGGTCTCGGTAACATAATCACTGTTGCTAATTGTATCTTTTCTGCACTCCCATGAGCTATAAATAGTTCTCCAAATAAATTTTCTTAAATGTGCCTGTTTAGCCATGGTTCAGGGTCCCTAGCCATAGCCAGTGAAGTGAACACTAATTTTTATTGCTCCATCTAGTCGCTAAAATAATAGGGAAGTTGTTTTTTTTTTCTTTTTTCTTTTTTTGTTTCTGGTTTGTTTGTTTGTTTGTTTGTTTGTTTTTCGAAACAGGGTTTCTCTGTTGTCACTCTGGCTGTCCTGGAACTCACTCTGTAGACCAGGCTGGCCTGGAACTGACAAATCTGCGTGCCTCTGCCTTCCTAGTGCTGTGATTAAAGGTGTGTGTCACCACTGCCCAGTTTATAGGGAAGTTTTAGGTTGACATTTTCCTTTACAAATACCCAATGATTTTAGTCTATAACAAACACTAACAACTAATAACCCACAATAAGGCATGAACAGAAGCTGTTGGGTAGGATGGCAGGCTGCAAGCTGCCTCTGTGAGACACACTGAAGAGGAGACAGAATAAGAAAGCAGGGCACTAGACACGCATGCAGGCAAAACATCCATACATATAAAACAACAAATTAAAATTAAAGAAAGAGAGCTGGAGCTGGAGAGGTGGTTCTGCTCCTACAGGGGACTTCGGTTTGATTGCTAGTATCAACATGGTGGCTCACAACCATCTGTAAACTCCAGTTCAGGGGATCTGACACTCTTCTGTCTTCTGGCCTCCACATGGGCAAGGCACACACATGGCCCATATACATACATGCAGAAAAACACTTATTCACTTAAAATAAAAATGAATAATCTAAAAGGAAGAAAGAGCAAGCTTCAGAAATCCACCGAGGTATTGATTGGATACATGAAAGAGCTGAGAAAAAGATGGGCGATGTATAGAAAAAAAGGCATGCCATACACTCTCCAACAATGTGTAGCCCTAAATGGGGAGGGGTAGAAGCTACTCCAAAAGGTAAGCCTGGTGACCTTGGTCAAAAGAGACTAGCAGCGCTGCCCTCATACCAAGTCCACAGCCCTCCCAAGCATCAAATCCAGCTGTCGATTTTGATAGACAGTAACTCAGAGGCCCAGGTTAGCATTAGAGAGGCAGCCCACATTGTTACTCTGTATAGCTTACAAGGCTCGGGAAATGAAGCATCCTAAGAGAAAACCACTGTTGAGACTTCATTACCTTGTGAGCCTGAGAACAAGAAACAAGTAAAGCCAGAAACACTGAGTTTATTCTGCCTCAGCCACAGGGCTAGAAACAGTCCTGGGAGCAACTGTAGAGAGCAGAAGAGGCAGGCACACTGACCTGCTGAAAAGAGGCTGAACGCAGACAGTGGAGCCCCAGGGAAAGGTAGCTCTACCCTCAGTGTCAGTGACTGAGATCTGAGACCAACCTGGAGTCTGATATCTCTGAACAGGTCAGCAGGTGGATAGCTTTGGAGGCTATCTGCAGAGAGTCTGGAAACTGAAGGCCCAGAGGTCTGCCCAGCACCACAGCCGCACCCCTCCAGCAGGGTGGTTTGGAGATTTGGAAGAAGGAAGATCGGTCCTCGGCCAGGCCAGTGCAGATCTCAGTACGGTCTTTATATCCCACACTCACAATGTCCTTGGGAGACGTCTCCAGCTACAACAGTGGCCACCAGGGGGCGTGAACTGGGGAATTTTTCAAGAGAGTGAGAAAAACTTGCCCAGACCACAGACTGCAAAGCTAAGTATGGCCAGCAGAGGCCCCTTGTACCCAAGAAGTGACAGCTCTGGAGGACATGGACACTTACCTAATACTGGCTCAACACCAACCTAAACCAAATGTAAGGCAAGAGAACGCACAAGCCTCACTGACCTTCCCACCCACGGGTATAAATAGTAGCCTCTAATTTTTGAGAACTCAGGAAAAAAAAATCATTTCAATACTCATCTTCCTTCCCTGGTGCTCTCGACCTTTAAAAATGATTGCACTTTTAGTAATATTTTACTTTGTTGTATTTTTTTATTTAATTTTTTACTCCTCTTTATACATTGATCTAATTTGTTGGGCAATATTTTTATTTTTTCCCTTTTTCACCCCTATTTAATCATCTGTTTTCTGTCTCTCAACTATAATTTTAGAAGTATTTTGCATTTTGTCTTGTTTTTTTTTGTTGTTGTTTTTGTTTTTTGTTTTTTTAGATTTGTTCATTTTATCTTATGTGTGAATTTTTTTTGCTGGTATGTATATGTATGTATGTCATCCACATGTGTCCACGGTACCCAACAAGGTCAGAAGAGGGCAAAGATCCCTTGGAACTGGAGAGACAGATGGTTGTGAGTCACCATGTGCATGCTGGGAACAGAACTCTGGTCCTCTGCGAGAGCAAAAAGTATTCTTAACCCCTGAGCCATCTCTCCAGCCCCGTTTTGCTTTGTTTTTATTTTTTTGTTGTTTGGGTTTGTTTTTGTTTATGTTGTTGTTGTTTGTTTGTTTCAAGACAGGGTCTTCCCCAGACCAGACGGGGCTCAAACTTGCTATGAAACTGCAGATGACCTTTTTATCTTCTGACCTCGCTGCCTTATTGCTCAATAGCTGGGATTACAGGTGTATGCACCATGCCCAGTTTATGTGAGCCTGGGGATTGAACCCAGGGCTTTGGGCAGACTAGGTAAGTAAGCAGTCTACTAATTGAGCTGCATCCCTAGTCCTGCTCATTTTCGTTTAAGATTTATTTTTATTTATGTGTATGTGTCTGTATGCCTTTAGTGGCCAGAAGAGGGCATCGGACCCCCTGGAGCTGGAGTTACAGACAGTTGCAAATCACCTCATGTAGATGCTGGGAACCAAACTTAGGTCCTCTAGAAAAGCAGCAAGAGCTGTTTTGTTTTATGCTTCATTTTTGCTTTTTACATTTATTTACTTTTGTTTCTAAGCTCTTGTATTATTGGGAAATATTTTTGTTCTGTTTTTAAAATTTGTTCTTGGGGCTGGAGAGATTGCTCAGTGGCTAAGAAATGTTTTTACTCTGGCAGAAGACTGAGATTCAATTCCCAGCACCCATCTTGCAGCTCACAATCATCTCTAATTCCAGTTCCAGGGGATCCAAAGCCTTCTCTTGGCACCTTAGGTCCCTACACACATGTGGTGCACAGCAGTCATACAGGCAAAACACCCATACACATAAAATAAAAATAAATAAAGAGAAACTGCCCAATTTTTTAAATATAGTTTCTGCAGTTCTACTCTTTTCCCTCCATCACATTCTTTCTACTCTTTTTTTTAAAGTTTTATCTATTTATTATGTGTATAAGTGTTTTGCCTGTGTGTATGCATGTGCACTACACGCACAACAAGTGCCCAGGGTGTTTAGAGAGGATGTCAGCTTCCCTGGAACTGGAATTACAGATGGTTGTGGACCACCGTGTGGGTGCTGGGAAATGAACTCAGGTCTTCTGGACTCTTAGCCACTGAGCCATTTGTCCAGCCCCCACTCTTATTTAACTTTTCCCCCTGCCTCCTTCACTTATCTGATTTATTTATTTCCACATTTACCCTAAATACTTTTAGATCCTTAGTGCATTCTACATTAGCACTCTCATTTTCTACCTTATGACCATTGGTGATGGCTAAACAGGGGTGTGGTAGTTTCAATGAGAATGGTCCCCAGAGGCTCACATGTTTAAATTTTTGATGCTCAGTTAGTGGAACTGTTTGGAGGTATAACCTTATTGGAGAAGGCATTGTCACTGGGGGTGGTCTTTGAGGTTTTAAAAGGTTCGAGTCATTTGTAGTGTGTCTCTCCAGCTTACAATTCAAGCTCCCCACTGTTCCTGTCTCCATGCCTCTCTCTGCCCATGGACTGCTAAGCCTTTGGAACCATAAGCCTCGTTAAATGCTTTCTTTTGTAAAGTTTCTTTGGTCATGGTGTTTTGTCACAGCAATCGAAAAGTAACTGATATAAGGAGTTAGTCCACTTTCTGTGCATCTCTACGTCATCTGTGGTTTGATGCTGCCGTTATGGCAGTTCTTTCCTCACTGCGTGACACTGGGGAACATGCCCTCAAGAGCATATATTGCTCAACAAGAAGATTCCAAAATAAAGCAGGAGAGGTTTCCAAACTAACAGATGTACAGATTGCATCACAGAAACACGAGAAATATGAAACAGAAAGGCAACGTGACTGCTCAGAAAGGTTCAGGCCTCAACTGCTGACCTCCAAGACAAAGTGATCAAAAACTTCAAAGGTTCATTAGTAATAGTGACCAGTGACTTCAAAGGACAGTCAAATAAGCCAGTGAATTCAAGCAAGGACCTAGAAAGGAAAGGCAGCAACACAAAAGAAAGTCAGTGAGATGGATGAGGGAATCTGTGCTAGGAATAAAAAGGTGACTAACATGGAAGAAAATTTCAGCAAGGAGATGAAGATTCTTTTTTAAATTGACAATAGATTTTTTTCAGACAACATATTCTGATTACAATTACAATATATTCTCCAACTCCTCCGAGGTCCTCCATACCTTTCTTTCTCTCCCATTAGAATACAAACAGCTACATAAAGTAATAATAATAATAATAATAATAATAATAATAATAATAATGATATAAAATAAAAACCAGAATAAGACAAAACAAATAGAAGAAAAAGAACCAAAGGAAAACCACAAGAAAGGTATAATAAACGCAGACATAAATGTTCACACCCAGAGAAATCCCATAAAAACACAAAACTAGGAACCATAATATAAATGCAAAATACCTGTAAGGTAAAGAAAATGAACGGCTCAGCTGGGTATGGTGGTGAATGTCTCTAATCCTAGTACTTGGGAGGCAGAGGCAGGTAGATCTCTGAGTTCAAGGCAGGCCTGGTCTACAGAGTAAATTACAGGACAACCAGGGCTACATAGAGAAACCCTGGCTCAAAAAGCAAAAACAAAACAAAGCCCAGACAGATCATTTAGGAAACAGAAAGCTCTTAGAAATGCCACTGAGTTTGTTTTGTGTTGGCCATTCCCTGCTGGCGTGGGACCTGCCCTTAAGAGTGGTTTGGGTATCCAGTTAGACTCCACTGGAGAAAGCTGCCTTTTCAATTGTGAGTGGTTATCAATCAGAGAGAGCTTCTGGGTTAGGAATTGGGGCTCCTGTCCACATTCCCTCTCAGTACTGGGACACCATCAGGTTGGACCCGTGTAGGCCCTGTGCATGCTGCCACAGTCTCTGGGTTAATATGTACTTCAGTAGTTCTGTGTTTAGAAGGCATTGCTTCCTCAGTGTCCCCTCTGGTTCTTACAATCTTTCTGCCTCCTCTTCCATAAAATTCCCTGAGCTCGGAAGGGAGGGATTTGATGGAGACACCCCATTTAGTACTGGATGTTCCATGATCTCTCAATCTCTGCACGTTGTCCATCTGAGGGCCTCTGTATTTATTCCCATCTACTGCAAGAGGAAGCTTTGCTGATGGTGGATGGTCTGTGAGTATAGCAGAATGTTGTTACATTCCTTTAACAGAATGGTAGTATTTGGTTTCCCCGTAGGTCCCTAGTCTCAGGCTCTTGGCTATCCAAGCAGTGTCAGGCATGGGTTCCATCTCATGGAATGAGCCTTAAATCCAACTAGATAGTTGCTGGTTACTCCCACCAGCTTTGTGTCACTATTGCACTAGTGCATACAGGCAGGTCCCCACTGTAGACTAAAGTGTCTGTAGCTGAGTTGTTTACCTTTCTCCTTTGGTAGTATCCAGAGTACTTTCCAGTACCATGAACATTAGTCAGTAGGGGTGAAGGCTCTAGGTAGGCACCAGCTCAACTTCTCTGTGTTCAGTGAGTTGTGTAGGTGTTGTCTTATGGTCTTACCATCAGTTTGTGGAGAACAACCAATAGCTTTGGAAATGGCCCGGGTGTTTAGGGATTCCTATGGAGTCTATTTGGCCAACTACTCAATTAGATGTAAACCGTTTCTGGAACTGAAGTCTTTATTTGGTGATGATGGATATCCAGTTGGGGCTCCATCTCCACTGTTAATTGGTGATTCCATTAAGATAACTTTCATATACAGATATACTTCAGGAAGCTTCTACTGTATTAGGTTTAGGTACCCTTCAATGGCCCTTCATTTTAGCTGTCCCTCCTCATATTCTCTCCCATACCTCCCTCTTCCCTCCCCCTCCCCATTTGATATCGGTCCAGTATCCCCCTCCCCATACAGAACTATTTATTCTATTTAGGAAATGAAGATTTTTGAAAAGGAAAAATAGAAACGTTGGAACTGAATAAAATCTATGAAACAAATATAAGACAACATAACAGAAGCACCATCAATAGACTTGACCAAACAGAAGAAAGAATATTAGGAATGGAGAACAACGTTGAGGAAATAATGTATGTAAACATCAATAAGGAAAAAAGTATGACCACACATTCAAGAATTCTGGAATATGATTAAGAGATGTGAATTGAGATTAAGTTAAGACATACAGAAACTACTCCATAAAATTATAGCAGAAAATCCCCCCAAAAAATCTAAGGGGAGATATCAAAATGCAAGAGACATTTGGAACTTCAAATTGATTTATATTTGATACCTGGACTATAATATGTGTTGGGAAGTTCTTCTTTGGTAACATCTAAGAAACAACGGTAAAAGTCTTAGCAAGGACATTAAATCAAGAGAAAGAAATAAAAGGGATAAAAAGTAGGAAGATGTCAAAGAATTCCTATTTGCAGATGATATAATCCAATGACTGTCACAGACCTGTAATCCAACTATTGGGGAAGCTGAGGCAGGAACATCACAAGTTCTAAGCTTGCCTACACTGTGAGTTCAAAGCCAGTCTTGATTTTTTAAGCCCATATTTTAAAATAATACAACAGCAATTCCTCTCCAAAAAAAAGCTGAACATACTTGGGGGTATAGCTCAGTAATAGGGTGTGTGGTGGTTTGAATGAGAAATGTCTTCCACTTGAACCCTTGGTCCCAGTTGATGATGCTATGTAGAGAGGTTTAGGTGATACAGCCTGGCTGAGGGAAGTACTGAGAACAGGCTTTGAGATTGAAGACCCTCCCCCACTTCCAGCTTGCTTTTTCTGCTTCATGCTTGTGGTTAAAGATACAAGCTTTCAACTTCCTGCAGCCAGCCCTGCCACTTGCTGCCATACGTCACTGCCATGGTGTATTCCTATCCTTCTGGTACCATAATCCCAATAAACTCTTTCTTCTATCAGTTTCTTGATCAGGATGTTTTACCACAGCAATAGAATAACCAACGCAGGGTGCTAGTAGGTATAAGATCCTGGGTTCAATTCCCATATGAAAAAACAACAAATCTTAATGACTTCTTCACCAGAGCCATGTGCAAGATTGAAATACAGAAACCAGTAGCCTTTCTAAATACCAATAATAAACATGCTGAGAAAGAAGTCAGCATGTATTGAGGGGGGGGGTCCCATTCACAAGAGCATCAAAGAACATCAAATATCTAGGAATATATCCAACCAAAGATGTGAACAGCCTCCACAAAGAAAACTTAAACACACTGAAGATACTGAAGAACATATTAGAATATAGAAATACTTTCTTTGCTCATGGATTGGCAGAATTAATATTGTGAAACTAGTTAAAATATCAAAAGTGATCTATAGATTCAAGACAATCTCCATCAGGATTCAAAGACATTCCTCACAAAACCAGAGTAACAATCCCAACCTCCACATGGAAGTATGAATGATCCCAAATAGCCAAAGCAATCCTTAGCAGTAGAAGCAATGCTGGAGGCATCACAATACCAGATCTCTAATTATAACATAAGGTGATAGTAACAAAGACAGCATGGAACTAGCACAAAACCAGACATGTAGTCTCATGGAACTAAATAGAGGAGCAAAAAACAGGTCCCCACAACTACAGTTGTGTGTGTGTGTGTGTGTGTGTGTGTGTTTTAAAGTTTTAAAATTTTTTATTTTTTTTTGTAATTTTTATGTGTGTGAGTGTTTTGCCTGCATGCATGTCTGTGCACCGTGTGTGGAGTGCCCACAGAAGACAGAGGAGGGCACAGTATCCCCTGGGGATGGAGTTCTAGATGGTTATGAGCCTCCATATGGGTTCTGGGAATTGAACGCCAGTCCTCTGGAGGAGTAGCCAGTGCTCGTAACCACTGAGCCATCTCTAACCCAGTCATATAATTTTTGACAAAAATATCATCCCAACCTTCATTGGGAAAAAGACAGTGAATTCAACATTCATGTGTTAGTCAGGGCTCTCTAGAAAAACAGAACCAAGGGGGAAGTGTGTGTGTGTGTGTGTGTGTGTGTGTGTCTAAGAATTTATTCAGTCAGCTTTAAAGTTGTAACAACAGCAGAATCATAGTTACTAGGTCCTCGAGGCTAAATGTCTCAATAGTCAGAGTAGTCTCACAATTGTTCTCTCACCAAGGGGTGACAACTGGTAGTTGCTCACCCCACAAAGTAGGACTCAGTAGTCCCACTCTGGTGCTGGAACCTCAGAAGTTTCCTTGAGAGTTACTTACTGGTCCTGAGTCTACAATGAAGACTTGGGAATGCTGGTTCTGATAGCAGCGAAGGAATGCAGCAGCAGCAGCAGCTGCAATAGGGCAAATCAGTTTGGCAGCAAAAGAGAAGGCCAACCAAGCACAGGGCGCCTTGATCTTCCTTCTGACAAACTGTTTTCATCAGGGCCACACTCAGAAGGTGCTCCGCACAAATGAGAGTGCAATTCTACCACCTACCAAAGCAATCAGGAAAGTTATTCAAGGAAGGCTCCCCACTCAAGTGATTCTAATTTGTGGCTAGTTGACATTAAAACCAACCATAATAAAAATGATTCTAGGAAAATCAGACATCAGTAGAAGAACGAAACCATAACTGTAGATCTCACTTTACAGGAATTCAAATCAAAAATATCAAAGACTTGAATGTAAGACACTGGCAGAAGAAAACAGATGAGACACTTTGAGACTTAGTCATGAGCAAAGACTTTGAAAAAGACTCAAGGGAGGAATTATTCCAAGAATCGACAGATGGAATTATGTAAATCCAAAAAGATCTGCACAGAAAAGGAAATGATCAGCAGAGTGAAGAGGCAGTATACAGAATGGGGAAAAAAGGATCAATATCTAAAATACGTTAACAACTAGAATAATTAAATATCAAAAGCTAATTCATTCAATCAATAAATGGGCTAAGGACAAGTAGCAAAAGAAGAAATACAAAAGGCCAATGAATATTTTAAAAAGCATACAACATCCTTATCGATCAGGAAATGCAAATAAAAATTACTTTGAAATTTCATCTCACCCTAGTCAGACTGGTTATCATTAAGAAAACAAAGAAGGGCTAGTGAGATGGGTTGGTGGTTAAAAGCACTTATTGTTCTTCCAGAGGACCAGAATGTAATCCCCACACCCACAAGAGGTGGCTCACAACCACCTGTAAATCCAGCTCCAGTGATCTCATGCACCTGGTCTCTGTGGGCACCTGCACTCAAGTGCCCACATCCAAACACAGATATCCACGCATACAGATAGTTAAAAATATTTTTTTCAAAAAGAAAAGTAAATAAAGGATAACCAATGTTGGTAAGGATATGCTTAGGATAAGTATGTACTTAGAATAAGCATATCCTCACCAACTTATATACTTAGAAAAAGAGGAATACTTAGACACAGCTGGTAAGGATATACATTGGTGCAGCTGCTATAGAAATCAATATGAATGATCCTTAGAAAACTAAAAACAGAACTACCATATGGCCTTCATGTTACCAGGTTCTCAGGTACCACCTAGTTCATTCTGAGGGATGGACCAAGAGTCACATGTCATAGGAAAACCCTTTCAGACAGAAGGTAAAATGACAGTTGGAGATTGGGGGACCACTGAGAGATTGTGACAGGGGCCTGAGGTCTGCAAGGTGACATGGGAGGATACCTGATGGTAAGTTAGAGATCTGAGGCTAGATGCCAAAATGGTAGTCACCAGAGAGTGAAAAGGGGGCTTTTGAGGGACCCAGAGAGTAACAGTTACAGATCCAGAGGGTGACAGGAGCAGATGCACCTGGGACTGAGTCGCACCATCCACAAGACTAAAAACAAAGCTATAAACTTTATTAGAATAGATAATTGGAGGAGGCCCAGAGAGAGGCTTCTGCCTCGGGACTTTTGGTGGGACTCTATACGGGCTCCTGGGGACCCTTCCTCTATCGCCCTCCCTTGGATAGTCTCCTTTCTCCCACAGCAGTTTTGTAACAGTTGCAATCTCCTGGGAACAAGGTATAACCCTTCTTAAAGTGGCCTACTAGTCCCTGTTCTCTAGGTCGGCTCAAGTTCACTTGACCCTCTTCCACATCCATACCACACTTGGGTGTATACAGGAAGGACTTCAAGTCGGTACTCCAGAAATACTTGCACATACATGTTTGTTGCTGCACTGGTCATAATGGCTA